>JBBGZY010000069.1:3417500-4108975 GCA_037952925.1 Lithobates clamitans
ATGGCTGCTACTTAGCCAGCAGGCTTCTTCAGATGGATTGGGAGCAGCGCCTCATTTGTGAGCGCCTATTTGGGGAAACAATCCATAAGGGGCTGCAGGGCACGCTAACCAAAAACACCCAACTACATGAGGCAGCCCCCCCCCCTCCTCCTCCTCCTCCTCCTCCTCCTCCTCCTCCTCCTGCCACAACTGAAACACCAGAGCCACAGCCTCAAAAGAAGGCTACAGGGAAGGCTACAGGGAAGGCTGCAGGGAAGGCTGCAGGGCAGCGTGGAGGAAAGGCTGCAGGGAAGAGAAGAAAGTGATGACCTGGGTTCAGTCTGGTCTGACAGAAGACGCAGGCTGTTGTAGGACCACAGTCTGGGGACATCTAGATCATCTGCTGGTGCTGTTGATCTCTGGGATTCTTGGACCAGATTGTGCTCCCTCTTATATGGACTCCTCAAGATCCCAATTTTCTTGTACACCGACTTTTTCCAGCGTTGACTTCCTCTTTATTTTATTTTGACCATGAATAAATGGATCTTTTTTGAGTTTAGCAAAAGACTTTTATGTGTTTTCTTTTAAATCATTGATTTTACACACAATGTTAAATTAACAAGGGACAACAATCTCATTGAGTTTTAAAAAAACACACCAAAAATACATTACTAATGTTAAGAATGTTCAAGTGGTAAGTCTTGAAAAAAAAATATATACATAAACAAAAACGGTGCTTTGGGTTAACTTTATCTAAAAATTAAAAAATAATCACTAGAAAAAAAATAAAAAAGAATAATGGGTTCTTTGTGGTAACTTTACAAACATAAAAAAAAAAAAAAAAAAGGGAAAAAGTATTATTAGTATGGAAACATTGTTTATAAAAAGCATACTATATCATTCATGAGATCAAAGAGAAAAAGAATTCAGAAATCAGTTTGGGAGAACTCTGATTATGAACAGCAAAACACCTTCGTTCTTTAGAGCATTCGTAAAGAAGAAATAAAATGCGCTGCATTCAACGATCACAGATTTTGCAGCGTGATGAATGTGCTACCTACAATACAAACACTAGTTTTACTAGACCGAGTGCTTCCGTTTAGTTTTTGCTTATGAGCATGCGTCGTTTTTTTGTCCGTAGGACTAGCATACAGACGAGCGGACTTCGGGGTCCGTCGTAGTTACGACGTAAAGATTTGAAGCATGTTTCAAATCTAAAGTACGTCGGATTTGAGGCTAAAAAAGTACGTTGAAAGTCCGAAGCAGCCCACACACGATCGGATTACCAGCCAGCTTTAGTCCGTCAGCGTCCGTTGGACTTTTGTAGACGAAAAGTCCGACCGTGTGTACGCGGCATTATTTTGAGGGGACAGCAAATTTACACTGTTATACAAGCTGTGCACTCATTACTTTACATTATAGCAAAGTGTCATTTCTTCAGTGTTGTCACATGAAAAGAGATAATAAAATATTTACAAAAATAGGAGGGGTGTACTCACTTTTGTGAGATACTGTGTATACAGTCAGGTCCGAAAATATTGAGACATTGACACAATTCTAATCTTTTTGGCTCTATACACCACCACAGTGGATTTCAAATGAAACGAACAAGATGTGCTTTAACTGCAGACTTTCAGCTTTAATTTGAGGGTATTTACATCCAAATCAGGTGAACGGTGTAGGAATTACAACAGTTTGTCTCCCACTTTTTAAGGGACCAAAAGTAATGGAACAGATTAACAATCATCCATCAAACTTTAACTTTTTAATACTTGGTTGCAAATCCTTTGCAGTCAATTACAGCCTGAAGTGTGGAACGCATAGACATGACCAGATGCTGGGTTTTATCACTGGTGTCGCTCTGCCAGGCCTCTACTGCAACTGTCTTCAGTTCCTGGTCTTGGTCTTGGTCTAAATACAAGAGAACCAGTTCCATTGGCAGCCATGCATGCCCACACCATGACACTACCACCACCATGCTTCACTGATGAGGTGGTATGCTTTAGATCATGAGCAGTTCCTTTCCTTCTCCATACTCCTCTCTTCCCATCACTCTGGTACAAGTTGATCTTGGTCTCATTTGTCCATAGGATGTTGTTCCAGAACTGTGAAGGCTTTTTTAGATGTTGTTTGGCAAACTCTAACCTGGCCTCTCTGTTTTTGAGGCTCACCAATGGTTTACATCTTGTGGTGAACCCTCTGTATTCACTCTGGTCTTTTCTTGATTGTTGACTTTGACACACATACACCTACCTCCTAGAGAGTGTTCTTGATCTGGCCAACTGTTATGAAGGGTGTTTTCTTCACCAGAGAAAGAATTCTTCGGTCATCCACCACAGTTGTTTTCTATGGTCTTCCGGGTCTTTTGGTGCTGCAGAGCTCACCGGTGTATTCTTTCTTTTTAAAGATGTTCCAAACAGTTGATTTGGTCACACCTAATCTTTTTGCTATCCCTCTGATGGGTTTGTTTTGTTTTTTTTCAGCCTAATGATGGCTTGTTTCACTGATAGTGACAGCTCTTTGGATCTCATATTGAGAGTTGACAGCAACAGATTCCAAATGCAAATAGCACACTTGAAATGAACTCTGGACCTTTTATCTGCTCCTTGTAAATGGGATAATGAGGGAATAACACACACCTGGCCATGGAACAGCTGAGCAGCCAATTGTCCCATTACTTTTGGTCCCTTAAAAAGTGGGAGGTACATATACAAACTGTTGTAATTCCTACACTGTTCACCTATATATAGTGATCATTTTGGGTGTTTTGTGTATTGGCCTGTGCTAGCAGTTGTCTCATCACTTGTGTTTCTATCTTTGCACACACATCTAGCGCTGATATTTAGCATTTTTATTTACAGAAAATATATGATGTTTGGGGGATTGGTGAAATCTTTAGGGCTAAAATGATTTTTTTAACATTTGTGCAAAAAAAGCACCGAAAAGGTGAACCTCAAAAACACCTATCACTAACCTAAGCTCTAAGTAAATCCGTAACACTAGTAAACCCCTCTTCTGCTGCATATTCACCTCGTCTTGAGTCAGAAAGCTCTGCAATTGACAATGCAAGTCCCAACACGTAACCCTACAGCTCCCAGCTCCATAAAAAAAAAAAAAATGATTTGAAAAATGGAAAGTACTTTCTTAAAATATAGGATCACTCTTCAGGGTAACTCTGCCAAGTAACACATGGGACACTGAAAGGCCTGTAATGTGCTTGGCAGTTGGCACTATACCCATAGCGTATCATTATCCCTTGACGCATATCTGCTATGAGTTAGCACCTTTTATACAACTGAAATAACAATGTGTTTCATACATGCCTCAACAGATGTAAAATGGTATGATTTGCTCATAATAGTTAATCCTTTGCGCGGTAGAATCCTTAGAGCGATTACATTGAGAATGTCACAATGGCATTTAAAAGAGAAGCGTCTGTATTCACACTGTGACATGACAACATGACCCAGATACTTCACCGCAGAGCCTATTATATGGGACGTATTCATGAAGGATGCCGAGGATCACTCTGTGTGATAGCGCAGCCTGATAATTCAGCACAGTTATTATCCAAAGAATATAAAAATGGGATGTGCGTGTGCAAGCTGTGCTGGGAAGAGATTTTTGATACACATTTTTGTTTTAAATGTCATACCAGGCATCAACAAGAACTAACAAGTATGACGCAGAGGGATAAATCTGTTATTTGAATTTATATTTCACATGAACCAATAGGGCACCAGTTGTCATTTTCAAACCACACTACATGTGTGACCTATCTTGGGAAAGCATCCCATGGTCACTGGCCACCAGCAGCATTGGGGGCTTTTCACATCATTAGGTTTCACAGACAGCCCGTTTTCAATCAGACAGGCCCTTAGGCTCGGTTCACACCTATTCCTTTTTTAATTGCTTCTTGCAAAAAAACACACTTCAGTCCATTTAAAATAGTTTCCTATGGAACATGTTTGCATCTATGCTTTTTTTAGCGTTTTTGGAAAAGGTCGGGGACTTTTTAAAAAGTAAACCAGTGCGCATTTGGTTCAATAGACTTCAATAGAGAAGCTGCAGAAAAGCATGTAGTGCGTTTTTGTTGCAATTTTGCTGCAATTTGCATTTTTAATCTGCCCAACAACAAATTATCCCCCCCCCCCCCTCAAAAAAAAAGCATACAACAAAAAATGCAAAATGCATGAAAAGTGCATCAAAAACACGTGTCTAGCCTAGCTCTGAGGAAGGGGGTGCGCCCCCAAAACGAGTTTGCTGTACCCTGTGTTCTGTGCATGTCCATTATTTTTATGGCCTTTTGTCAGTTGCATTTTGTGAGTACCCACTTTTATATAAAACATTTTTATTATTAAATTATCTTTGGTAATGCACTAGGTGTGCACACCATCAATTTTTGTTTTTCCTGTATCAAAACACGTGTGCAAAAATGCAAAATGCAGCGCAAAAAGCACTGCAGAAATGGATCAAAAGCAAACTGCATATGTGTGAGCCAAGCCTTACTGGTAGTTTTGCAGTCAGATAATAGGTATCCAATAGGAATTCTGCTTTTATTGCCTCCGAGGGTTATGATTTGATAACCCCAACCCTGTGACATTATAGGCTTAATAAAAAAAGGAATATGTTTCCAGATTAGTGTTGTCCTAATATAGGAGTACAATAATAATGAAAAAGGAAATGCATTTGTGTGTGGTGCGCTTATGTAAAGCAGTGGTTGCCAACATTTTGGATCTCACGGACCACTAAGCTAACAATTTTGAATCCTACGGACCACTAACATGAATTTTACATGCCTTATGCACACAATACTCCAGCTCTCTGCCCCACTTGCCCTGGATCACGCTGCTGCCTTATACACACAATTCTCCGGCTCTCTGCCCCGCTTACCCTGGGTCACCCTGCTGTCTTATACACACAATGCTCCGGCTCTCTGCCCCGCTTACCCTGGATCACGCTGCTGTCTTATACACACAATTCTCTGGCTCTCTGCCCCCCTTCCCATGAATCACGCTGCTGCCTTATACACGCAATGCTCCAGCTGTCTACCCCCTCCCCATGGATCACACTGCTGCCTTATACACACAATGCTCCAGCTCTCTACCCCCTCCCACTGGATCACACTGCTGCCTTATACACACAATGCTCCAGCTCTCTAACCCCTCACACTGGATTACACTACCGCCTTATACACACAATGCTCCAGCTCTTTGCCCCCCTCCCCTGGACATGGGTCAAGTTAGGCCACAGCTTGGCCTATAGTACAATAATGGAGCTTAGACTGGGGGAACGCAGTCAGCTCAGAACAGGAGCAGTGGTGGCCGAGTGATGGTGGGGGTCTGATAAAGTAGTGGTCTGCAGGGTTCAAGACACATCCCTCCTGGGTGACTAGGCTAGTCTACTGTTACCAGTATGTGAGTGCAGCAACACATAGCATATGTAACAATGAATATGGCTCCCAACTGGCAGAGGGCAAACCTGTAGATAGGTTGGTACTGCTTCCCAGTATCAATCAGTGCTAACACTCGCTTCCATGGCACTTGTTTACTGGTCATGGTGGCTGGCAGCAATGCACATGGAGCATCTTCCAGGTGCACGTTCCAGGTGCAATTGCTATATATGCCTCTTATTGGGAGATCCTCCAATCCGGAGATGGAATCTTCTGCAGGAGCCAATCAGGAAACAGTCATGAGTTGTTCACATGGAAGGTTTCTGGGAAAGCCTGAACAAGTTCTAACTAACTCGCTAACGCCACGGTCTCTTTGAAGGTGGTCTTCAGGTGTATGCAGTAGGCGTATCCCCAACTTGGGCACCAAGTGTTAGTTGTCATGTCCTACATGTTACCCTCTTCGCTGGGTGCCAAAATGTAAGTTTTTCTGTGTAGACAAAAATCCTTTCACCGGCCCTGATCATACCTGATGCAGGCCCTGAACCGCTCAGCTCTCTACTGAGGTCTTCTTGTAGCCTCTCACTGGATGTCTTTCAAGGGCCTCTTTGCAGGGAGGGACTTTCATACTGGACCACTGTGCCATATTTATATATCACAGGATTAGTGGGTCAGACTCAGAGAAAAAACAAAAGAACAAAGAACCGAGAAAGGGATTAACTCCTGCCCTCTCAACTGGGACAGTGCCTAACTGGCTATTTAAAGTGATTGTAAAGTCTCATTTTTTTTTTTAAATAACAATTATGTTATACTTACCTCCTCTGGGCAGTTGGTTTTGCACAGAGCAGCCCGGATCCACCTCTTCTCTGGTCCTTCTCTGCTGCTCCTGGCCCCTCCCTCCTATCGAGTACTCCCACAGTCAGCAGCTTCCTATGGGGACACTGCAGCCGAGTCACAGCTCCATGTGTCAATTCAGAGCCCCTCCTCTGTCTCCCCTGATTGGCTGACTTTGATTGACAACCACGGGAGCAAATGGCACCGCTGCTATGTCTCAGCCAATCAGGAGGAGTATCCCGGGCAGCTTAGACATTCATGGACATCGCTGGAGAGAGATGGGGCTCAGGTAAGTAATTAGGGGGGTGCTGGGGAGTCTGCTACACACAAAAGAATTTTTATCTTAATGCATAGAATGCATTAAGATAGAAAACCTTATGCCTTTACAACTCCTTTAACCTGCTTACACACTTTTCCTCCTGAAATGCAATACAGAGAGGGGCTAGATTCCTACTTGGAAGCCCGGCTCAGATATAACAAACTGCAAAAGTCCCTTCATCGGTGTAATGCCGCCGGCCAGAAGACGTAGCCACGATGAGCTCACTAGGGGGTACTTCAATCAGGGCAGTTTTTTCCACTGGGCACGCTGGGCAGTTGCCCGGGGGCCCCACTTGCCTGGAGGGCCCCATCCAGGGCCGATCCTCAGCGCTGCAATCTGCTGCTTAAGTTGACTGACTGCACTGGTTGCTCACTTGCTAGAATCACCGTCTAGCTAGCAACCAGTGATGTCAGTCAGAGGCCGCGGCTGCCCCAGCATTCATAGCGCGCCGCGGCCGCCCCTAGCGGCTAGTGAACAAGCTCCACCCACCTCTGCCATGTTCTTCAGACAGCATGGAGAGGGAGCGGAGCGGAAAGACAGCCCTTGATAGCTGGCGCTGCCTTGCTCTGCTGTGAGTGACACACTGTACTGCACCAGGCCAGCGGCCTCAAGTAAGTCTAACACTGTCTACTTAAGTAAGTTCAAGTTGTGCATCAAACGCAGCCACTGTCTGTGCCCTTCAAAAGCTGCCACTGTGCCCATCAAACACAGCCACTGTGCCCATCAAAGCTGCCACTGTGCCCATCAAACACAGCCACTGTGCCCATCAAACACAGCCACTGTGCCCATCAAACACAGCCACTGTGCCCATCAAAGCTGCCACTGTGCCCATCAAACACAGCCACTGTGCCCATCAAACACAGCCACTGTGCCCTTCAAAGCTGCCACTGTGCCCATCAAAGCTGCCACTGTGCCCATCAAACACAGCCACTGTGCCCATCAAAGCTGCCACAGTGCCCATCAAAGCTGCCACTGTGCCCATCAAACGCAGCCACTGTGCCCATCAAACGCAGCCACTGTGCCCATCAAACACAGCCACTGTGCTCTTCAAAGCTGCCACTGTGCCCATCAAAGCTGCCACAGTGCCCATCAAACGCAGCCACTGTGCCCATCAAACGCAGCCACTGTGCCCATCAAACGCTGCCACTGTGCCCATCAAACGCTGCCAATGTGCCCATCAAAAGTTATATTGTCCAAACGTTGTGTTAATGTTTAACCACTTGACCACTGAGCACTTAAACCCCCTTCCTAACCAGACCAATTTTCAGCTTTCGGTGCTCTCACATTTTGAATGACAATTACTCAGTCATTGTTAAATTTCTAAGCGTATCAGCGCATAGTGGTCATGCGGATACGAACTGGGTTACAGGTGCCACGTCTTATCTTAATGGATTAGAGAAAAATGGACAGATATGGGCTCAAGACTTTATAGGCACAGTAATTACTAGATATATGATTAAAATTCTAGTTTATTTAGAAAATATTAAAACAAAGAATAAAACAAAGAAACATATAGAATTCAGTTCATGGTTACACAGTTTTACAAATTATGCACTCCATACATAGCTAGATGGTTAAATAAAATAGTTTGAGCAGTGTTTAGAATAAAAAATCTTGATCAATATGGTTACATTGCGTTGAACCAGGAGCTATGCGGTGGTAACAATCAGATTCTGTATTGGCTCAACATGTTGCCAGCCACATGCGCTTCTTCAGGAGCACAGAACTGAATACCTCATAGGCTTTATAACTATGTCTAGTAAAGACAGCAACCTCGTTAGCATATATTGGTAGCTCTCAGTAGTTGGTTGACGTCAATTTTAGTTTGATTGACAGAAGGGGATCTGGTGTCAGTCAGAGATAAACGACGGCTTACACCGAAATTCGTATAGGACTTGTTAATTAGGATATTACTATTCCTGATCCTCAATTCTGCTGAGGCTTAATTTGCAGTTAGGAGAAATAGGTAGCAGGGGTTGACAGCGTGGAGCCACACAGCCATCTCATAGAGAGCGACTGGTAATGTGGATCGTTACTCAGTCATGCAACACTGTACACATATGAAATTTTCGTCCTTTTTTTCACACAAATAGAGCTTTCTTTTGGTGGTATTTGATCACCTCTGCGTTTTTTATTTTTTGTGCTATAAATGAAAAAAGACGGAAAATTTTGTAAAAAAATGAATTTTTCTTCATTTTTATTATAGCATTTTGCAAATAAGTAATTTTTCTTCATAAATTTGGCCAACATTTATACTGCTACATATCTTTGGTAAAAATAACCTAAATTAGTGGATATTATTTAGTCTGTGTGAAAGTTATAGAGTCTACAAGCTATGGTGCCAATCACTGAAAATTGATCACATCTGATCACACCTGATGTACTAAGGCCTATCTCATTTCTTGAGACCCTAACAAGCCAGGCAAGTACAAATACCCCCCAAATGACCCCTTTTTGGAAAGTAGACATTCCAAGGTATTTAGTAAGAGGCATGGTGAGTTTTTTGAAGTTGTTATTTTTTCCCACAATTCTTTGCAAAATTAAGATTTTTTTTATATTGTTATTTTTTTTCACACCAATTTGTCATTATAACAGGTTATTTCTCTCACATGGCATGTACATTACACAAATGACACCCCAAAATATATTCTGCTACTCCTCCTGAGTATGGTGATACCACATGTGTGAGACTTTTACACAGCCTGGCCACATACAGAGGCCCAACATTGAAGTAGCACATTCAGGCGTTCTAGGAGCATAAATTACACATCTAATTTCCTTACAATCTATCACATTTTTGAAGGCTCTTCATATTTCTAACACATAGCATGAACATACCAAGAATTACACCCTAAAATACATTCTGCTGAGCAAAGGGTAAACAAAAGATTACCTGTGGTTTTAGTAGTGCAGTTGTCCACAGGAGGAGAGCCCTGATCCAGGCAGCAGGCAGGGACATGGTCAGCGACAGTGAATGGAATCGTCCAGGCAGCAGGCAGGAATATTGTCCATAGTACAGGCAGGGATAATGTCCTTGTACAGTGCAGGGTCAGTGCAAGTAGAGACATTGCCAGCAGTGCCAAAATATTGGTCCTGGTAGTAAGCAGGAACATGGTCCAAGTAGCAGGCCAGGAAAGAATGGGGACAGGGTTAGAGGCTTCTCCCACCCAAATCTCTTTGAAGCCTCCGAGTCTCCAGACTAGGGATGAGCTTCGTGTTCGAGTCGAACCCATGTTCGACTCGAACATCGGCTGTTCGACCGTCCGTCGAATTGCGAACGATATGGGCCGTTCGCGCCAAATTCGTGTGGCGCGTCACGGCCCATAATTCACTGCGGCATCGCAGTGCATTGCTGGCTGATGATTGGCCAAGCATGCACTATGACCCGCATGCTTGGCCAATCACAGCGCCGTCAGTAGAGAGAGCTGTAATTGGCCAAAGCCAGGGTGGCTTTGGCCAATTATGGCTATGGGGATTTAGTACACACCCCACACTATATAAGGCCGCCTGCACGGCGGCCCTGTGTAGTGTGTGTTCCGGTGTGCTGAGAGATAGAGAGAGAGAGAGACAGTGTCATTTGATTTGAGTTAGATAGATTAGGCAGAACAGTCCGTCAGTTAGCTGCACTTACAGTGTATTGTGTATATATATGCATCCCAGGTGTTGCATATATATATATACACTGTATTCAGTTTAGCTAGATCCGTTCCTGTTATCTTCTATCTAGACTATTTACATTTAGTGCAGTGTGTCCTGCTCACAGTGTTCAGCTAGATCCGTTCCTGCTATTTACATTCAGTGCAGTGCGTCCTGCTCACAGTGTTCAGCTAGATCCGTTCCTGCTATTTACATTCAGTGCAGTGCGTCCTGCTCACAGTGTTCAGCTAGATCCGTTCCTGCTATTTACATTCAGTGCAGTGCGTCCTGCTCACAGTGTTCAGCTAGATCCGTTCCTGCTATTTACATTCAGTGCAGTGCGTCCTGCTCACAGTGTTCAGCTAGATCCGTTCCTGCTATTTACATTCAGTGCAGTGCGTCCTGCTCACAGTGTTCAGCTAGATCCGTTCCTGCTATTTACATTCAGTGCAGTGCGTCCTGCTCACAGTGTTCAGCTAGATCCGTTCCTGCTATTTACATTCAGTGCAGTGCGTCCTGCTCACAGTGTTCAGCTAGATCCGTTCCTGGTATTTACATTTAGTGCAGTGCGTCCTGCTCACAGTGTTCAGCTACATCCGTTCCTGCTATTTACATTCAGTGCAGTGCGTCCTGCTCACAGTGTTCAGCTAGATCCGTTCCTGCTATTTACATTCAGTGCAGTGCGTCCTGCTCACAGTGTTTAGCTACATCCGTTCCTGCTGTTTACATTCAGTGCAGTGCGTCCTGCTCACAGTGTTCAGCTAGATCCGTTCCTGCTATTTACATTCAGTGCAGTGCGTCCTGCTCACAGTGTTCAGCTAGATCCGTTCCTGCTATTTACATTCAGTGCAGTGCGTCCTGCTCACAGTGTTCAGCTAGATCCGTTCCTGCTATTTACATTCAGTGCAGTGCGTCCTGCTCACAGTGTTCAGCTAGATCCGTTCCTGCTATTTACATTCAGTGCAGTGCGTCCTGCTCACAGTGTTCAGCTAGATCCGTTCCTGCTATTTACATTCAGTGCAGTGCGTCCTGCTCACAGTGTTCAGCTAGATCCGTTCCTGCTATTTACATTCAGTGCAGTGCGTCCTGCTCACAGTGTTCAGCTAGATCCGTTCCTGCTATATACATTTAGTGCAGTACGTCCTGCTCACAGTGTTCAGCTAGATCCGTTCCTGTTATCTTCCTACTGACAGGCAGGCTTGTCTGGTTACAGTATATAAAGCTACCTGAAGAAAATTACAGGTGTTCTTTTTGATCCTATTAGTACCACGGTCAGGCAGCTAGACTATTTACATTTAGTACAGTGTGTCCTGCTCACAGTGTTCAGCTAGATCCGTTCCTGTTATCTTCCTACTGACAGGCAGGCTTGTCTGGTTACAGTATATAAAGCTACCTGAAGAAAATTACAGGTGTTCTTTTTGATCCTATTAGTACCACGGTCAGGCAGCTAGACTATTTACATTTAGTACAGTGTGTCCTGCTCACAGTGTTCAGCTAGATCCGTTCCTGTTATCTTCCTACTGACAGGCAGGCTTGTCTGGTTACAGTATATAAAGCTACCTTAAGAAAATTACAGGTGTTCTTTTTGATCCTATTAGTACCACGGTCAGGCAGCTAGACTATTTACATTTAGTACAGTGTGTCCTGCTCACAGTGTTCAGCTAGATCCGTTCCTGTTATCTTCCTACTGACAGGCAGGCTTGTCTGGTTACAGTATATAAAGCTACCTTAAGAAAATTACAGGTGTTCTTTTTGATCCTATTAGTACCACGGTCAGGCAGCTAGACTATTTACATTCAGTGCAGTGCGTCCTGCTCACAGTGTTCAGCTAGATCCGTTCCTGCTATTTACATTCAGTGCAGTGCGTCCTGCTCACAGTGTTCAGCTAGATCCGTTCCTGGTATTTACATTTAGTGCAGTGCGTCCTGCTCACAGTGTTCAGCTACATCCGTTCCTGCTATTTACATTCAGTGCAGTGCGTCCTGCTCACAGTGTTCAGCTAGATCCGTTCCTGCTATTTACATTCAGTGCAGTGCGTCCTGCTCACAGTGTTTAGCTACATCCGTTCCTGCTGTTTACATTCAGTGCAGTGCGTCCTGCTCACAGTGTTCAGCTAGATCCGTTCCTGCTATTTACATTCAGTGCAGTGCGTCCTGCTCACAGTGTTCAGCTAGATCCGTTCCTGCTATTTACATTCAGTGCAGTGCGTCCTGCTCACAGTGTTCAGCTAGATCCGTTCCTGCTATATACATTTAGTGCAGTACGTCCTGCTCACAGTGTTCAGCTAGATCCGTTCCTGTTATCTTCCTACTGACAGGCAGGCTTGTCTGGTTACAGTATATAAAGCTACCTGAAGAAAATTACAGGTGTTCTTTTTGATCCTATTAGTACCACGGTCAGGCAGCTAGACTATTTACATTTAGTACAGTGTGTCCTGCTCACAGTGTTCAGCTAGATCCGTTCCTGTTATCTTCCTACTGACAGGCAGGCTTGTCTGGTTACAGTATATAAAGCTACCTTAAGAAAATTACAGGTGTTCTTTTTGATCCTATTAGTACCACGGTCAGGCAGCTAGACTATTTACATTCAGTGCAGTGCGTCCTGCTCACAGTGTTCAGCTAGATCCGTTCTTGCTATTTACATTCAGTGCAGTGCGTCCTGCTCACAGTGTTCAGCTAGATCCGTTCCTGGTATTTACATTCAGTGCAGTGCGTCCTGCTCACAGTGTTCAGCTAGATCCGTTCCTGCTATATACATTTAGTGCAGTACGTCCTGCTCACAGTGTTCAGCTAGATCCGTTCCTGTTATCTTCCTACTGACAGGCAGGCTTGTCTGGTTACAGTATATAAAGCTACCTGAAGAAAATTACAGGTGTTCTATCCCAGCTTAGTGCAGCTACAGGCCATTAGTATGTCTGGAAGGCCAAGAAGGAGAGGCAGACAGTCACAAGCCAATAAGAGAGGGCAAGCAGGCTCTGTGTCTAGTGCTGGTCGTGGAGACGGTGCATCCTCATCAGCACGTGGCCATGGGACACGCTTGGCCTTTTTTTCGGCAGCTGGCCGTGTTGAGCCGCAACATGCGGAAGACTTGGTCGAGTGGATGACCAAGCCGTCCTCATCCTCCTCATCCTCTCTCACCCATGCCCAGGGTGCTTTGTCTGGCAAAGCAGCGGCCTCTTCCCTCAGCTCAATGTCATCAGTGACTCCTTCCCTAGCTCCACCATGTCCTCATGAGGATTCCCTCGAACTGTTTGACCACAGTGTTGGGTACATGCTCCAGGAGGATGCCCAGCGTTTGGAAGGCTCTGATGATGATACTGAGCTCAATGAAGGCAGTAACATGAGCACGGACAGAGGGGGTGCCCAAGAAGGACAGCAATCTGGCAGTCATGCTCCCCCTGCTGCAGCATACTGCCAGGTTTGCTCCAGTGATGAGGAGGGAGGGGATGATGAGGTCACTGACTCAACGTGGGTGCCTGATAGGAGAGAGGAGGAGGAGGAGGAGGAGGAGGAGGAGGTGGCACATCACCAACTAGGCAGGATGCCCTCCAGGGGCCAGCCTAAGGGCAGCACATTGACTGCATCACACCCCAAAGCTCCACATGTGCAGGGCGCTGCAGTCTCTGCGCGTTATTCAAAAAGTTCTTTGGTGTGGGCCTTTTTTGAGACGAGTGCATCAGATCGCACCGCTGCTATTTGCAACATATGTCTCAAGCGTATCTCGCGTGGCCAAAACATCTCCCGCTTGGGTACCACATGCTTGACCAGACATATGTTGACCTGCCATGCAGTTCGTTGGCAAGCGTATCTAAAAGACCCACACCAAAGAACAAAGACGATCTCTCCTTGCTCCTCATCAGCTGAGATTTCCAACCCCACTAGACCTTCAGTCCTCTCTGCGACCTGCAGTGAGAGGAATGAAGGTGTAGAATTAGGTGTGTCACAGCCAAGTACTTATGGGCAATCTGCTTTTGGTACACCGACGTCAGATTGTACCAGGCAAATTTCCCTGCCCCAGCTGCTGCACCGCCGAAAGAAGTTTGCTCCCAGCCATCCACATGCCCAGCGGTTGAATGCTAGCTTGGCAAAATTGCTAGCACTTCAACTGCTGCCTTTTCAGTTGGTAGACTCTGCCCCCTTCCGTGAGTTTGTGGAATGTGCGGTTCCTCAGTGGCAGGTACCCAAACGCCACTTTTTCTCACGGAAGGCGATTCCGGCTCTCTACCGGCATGTGGAAGGCAATGTCCATGCCTCGCTGGACAGGGCGGTCAGCGGTAAGGTGCATATTACCGCTGACTCATGGTCCAGCAGGCATGGACAGGGACGTTACTTAAGTTTCACGGCGCATTGGGTGACTCTGCTGGCAGCTGGGAAGGATGCAGGACAAGGTGCAGTAGTGTTGGAGGTTGTTCCGCCACCACGCCTCCAAAATGCTGATTGTGACACACCTCTCTCCTCCACCCCCTCCTCTTCTTCTTCCTCCATGGCCTCTTCCTCGGAACCAGCGGTGCTCCGTAGGCGTTCAAGGGGCTACGCAAGTACGCAGGCCAAAAGATGCCATGCGGTGCTTGAGCTGGTGTGCTTGGGGGACAGGAGCCACACTGGGGCAGAGGTTCTGTCAGCTCTGCAGGGGCAGGTTCAGAGGTGGTTGACGCCACGCCAACTTAAGGCAGGAATGGTGGTTTGCGACAATGGCACCAACCTCCTCTCTGCCCTCCGACAGGGACAACTGACCCATGTGCCCTGTTTGGCTCACGTCCTTAACTTGGTGGTGCAGCGGTTCTTGGGCAGGTACCCGGGCTTACAGGATGTCCTGAGGCAGGCCAGGAAAGTCTGTGTGCATTTCCGCCGGTCATATAATGCCAGTGCTCGGCTGACGGACCTCCAAAAGGAGTTTAACCTGCCCAAGAACCGCCTAATCTGTGACATGCCCACCAGGTGGAACTCGACGTTGGCCATGCTGCAGCGGCTGCACACGCAGCAGAGGGCCATCAATGAGTACCTGTGCGACTATGGCACCAGGACAGGGTCAGGGGACCTTGGTTTTTTTTCCCCACGCCAGTGGGCCATGATCAGGGATGCATGCACTGTCCTGTCACCATTCGAGGAGGCCACGAGGATGGTGAGCACTGACAGTGCATGCATCAGTGACACTGTCCCCCTTGTCCACCTGTTGGAGCACACGCTGCGTGGAATAATGGACAGGGCACTTGAGGCAGAACAGAGGCAGGAAGAGGAGGACTTCCTTAGCTCTCAAGGCCCCCTTTATCCAGACAGTGTTCCTGCGTGCCCGCCGATCACACAGGAAGAGGACGAGGAGGAGGAGGAGGAGGAGGAGGAAGATTGTGTCAGTATGGAGGTGGAGCCTGGCACTCAGCATCAGCAGTCTTTAAGGGATCAGTCCCAAGGAACACATGGACTTGTACGTGGCTGGGAGGAGGTGGCTGCGGACGTTGTTGTCCTTAGTGACCCAGAGGACTCCGGACCGAATGCCTCAGCAAACCTACGCTGCATGGCCTCCCTGATCCTGCAAAGCCTGCGTAAGGATCCTCGTATTCGTGGTATCAAGGAGAAGGACCAATACTGGCTGGCAACCCTCCTTGATCCACGTTACAAGGGTAAGGTTGCGGACCTTATCTTGCCATCGCAGAGGGAGCAGAGGATGAAACATCTTCGGGAGGCCTTGCAGAAAGGTCTGTGCAACGCGTTCCCAGAGACTGGGAGGTTACAAACTCCTGTTTCTGGACAACGTGTTGCTGAGGCTTCGGTCAGTCAAAGAAGGAGCGGTGGAGAAGGTGGCCATCTGACCGATGCGTTCAGACAATTTTTTGGTCCGCAGCCCCAAGGTATGATCGGTTCCAGCAACCATCGCCAGCGTCTGTTTTACATGGTGCAGGAATACCTAGGGGCAAGATCAGACTTGGACACCTTTCCCACCGAAAATCCTCTGGGTTACTGGGTCTTGAGGATGGATCACTGGCCAGAGCTTGCACAGTATGCAATTGAGCTACTGGCCTGTCCTGCATCCAGCGTTCTTTCGGAACGCACATTCAGTGCTGCTGGAGGCGTGGTAACCGATCACAGGGTGCGTCTGTCCACCGACTCGGTCGATCGGCTGACCTTCATAAAAATGAATCAGTCTTGGATCACCACCAGCTACCAAGCACCTGATGCAGATGTAACCGAATAATTTTTTTTGAAATCTCAGATCCCTTCAAAGACTGCCTATGCTGATGCTGAGTGACTATCCCTGAGTAATTATCCTCTTCCTCCTCAATCATCACGCTGATAGCTTGTAAGAACATTTTTGGTTCTGGGCGCCACCACCAGTGCCTAAGGCACAATTTTTCAGCCCCTGTTTAACAGGGGCGTGTAATTACAATGTTTGATGTAATACTTTGCAGCAGGGCTCGTTCCTGCATTCCAACTAGAGTGTCTGTGAGGGGTTGCAGTGTTGTGGCACCAGCACCAGTGCCTAAGACCCAATTTTTCAGCCCCTGTCTAACAGGGGCGTGTAATTACAATTTTTGATGCAATACTTTGCAGCAGGGCTTGTTCCTGCGTTTCAACTAGAGTGTCTGTGAGGGGTTGCAGTGTTGTGGCACCAGCACCAGTGCCTAAGACCCAATTTTTCTGCCCCTGTCTAACAGGGGCGTGTAATTACAATTTTTGATGCAATACTTTGCAGCAGGGCTCGTTCCTGCGTTCCAACTAGAGTGTCTGTGAGGGGTTGCAGTGTTGTGGCACCAGCACCAGTGCCTAAGGCCTAATTTTTCAGCTCCTGTTCAACAGGGGCATGTAGATACAATTCTTGATCTAATATTTCACAGCAGGGCCCTGTGAGGGCTTACAGTGTTTTGGCCACAGCAACACCTAAGGCCCAAATTTCTGCTGAGTATATAGGGCAGGACCCTACTTTCAAACATCTAACTTACAAACGACTCCTACTTGCAAACGGAAGGAGACAACAGGAAGTGAGATGAAATCTACCCCTAAGGAAGGGAAATTCTCTCCTGTAAGAGTTAATATGGGAAAACAATTTCTCCTTTCCACTGATGCTTTCCAATCCTTGTTCCACAAAAAAACCCAAATTTTCCAAAAACATTTTTCATTGGGACAAAAAAGTGAGGTGAAATCTTCTGAAGAGGAGGAAAGACGCAAAACAAATGTCACAGGGGTGATAACCCTTCCCTATGTTTTCCAAAAAGCTTAGAAAAGATTTTTTGGCTGGAGCTAAACACATTAAAAATGTTCAAAATTACAAACAGATTCTACTTAACAACAAACCTACAGTCCCTGTCTTGTTTGCACCGCCTGAATACTGCTGTTCAGAGTATATAGGGACCTTTCCTTATTTTAATTTGGGTGCGGGGTTCCCCTTAATATCCATACAAGACCCAAAGGGCCTGGTAATGGACTGGGGGGTACCCATGCCGTTTGTCTCACTGATTTTCATCCATATTGCCATGACCCGACATGACATTAAACCCGCAAGCAGTTTTAAATGAGATTTTTTCCTTTAAAAATGACATTTGGTGCAGGGACTGTTCTAAACATGGGAAACACGCGTCACTTTACAGGCATACTATAGACACCCCCCAGGTACGATATTTAAAGGAATATTTCACTTTTTTTTTTTTACTTTAAGCATCATTAAAATCACTGCTCCCGAAAAAACGGCCGTTTTTAAAAGTTTTTTTTGCATTGATACATGTCCCCTGGGGTAGGACCCGGGTCCCCAAACCCTTTTTAGGACAATACCATGCAAATTAGCCTTTAAAATGAGCACTTTTGATTTCGAACGTTCGAGTCCCATAGACGTCAATGGGGTTCTAACGTTCGTGCGAACTTGCGGTCCGTTTGCGGGTTCTGGTGCGAACCGAACCGGGGGGTGTTCGGCTCATCCCTACTCCAGACCCTAAATCTGGGAATGAGAAAACTAAAAAAATTGTTTTCTTCATCCAGAAAAACATTTCTGGAGCCCCTCACATATGTGAGACCCCTGTTTTCCCACTAGCATAGCAGGGTAAATGATCAGTCCAAGAGGCAGGCAAAACACTCGGTCAAACAATCCAGGGTCAGTTCCAGAGCAGGCAGAGGTAGGTACAATTTAGCGTTAGGCATAAGCTTGGTCGTATAACAGGCCAGGGTCAGTTCCGGAGAAGGCAGAGGTATGTTTATCGTTAGGCAGAAGCTTGGTCGTATAACAGGCCAGGGTCAGTTCCGGAGAATGCAGAGGTATGTTTATCGTTAGGCAGAAGCTTGGTCGTATAACAGGCCAGGGTCGATTCCAGAGAAGGCAGAGGTATGTTCAATTCAGCGCAGTGGCATAAGGGGTGTGGAGGAAAATGACAGGAAATGAGAATTACGTTTACCATACTTCCCTAATAATGTAGAGAAGTATGGTAACGGCGGAAACATTCACCTATACAGAGGCCTGGTTGGGAAGGACAATCGGGACAATAAAACGAGGTGTTTCTTCTAATTCCTTCTCTGGAGCACACCCGGCATCTCTTCTGACGTCTCTGGCCTGTTACACTGGGGGGGGATTTTGTCAGGAAAGTGGCGTTCATGGAGTCTGCTCACGGAATCAGAGCGAATAATTTCTGGTGGGCTTTCAGGGTACAAAAGGGCGGAGATTACTTGTTCCTGGTAGTGCAGATAGGATACGGGGTTCTCTGTAGATTTTTGGTAGATAACATAAGTGTTATACATGGCCAAACTGAAAAAATAAATGGACAATTTTTTATACCAGTGACGGGATTTTCTTGTGGGAAGGTAGGGTTCAATCATCTGATCGTTGAAGTCCACTCCCCCCATAAACAAAATGTAATCATAAATACAAGCAGGTTTCTGGACTGGGCTGTTTCTTCTTGGGACTTCCACGTAGGTGTCATTATGGATTGTCGTCAGCATGTGGACGTTTCATCTGTCCCTCCACTTGACAGCTAATAGCTCCTGGTTCCACAAAGCCACCGTATCCCCTCGGCGTAGCCTTTCATTGACCAGTTTTTGCGGGAAGCCTTTTCTATTCGTTCTTACAGTACCACATGCTGGGTTGTCTCTCCGGTGAAGATTGCGGAAGAGGGGCAAACTTGTATAAAAGTTATCCACATAAAGGTGGTACCCCTTTCCAAGGAGTGGATAAACAAGCTCCCAGACAACTTTGCCGCTGGCTCCAATATATTCTGGACATTCAGGGGGATGCAGTTGGGTGTCCTTCCCTTCGTACACCCGGAAGGAGTAAACGTACCCCGTGGCTCGGTTGCAAAGTTTGTATATTTTTACCCCATATCGGGCCCTTTTGCTGGGGATAAATTGTTTGATGCCGAGCCTGCCGGAGAATTTTACAAGGGACTCATCCACGGAAATATTCTGTTCGGGGGTATATAATTGGGGAATTTTTTCAGCGAAATAATTTAGGAGTGGCCGAAGTTTGAATAAGTTGTCAAATGCTGGGTCATTTCGGGGAGGGCACTGGGTGTTGTCATTGTAGTGGAGGAAGCGCAAAATCATAAGGTATCTTGATCTTGGCATTATCTAAGAGAAGAGTGGCATGTGGTGGACGGGGTTAGTTGACCAATATGAGTACATTTCGTTTTTTTTGTGAGTCCCATTGTAAAAGTTAGGCCTAAGAAAATTTGAAATTCCTGTATGGTAAGCTCTCTCCACTCAAAGGGACGGGCATAACTAGAGCCAGGGTTGCTTTCTATGTACTGCTGTGCATAGAGGTTGCACTGGGCCACAATGAACGATAGTAAGTCGTCGGTGAAAATCAAATAAAAAAAATCAAGCATGACAAAATTATCGGTGTTCACCTGGACACCTGGCTGGGCGGTAAAAGGGGGGATATTTGCTGCTCCGGAATGAGGGGGAAGCCACAGGGGGTTTTGAAGGGCATAGGGAAGGGTGGCATGGCCTCTATCCTTTTGTGGCTGAGAGGACACCCTACTGGTACCTGGCCTTTGTTGCGGTGGCACTGCGCTGGAGGTGGACGGCACTGCGCTGGAGGTGGACGGCACAGCTCTTGAGGTGGACGGCACTGCGCTCGAGGTGGTAGTAGGCTGCTGCTCCACGCCAGAACGCCTTCTTTTCACGGGCACACGTTCCTCTTCCAAATCTGTATCAGACTCGCTGCTTGTCACGGGTTCATAGGCTGAATCCGAATCGGACAGAGACTCAGAGAGCTCCCCGCTGCTCTCATCGCTCATGCTGAGACGCTGGTAGGCCTCCTCGGCCGCAAATAATTTTTTTGCCATACTGGTGGCTGGTGAGGTTGATGTGGCGCAGATGAGCACTGATGGGCACAGGTGGCACTGATGTGGCACTGTAGTGGGACTGGTGTGGCTCTGGTTGCACTGTAGTGGGACTGGTGTGGCTCTGGTTGCACTGGTGTGGCTCTGGTGGCACAGAGGGGGCACTGGTGGGCTCAGGCGGCACTGGTGGGCACAGGCGGCACTGGTGGGCACAGGCGGCACTAATGTGGCACTGCAGTGGCGCAGATGAGCACAAGTGGCACTGATGGGCACAGTTGGCACTGATGGGCACAGGTGGCACTGATGGGCACAGGTGGCACTGATGGGGCACTGGTGTGGCACTGGTGTGCACTGTGGTTGCACTGGTGTGGCTCTGGTTGCACTGGTGTGGCTCTGGTGGCACAGAGGTGGCACTGATGGGCTCAGGTGGCACTGGTGGGCTCAGGCGGCACTGGTGGGCTCAGGCGGCACTGGTGGGCTCAGGCGGCACTGATGTGGCACTGCAGTGGCGCTGATGAGCACAAGTGGCACTAATGGGCACAGGTGGCACTGATGGGCACAGGTGGCACTGGTGTGGTACAGGTGTGGCACTGGTGTGCACTGTATTATCACTGGTGTGGCACAGAGGTGGCACAGAGGTGGCACAGGTGGTACAGGTGGCACAGGTGGCACAGATGTGGCACAGATGACACTGTTGGGCACAGATGACACTGTTGGGCACTGTTGTGGCACTGTTGGGCACTACTGTGGCACTGTTGGGCACTGCTGTGGCACTGTTGGGCACTGCTACAGGTAGAAAAACTCACTGATTTTCACCGTAAAGCTCTCCTCTCCTCTAACGCTACATCGGTGTGAGGAGAGGAGAGCTGTAACCTCCTGATGACCCTGCTTTCCCCTTTTTGTTTACATTTGTGATCGCTCCGTCATTGGACAGGGCGAACACATGGTAAAGGGCCACTGTCATTGGCCCTTTACCGCGATCCATGTTGCGCCGGGTCCCCTGGACCCGGCGAACACGGATGGTCCTGTGTACGCGCCCGGGGGGGCGCACGGGAGCGGTTCTCCGGGATCACGTCATATGACGTGATCCCAGAGTTATCCAGCCGCCCTGCAGCCGTCATTCGGCTGTGGGCGGTTGGCAAGTGGTTAAACACTGATTTTGTTGGAAGTACCAATAAATATAGCCTTATTGATAATTTGCATTTTTATTCTCGTGCGTGATTGTGTAGACAGGGCCCCAGTGCACTGTATTGCCGGGGGCCTATAATGCTCTTAAGATGGCCCTGACTTCAATGTACATTCTGAAGCATCTTGAAAGAAGGAAGGTACGAAGACTTTATTGCAGAAGAGGCAGTGCTATATCTCTCTTCTGCAATAAAAATCCTTCCTGCTCTCAAGTGTTTCAATTTAGGGTTAAGTTCCGCTTTAGTGCTTTTCCTCTAAATTTAGTCCCATACCACAGCTTTTAAAATGGATCAGAGCAATAGGCATCTGCTGAACACAGCGTGCCAAACACAACACAGCTAAATTCAGAGGTTCTCTTCACAATTCCCCAGGCATCTTGAAGTTGTTGTTTTTTTTTTTTTCTTTATAAGCCACTTTAGAAAATTCATCTGAAACGATGAATGTTTTGTGAAAATTTAATGAAAGCAGAATGCTTGGAATTGTGTAAACTAATTAAACTGCATCTGAGTAGCTATGTTAAAAGAGCTTATCCAGGCAGTCAGTAGAGTGAATCAATAACTGGTAAGGTTATCCAGGGAATACTGCTGTGTTAAAGTCTGGCAGCCTTGGTTTACCTCAAAGAGACCCTGTCACCACATCCTAGCATACGAACTTTGCCTGCAATGTGTAGTTTATGTACTTATAGTAGTCTCTCTCTCTCTCTCTGCAGCAGCAATTTGAGTTAACTAAGTAGAGCTAGCAGTAACGCAATTGTGACAAAAAAAAAAATCAACA
Organism: Lithobates clamitans; assembly: GCA_037952925.1. Classification (NCBI taxonomy): domain Eukaryota; kingdom Metazoa; phylum Chordata; class Amphibia; order Anura; family Ranidae; genus Lithobates; species Lithobates clamitans. The sequence goes on from JBBGZY010000069.1 coordinate 3,439,872, forward strand.
CTTCCGGGAAATGTCAAATCCGAATATTTCTGGGCCACCTACATCCAACCCCACCCCTCCATCCCTACGGCCTCTGAACAGTAAAAAGTGACATTGGGCTCACATTGCAGAGGCTTGCAGTGCTAACCTCAAAAGATTTTTGTACTTTACAGAATCACTGTGATAAGGCTTCAGTGGCTCGTAAAGCTGGCCATCCACCAGTCAAATTTCATTGGAAAAAAGTATTTTTGGAATAGTTTGTTTTTCCGCCACTGTGATGAGGAAAATTGAAAAAGAATGGCAAGTTTTTCTCAAATGAATGAAATTCTGTAGTTTTTCTTTGGGCAAAAATCATTTATACTGTAATGTGAATGTGCATTTCGAAACTGAATGTATAATTTTAAACATTGGTATGGTGAGGAAACTACATTTTTCAGGGTTTTCATATGAAATTTTCATATGAAATTTGGAGAGTGCTATCAGATGCCCCGACAAACGTTTTCCCCTAAAAATCTGTACAAATGTTCGGACACAATTCTGAGGGTGTATGGCTGATTTAGAGAACTCTCACTTTTTTTCAGTGTTCTGTTACCCAGGGGAGACTGTACATGTAATACTTTCTCCAGGTTCCTACATGCTTGATAGTCATCTACTAACACTACAAACACTACAAACTATTGGCAGCAAGAGAAATGCCGGGGGGGGGGGGGGGGCTGGGGATTGCATGCCAGTCCTTATGCTGCCTCTTCTCTTGTGCAAGTGGTGTGATACTTTCAGGAAGCTATGTAGACATGTGCGGTTCGTTACGTTCTGAATAAATATTCGGACACTTTTTTCATTATTCAGAGATTCGGATATACCCGAACACCGGAATTACAGTATAAACGAAGTTTACTGAATGCTCCGAAAAAACAAAACAAAATTCGTCTGAATTTCTGAAATTCGAATTGAAATTCGAACAGAATTTTACATTGAATTCCATTTGAATTCGACATGAAAGACTGTGTGTGTTATTAGAGTATTATTTTGAAATAATGCTGTTTTAGTTAAGCCAAAGGTGATTTAAAGAGTCATTCATGGTATCAAGGAGAGAGATCATTACTGGCTGGCAACCCTTCTTGATCCACGTTACAAAGGTAAGGTTGCAGAACTCATCCTGCCTTTGCAAAGAGAGCAGAGGATAAAACATCTTCAGGAGGCCTTGAAGAAAGGTTTGTGCAATGCATTTCCAAACCCTGGGAGGAGAGCGGTGGAGAAGGTGGCCGGCTGACCGATGCCTTTAGACAATTTTTCAGTCCTCAGCGCCTAGGTCTGATCGGTTCAAGCAACCATTGCCAACGTCTGCATTACATGGTGCAGGAATATCTAGGGGCAAGAGCAGACTTGGAGACCTTTCCAACAGAACATCCACTGGGTTACTGGGTCTTGAAGAGTCTCCACTGGCCAGAACTAGCTCAATATGCAATTGAGCTACTGGCCTGTCCTGCATCCAGCGTTCTTTCTGAACGCACATTCAGTGCTGCTGGAGGGTTTGTAATGGATCATAGAGTGCGCCTGTCCACAGACTCTGTTGATAGGCTCACATTCATAAAAATGAATCAGTCTTGGATCAGCAGCTATCAAGCACCTGATGCTGATGTAACTGATTGATTTTTCTATGGATGTGGGATCCCTTGAAAACTGCCTATTCTGAGTGACTATCCTTTATTTTTGGTTTAGGGCACCATCACCACTGCCTAAGGCCCAATTTTTCTGTCCCTGTTTAACAGGGGCATGTAATTAAATTTTTTGATATAATATTTCACAGCAGGGCCCGTTCCTGCGCCCAACAAGAGTATCTGTGAGGGGTTACAGTGTTGTGGTACCACCACCACCAAAGGCCCAATTTTTCTGCCCCTGCCTCAGCAGCAGAAAAAAAGGACAAGCGTGCCCCACTGCCACCTGCAGAGGATGCACCATGTCCACGACCAGCACTGTTGACTGTAGACACAGAGCCTGCTTGCCCTCTTTTAGTGGCCTGTGAGCGTCTGCCTCTCCTTGGTGGCCTTCCGGACATGATGGGGATTTTATTTTGCAACACCACACTACACCGTATTGTGTACGTTTTAGGGGGCGTGGTCATCACCCGATGACCATGCCCCCTTATGCCGTCATAGTCCCAGCATGCCCAGGGACTGTGACGGCATAAGGGGGCGGGGTCACCGCCTATATAAGTCAGAGCAGAGCGCACAGAGAGCATTCTAGCCCCAGAGAGCGTTGTGTCAACATCAGGAGAAGAGGGCAGAAGGCAGAAGATTGAAGACCAGGCTCCTCCGCTTTAGCAAAAGAGCGGCAAAAGAGCAGAAGAGAGCGGAGGAGCCCGGCAGAAGATCCGGAGAGCGTGGAGAAGAACCGGAGAGACCCCCGAAGTCGGAAGAAGACCCCCGGAGCTGTCTAATAAAATGCTTTAAAAATCTGTGTAGTGTTTTTTTTTAAATTGACACTTTTTTCCTAGGTGAATGGGTAGGGGTACGCTGTACCCCATACTCATTCACATAGGGTGGGGGGCCGGGATCTGGGGGCCCCCTTATTAAAGGGGGCTCCTGGATTCCGATAAGCCCTCCGCCCGCAGACCCCGACAACCAACGGCCAGGGTTGTCGGGAAGAGGCCCTTGTCCTCATCAACATGGGGACAAGGTGCTTTGGGGTGAGGGGCCGCAGCGCGCCCCCTCCCCCAAGGCACCAACCCCCCCATGTTGAGGGCATGCGGCCTGGTACGGTTCAGGAGGGGGGGCGCTCCCTCGTCCCCACCCCATTCCTGTCCGGCCGGGCTGCGTGCTCGGATAAGGGTCTGGTATGGATTGGGGGCGACCCCCCACGCCGTTTTTTTGGCGTAGGGGGTTCCCCTTAAGGTCCATACCAGACCCAAGGGCCTGGTATGCTCTTGGAGGGGGAACCCATGCCGGTTTTTTATTTAAAATTTGGCGCGGAGTTCCCCCTAAAGATTCATACCAAACACAATGCCGAGCATTGGCGGGGATCCAAGTTGGATCCCCGTTCATTGAAAGTCGGACACATGCCGGCTTCATGTCGCAGGGCAAAGTCGGATCCAAAGTAGGACGGCTGTCGTGTCGCACCAGTGTGAACCCAGCCTAAAGGTAACCATCCTCACCTGTGATCTGTTTGCTTGTAATAAGTGTGTGTGTATAAAAGGTCAGTGAGTTTCTGGACTCCTGACAGACCCTTGCATCTTTCATCCAGTGCTGCACTGACGTTTCTGGATTCTGAGTCATGGGGAAAGCAAAAGAACTGTCAAAGGATCTGCGGGAAAAGGTAGTTGAACTGTATAAAACAGAAAAGGGATATAAAAAGATATCCAAGGAATTGAGAATGCCAATCAGCAGTGTTCACTCTAATCAAGAAGTGGAAAATGAGGGGTTCTGTTGAAACCAAACCATTGGTCAGGTAGACCAACTAAAATTTCAGCCACAACTGCCAGGAAAATAGTTTGGGATGAAAAGAAAAACCCACAAATAACTTCAGGTGAAATACAGGACTCTCTGAAAACATGTGGTGTGGCTGTTTCAAGATGCACAATAAGGTGGCACTTGAAGAAAGATGGGCTGCATGGTTGAGTCCCCAGAAGAAAGCCATTACCAAGCAAATACCACAAAGTATCCCGCTTACAATACGCCAAACAGCAGAGACAAGCCTCAAACCTTCTGGCACAAAGTCATTTGGAGTGATGAGACAAAAATTGAGCTTTTTGGCCACAACCATAAACGCTACATTTGGACATGAGTCAACAAGGCCTATGATGAAAGGTACACCATTCCTACTGTGAAACAAGGTGGTGGATCGCTGATGTTTTGGGGATGTGTGAGCTACAAAGGCACAGGAAATTTAGTCAAAATTGTTGGCAAGATGAATGCAGTATATTTTTTAAAAATACTAGAGGAACATTTGCATTCATCAGCCAGGAAGCTGCGCATGGGACGTACTTGGACATTCCAACATGACAATAATCCAAAACACAAGGCCAAGTCAATCTGTCATTGGCTACAGCAGAATTAAGTGAAGGTTCTAGAGTGGCCATCTCAGTCTCCTGACCTCAATATCATTGAGCCACTCTGGGGAGATCTCAAACGTGCAGTTCATGCAAGACAGCCCAAGAATTTGCAGGAACTGGAGTTTTTTTTACCAAGAGGAATGGGCAGCTTTACCATTTGAGAAGATAAAGAGCTTCATCCACAAAAACCACAAAAGACTTCAAGCTGTCATTAATGGGGACAGTACACGTTATTAAGAACTGGGGTATGTAAACTGTTGATCAGGGTCATTTGGGTAGTTTCTGTTGTGATTATGATATAAAAAGTGTAAACACAGTTGATTGATAATAAATGGCTTCAGCCAAACACTAACCAAGAGTGAAAGAAAAGATTTTGTGTTATCATTCATATTCTCTGAAAAATGGCCAAGAAATCATAAATTCTGCCAGGGTATGTAAACTTATGAGCACAACTGTATATATATCAAATACACCGCCTGAATTAGATTAGAAATAGTACACCACGGAACGCACTGTAGAATGTAGATCTAGGCTACACTGACTGGATGCTGCAGAGAATATATATATATATATATATATATATATATATATATATATATATATACTAGACTGACTATATATATCAAATACACTTCCACTAACTGAATAACCTGCCTGTTTAATTTAAATCGCACTATCTCTCTGTCCACGCCAACAACACTATACAGGGCTGCCGTGTAGGCAGCCTTATATAGTGTGGGGCATGGCCTTAGTCCCCCTTAGTCCCCCCTTAGCCTTAGTCCCCCTGAGCCATGATTGGCCAAAGGCACCCTGCCTTTGGCCAATTATGGCTCTCTTAGCAGAGGGCGCTGAAATTGGCCAAAGCATGCAGGTCAAATGCATACTTTGGCCAATCATCATACAGCAATGCACTGCGATCTCGCAGTGCATTATGGGGCGTTCCGCGGGCGCTCGAATGCCCCATAATGTTCGTTCTTCTGAGAACGGGCGAACACCCGATGTTCGAGTCGAACTTACGCTGGACCCGAACATCGAGCTCATCCCTAGAGACCACCCTAAATAATGCCAAAACGTGATGATGAGACTTCAATTTTGAAAGAACTGAAATTCAGTGAATGATAATGGTGGGCCAGGGACAGTCAGAATAGGAAGGAAAAGACTAGATGATTTTGGATGTCCATCAGCCAGAAAATGAGGTGAGCGCTATATGACTAGGTTCATCATCTAATGCAGGGATCCTCAAACTACAGCCCTCCAGCTGTTGCAGAACTACACTTCCCGTGAGGCATTGTAAAACTCTGACATTCACAGACATGACTAGGCATGATGGGAATTGAAGTTCCTGAACAACTGGAGGGGCGCAGTTTGAAGACCCCTGATTCAATGCATGCTATGAGTAGTTCAGCATGCAGTGAAACCAAAGTAATATCAGTAGAGAAGAGGAGCAATTGTGTGAGACTACAAGTAAAGCCTGGTACACACGATCAGATTGTTGGCCAACAGAGCATCAACTTTTGTCAAAAGAAAGTGTTCCTGGATCTGTCTAATGGCACACAACTGTCGGCCAACAAACACGAACGTAGTGACCTACAATGTGGAATTTCAGCTCTTGAGTGCCACCCTTTGGGCACTTTCTGCTAATGTTGTGTTTGTTGAGCATTGATTCTGAGTATGCGTGTTTGTACTTTGGACTTTTGTGTGACCGACTTGTGTACAGACGATACGAAAATCTGACAACAGACCGATGTCCGCCGAAAATTTACCAGCCTTCCATCCAACATTTGTTGGCCGAAAGTTGGACAACAATTGTCTGAAGGAGCGTACTAACGGGCAGATTTTAGGCCAACAGTCTGTCATCACACAATCCCCTGCCAACAATCGGATCGTGTGTACGAGGCTTAAGGCTGTTGTTGAGCTTTAAAATAAAGATATGGTGGAATAAAGGACCCAGAGAGCGACAAACAATGTTCCCGGCTGTAATCGTTGTGACAAAAACACAATCTGTATCAGTGCTGTGCCAGCACCTGTAATTCAAATACAATATTGCTCTTTCCTTTGCAATTCATACATCTGCCTCTATGCACTGCATTATAGTAAATGAAGTTACATATGCCTGCTCTGTTTTGTAAAGAACAAGAGGATGGCAAAACAAAGGCAGATGGAGCAAACATCCATATAACAGCTTATCTCCGCTTCCAGCTATTATTATTCCAAGGAGTCAGCATGTTTTGCGGGATGAGACCAATATCTTCTGTCAGACACAGAATAGCATCTTTTCTCCCTATGATAAATACAGGAGGGCCATTACACCCGAAGGACGAATTTCTTTGTGAACAAATACCAGTGTTTTATTAAATAGCTGCTAAAGTGCACATAATTTTATAGCAGACAATGCATTGCGGAGGAGGAGAGAGTAAATAAGTGCTCCCATTGTTTCTTTATGGTTTTTAGGTTGCTTTTTGTTTTTTGTTTATTTTTTTAGCTTAATGTTTTATAGGCATACTGCACATGTGCAACTCTCAATGTTGGACAATTATTATAGTGGCTCTTGCTACTTTAGCAGCTTAAACGAAGACAGGCAATGATCTTGTCACCATATATGCAACAAGAAAGGATAGAAGTTACAATAAAAAATTAGCCTATAGGCTACAGTAGGCTGACAAGGTCTAAGCTTGGGGGGACCATATTAGGACTAGTGATGTGCTAAATGTGCTACTGCACTTCCAAGTGCACTTTCAGTGCAAAGTGGATTTGTCTTTCGTAAATAACCCCCAATGTGTTAACCCCCAAGGCTAGCATACAAACATAGATATGGATAATGTATGATCAGGGTTTGTTAAATATGTGTTACTCTAAGGCTGAACACAGTTTATATAGAGCAAAAGAAGAGTGTGTATATACATTATATATATATATATATATATATATATATATATATATATATATACATACACCGGTATATATATATATATATATATATATATATACATACACCGGTATATATATATATATATATATATATATATATATATATATATACATATAATGTATATGTGTGTGTATGTATATATATATATACATATATATATACACACAAACACAAAAAGTACAATAACAGTACAGTACACAAGGTGCAATAAAAATTACATTTATGTTCTGCTCTATATATATTGTGTTCAGCTCTAGTGTAACACGTATATAACAAATACTGTTTATACATTGTCTATGTCTATGTTTGTGTGTTAGCCCTGAAGAAGGGGGTGGCAATTCCCCTGAAATGTGTTGGGTCCATCTGTATATTTTATACTTCTAATAAACTATTATATACTTCACTAAAGTGGTTGTAAAGGCATGAACGTAAAAAACCTTCTGTGTGCAGCAGCCCCTCCAGCCCCCCCCCCCCCAATACTTATCTAGGCCCCCTTTGGATCCAGCGATGTCTATGAGAACCTTGTCTCTTCAGGGACCCCCCTCCTGATTGGATTTTGGCAGCAGCAGGAGCCATTGCCATTGCAGTGTTGCTGAGAGGTCAACTGGAAATAAGTTGGTTTATGTGGATCAATGTGCAATTAATGCACACAAAAGTCTGCACTTCTCAAACCTCGAGCCAGCAATTTAACCATCCTTTTCAGACATAGACTCAGCCTCCAAGGCCCCCATAGAAGTGCAAGGGCTGCTATTGCTGTAGCTATGCCTTTAAAAGTAAAAACACAGCTTGGAGCATGGAGAGATAGAACGCATCTCCTCTGAGCTCCAGCTCTAGCCACAACAAACACCGCCATACCAACGGCACACTCGGCACCCACCTCACCCCATGAGTAGACGCAGCGACAGCACAGCTCCCCGATCCACCGGAGCACAAAAAATCGAAATCGGCCGATATCTCCAGAAAATCGGTCCGGATGGTAAGACCATCCCAGCTTCCAAGATGGCGGTGACACGTGCAGCCACAGCAGAGGCTGCCTCACAGGTACACCCCAGACAGACACCGCATTCCCCACAGGGGTCAGAGCATGGTTCCCACTGCCCTGGAAGCCCATCGCCCACATCTCACAGCTCCAGGGATGGACAACATAGAATCCTATATCAGCAGACTGGAGAGATCATATAAACAGGAGCTAACTGACCTACACAGGGATATTGGTCACCGCATTGAGGACATCGAACACACAGTGGAAGATTCACTTACAAAACTCACTGAACATGAGGAGATTCTCCACGAACACACCGTACAAATCCAACAATTGTTCTATGGGCTGGATGACCAAGAGAACAGAAGCAGACGCAATAATATAAGGATCTGCCAGAAACTGTAGAACCGAAAGACTTAGCAATTGCAGTTACAGCCATATTCAACCAAATCCTTGCTAAGCCTAAGGACTCCCCGATGGAAATCGAGTCCACAGATCATTGGGGCCCCGCAATCCAAACCCTGCCTACACGAGTGATGTTATTTTTAGGATACATTTCTTTAACCACTTGCCATAATTATACTGCGGCAGGTCGACACGATCCCGCGAACCGTCGTAGCTGTATGTCGGTCCCCTTAAGCAGGATAGCATGCGTGCGCTGCACAGTGGGGGTGCCGATGCTCATGACCGGCCGTTGTGAAGACCACCGGCCATGAGCAATCGTGGGCACGAGAGGCAGAACAGGGACATGTGTGTGTAAACACACACATCCCACTTCTGAGAGGAGAGGAGAGATAAATCTTGAGTTCCTACGAGCTGGGAACCACGATCTTTCATTTCCTATAGTCAGTCCCATCCCCCACAGTTAGAACACACACACCTGCCAGTGATATTTACACAGTAATCAGTGCATTTTTATAGCATTGATTGCTGTATAAATGCCAATGGACCCAAAAATGTGTCAAAAGTGTCCGATATGTTGCCATTACTAGTATCAAAAATGAAATACAGATGGGGATTTCCCTTCCAGCTCATGGCTTCCTACAATGGCAAGACAGTAACTTTCCGTATACTTGGAGACCTGGCCAATTTTTTGGGAACTTTTGAACTGCCTCAAATCCACATCCCAGACTGGCCACTACAAGCAGCAACCCCTGGCCTACCTCTCTCCAATGGATGGACTACCTTCACAAAGAAGAAACCCTCCCGCTCCACCGCATCCAAATCTCCAGCAGGATGAACTCCTCTACTCTCCCACCGGCCGGTGGGACAGGCTCTCTCTCCTCCTGACCCCAGGAACCCTGACTATGATTAGCAACCCACAGCTGGTTGCCTGACCTAAGTTTGACAGGGTCCCCCTGGGAATTGCTGAGTGTGCTGCCGAGACAACCGTTATATCTTATCAGCACTGTTTCTAGTTTAAAACTGTTCGCATTTCAAAAGTTTTATTTTTCTTTGCTATCTGCATTTATGCGGGTGGCTGAGGAGGACCCTCTTAATAGAGGCCACCCCCCCAAGTCACCCGGGATACGCCCCAGAGGTCTCTCTTGGGGCCCCGGGGGTCCCCACAGATTTGACTGTTAAAGTATTTGTCATACTTGGAATGTCAACCTTATCTCTAGGCCGGAGTGGGTAGCCCCCTACATGTGTTGCCACGTTCCCAGCATTAGGATTTACAGAGTCGTTACTGATTCTGTTGTCAGTGTTTAATTTAGTTATGCCTATCTCTTGAGACCAATGTTATTTCCCCCCTACTGTCGCTAGAGGGAACTGTTTCCCCACAATTCAGGGCTCAGTCCCCAGGTTCCCAACAGCCTGGCCAACTCAGATGCTTTTCCTCATTAGCCTGCTCTATCAGGATGGCGAACCTGCATGCATGGCTACCCCATCACTGTTGGTGACATCTCTCTCTTTTTCACTTTCTATGCCCTGTCCCCCCCCTCCCCCCCTATCCTTCACCCTCCTCTTTTGTCTGATATACTGTCCACAGCTCTCATGATATGCAGTGGTCGACTCCCTCTCATGGCCTGCTACTATACATCCCCTATCCCATGGCGTCCACCTTAGCTCTTCAGATTTCCTTGCTTAACTGCCGGAGCTTCAACACCTCAGAGAAACGCAGACAGCTGCTATACCACTTCCACAGAGCCCGCACTCAGATACTCTTTCTTCAGGAAACACTTTTGGTCGGACTCTATCCCACCCCTTCCAAATAAATATTTCACCACCTGGTATCATAGCACCAATCCCTCCGCTAAGTCGAAAGGAGTCTCAATAGCATTCCATAACTCCTTCACCCCGGAGGTTCTTGACTCATATAATCGATCCATTAGGGCACTACTTGTTCTTGAAGTTGAAATACATGCAAACGATATTCACGCTGGCTAACGTTTATCTTCTGTAACCTGGGGTAGCTCTGTAATAACCACCAGCCAGTTTATTGAAAGCAAACAGTTCATTTATTTCAATCACAACTAGCTGCACAGCTCTCTCTCTCTCTCTCTCTCTCTCTCTCTCCCGACACAGGTGCATATTTCCCTCTGCTGCCTTTCAAGCCTCCCTCCCCTGGGACTTAACACCTTCAGCACCAAAGTCCCAGTGATCAGCGTTTGAAGACTCTACAACTGTCCCCCTTAAAGGGACCACGACTCAAATAATGGGGGAATGTACCTGCCATCCAGGACACATTCCCGGTGTCCTGTACACTTCCTAACCAGGATCAACTCACCTTCCTATCCTCTGTGACAGCCCATCTGGTGACAGCCAATCTGGAAACATTTGGGACCCTCAATCTGATATTGGGGGTGACCTGAACGTCCCGTTAGTACCGAGACTGGACTCCTCCACCGGTAAGTCCTACATCTCACCATCTACTTTGACTAGAATACGCTCCATCTTAACCAACCTGTCCTTGGTGGATACAAACGAAGTATAGGTTTCTTGCGAGCCACAAATGGACTAATGCCTCTAAGGAGTAAACTAATTAAGCTGCAAGCACTAAACCACGTTTCATTCCGTGTAATTTAATGCGTAAATAGTAATTGTGCCCGCTGTCCTTGGTGGATACCTGGAGAATACTCAATCCTACTGGTAGGGACTAAACATTTTTCTCCTTAGCACATGGGTCATATAGCAGAATAGACTACATCCTGTTATCACAATCGCTGCTAGACTTTGACCCCTCATGTCATATTGGGGTCAAGCTCTGGTCAGACCATGCCCCCCGGTACACCTCTCACTAGGCAGACTTCCCAGACACAGACACAGACACACCTGGCAAATGAACGATAACTTATTATCAGACTTAGCATGCACGACAGCGATCTCTGATGCGATCAGAGACTTCACACACACCTATATGTGATGAGACCTCTGACATGAACAAATGGGAAACATTGAAATGCATACTAAGGGGAATATTTATCCAGCATGGCTCTCGGCTGAAAAAAAGCCTGCATAACTGACATCAAGCATTTATTTGCCCTCATTGCTTCCCATGAGGCAACACACAAGTGCACACTAGAACCTAAAACCCTAGCAGAACTCTCCAATGTGCATCGTGACCTACTCCGCCTCTTAACGGAGCACTCTCTAGCTACCCGCGACAAGGGAAAACACCTACATTATGTTTAAGCCAACAAATGCGGCAAACACCTAGCGCAAATCCTTCACCCATGACAATGCAGACAAACCATTCCACATATTCTTGCACACCCTAATTTTAAGCTCTACAAGAACTCCGAGATAGTTTCCAAATTCCGAAACTATTATTCCTCACTATACAACCTGCCCCCCCCCTCGAAACTAGGTGCACCCCCCAGTTCAGGCAACACTGACATGTCTGCATACGTCCACAGCCCTGAACACTATCCCTACCAATGCTATTGAGGATCTTGAAGCACCTATCACCCCGACTGACTATCTACTAGCAATCAAAAGCCTCAAAAATGGCAAGAGTCCTGGGCCTGATGGCTACAAACCATGCTTTTACAAGACATATGCCCATCAGTTAGCCCCAATCATGGCATGGGGCTTTGAGGAAGTGGATGACGCACATCCACTATCTTCTCATTTACTACAGGCCCAAATAGTTGTCATCCCAAACTGGGGAAGGACCACGCGAGCTGCAATAATTACAGACCCATCTCACTACTAAATGTGGACCTCAAACTGTTCTCCAAGACAATCGCGTACCGTCTTGGCCCCATACTACCTGACCTAATACACAGTGATCAGGTAGGCTTTGTACGAGAGGCCGGGGACAACACCACAAACACCCTTCATCTGATCACCTACACTCAACCTTAACATATCCCCGCCTGCTTGTTAGCATGCGACGTGGAGAAGGCATTTGACAGGGTCAGCTAGCCATTTCTTAGATTATCACTACAGCAGATCGGACTAGGACCCAGACTTTTAGCGAAGATTATGTCCCTCTACTCCAACCCCTCAGCGAAAGTTACGGCTAACGGCGAACACTCAGAGACATTTGTGATCAACAACGGGACCAGACAGGGCTGCTCCTTTTTGCTATCACCATTGAACACCTAGCCCAAGCAATTCGTCCCAAGGAATCCATACATGGTATCCCCACCCCCTCAGCCCATTGCAAGCTCTCCCTACATGCAGACGACCTACTACTCTACGTGACACAACCACACATTAGCATCTCCTCCTTTCTCCATGAACTCGAATTCGACGCACATAGCAACTTTAAACTGAACATAGCTAAAACAGAGGCCCTGAACATATCCTTACCCAACCACACCCTAACACTGGTCCAACAAAACTTTCCCTTTCATTGGCAAACTAAATAAATCAAATATCTAGGGACTGACTAAAATCTGATGATCACTTGACTCTTGGCACCACCTCAAGCTACCATGGCTTGGGCGCATCAATGTCCTTAAGAGGGATGTCCTCCCCAAACTACTCTACTTGTTCCAGGCCCTCCCAATTACCCTCCCAATGTCCTTCTACTGAACACTACACTCCCTAGCAAGTAAATTAGTATGGCAATACCACCCCTCTAGATTAAAACACAAAGTTCTATGTCCGCAGTCTCTGACCATCTCTTGTATCATGTCCGCAGTCTCTGACCATCTCTTATATCACGTCAGCAGTCTCTGACCAGCTCTTGTATCATGTCTGCACAGTCTCTGACCATCTCCTGTATCGTGTCTGCAGTCTCTGACCATCTCCTGTATCATGTTTGCAGTCTCTGACCATCTCCTGTATCATGTCTGCAGTCTCTGACCATCTTCTGTATTAAGTCTGCAGTCTCTGATCATCTCCTGTATCATGTCTGCAGTCTCTGATCATCACTTATATCATGTCTGCAGTCTCTGAAAATCTCTTGTACCATGTCTGCAGTCTCTGACCATCTTCTGTATCATGTCTGCAGTCTCTGATCATCTTTTGTATCATGTCTGCAGTCTCTGATCATCTCCTGTAGTATGTTAGCATAGTCTCAGACTATCTCTTGTATCATGTCTGCAAAGTCTCTGACATCTCCTGTATCATGTCTGCAGTCTCTGACCATCTCCTGTATCATGTCTGCAGTCTCTGACCAACTACTGTGTCATGTATGCAGTCTCTGATCATCTCTTTTATCATGTCTGCAGTCTCTGATCATCTCTTGTATCATGTCTGCAGTCTCTGACCATCTCCTGTATCATGTCTGCAGTCTCTGACCATCTCATGTACCATGTCTGCAACTCTCTCACTCTACAGAAGGTGCACCAGAGCCCCCTCCACTTTAGAGTTCCCATTTTAAATACAAGTTGGAACTCTGTTGACAGTGATGTAAACGGGAACTCTGATCTAAAGGGGAACGCAGTGGACTCTGATATAAGGTAATCTCTGGTCAACAAAGGGTCCCCCCCTCACATTAGACTTCCCCTCTAAAGTCTGAAAGTTCTCCCTTAGATCATGATCTGCAGCATTCCTTTTACAACAGAGTTCCTCTTGCACTGTAAGGGGGGATCCTGCAGACTCTGATATATGGGGGAACTCTGTGCTGGCTGGGTTATATTAACCTGACCTTCATGTAAATGGAGAAATATGCGTGTAATATATAATATATATGTAATATATGTAGCGGTCACATTTTTGCTCAATAATTTAATGTTATGTTATAGCTTGGTATTTGCCGCCATCCAGCGGTCAAAATATGGAATGAACTGCATTTTATTTCATTATTTAAGAAGATGACAGGAAGTGTTTTGTTTTGTTTACTTTGGACATTAACTTGACCTACCCACAATGCCTATGACCTCCCATGAGCACCAAGAGAACTGAACTGCATTGTGGGAAGGCTATAAAAGGCCCCAGAGTGGCCATCTTAGGTCTCTTGGGAACGCATGAACAGCCTGTGAGGATCTGTGTGGAGGTCTCCAGCGAAGTGCAGCCTACCCTGTGCAGAGCAGAACAGCAGCTTTGATCCTGCGTTACATCACAGCATGCTGGAACCGCAGTGTGATTGATCCAGAGACCCTGGAAGGAGGTAACCGAGCACTCCTGGTCGTCTGTGAAATGGAACAGCATGACGGCGTGGCCGCGGCGAATGAACTGATTTTTTGTGGAGGCATCCATCTACCTGGACCCAGTGTGGTGAGAGGGCTGTTGCCCAAAAGTTTCCTTGACATACTTTTACATATCTGCATTTATAACAATGTTGCTGGGACCTGTAGTCCCACAGAGGAAATTCAAAGGATTTAGACTGAGTTCAAAATAGGCCTCAAGCCTGTACTTCATTACAATTCTGATACTGTGTTATTGGCACCAGAGATAGTTGCAGTGCTACTGTACCACAACATTAGTTCAACATTCAGTTTGCTTTGTCCTTGGAGTTGTTAACCATTGTATTACAATTTACTTTACACATAGCTAGCAGAAAAAAGAAGAAATGAAGGACTGTCTCATAAAATGGAAGGCTTTGTGTTTCATTGCCCTTTAAAGTTACTGTAATAAAAAACAGTGGGAGCTCCCTAGGGATTGTGCTATGATTTGTTAAAATAGCATTTGCCTTTTCTACAGAGAGTGGGACAGTGTCCATAGTGAAGTCAGTTCACTCTGTCATTGGTCCGATCTCATAAACGCATTGCTAAGAGGTTAATTTAAACACTTTCCATTTGTGTAATACTCTATTGTCAATTGATTCTGTTGGCTGTCATATTACGTTGGTCTGACAGTACAACTGCTGTAACCATTATTTTGATGTAAATACAGTAAAACATTATTCTTGTTTAAGTATTCCTGTGTGGAGTGTTGCTTCCTTTGAATTGCTGAGCAGGTGGAAGCTGGAGATTAAAGGTAAAGACAAAAAAGTATATTATATTGTATATTGTGAAATTGTCTTTAAGTTTCTACCGCACACTACATTACACTACAGCTGTGTCAAGGGGACTGAGCCAAGTTAAGGTGGTGTGATAGCAGAGTTCATAGTTCATAGAATTTAAAACTATTAATATATGCAATTTATACAGTTCATTTTTATCGCTTGAATTATTTTTCCCATTATGGGCATGATTTGGGCCTCATATCTCAGATTTGCCTAAGGCCTCACAAAGCCTAGAGCCGCCTCTGCATATTCTGTATTGTTGAAGACATTTCATAGCTTATCCAAGCCACTTCTTCAGTTCTTATGAGTGTCAGGATCATACATCAGCATTTAAATCCACATAGTTAGCACTTATACCTTCATCCAATCACCATATAAAGGCTGATGTTATTGTCCAAGAACAGGATGGGAGGTGTGAAAGTTGTACAACCACCTTGTTCCAGTTAAGTATCCCATCCTTGGTGTAAGGAAGGCTTCAAAGTCTCTAACCCTTCAATTTACATGGCTAAATTTAACTATTGTCAAAACTCTGGGTTAGAGATGTTGAAGCAGCAGGATGAAGCTTCCAAATCTGGGTCCATGTTTTGATGGTGACTAGCACCCTTTGATTGTGCAGCTAGGCCCCTTTCACAAAAACTGACCGGTCAGGTCCACCTTTCCATTTTTCACGCAGACCTGACCAAACCCTCAATTGTCCTCTATGGAGCGGTGGATGAACAAGGACACATGTCCATTTACCTCTGCCGAAATCTGATCCGTTCCACTAAAAACAAAGGGATGGGGACCCTTTCGCCATACGCCTGGCGGATTGGATGGCAGCCAGGTGTAAATGGACAGGCGGTCAGTTTGCAACCAACCGCGCATAGGGGAGAGCGGGCTGTGTCTGTGTCCCCTCTGCATAAGCAGAGAGGACATGGACCAGTCATCTGCCTGCTCAGTGGGGATCAGCAGACAGATTCCCCGCTGAGCAGGTGAACTCCTGGCGGAGTCCACCCCATGTGAAAGGGACCTTATGGTATGGGTGCTGACTAGTCTTCGGGGCTCCAACACTCCAAAGACATGCTGGTAGGTTAATTGGATCCTGTCTAAATTGTCCCTAGTATGTATGAATGTGAGTTAGGGACCTTAGCTTGTAAGCTCCTTGAGGGTAGGGACTGATGTGAATGTACAATGTATATGTAAAGCGCTGCGTAAATTGATGGTGCTATATAAGTACCTGAAATAAATAAAATAAAATAAAAAAGGAGTCCATGTGGCTGAAAGGGAGCAGACAGAGTTGGACATTTGCATGCACAATGCTTGTGAAGTCTGTGGAGAAACAGAGGCCCTAAGCCTGGGGACCATAGCAGTGGCACTGCTTGAGTAAACAAGGAGACTGAACAAATTATTTTGAGTTATTTTGTAGCATTGGATGTGATGAAACCCCCTGTGAGGGTAAACTGTTTTATGTCAAAACTGAACTTTGAATAAAAGTAAATGAGGGTGCCCTGAAAATAACAATTTGTTGAGTGGCTGTGTCCTTTATGCTCTATTGTTTGAAGCTGGTAAACCATATGGTAAATACTGGTAAAACGAAATCTGTATTCAAAATGTGTGTTCATAAAATCAAGAGCAGGAAGGATCTGAGAGAACTCAACTCACCAAAAAAAGATTTGCAAGGCTTTACTTTTACATCTTGGGTATGGATTTTTTTTATATATCAATAAAGAA
Organism: Lithobates clamitans; assembly: GCA_037952925.1. NCBI lineage: Eukaryota > Metazoa > Chordata > Amphibia > Anura > Ranidae > Lithobates > Lithobates clamitans. Next base: position 3,456,862 of record JBBGZY010000069.1, read on the forward strand.
AATGTGACTTTTACATTTCATCATTTCATTTGATGGAGTACCTTACCATCTTTCTTTCTTGTTTCTGGTTGGACATGCCCCTTACATTTGTAGTGAAATAGGTTCTTTTAAATCCTTGATTGAATTTAAGACGATTTGACACTAAAGATCCTCTGGCTATGATGAGATACATTCCAGTCTGTGCGCAGTCTAAAACATTATGATTCATATTTGAAGTGGTATGTTGCAAGGGAAGGAAAGTCATTCTTGCAATGGAAATTATTGAGTTACTGAATGTTTCATTTACACTGTTGCCTGGACCCATCTGGGAGCATCTCACAGCGCCATACGATGGTTTGCACACAGGACTCATGCTGAGAAAACACTTTGATTGTTACACATTTGAAACTCAAGTACTGACTCAATGGTATATTGATCTGATCTCTGTTTCCAGCAGCCACTGTCACCGCGGGTAAATATTTAGCCAGGAAAATGCTTCTTCTTGTATTTAAATACATTGTTTAACATCATAGCACGCTGCTTCATAGCTTTACTCTTCCAGAAAGTCAAGTTTGGTCTCTCTAAAACTTTTCACATGCCTACCGATGTCAATGGATCCCAACCTGGAGCTCCTGAGCTGTGACTAAACTGAGGTCTTCTAGGACTTAGTCAGATATAATTCTATGTCTGAGTAAGGTTTCATTGATGAGCACAGTACAAACATAATACAGTTTTAACTAACATAGTGGTTTTTCCTCATTTTTATGTAATATATGTAGTGAACTTTACAAATTTGTCATTTTCTGCCTGCCAAATTTGCTAATGTTTAGTTAGGATTGTGTCTTTGTTATTTAAATTAATAACATATTTTTTTCTGTGGATAATCTGTTTCAAATGCCGCTTTATGCACTGACATACCTCCTTGGACCCAGTCTGTCCAGACAGTATAGCAGTCACCAGTAGGGCAAGTCCGGACCATTTGCACATGGCCTTTGCAGGTAGCTGGGCACCACCCTCTACATACAGGTTGCAGGGCGTCAGCCAAAACTAATATTGTCCTGTGCACGGTGGAGGCCTAGACTTTCTATCCTCCTAGATATTGATTTTACAAGAAACTTAGTAGTAGTTTTTACGTTACCGATTATGTTAGTGTATAAGTAATTGTTTCTGTATATACAGTATGTATATATATATATATATATATATATATATATATATATATATATACATACACACACACTATTTTGCCAAAAGTATTGGGATGTCTGCCTTTACACACATATGAACTTCAATGGCATCCCTGTCTTATTCCGTAGGGTTCAGTATTGAGTTGGCCCACCCTTTGGAACTATAAAAGCTTCAACTCTTCTGGGAAGGCTGTCCGCAAGGTTTGGGAGTGTTTCTATGCGAATGTTTGACCATTCTTCCAGAAGCGCATTTGTGAGGTCAGGTGCTGATGTTGGACCAGAAGGCCTGGCTCGCAGTCTACGCTCTAATTAATCTCAAATGTGTTATATCGAGTTGAGGTCAGGACTCTGTGAAGGCCAGTCAATTTCCTCCACCCCAAACTCGCTCATCCATGTCTTTATGGACCTTGTTTGTGCACAGTCATGTTGGAACAGGAAGGGGCCATCCCCAAACTGTTCCCACAAAGTTGGGAGCATGAAATTGTCCAACATGTCTTGGTATGTTGACACCTTAAGAGTTCCATTCACTGGAACTAAGGGGTCAAGCCCAATCCCTGAAAAACAACCCCACACCATAATCCCGCCTTCACCAAATGATTTGGAGGGGTGGCCCAATACTTTTGGCAAAATAGTGTGGATGAGCGAGTTTGGGGTGGAGGAACTTGACTGGCACAGAGTTCCGACCTCTACCCGATAGAACACCTTTGGGATGAATTAGGAGGGAGACTGCGAGCCAGGCCTTGTCATCCAACATCAGTGCCTGACCTGACAACATTCTGTAAGAATGGTCAAACATTCCCATAGACACACTCCTAAACCCTGTGGACAGCCTTCCCAGGGAATTTTAACCTGTTATAGTTTCAAAGGTGGGCCAACTTAATATTGAATCCTATAGACTAAGAGTGGGATGTTATTAAAGTTCACGTGTGTGTAAATCACTGGGAGTTCAACATGGCACCTCATGGCAAAGAAATTTCTGTGGAGCTGAAAAAAAGAATTGTTGTTCTACATAAAGATAGGCTATAAGAAGATTGCCAAGACCCTGAAACTAAGCTGCAGCATGGTGGCCAAGACCATACACCGGTTTAACAAGACAGGTTACACTCAGAAGAGGCCTCGCCATGGTCGACCAAAGAAGTTGAGTGTACGTGCTCAGCGTCATATCCAGAGGTTGTCTAAACTGTTTACTGACATGTGTAGAACGGTAAAATTTGTTTAGTCTAGTTCTGGATAGATTAATTATGTTACTAATTTCATTTTGTTGATTTGTTTCGAAGTTAATTTAGTTTCATTTAGTTTTGGTTCGTTTATTAATATTATAACAAATTCCAAATTTTCAAAATGACTTGATTTCGGATCGATCAATAAAAAATTGACCGGTCCAATTCTGTGTGAAGAATAGCTGGTTGTTAAGGAGCGGGCCGGGAAGCTGGTCGCCATGTCCTTAACAACCAATGACACAGCTGTCAGTGGGTTTACTATTCCAGCAGGCCAGGAAAAAGAGGGGGAAGGAGCGAGCACCCCCTCCCCCTCCTGAAACATATCAGGCCACATGCCCTCAACATGGGGGGGTTGCTTTGGTTCAGGCACCCCCCCAAAGCACCTTGTCCCCATGTTGATGGGGATAAGGGCCACTTCCCCACAACCCTCTGAGCCCTCACAGGGCCGTAGATAAAATAAATTCCTGGGGAGGTTCAGGTCTTTCAAACTCAAAGGCATCATTTAGGTCATGCAGTGCAATGCAATTTGCAATGCAGCACAGCAAAAATTATTTCCATTCAACTGTGGCGCAGTAGTGCAGGGTTTAAGGGATTAAAATATATGATGAGGAAGCAATACTGCACCTTCCCGCTGCCTGCCAAATGCTCTTTGAAGAACAATCTGAACGCAGATCCTCTTCAGAGTGCAAAACTAGCCTTAGGTGTTTATGTAGCTAACATCTTAAAGGGGTTGTAAACCCTCATGTTTCTTCACCTCAATGCCTCCCAGCCCCCCGTTTTACTTACCTGAACCCTCAAACTTGACCCACAGGGACACGCGCTCTCTCTGCCCGGGGTTCTCGGCTCTTGTTTGGATAGATTGATAGCAGCGCAGCCATTGGCTCCCGCTCAGTGGCGGCCCGTCCATAGGGGGCGCCTGGGCGCCGCCCCCCCCCCCCCTCCTCCAGGCAGTCAAAAAAAGAAAAAGTAAAAAAAAAAAATTTCAATACTGGCCCTTTAAATATAAAAAAATTAAGAAAAAAGGGCCTTAAGTGCATTGTGTTCGGACGCCAGATACAGTGCGACGCCGGACACAGTGCACTTATGGGAAGCGCCACATCTATGCAATCACGGCGTTTAGCCCGCCTTGCGGCGCTTCCCGAGGCGCCAAGTAGCTTTTGCCCGGCGATCGTAGTATATATTACTACGGCCGGGCGGTTTGATTGACATCTCTGTTTGATGTCATTTCCTGTTTTCTCTGTCTCATTGCGCCCAAGAGAGAGAGGAAACAGGAAGTATGAGGACAGCAGACTGACTCTCCGGGCACTGGAATCTGGCTGGTGATCCCTCCATCCACACCAACAGCATGACAGAGGACACGGAGAATAACGAGGATGGCCGGCCGAGGAAGGTGAGAAGTTTTATCAGCCGCTCTGACCTCCTTCCCTCCCCCACCCACCCCACTCAAATTAAAGCCGTCCATTCAGTGACTGATCACCTAATGAGAATCCATCCCCATCCCATAATGACAGCAACAAAGCTTACAATCCGAGGTGTTGTCTCTGGCCAGGAGTGGGTGTCTGCAGCATGATGTCCTACACATGACTACACATATGTTTGGGCTGCTTTATGTGTATGTGATGTTATGTGTATGTCATGTTATGTGGAGGACATGTTATGTGTATGTCATGTCATGTGGAGGACATGTTATGTGTATGTCATGTTATGTGTATGTCATGTTATGTGTATGTAATGTTATGTGGAGGACATGTTATGTGTATGTGGAGGACATGTTATGTGTGTGTCATGTTATGTGTATGTCATGTTATGTGTGTGTCATGTTAGGTGTATGTCATGTTGTGTGTATGTTATGTGTATGTCATGTTATGTGGAGGACATGTTATGTGTATGTCATGTGGAGGACATGTTATGTGTATGTCATGTGGAGGACATGTTATGTGTATGTCATGTGGAGGACATGTTGTGTGTATGTCATGTGGAGGACATGTTATGTGTATGTCATGGTATGTGGAGGGCACGTTATGTGGAGGACATGTTATGTGTATGTCATGTGGGGGACATGTTATGTGTATGTCATGTGGAGGACATGTTATGTGTATGTCATGTGGAGGACATGTTATGTGTATGTCATGTGGAGGACATGTTATGTGTATGTCATGTTATGTGGAGGGCATGTTATGTGTATGCCATTCTATGTGTAGAAGAACATGCTATGTGTAGCACATGCTATGTACAACATGTAATTCATGGCATGTCCTACATAAGATGTTCTACACACAGCTGGTTGCTTTTTGTGTGACACAGGCTGCATGTAAGGAGCGACTCCGCTGGGGACACCTGATGGCATCTATGCTCCCTCTGATTCTGCATTATGGTGAGTTGAATGATTTCATTTTATATTACAATGTAATAATAGTAATAATGCGCTTCAATCATCCTGACACCATAACAACCATGGTGCCGGGATGATTGAAGTGCTAACACCAGGTGTTTGGAGTATCTTTATCTGCTGATTGTTAAACTTTCTAGAATACACATATTTCTATTGTTGTGTAGGATCTGGGGCTACCGTCCCTCCATCCCTCTGTCCCTCTCCCTCCATCCCTCGTTCATCTCAGACGCTAACTACACCACCTTAGAGCCACGCCCACTATTTCGCTGAAACCACGCTAATTTTCACCAAGTGGGAGGGATCAAAAAGCAAGGGCAGGGTCCAGCTCCCCCCTTCCTAAAACTTCGCCAGCCGCCACTGCTCCCGGTGCTGTCAATCAAATCCAATGACGCAGGCGCCGGGGGGCGGGGCCGAGTCCTGCATTCGGCCTCTATTGACGGCAAATGCTGGACCCAGGAGCTCGCCTGCAAGGTAACCCCCTGGGAGAGCGCTTCTCCAAGGGGGTTTTCTGATGTGGGGAAGAGCCGCAGAGGGACCCCAGAATACGTGGTTCGGGGCCACTCTGTGCAAAACGAGCTGCACAGTGGAGGTAAGTATAATATGCTTGTTATTTATTTATTTTTATTTTTTTTTAAAAACCTTTAGTGTCACTTTAAGGTTTTTAAATATACACCAGTCCATGTCCTTCCTGAGCTAAATTTGTAACTTGCATCCATACTGATTTTGTTCCTTTAACACTTTATGGATATTGGTATAGTATTTTAAAATAGAATTATAATTGGTACTTATTGCATATTGTCATTGTGTAACAACAATATGTAGCATGTACCTGGTAAATATTTTGCTTTAAATAAAAGAAACTGAGCCAACTTCACAAAGATCTGCTCAGGTTGCTCAGTAAGATTACCTATTATCCAGTCTTAAAAATTCCCAAAATCCATTGGTACATTAACAACTGACTGACATTCAGGCCAATCTGTTTGGGGAATGGCCGACAGAAACCGATCTCACTGCCAGCTCTTGTCAGATGAGCATGCTTGAAAACCAAAAGCCAACCAGCATCTGATCAATACTCTCAGCCAATGGCTGCAAGCACAGACAGATGTGTTCTGGCAGGGGGGGGGTCCCCCTTCCAGAACACAGTAGCTCAGCGGGGAGATCACTGTAATAAAATCGTCAATTCATTAGTACAGATAGCTTCTCCTGAGCTCCCCAGTTTTTTTTTTTATTAAGCCTGTTGGATTGAACTAAAAAAAAAAAAAAACCTACTAGGTACTGGGATCTTATCTTGTCATATATTCTAAATGGCAAATATACCGTGAATGCCTACAGCCAGGATTCAAGGTGTTCCAATTTTTGTTTGTACACCACCTGAGTGATGGGCTGAAAAGAGCCAAGGCTGTATACTGATGTTACCATGTACAGTATCTGCACAGCAAGTGGTTACCTGCTGTTAGGGACCAATTTCTGATCCTGGATGCAGAAAGATTTTGTCCAAGGGCAAAAATGTATCCTTACCTGCAGGTAACCACTAGATACATGGGGAATAGATGGGGATAGATGTTTACAGCAGCAAACAACCTTGGCTGTTTTCAGTCCGTCACTCAGGTGTACAGGCTGAGCAGAGATTGGAACATTTGAAATCCCAGGCACAGGTATTTGCAGTATACTTGCCGCACCACGGTCATGTTGGATGTATGAATGAGACCCAAGACTGGATTTTAGCTAACCTTACTGTGCAACCTGAGCAGGTGCAAGGGGCAACATATTGTGGTATGCAGTAAAACAGTGTCCTAAGAAATTTTATGAAATGTTTTAAGAAATGTAAAAAAAAAAATAGTGCACTGCCTACCACAGGTGCACCTGGTCAATAAGGCTGGCTCGTATTCAGTCGTAAACTATAGTAAACCCAGTTTTTGAACTTGTACTTACAGGTATGCCTATAATAAGGCTTACCTGTAGGTACAGTCAATATCTCCTATACGTGTGATGTTTAGGAGATATTAACGTAGGAAGCAGCAGGTAATGTCACCAACGCATGAGCTCTGAAGGGACGGCATACCGTTTTTGGTCATTTGGCAGTCTGCACTTCTGTGATCTGTTTTTAGTTGACAGCTGGATAAAGGCTGCTACATCACTCAGCAGGTCCAGGCTGGGGAAAGACCCCGACATTTAAGTCAGGATTCACCCAGATCCTTGAACCGGCAGTTGGCTCAGCCTCTCAGTGAGCCGCTAAGATCCTGTGCCAGCTGCCCCTTCCACAGCCCAGCACTCCAGTGAGCATGGGGGGGGGGTGGTCTCCCTCCTAAGAACCCCCCCCCTATTTTTCCCTCCTCAAGCAGATTCCCACTGCAAAATATCTCCCTCCCTCAAATATCCCATTCCCCCAAAATTAATCCCCCTGTCTCTAAACTGACCCCCAAAGCAAAAATATCCCCCCCCCCCCCCACTCAGCAATGATTCCTAATTATGAAGACATTCTCCCTTCGCAAGCAAATCCCTGCCATTAACCATCCCTGTAAACTTCTCTACAAAAAATCCCCCCCTTCTCCAAAAGCAAACCCACCTATCTTTCCTTAACCCCCCCCCCCTCCAAAAGAAACTCCCCCAGGCAGGAATTCTCAACCCCTCCTTCCCCCAAACAAAAAGTTCATGCCTCTCCACTTACCAGACCTCACATTCAGTGCTGCACAGAAGCAGGAAAACTTTTGCAGCCCCAGTCTCCCTTTTGCTGTGTCATATGTACCTGGAGGAGGAGTCGAGGAGTTCCCTCCTCAGTTGCAGGTATCCGAGACCTGTTTGGAGGTATTGCAAGCATCGGGACCTCGCAGGAATTTCATGCCTTTTGGAGGGACCCCTTAATAAACTGATGGGGATTGGGCACAATAGAAGGGGGACTGGCTGTTGCACTCTAAAACACTTGATTGCTTATACTGTGCTGTTGCTGAAGCTGAGCAGCGCAGAAGCAGAGTCACTGCCTGGGCATTTTGCCAAGATGCTCTGGGGGGGTTTGAACACCCCTGACACCCCCTTATCTATGCTCCTGAGCCCCCAGATCCCACCCCCAATGTGAGTGAGTATTGGGTACATAGTACCCCTGCTCATTCACCAAAAAGTTCTCAAATAGTTAATAAAAACACAACAGTTTTTATCCTTTATTAAGAAAAAAACATAATACCACCGACCAGGGCGATGCCGCCTCATAATGACACTAGCCCAATGAGAGGCAGACATGGGAGCGGGGTCACTTCACCGCCGTAACCCCCACCCCCAAATTTACCTGTCATTCGGGTGTGTCTCTGGACGGGAAACAGTTGTGTTAGTTTTTTGTTTTGTTTTGTTCTGCTAAATAAAGGACTATTAAAAAACTGTTGTGTTTTTATTGACTTTGACTTTTTTTTGGTGAATAAGTAGGGGTAGCATGTACCCCATACCCCTTCACATAGAGGTGGGCCGGGATCTGGTGGCCCCCTTGTTAAACCGAACCCAGGTTGTGGAGAAGAGGCCCTTGTTCCCATCAACATGGGACAAGGTGCTTTGGGGGGAGGCAGAGCCCTCCTGCTCCAAAGCAACCCCCCGTGTTGAGGACATGTGGCATGGTATGGTTCAGGCGCTCGCTCATCCCCCCTTTTTCCTGACCTGCCAGGCTGCATGCTCAGATAAGGAGTAAAAAAAAAATCAATGAATCCTCACCACTGAAGCAAAATTTAATTATTATTAAGCAATAACCGGTTCATCATTCAGACAGGATACCTCCTCTAATACCAACAGTCAACTGTGCAAACATAAAAAATTGGGACAAGGGGATGTCACCAGAAGGGTAAATAAGAGGAGGGTCAGCTACGGAATATTTTAGCAAAAATATTTAAGGCTTTATTGATGAAACACAATTAACAGGCAATAAGTTCAACAGGAGTGGCACAATGACCACTACTGGTAAACCACGCTCCTACAAGGTACCAATTTATTAGATAAATTGGAAGGGATTGAAATGAGGAAGGAAAATAGGGAAGGGAAGGAGGATTTTCCTTCCTCATAGGTAAGATCTGATTGGACATTGTTACCTATAAATAGCTTACAGTTACCTACGTACAACGTCCAGACGAAGTGCACGGCTAAGTGCACAAAACGCGTCAACGTAGCAAACACAATTAACAGGCAATAAGTTCAACAGGGGTGGCACACTGACCACCTCTGGTAAACCACGCTCCTACAAGGTACCAATTTATTAGATAAATTGGAAGGGGTTGAAATGAGGAAGGAAAATGAGGAAGGGAAGGAGGATTTTCCTTCCTCATAGGTAAGATCTGATTGGACATTGTCCCCTATAAATAGCTTACAGTTACCTACGTACAACATCCAGACGAAGTGCATGGCTAAGTGCACAAAACGCGTCGACGTAGCAAACGCCAGTTCAACCCATACTCCTCTCTGGTCCCTATCCCAGGAATGTAAGGTGTCCCCTTACGTTTTACCATCTAGGGACTTAGCGGTGTTTTACTTCCGCAATCTTAGTAAGCCAATTTGGCCACCGTAGGCCTGCGTTTCAGCCACTGAACCGGAAGTTGTTGGGAAACCTACTCGCAACAACCTGTGAGCCTTCCTGGCCATCACAACGCTATACCGCAGATGCAGAAAAGCGCAGCTTGCAATAAACTATGTTCCCTCCCAGACCAAACAGACAGCCATCAGTATTAAAACTAACTGATGGATTCAAGGAAAAGGGCAACACAGATACGGTTAGAGGATATCTCCAGTGGGATAGTATCGCGGCCAGTATCTAATGGCAAAAGGAGGGGTAAGCGCCCTTTCAGGGTGAACTCTTTTGATATTAATAGCGATAACCTATGGACATTTTGAACTCTGTGTTGATTACCTAAAACTCTCATGGGCTTCTCTTTGCTCACTACACTAATTAATATAGTTGTATAGATGAATACTGCCTGTTGATAGAGAGACTCTGATAGAAAGCTGTATGCATCTGCAACCTGACTGTGTGTTTTGAACTTTAAACCCAATGTCTCAGCGGAAGTAAGAAAATAGAATTGGCAACAACAACATTGTCTGCTGTTTGAGAGACTTTGCATTATACACAGCTTTAAACTTGCTGCCATTTAAATACTAACCTTGAACTGCAGAATTGACTTACTAGTGAAAGTAAGCAAATGGAGTGAAGCAATTTACATGATTGACCACAATCTTTTTCTCTAACAAATATAAGCTATTGTTGGAAAATATTGAAAGACTGCCCTAAAAGACATCAGATATCAACAATTCGCTGGGAATAAATTTGGAGGGGACTGTGGCCTCATGTAGGACTATTCTAACATATAGCACCATTCTATCAATCCCAACCTGGAGATAGGACCCCAGGAATGGAGTCTACGGGGGGCTACCTGAGCCTAGTGTGTTTTAAATGACAATATTGTCAATTTTTCTACAGTGATTTATTTTTTATCTAATAAATTGGTACCTTGTAGGAGCGTTGTTTACCAGAGATGGTCATTGTGCCACTCCTGTTGAACTTATTGCCTGTTAATTGTGTTTCATCAATAAAGTCTTATATATTTTTGCTAAAATATTCTGTAGCTGACCCTCCTCTTATTTACCCTTCTGGTGACATCCCTTTGTCCCAATTTTTTATGTTTACACGGCATGCTCAGATAAGGGTCTGGTATGGATTTTGGGTGGGACTCACTCCATTTAAAAAGAAAAATTGCCATGGAGTTCCCCTTAAAATCCACACTAGGCCCAAAGGAGACACCCATGCAGTTTATTTTTCTGAATTTTTAATTGCCAGCAATTATTTTCTTTACATTTAGCTGTCAGCGGAAAACCTGCTGACGGCTGAATAGTCATCGGTTGTGTAGGACGTGGTGGCCGTTTTTCCGACCTGCTCCTTAAAATCCAGCTATTCTTCACACAGAATGTGAATTGGTCGATCATTTTTCAATCGATCCGAATTTGAATCTTACAGAAAATTTGAAATTTGTTAGAAAATGAATAAACTAAACAAAATGAAATGAATTTCAACATAATTCGTTACTGTTGTCATTCGGAGATTTGGATACATCCAAATCTCTGAATAGCCCAAAATTCCCCCGAATTTATATTCAGACCAAAACCAATTGCACATATCTCTTTCCTGTGACCGGTGTCATCCGGTTCCAGGTACAGGGTGGATCATATCTTCAGAGGGGCAAGCCACTTGGTTTTCAGGCCTTCCCCTTTTATTTTAAGCATAATACTTTTATATACACTGCATTTCACATTCCGAGTGTAGCAGAAAGACTTTCAACTACTCCACACTGAAATTTTTCAAAATGTTTCCAAAATTTTAATTTTTTTCCGTTCAAAATTTACGGAAATGTTACATCTCTAGGCCCAGTCCTTAGAGCTCAGCACAGCTAAGTACAAGCAAATTAAAGAAGAAGTACAGCTGAAGCTTGTTTGGCTGTACTTCTCTTGTGGATCACAGGAGTGCAGATTGCTTTGAACACCTGTAACCCATTTTCAGCAGACAGCGGTTGAAGTTCGCTGTCAGCTGATGTCACAGAGCCAGTCCAGGCTCAGGCAAGATCGCGACAATGGAGTCGGGATCCACCCACATGCCTAGACTGGCACTGGCACTCGACTCAGCCTCTCAGCGAGCTGGTGAGAGCCTAAGCCAGCCGCTCCCGCGCCCTCCACAGTACAGCGCTCCAATGAGTGCAGGGGGGGCAGAGCAGAGAGCCGGTGACTGACAGTCAGCAGAGAAGCTGTGGGAACTGAAGGATCAGTGGTGTTAGATCACTTGGTTCTCAGTCTTAGAGGCGTTGGGGACAGATGCAGCATCAGTCCGATGTTGCATCCACCTAGGTAAGTTTGATTCTATAAAAAAAACATAATCCCATACTTCTCTTTTAACCCCAGCTACTCTGCCTATAGAGAAGTTATACTAAATGTACCTACACTGTAACACTGAGTAACACTGAGGGTGATATATATTTATATTTATTGTATATGTGCACACAATCCACATCAAAGAGAAAAAAAAAACCCAGAGGGTTAATTCATGCAGGATTATAACACCCACTCTTCTGAGAAGCCTAATCGGAGCTTAGTGTAGATGTAATGCAAACACATTAAAGTCTGCAATATAAACATTGATTCTCCAATGATTACCAAAATGATATTTCACTAGCAGCTTTCATCTCTCTAAATATATTAAGTAGCATCTGCTCCTCACCTTCAGGAGCTGCCTATCATGCAAATGTGAAGGGCTGCTATGACTTGAACCTCGTGGGATACTGTGTAGTATCAATGGCATTTGCGCGATCAGTCCGGGTGTTTTTTATCAAAGTTCCTATTTTTAGCTGCCTAATTTTCTACCAGCTTATGAAATCATAACTTAACATGGATGTAAAACGTAACTGAGTTGTATTTCATTTTCTAGCGCACTTTGCATCATAAACAGTTGCCTTTATTTTCTTTTATAATGCTGCTTTTTATTCACTTTCCATGCAATCCAATAATGACTGCATGCCATTTCTCAGTTAGTGATGAACTGAACGGGTTAAGTTTGCACACCTAATGAAAGCTCGGATGCTAAATCCAAATCCCATTGAAGCCAACAGGAGAAGAATCTTAGAAATCAGGAATGGCCACTTTCTAGGCTAATAGACAAGGAACTGTCAAACAAATGGCATAGGGGGCTGGGCACTGCCATGGGGGACATATACCAATGGAAAAACAAAGCATTTGGTTTGGCAGGGAGCACCAATTTTTAAAATGCTTAAAGCGGAGTTCCACCCATAAATTTAACTTTGCATTATTCAGCAGCATTAAACCTAAGAAACAATATTTTTTTTTTTTACTCACTTTTTCATCTCTGTTGCTAAAGGTTGCCTTGTAATCTGCCTCTTCCTCTCCCTGGTGCCTGACGTCATTTCCACTTTTCCACTATTCTAGGGCAGTTTTTGTCATCCAACGACCATACATCAGCAGCCGTCATGCTATTTGAAGGTGTACACACTATCTAAGTTCATCTAATCGGTAGATGATCTTCCAATCCTGGTCTCAACGATGCTCTTGCCTCTTGCCCTCTGCCCATGATGTATATAGTGTGTGTGTGTTTCCCCCCCCTCCTTTTTTTTTTTTACTATTATCTTTCTATTTTTCTGTTTTACATTTTTAGAACACGCTATGGTAACTCTGCCTTATCTTGAATGCCCCTGATGAAGGGACCCTAAGCGTCCTGAAACGCATCAGTCTAAATGTCTACAATTACCACGCATTAACAAAATAGTTTTTGTATACTTGTTGTTGTTTTTAACCTATTTGATTTTAAGTGGTGTCTGCACCTGAATAATTTTATATTTTCTCCTATATACCAATAAAATTTAACTTTTATTTAATTTTTGCTTAGATACCCTTTTTCTTGTTGCCTGAAAAGTCCTATCATTTTTCTGGGGGACAATTGCTCCTTTACATAATGTATTTGGGATTGGCAACCTCCAGCCCCCCTTTTTCAGTGGTTCTCTTTAATTGTCATTTCCCTCGGTACCTATGCTCGCTAGTACTCCTGGGAGATGCTTGTCATCATTTCCCAGGAGTCAGTGGGCAGCGCCGAGGGCTTCGTTGCCATCACAACAGGGCGGGCACTTCCGTCGACGATGCCCATTGTGATGGCATCGTCAGAAGTGTACGGCGCTGCAAGCCGTACATAGTGCAAATGCGTGAGAATGGGTGGTGAATGCTGGTCGCTCAGCTGCACCAGATCCCAGAAGATAGTGCTTGTGGGCTTCACATGCCCACAAGCAAGATGGAAATTGCCAAGAACGAGGAATAAAACATATTTTATTTTTTTTTTTTTTATTTCAGTTACTTATTTAGCGCCGTCAATTTACGCAGCGATTTACATATACATTGTACATTCACATCAGTCTCTACCCTCAAGGAGCTTACAATCTAAGGTCCCTAACTCACATTCATACATATACTAGGGACAATTTAGACAGGATCCAATTAACCTACCAGCATGTCTTTGGAGTGTGGGAGGAAACCGGAGTACAGGGAGAACATGCAAACTCCAGGCAGGTAGTGTCGTGGTTGGGATTCGAACCAGCGACCCTTCTTACTCCCAGGCAAAAGTGCTACCCACTACACCACAACATATCTTTCAAGGGGCGATTGAAAGGAGAAACGTGAGTGCTATTAATAACATTTTTAAAATAAAGATATTCATCCAAAAAAATTATTTTTTTTTAACAGTTGGAACTCTACTTTAAAGTGTATAGGATCCGCTAGTTACGATGGGTTCTCTGTTGCTGACCTCAACCTTTTTCAAAGACTTCAGCCTCTCTGGCACACCACACAAATTCACAAGAAATCACTGGCAGTGACATTAGTACCCAGCTAATATGCTATTTTAAAGAATGCAAGCACTTAATGTATTGTCATAAACTAAATTGGGTAAAAGCCGGCAAGAATAAAAGGTAAGATTAATGACAATGAGTGAGGGCCGGGGGGAAAGGAAAAAAGAGAAAGTAGTTCAGGGCTGGGCATGACAGTGTGTAGAGGGGAGACAACGATGGGTTAAAAGCAGGGAGGTTTGCAAGGAAGGGGATGGTACGGAGTGGTAAATGAGCAGAGTTGGAGGGGCGTTGCTTATTTAAGGGGGAGGCGGGACTTCCGGGCAGCAGAGGATGGGGCAAAAGGGAGGACGCAGTTTCCCACCCACCCTCCCTTTGTTTTGTTTTTTTGTTTGTCTGTTTGTTTTCTTTCTTTTCAGGTGCAGTGGGAGCGGGTTTCATCATAGCAGCTGAGCAGTGGCGGTGTTTTGGTCTTCCATACGAGATGGAAGTATTGGGGACTCATCGGTAGTATGTGCCCCTCTGGTGTATTCCAGGTAGAACGGTTATCTGGAATGCGGTAATGGTTGTACTGCAGGAAGGGGGCTGCAAGCTGGTGTATTACAGCTGGAGGCCTATCATGGAGAAAAGTCCTGCAGTGTAGTGGTGGAATATGTGTTAAGTTTGGGGTGCTGTCAAAGACCAACAGACTGAGTGATTGATAGTTGACATTTACAGATGTTTATATGTTAAAATTTTTGAAATATTAATATTTTGTTAATAAAAGGCTGCTATGGCCATTTATACTCCAAATTCAGGTGTGGTCTCGTTAATTTAGATAATGGTAAGGGGGGTGGTGGAGCATGAGTGGTTGGGCAGTATAAAGAAGGTTGGGGAAATCTGGGCTATACTGGTCATCATGATACACTTAAAATGCAGAATGATTATGAGTAACTGGGCTCAAGTTTTACCTATCAGCTTAACTGCTTGCCGACCGGCTCACGCCGATATTCGTCAGCAGAAGGGCACATACAGGCAGATTAACGTACCTATGATAAGCAAATAACAGTGCAGCGCTAATGATACATCAATACACAAACAAATTGCTCATAAAATTTAAATTTTCTAAAGCCCCTTTAGTAAAAGAAAAATAGATGAAAAGATTTGACAGACAAGTTCTCCTCTGCGGTGATAAGGGTGCTCATAGACATTCAAATGGTGTGTCTTTATCAGTGATTCCTCCACCATCTAGCCAAACTGCTCACCTCAATCACTGGACCCCTAGATGGGTCAAACAGGCATTCACCACTAGAGTGGTCACAGATGGAAGCTTGAATAGCCAGATGAATAGGATTATAAATCCAACCACTTTAAACAACTGCACGTTGTCACTCTTACATTCCAACCGTGGTACCATAAAAAAAACAATAAAAAGTATATAGTGCACACTGTGTGGCTAAAAAGCCTTGTTTTTTTTTATAAAAGATGGGTACTCACAAATATAGCACCTTAGCCCCAGTTCTGGGATGAATGGCATATAATCGTTTCGACAGACATGGATATTATCGTCATAAATTAGATAAGGTGGCTGCAGTGACGTCACAAAGTCCTTCCGCACACGTATCATCCCTGGGCGGGACTCCCTCAGCGATAATGGGCGTCTATTTGTTATATAATAAGCCACCTGCATAATTACACCTGCCACCCCCTGTAGCGTATGTCGCCCAATCGGCTTGGAACGCCCAGAGGTTAAGTGATCACTTCCTGTTAAGTTTGTCTGTTGCCGGGGTAATGGCGCCGTCAACAACGACATGACGCCCAGTCATGTGACAACAAGCAAATGACTTGAACTTCTAACTGGGACGCACCAGGAAGCACACTTTACCCTTTAAGGCCAGCCCCCTCATGTAAAACATTGCACAGGTAACGGAATAACACAGCTATGCATATTACTAGCACACATCTGGCTCCACAGATAGGGAGACACCGGAGCAGACAGCGCACACAGCCACGAACAACCCGTACTCCAAAACCGGGCAAATACACAGACAGGGGGCCTACATATACATACTAGACTGATATGAAATCAGTCAATAAACGTTTTTTCTAAAAAAAAACTTTTTAAACTTTTAAAAAAAGTTAAAAAACATGACGTCATCGCAGCCACCTTTGACAATAACAACAATACTATATAATTAATTATTAAAAATAATCAAATGAAATCCTCATCAACATAATACTAGTCAAAAAATGGGAAAACGAACAATTAATAAAATCACAGCTAAGTGCCATAAGATTAAATTTAAATAGCCCAAAAGGGGTCAAAAAAAAAAAAAGATATTACTTAACGATCTGAAATAAAGCAACTTAAATCGAATTCGACATAGGGCCCCCCTACTTTTGTTTCATAGATCCAAAAGGATTCACAGTGGCTCAATTGTAGAATTAAATTGCCCCCCCTCCAATGATGGGTCACTTTCTCAACACCCCCAAAAATTTCAATTTGGCGGGGTTACAATCGTGAAACAGTCTGAAGTGTTTGGAGACATTGTGAATAACCAGGCCTTTTTTAATGTTACTCACATGTTCTCCAGTTCTTACATGTAGAGGTCTGGATGTTCTCCCTACATACTGGAGGCCACATTCACATTCTAAGATATACACTGCTCCTGATGTGGAGTAGTATTAATTCCTTAATTTGAAACAATTTGTTGGTAGCAATGGCAACAAACTCTTTCCGTTTCTTGACATTACCCCTAGCTTGTTTACATGGGGGGCAATGACCACAAGCGTGGAACCCTGTTAGGAAATTAAATATCCTATTTTCGAAAAGGACAGGTGGGTCGATGACCCCAGGGGGCCAGTATGTCTCTCAGAGAAGGGACCTTCCTATATATAAACTGGGAATGTTCAGAAAGTGCAGGGCCAAGTACCCTATCCTGTTTAAGAATGGGCCAATATTTGCGAATGATCTTTTCGAATTTTCTATGTTGGACATTATAGTCCGAGATCATTCTAGTGTTCATAGATGTTTTTCCTTAGGACCATTAGACACCATTTTTTTTCTGTCAAGTTTCCGCACTGTCTCTATTTCTTTTTCAACGATAGACCTATAATACCCCTTTTGCAAAAAGCGGGCAGACAGAACCTGAGATTGTGAAAGATAGTCTCTTTCATGTGTGCAATTTCGTCTGATACATACGAATTGTCCCGTAGGGATGTTGCACAACCACTGAGTGTGGTGGCAGCTTCCAAGGTGAAAAAAAGCATTGCGGTCAGTGGGCTTAAAGTGGTTCATCATCTTTATCTTATAACCCTCTTTACTTGTGTCTAGATCCAGGAAGACAATGCGATCAGTGTTGACATTCCAGGATAAGACGATGTTCTTATTGTTAGCATCAAGCCTCTGCATAAACCGTTCAAGACCAGACTTTTCATCATTCCAGATCATAATGAGATCGTCAATATACCTATGGTAGCAGACCAGTTCTGGGGGTCTGTTTTTAAAAATAGCTTCTTCCTCCCAGTGTGCCATATAAAGATTGGCAACACTGGGAGCGAAACGTGCCCCCATTGCTGCACCCCTTGTTTGGAGATAGAACTGCCTGCCATACCAAAAGTAGTTCTTAGACATAACCTCAAACAGTTAAGCAAGATATTCTTATGTCTTCTAGACAGATCAGATGTAGTGAAAGCCCATTGTACTGAGGTGAGGGCATCCTCATGACTGATAATGGTGTACAAAGAACTCACGTCTGCCGTGACCAAAAAGCAAGAAGACAAAATAGTTAGAGTTTCAAGGATCTGAATGATGTGTTTTGTATCCTTTAAGAAAGATTTGGTTTTGGTGACAATAGGTTGAAGGAAGGAGTCTATGTATTAACCCAGTCTAGATGAGGCTGAGTCAATCCCATTAACTATTGGCCACCCAGGTGGGTTAGTACTATCCTTATGGATTTTTGTATATTTTTGGAATTCGATAAAACAGGGTATCCAAATATAGTGCTTCCTTCTTTTTTAAAACCCCTATATGTTTCCCTCTTTCTATTAGGAAGTGTAGCTCTTCCTTAAACTGGAACATAGGATCTTTGTTTAGTACCATATATGTGATCACTGAGTAGATTTTCCATTTAGTAATATGCCTTGCTTAGTACTACTAGGCCTCCTCCCTTGTTTGCCGGGTGTATTACGAGATCTTTCCTCTCCATCAATGATTCAATGTCCTTCTTAATATGTGCAGGATCGTTCACCTTGAAGTAATTTAAGATCTTTAACAATCATATTGTTAAAGACATCCAAATGTTTGGTGTCTAAATTTGGAGGGTTAAAAACCGACTTATTGCGGAGAGTCGAATGGTGATTGGGAGGTGCCACTATATTAGGTTCTGTCCGGACTGTGGTGTTGGAAAGGTAGTATTTCTTAATATTCAGGCTTCTGATATATTTTTGCAGGCTAATGTAAGTTTGAAATGTATTCAAATTACAAGTAGGGGCATATTTCAAACCTCTGTCTAATACCCCAATTTCATCTTCATTTAAGGATGTACCACTGGGGTTAGATCCCTGCTCCTAATGGAGTTTTACCCTTTTGTACTCTCCTGCCTCCTCTCCTTCCTCTCTGATTTTTCTTTTTCTTACTTGTCCATTATCTATTATGGTAGGTGGTGGAGCTACATTCAGCCTCCCTCCTGGATTGGGTGGAACAAATGGAGCCCTCTTCCCCATCCCTCTCGGAGTCCTGTGAAAATTCCCTCCCCTTTGGGGGCCAGAATATTGTAATGGTTTAAACCGATTTTGAATGGGTAATTGGTTCCCATAGGGTTGTGGGACCCTACCTCTATTATAATAGGTGTCATTAGATTTGGAGGCATTCTGGTAATCATCCGTATGATAACTAGAACCAGAGCCTCTGTTATAGTAAGCATCATTATAATCAGGAGCCTGATGATAACTTTCTTGATAATGATTGGGGCCATTGCATGTCTCATTGTTCACAAAAGGTGGGTTCTGTACATACTGCCTGTAAGGGGGCTCATGGCCTCCTCCCCTTTGGCCCTGACCTCTTTTATTCTTACCCCTCCTATTGTGGACAACCTTATATTGATTACTATTCTGGGTATTATCATAATCAATATGATCATATGTAAAACCAGCCTCCTCCCTTAGAATGGGTAAGGGTGTATTCAAAGGCTCTGTAACAGAAGGGCCTGGTTGTGTCTGAATCATAGTCACATCCACCGGTCCTGTTAGCCATTTAAACACATTTCCCTTCCCAAAATCATCCAATTCTCTGATGAATTTTTTCTTATTTTGTGTTTCAGAATCCCATTTGATTGGTCTGTTTTTTAGATCAGCAGATGATCTTAGGAATTCTTCAGATTTCTTATGGGATTCAATAGTAATCTAAAGTTCTCTGATTTGGGTTTTAAGAAGCTTCATTTTTCTTTGTTTCTGTAGCAGCAGAAATTTAACTAGTTCCAGACCCTTTTTGGTAAATAAATCACCCCATTCCTTCATAGAATCATCATCCATGAGGCCGTCGTTTGGGGGTACATCCCACTTAAAGTGTCTAGGAATCAGTTTGGCTGTCAAGTATTGCTCCAATGAAGCTATATCCCACCATGTTTTAACCTTTTTCTCGAATAGGTGTCCTAGTTTCCTAAAGGTGTGGGCTAATTTGTTTCCCTCTCCAGTTGTTTGATTTCTAGAAAAATTCACCCAGTTTGATCTCTCTTTTCTCTAGATATTGGAATATTTCCATTGTAATGCTGCTAGACTGTGATATATTGTGTAGAAATCAATGTAAAATATGGGGCTTCAGTCAGCGCAAAACAGTATATGTAGCTGTACACTAAAGGTTAATATATGGAAATCCTCTGAACATGTGATAAGCAAATAACAGTGCAGCGCTAATAATACATCAATAAACAAACAAATTGCTCATAAAATTAAAATTTTCAAAAGTCCCCTTTAGTAAAAGAAAAATAGATGAAAAGACAGACAAGTTCTCCTTGGCGGTGGTTGGATTTTGAATCCTGTTCATCTGGCTATTCAAGCTTCCATCTGTGACTACTCTAGTGGTGAATGCCTGTTTGACCCATCTGTTAACTCAGGGTTCCAGTGATTGAGGTGAGCAGTTTGACTAGATGGTGGAGGAATCACTGATAAAGACACACCATTTGAATGTCTATGAGCACACTTATCACTGAGGAGAACCTAATATAGTGGGACCTCCCAATTACCATTCGACTCTCCACAATAACTCGGTTTTTAACCCTCCAAATTTAGACACCAAATATTTGGATGTCTTTAAGCACTTAAGCCCCGGACCATTTCGCTGGCCAAAGACCAGCACTTTTTGCGATTCGGCACAGCGTCACTTTAACTGACAATTGCGCGGTCGTACGACGTTGCTCTCAAACAAAATTGAGGTATTTTTTTCCCCACAAATAAAGCTGGTATTTGATCACCCCTGCGTTTTTTATTTTTTGCGCTATAAACAAAAAAGAGCGACAATTTTGAAAAAAACGCATTATTTTTTGCTTTTTGCTATAATAAATAGCCCCCAAAAATATATAAAAAAACATTTTTTTTCCTCAGTTTAGGCCGATAGGTATTCTTCTACATATTTTTGGTAAAAAAAATTGCAATAAGCGTTTATTGATTGGTTTGCGCAAAAGTTATAGCGTTTACAAAATAGGGGATAGTTTTATGGCATTTTTATTATTATTATTTTTTTTACTAGTAATGGCTACAATCAGCGATTTTTATCTTGACTGCAACATTATGACGGACACGTCGGACAATTTTGGCGTGATTTTGGGACCATTCACATTTATACAGCGATCAGTGCGATTAAAATTGAATTGATTACTGTGTAAATGTGACTAGCAGTGAAGGGGTTAACACTAGGTGGCGCTGTAGGGGTTAAATGTGTCCTATTGATATGTTCTAACTGTAGGGGGGATGGGCTAGCTGTGACACATCACTGATCATAGCTCCCGATCCCAGGGATCTATGATCAGTGACACTGTCACCAGGCAGAACGGGGAGATGCTTGTTTACATTAGCATCTCCCCGTTCTTCCTCTCCGTGAGACGATCGCGGGTATCCGGGACCCGCGACCCGACTCATGGAGCTCCCGGCTGGCGCGCGCAATGGCACAGCAGCAAATTCAAAAGGACGTACAGGTACACCCATTTGCCCAGCCGTGCCATTCTGCCAACATACATCGACGTGCGCCGGTCGGGAAACGGTTAAGAATATGATTGTTAAAGATCTTGAATTACTTAAGATACACAAGGTGAACGATCCTGCACATATTAAGAAGGGCATTGAATCATTGATGGAGAGGAAAGATCTCGTAATACGCCCGGCGGACAAGGGAGGAGGTCTAGTAATACTAAGCAAGGCATATTACAAAAACAAAATGGAAAATCTACTCAGTGATCACAACACATATATGGTGCTAACCAAAGATCCTATGTTCCAGTTTAAGGAAGAGCTACACTTCCTAATAGAAAGAGGGAAACATATAGGAGTTTTAAACAAGAAGGAAGCACTATATTTGGTCCACTGTTTTGTCGAATTACAATAATATACTTTTTGCCAAAAATACATAAGGATAGTACTAACCCACCTGGATGGCCAATAGTTAATGGGATTGACTCAGTCTCATCTTGATGCTAACAATAAGAACATCGACTATTCAGGAATGGATCCGGAGAGTAGACAGAATAGCTGAAATGGAACACCTTATACATCAATCCAATGATACACCATCCAAGTATGAACATATATGGGCCTGTTGGACCCATTTCAAATCAACCCACATCCCGCACACTTCCACTGACCCCACCCCTCAAAGGAATGGGGAGACAGTACACACGCAATCAACTGCTTAATCCATGGAATTATCTTTGGGCTTACATTGTTCTTCCATCATTCTTTCCCCCTTTCCCCTCCCTCGTAGGACCCTCTCTACCACCCAAGGGATCACTAATGATCTGAATGATCCCCCGCTGCCGTTCTGATACCTGATAGGCTTCACAGTTACACCTTTTTTCAAACTAACTAGGCAGACCCGACATGCTTTTGTTTCCTCTGTCCTCATTTGTCCCACATTGGGCACAGATTGCTCCCAATAGGGGTGCCCAGAGGTGGAACTGAGCAACCAAGGTCGGTTAAGGACAAGGAAAGACTTTAGGAAAGAAAGCAGGGGAACAGAGTAGGTTGTAGACGGGATGATAAGGAGAAGAGAAAGGAGGAATTGGAGATATGAATTAACGGAAAACATAACAATACGCTTTAACAACGATTTTCATTTAAATTGCTACCTTAAATTCCAATTTTATCGACTTAAGTCACACCCTGACTCGGAGGTAGATATAATTGCACTGTATTGATATAATACACACCTTGCCTTTGATGTAGATGTAAACACATTAATACCTATAGAGTCTGGGATGATAACGTACTATGGTTTATTCCTTTTTTTTTTTTTTCTTTCTCATACCACATTGGCAATGCAGTTTAACGACAAGGGAATCTCACAGATATATTTTACCATAACTCAAGGCTTATTCCCCCACCACGTAAGATATCACCTACAAAATTTCTGATTGTAGCTCCTTTGTTCTGTTGTTCATACTATGTTATAGTACTTATAATGTCATGCAATATGATGTATTGTTTTACTTGGCTATGGGCTAATATGTGACATTTACTTTCATGCTTTCATTTCTGTAACACATGTGTAAACTCAATAAAATTATATTTAGAAAAAAAAAAAAGAACATTGTCTTATCCTGGAATGTCAACACCGATCGCATTGTCTTCCTGGATCTAGACACAAGTAAAGAGGGTTATAGGATAAAGATGATGAACCACTTTAAGCCCACTGACCGCAATGCGTTTATTCCCCTTGGAAGCTGCCACCACACTCAGTGGTTGTGCAACATCCCTACGGGACAATTCGTACGTATCAGACGAAATTGCACACATGAAAGAGACTATCTTTCACAATCTCAGGTTCTGTCTGCCCGCTTTTTGCAAAGGGGGTATAACAGGTCTGTTGTTGAAAGAGAAATAGAGACAGTGCGGAAACTTGACAGAAAAACATTGGTGTCTAATGGTCCTAAGGAAAAACTCTGTCTATGAACACTAGAATGATTTTGGACTATAATGTCCAACATAGAAAATTCGAAAAGATCATTCGCAAATATTGGCCCATTCTTAAACAGGATAGGGTACTTGGCCCTGCACTTTCTGATCATCCCCAGTTTATATAGGAAGGCCCCTTCTCTGAGAGACATACTGGCCCCTGGGGTAATTAACCCACCTGTCCTTTTTGAAAATAGAATATTAAATTTCCTAACAGGGTTCTACACTTGTGGTCGTTGCCTCTATGTAAACAAGCTAGGGGTAATGCCAAGAAACAGAAAGAGTTTGTTGCCACTGCTACCAACAAATTGTATCAAATTAAGGAATTGATAACATGCTCCACATCAGGAGTAGTTTATATCTTAGAATGTGAATGTGGCCTCCAGTATGTAGGGAGAACATCCAGACCTCTACATGTAAGAATTGGAGAACATGTGAGTAACATTAAAAAAGGCCTGGTTACTCACAATGTCTCCAAACACTTCAGACTGTTTCACAATCACAACCCCGCCAAATTGAAATTTATGCAGGTGGCTTATTATATAAGAAATAGACGCACGAGCCTCCATTATCGCTGAGGAAGTCCCGCCCAGGGACGATATGCGCGCGGAGGACTATGTGACGTCACTGCAGCCACCTTATCTAATTTATGACGATAATATCCATGTCTGTTGAAACGATTATATGCCATTCATCCCAGCACTGGGTCTACAGTGCTATATTTGTGAGTACCCATCTTCTATAAATAAAACAAGTATTTTAAGCCACACAGTGTGCACTATATACTTTTAATTGTTTTTTTATGGTACCACGGTTGGAATTTAAGAGTGACAACATGCGGTTGTTTAAAGTGGTTGGATTTCGAATCCTATTCATCTGGCTATTCAAGCTTCCATCTGTGACCACTCTAGTGGTGAATGCCTGTTTGACCCATCTGTTAACTCAGTCGTCCAGTGATTGAGGTGAGCAGTTTGGCTAGATGGTGGAGGAATCACTGATAAAGACACACCATTTGAATGTCTATGAGCACCCTTATCACCGCCGAGGAGAACTTGTCTGTCAACTCTTTTCATCTATTTTTCTTTTCATAAAGGAGACTTTTGAAAATTTTTATTTTATGAGCAATTTGTTTGTTTATTGATGTATCATTAGCGCTGCACTGTTATTTGCTTATCATATGTTCAAAGGATTTCAATATATTGACCTTTAGTTTACAGCTGCTTCCATTGTTTCTATGAATTTACATATACTGTTTTGCGCTGACTGAACTCCCATAGTTTACATAGTTTAACGTACCTGTACGTTGCCCTTTAAGAAGCGGTTTGCAGGCGTGCGCCCGCCACGAGCTCCGTGAGTGTGATCGCGGGTCCCGCGATCGTCTCACGGAGAGGAAGAATGGGGAAATGCTGATGTAAACAAGCATTTCCCATTCTGCCTAGTGACAGGACACTGATCACAGCTCCCTGTAATCAGGAGTGGCGATCAGTGTCGTGTCACACATAGCCACGCCCCCCCACAGTTAGAATCACTCCCTAGGACACACTTAACCCCTTCACTGCCCCCTAGTGGTTAACCCCTTCACTGCCAGTCACATTTACACAGTAATCAATGCATGTGCAGCATGCACATATCACCCTCACTCCTTCCCCTCTCCCTACTATGGCACCCATCATCTCCTGCATTTGCTGCACCCACATGCTGACATAAACACCAGGGCCACTAGACACGTGCACTCATGCACATCCCACTCCCATCTTGCCTTCCTCGCCCACCTCCTTCTCCTAGTCTCAAGGGACTATTCTCCTAATCCTGGTCTGCCATTTTCCAACTTCAAGCCACATATCCAATACGCCTCCCCCTCTGGCAATCACCGCAATCGACTCAGTTTAATTTCTATCCTCCTGCTTACTCACCATAACAGAAACCTGTTATGCCCCTGCTGCCCTCTCCCATGGTGGTCTCCATTGGACTCACTACCTCAGACCCAACAGACAGAAAGGAGGTGGAGTTGGCTTCCTTCTTTCCCCACAAAGCACCTTCCAAGTCCTTCCTGTCCCTCCCTCTCTATCCCTCTCTTCTTTCGAGATGCACTGTATTCGTCTGTTTTCTCCCATTTCTCTGAGGATTGCAGCAATTTACCGGCCCCCAGGACCAGTATCGCGCTTTCTTGATGACTTTGCTGCCTAGTTACCCTACTTTCTCTCCTCTGAAATACCCATCATTATTCTTGGTGACTTCAACATCCCTGTCAATATTAACAGCCCAACTACAGCTAAACTTCTCGACTTAACCTCATCTTTTGACCTAACCCAATAGACACATACTTCCACTCACTCCATTGGTAATACCCTTGACCTTTTATGCTCCCATCTCTGCAACCCTGGCAACCTCACCAACACCCACTTTCCTCTCTCTGATCACAACCTCATTACTTTCACTGTATCCTTGCCTCCAACCACCCATCCCTCCAAGCAGCAAACAATTACCTGTAGAAACCTTCGCCACTTTAACCCTTCTCTTCTCTATACTGCTACTGACCACCTATATGACATAATCTCTCCCCTGTCCTGTCCTGACCTGGCCACCTCTGTCTACAACAGTTCACTCTCATCATCACTAGATGCACTTGCTTCTCTAACCACACGCAGAATCAGACCCCGACCGTTACAACCCTTGCAAACTGACAACACTAGAAATCTCAAGAGACATTGCCATGCTCTTGAACGACTGTGGCGTAAAACCAAATGCCTGCAAGACTTCATCCTATATAAATCTGCCCTTCTAAAATACAATTCCTGGCTCCGTGCTGCCAAACAAGCCTACTTTGTCTCTCTTATTAATTCCTTGTCATCCAGTCCCCGTCGGCTCTTTTCAACTTTTAACTCTCTGCTTCGTCCCCCACCCCCTCTACCCACTAACTCACTAACTACCCAAGAGATTGCCAATCACTTCAAAGACAAGATTGATGCAATTCGTGAGCACACCTCCACTATGCATACGTCTTCCCCACCTAACATACCTTGCCTAGCAGCACATTCAACACTCTCCTCTTTTGAATTGGCTACTACTGAAGAGGTTACAAAACTTTTCTCAGATGCCCACCTAACTAATTGTCATTTGGATCCTGTTCCCTCACAACTACTTCACCCTCTTCTTTTATCCTATGCTCCCTCACTCACATCTTCAAACTCACCCTCTCTAGTGGCACCTTCCCCTCCCCTCTAAAACATGCGCAGATCACTCCCATACTTAAAAAGCCCTCACTGGACCCTACCAACCTGAACAACTTAAGACCCATCTCATTGCTCCCATTCACCTCTAAACTTCTAGAACGCTTAGTCTACAACCATCTTAGCTCCTAACTCAGTGAAAATAACCTTCTTGACCCCTTACAGTCTGGCTTTCGCTTGCAGCACTCCATGGAAACTGCCTTACTAAAACTCACTAACGATTTACTAACTGCTAAAACCAACAGCCAGTATTCCATACTCCTACTACTTGACCTCTCTGCAGCCTTTGATACTGTTGACCACCCGCTCCTCCTCAATAAACGACATTCCCTTAGCCTCTGAGTAGGCTCCTTCAGTGTCACCTACAACTCTGCCTTCTCCTCTCCATTGCCCCTTTCTGTGGGGGTCCCCCAAGGCTCTGTTTTTGGACCCCTTCTCTTCCCTATCTACACCTCTTACCTTGGTCACTTGATAACCGCCCACGGCTTCCAATACCACTTATACGCTGATGACACCCAAATCTATCTGTCTACTCCTCACCTCACTCCTTCAGTCTCCTCTCGCATTACTAACTTACTAACTGACATATCAGCATGGATGCCGCACCACTTCCTTAAACTAAATCTCTCTAAAACTGAGCTATTAATATTCCCCCCCGCCTGTGCCCCCCTCCGTGACTTTTCCATCAAAATCAACAATGCGACCATCAGTCCCTCCCCTCACGCCAGGGTACTAGGTGTAATCCTAGACTCTGACTTGTCATTTCAGCCTCAAATCCAATCGTTGTGAAAATTCGCCCCCTTTTTAACAATTGAAACCACCAAGCTCCTCATTCACGTCCTTGTTATCTCTCGCCTTGACTATTGCAACTCCCTTCTCATTGGCCTACCTCTCCATAGGCTATCCCAGTCTATCATGAATGCTGCTGCCAGACTTATCCACCTTACCAACCGCTTAGTGTCCACCAACCCTCTCCTCCAATCCCTACACTGGCTCCCAATCACCCAGCGAATTAAATTCAAAATACTAACCACAACATACAAAGCCATTCACAACTCTGCCCCGAGCTACATAACCAATCTTGTCTCCAAATATCACCCAAATCGTCCTCTTCACTCTTCTCAAGACCTCCTGCTCTCAAGCTCTCTCATCTCCTCCTCGTCTCCAGGATTTCTCCAGAGACTCTCCCATCCTCTGGAACTCTCTACCTTAACCTGTCCGGCTATCCCCTACTCTTGCTACCTTCAGGCGATCCCTGAAAACTCATCTCTTCAGGAAAGCCTATCACGTCTCCAACTAATCTCCTACCACTTCCAACAGCTCATTCCCCACAGTTACAACCTTTTGTACCACCTGCCCCACCCTATTAGATTGTAAACTCTTCTAAGTCCTCTTAATCCTCTTGTATTTTATTGTATTGTAACTGTATTGTCTCCCTTTTATATTGTAAAGTGCTGCGTAAACTGTTGGCGCTATATAAATAATAATAATTTTTAATTGCACTGATCGCTGTATAAATGTAAATGGTCCCAAAATCGCACAAAAAGTGTCCAATCTGTCCGCCATAATGTCGCAGTCACAATAAAAATCGCTGATCGCCGCCATTACTAGTAAAAAAAAATAATTAATAAAAATGCCATAAAACTACCCCCTATTTTGTAGGCGCTATAACTTTTGCGCAAACCAATCAATAAACGCGTATTGCGATTTTCTTTTACCAAAAATATGTCGAAAAATACATATCGGCCTAAACTGAGGAAAAAAAAGGTTTTTTATATATTTTTGGGGGATATTTATTATAGCAAAAAGTAAAAAATAATGTGTTTTTTCAAAATTGTCGCTATTTTTTGTTTATAGCGCAAAAACATAAAACCGCAGAGGTAATCAAATACCACCAAAAGAACAGGTGGCTTGAGATGATGAGATTCACATCTGCTATGAGTCTCAACATGTGGAGCAGTAATTGATGGAAAAATAGCATCTAGGCCCTTAACATGGATCCTGGGCCTAGACTCCAAGTGTCTGCGTGTTCTGGGGAGACACGAACCCGAATCAGAAACAAGACCACTCTAAGGATCCCCCAGGCACACACCTTCCAAAGAGCAGTGTTCCCCTAAAAGCCAGGGCCCATAGTCAGTGGGTAAGAGGCTTACCCCTAGTCTTCTCCAAAAGCCCCTGTCCTGGTTAGGTTTGTCACAACCTGGTTCCTGGTTCCAGACTGGGGGAAGCTGTATCTTGACGAAGGGACCCAAGCTGTGTGTTGGACGGTC
This sequence comes from Lithobates clamitans, assembly GCA_037952925.1. NCBI lineage: Eukaryota > Metazoa > Chordata > Amphibia > Anura > Ranidae > Lithobates > Lithobates clamitans. Next base: position 3,485,634 of record JBBGZY010000069.1, read on the forward strand.
CGTCACAGTCCCCATACAACTGAGGCTATGGTGAACATCGCTGAATTGGAGGGAGCAAAGGTAAGGATTAGGGAGACTGGGGAGGGGGAGGGGCGCTGCCCACAGAAGGTGTTTTACCTTCTTGCATAGAATGCATGAAGGTAAAAAACATCAAGCCTTTAGAACCACTTTAATACTGCTTTAAATATACTGAAAATTACTTTTTAAATGACAGTAACAAGGTTAATCTTACATGAAAATTTTCAGCCAGATTTTATACTTTGATTCAATAAAGATGTCTGTAGGAGTTTGTAAAAAAACACTTATCCTTCCTTAGCCTTCTTTTTTTTTCCTATTCACTTTATTTTGTATTTTCGCTATTCAAATATTATAATGTCTACATTATAATACAGAATACAGCGTGACATTGAAGTTAGACATAGGTCACAAGCATCTTTCTTGAAGCTTCCAACAACAATATTGAGTGCGATTTTAGAGAAAATGTCAACAGCATAATCTCCCTGTCTGAACATGATGATTACTGTCTATATACCGTTGTCACACATTATTGTTGAATGCATGTTTGCATAAAACTCTTAAATATTGTACAAATAGCAGTTTCAGTCTGGAAAAAAAATACTCTGGCCTTCGATTCACTTTAAGGCAAAATAAAAAATAAAAAAAAATAAAAGAGAGAAAAAAACTGCGCTAACGACCAAAATCAAAGTGCATAGTATGAGCAGCAACTCTCCTGTGAGATATAAACACAGTACAGAAATAAAGGTTACCAGAGTTGCGCTAATGCGGTTTGAATAAATACACCAAATGTAAGGTGATCCAATAAAGTCCACAGATAATATAGTGATAAATATTCTTAGTCCATAACACCTCCTTCCACCACCTTGAAGTGTGTAATCCGTAGAAAGAACTGCCACCACAATGGATGAAATGCTTGCTTACCTGCTCCCATAGACGACCTCCTATCACAGAAGGTCAAAAGCGCTCGTGGCTATAAACCCAGCCAGGGCCTTGCAGCATATGTCAATCCTCTTGTGGCATGCAAATCAGTCATCCAGATATTGCAGTCGTTGATAGTGCCCAAAAATATAAGAAGCTCCACATGGTTTAGAACCCTTATAAAACTTTTATTATTAGACCATAAATTGCACTTACATCAAAGGAATGCAAAACTTGCAGTCGACAAATAGAGCAAACAACTGCCCGTCCAGGACTTGTGATCGCGGTGAGGTCAGCATGTCGCTCCGCCCTACATGTTTCGTCATACATTGACATCGTCCAGGGCCAAAAAGTGATACATATAAGGGAGCTGTTTAAACTTCTAACTTATTCATATCCAGTCCTGAGAGTTACACAGCTCTGCCAAATAGCACAGCCTTGTCTGACAGGGCAGGAGAATTTACTTTTTCTTCTGTTGCAGTTAAGTAACACTTGTGGGTCATGTTCCTCCCCTAGGCTATGACTGGACAGTGAAAGGAGAAGCAGCAGACTGAGGAGCTCATCTTCTCTTTGTCATTCTACTCTCCCCTCCTATCCACATGCTCTTCGCTAGCACAAAGGCACTTCAACACATTGGCTTGTTGTGCTGTTTCATCTATTGGTCTAAGCTCTGCTGTACATAGACTGCAGGAGGTTGATGCAGGTACTTGCTTGCATTTAAAGTGGTAGTAAACCCTCCTATCGATTTTTACCTACAGGTAAGCTTATAATAAAGCTTGCCTGTAGGTAAAACTAATATTTCCTAAACATGTGATATTCTAGCAAGTAGCAGCCGGTAACGCCCCTGGAGCATGCCCTCTTAAAGAATGGCAAACCCATGCCATGAGAGTGATGTCATCGCAGCTGCAAGAGCCAGCAAACCCGGAAGGAAGACCAGCTGAAGATGGAAGCCTCTATCAGCAGGGACAGCATGCCGCTGGAGGGCTTCATTCTATGTTAAGTATTTCATAATGTGCTAGTATGAAATGCATACTAGCACATTGTGTAATGACCTTGCAGGGGATTTTTTCTTTTTCCCATTAATAAAAAGCTGCATTATTGTGTGTGTTTGCCCAGAGTTAAGTTTTAAGGCAGAACTCCAGGCATGCCCTGCCCACCACTCTCCATCAAATAGAGAGAGTGAATGTCCCTAGTGGGGACACAGATAGAATTAAAAACCTGGGACACTCAGTGATGGCACTGGTCATTGAGAACCAATCAGAGTCCTTCCTGGTCATGTGATCACTATGTTTGCTCTGGCAAAGTGATCACATTCAGGCTGGAGACTCCATTTAAATAAAAGCCTTTATACAAGCACTGCCAGCTTCAGGCTGCAGAGTATCTCTGCAATGTCATCTATTTAATAGTGTAACTGTCGAATACAGTTGCATTATTACAAATAATACATTAATAATTTTTTTTTTTTTTCTAAATTTTTACACATTTGTCAACCTATATTAAAAAAAGAGAGCTTTTTTTTAAAACTAAAGCGGTCTGTCAAAACCTTATGAGGTGGATTTACTAAAATTGCAGGTTTTTTTTGCCAAAGCTTAACTGAACAAACTGAAGTTAGAAGCTGATTGACTACAATGCACAGCTGCACCGGATTTTGCACTCTCCAGTTTTAGTAAATTAACCCCTATATTTTCTTAAAGCAGGACTAAACCCTCCTATCCTTTACAGCCAAGAAAGCTGCCATCTTAGCCTCTGTTTGATTTGGAGTTGCCAGGTTGCTGCACATGTGCCATTTGAGGAGTTCTGCTAAGAGCACAATTATTATTCATGGCATGCCTTGAATGTAACTGCCTTGAAAATCATTTCCATAAATGAATGAGTCCCCCTTTACATCAGCGCCCCCATCAGAGTCCCCCGTTTATATCAGAGTTCAACCTTACCTCGGGGTCCCCATTAGAGTGTCCCCTTACATCAGGATCTCCATCAGATTCCTCCATTTTCATCAGGTCCTCATCAGAGTTCCCCCTTACCCCAAGGTCCCTATTAGAATGCCACCCTACATTTGGATCGCCTTCAGATTTCTCCATTTTTATCAGGTCCTCATCAGAGTTCCACCTCACCTCAAGGTCCCCATTAGAGTGCCCCCCTACATCAGGATCTTCATCACATTCCTCCATTTTTATGGCCTCATTAGAGTGCTCCCCTACATCAGGATCTCCATCAGATTTGTCCGTTTTGATCAGGTCCTCAATAGAGTTCCCCCTTACATCAGGATCACCAACAGATTCCTCCATTTACATCAGGTCCTCATCAGACTTCCCCTTTACCTCAAGGTCCCCAATAGAGTGCCCCCTACATCCAGATCTCCATCAGATTCCTCCATTTACATCAGGTCCCCATTAGAGCTCCCCCTTAACTCAAAGTCCCAATTAGAGTAACCCCTAACGTCAGGATTCCCATCAGATCCGTCCATTTTCATCAGGTCCTCAACAGAGTTCCCCCTTACCTCAAGATCTCTATTGGAATGCCCCCTTACATCAGGGTCCTCAACAGAGTCCTTTGCACAAGGGTCCCTATTAGAGCCCCCCTTACCACTCTAATGCCCCGTACACACGATCGGACATTGATCGGACATTCTGACAACAAAATCCATGGATTTTTTCCAACGGATGTTGGCTCAAACTTGTTTTGCATACACACGGTCACACAAAGCTGTCGGAAAATCCGATCGTTCTGAACGCGGTGACGTAAAACACGTACGTCGGGACCATAAACGTGGCAGTAGCCAATAGCTTTCGTCTCTTAATTTATTCTGAGCATGCGTAGAACCTTGTGTGTCGGATTTGTGTACACACGATCGCAATTTCCGACAACGGATTTTGTTGTCGGAAAATTTTATAGCAAGCTCTCAAATTTCGTGTGTCGGAAATACCGATGGAAAATGTGTGATGGAGCCCACACACGGTCAGAATTTCCGACAACAAGGTCCTATCACACATTTTTCCGTCGTGTGTACAGGGCATAAGAATTACAGCATGACTGTAGCAGCAGGAAGGGAGCTGGAAGGTGAGCAGGTCTGGATGGAAGAGGTTCCCACTGGTCCTAGCAACCAGATAATGACAAGGCAACAGGGGGAATCTGCTGGAGACTGCAGGGATGGGGAGACCATAGGCAGCCTCTGCTGACCTGAATTCTCAATTTGTGCCCATTGAGAATACCCCTCTGCCCCTAGCAGGCCAGATGTGTGTAGGCAGGTGCAGTCCACTTTCTCCACTGTAGGCGACACTCTCTTACAGCAGCAATACAACTGGAGAGGAAGTCAGGGGGTACACAGTTCCTCTATGGTTTTCTGGGTCACTGGGGAAGCACCTGATTGGATGCTGATGTTCCATGTGACTCCAGCAGCCAACTTGGGTCAGGCAGAGCCTTATTTGAGGCCCTGGCTCCCGGATTTGGCGCACTTTTCTGCGAGTGATACCCCATCTAGTAGGAATAGTACTAATAATAGGGAAAGGTTACCGATGAGGAGGGATTGAAACTCCTTTGGACATCTTCCTGTATGGGGCACTGGACAGCCAGGCCGTATTCCGCTCTCTTAACATACGCTGTCACCCTGGCTGACACCTGTCGTCTTCACATCTTTGGAATTTGTGAGTGTACCCGGTTGGGCAGGCGTCCCTCTGGGTTGCTATTGTTTACTTCAATACAAGTTTTCTATTGCACTTGTATGTGTGAGTTACACACACGCTGCACCCCACCTACATGTGGCCTACAGGCCAAAGTTTGGAGACCCCTGGTATAGTGTACATGTGGCCCACAGACCAAAGTTTGGAGACCCCTGGTATAGTGTAATCACCTGAAATTGGATAGATATCATCCTCTTGTAATTCTTCTATGGTATGGGAGAGGGAGGGGCAGAACTTGGAGCCAATCAGGTGTGCTGACATAACATACACTGACAAGGAACTTGCTAATAAGAGAAGAGACCAGCAGAATGAGCTCATCCATTCACAGGCTTCGAGTGGGGGAAATGACCAAGCTGTATTGCTCTAACTTGAGTCGAGAAAAGTCATTTCATCTGACTGGCTGTGGAAATGTTAATATTGGTTGGACAGAAATAAAAATCCCCATGGCAGGTAAAGCAGCTCATATAAAGCGTACTGTATATTTAATATTATTTCATTAAAAAAAAAGCATTTTGATCTCTTAATCTCTTGTTATAGCACTGGTAATGGTGACATCTCTCTGAGAGCTAATATTTTACATATATATTTATGAGATAAGAAGCAAGAAAATTTATAGTTTTCAAATATACAGGCAGATTGTTTAGAAAGGTGCTATTTTGTAATGACATGCTGCGTTCGTGAAAATGATCTGGCAGCTGTACTTGGCATATATATATATACAAATGTTTAGAAATAATAAGCTCTTCTGCACTACAGGAAGCCATCCAGTTCCCACCTGAGGATAGGGCTGTCTGTCTGCAGATAAAATAGAATGCCATATTGGTCGCAGTTATGTCTTCTGAAAGAACATTTGTTGTATCGCTGGATGAAATGTGCTTCAATGAACCCAATAAAGTTTAAGCCTTGCACTTTACAGCATAAGTGGTTATAGTGTTGAAATAGGGCCAAGGCCCCTTATCTTGCCCCACTTTTATGTAATTTGTCTGTGTTCTGTTGAACAGCATTGAGTTATTATTTCTCAGTAGTATGCTGAAATCTAGTGGAGGTATTGGACCACTACAACTTGATTAATACTGTATCTAAATTTTGTTTTTCCCCTCTGCCCTCCCCACTTGTTTAGTGCTAATTAAATCAGGCATAGTTATACCCTCCCCATTTCTTGCATGTTAACTCGGTCAGTCTTGGTACTGTGCAAAGACAGGGCTTAGGAAAATTATTGTCTTCTTAAACTTCAAAAACTGGAAAACCATCCTCTGAAATTAGCTGAAGTAAAATTGCATTGGATTCAACTTCTGTGTCTTATTGAAGGGTTAACCTGCCTATGGATGGTGCCGAGTCAGCAGGTGACCATACTGCCCAGTCAGACTTGGTCAGTATGTCAATGCATAAAATGGCATTTGAAACAGAACACGCCTCGATTAGTTCCATTACATTGTTTATGAAAGTCAGAGCACCTAATCTGCATATTTTTTCGGTTATGCGCTTTTGCTGTGTTGGAACGCAGCTTTCCAGCGGGACAAAAGGGCATCAAAATGATCTCCTTTTAAATCTTATGAGACTTTTCACATTACCGCACTGCGTTTGGGCTGCGGTTTGAAAAGTCCTGCATGCTGCATCATTGGTGCGCTCTCGAAAATGTGGGTTCCGCTATGCAGAAGGCCCTAACGTAGGGACCCTGCCGCTTAGGAAGGTAGACTTTACAGCCACCAATCCACCCCTCCAACAGAAGCTTCATTATAGCCATTATCGCTTCCTTTCCCAAACTGGCTATTCTTTCTTCCTTTTCCTTCTTTCTTATTTACTCTCCATCACCCCAAAGGTTGACGTGAAGATTCACCTCGTTCCCTGTTCCCTTTCCCTGTAGGATCACACTTTCACGTTATTTTCAAAGTAAATCAGACCAATCATAGTTTCTAAATCAGAACTATCTTTACCTGAAATAAAAAGGCATAGGAGCAATGCTTTTTTTCAGCGGGAACGTGGGGGAACGCAGTTCCGGCACCTCCAGCACTGAATGTATGTAATGGCAAGGGGTGCTGGGGTCTGCTGGAGGGTCTGTTGTTGCTGGGGAGGGGGGCGGGGGGGTCTTATGTTGCTGGGTGGTCAATTGTTGCTGGGAGGGATCTATTGTTGAGGGAGGGGTCTATTGATACTAGCTGCTGGGAGATCTGTTTTTGCTGCTGGAGGTCTATTGTTATTGGGAGGTGGGTAGAGGGTGGAACCATGGAACAGTGCTTGGAGGTGGGTAGGGGTCGGGGAAAATTGGGTGACTCAGAAAAGGGGAGTTCCTGCACCTATTCTCTGAGAAAAAAAGCATTGCATAGGAGTAACAGTTCCTTACATCTCCACATTACAAATGCATCTTACCTAAAATCCCACGCATCCAAGTAATCAGACATCACCACCATTCCTCACGTTACCAGCTCAGCCTCGGTCAGCTTCTCTGACCTCTCCCTAGCTAGCAGGCTCTTTTATTAACACAAAAGCTTTCGCAAACAGGAAGTGATGGTTCCAACAGCCAGTCACTTCTTACATGGCAAGTGACATCACAGGATATGACCATATAAGGATTTAACAACACAGGAAAATACAACAACCAATGAACAGTGACTACAGGAGTCTTATGGGTGTGTCATTGGCAGCATGGGTGGCACTGTCTGCAGTATATTATGGCATTGGCGGCATGGGTGGCACTGTCTGCAGCACATTATGGCATTGGCGGCATGGGTGGCACTGTCTGCAGTACATTATGGCATTGGCGGCGGCATGGGTGGCACTGTTTGAAGCACATTATGGCATTGGCGGCATTGGTGGCACTGTCTGCAGCACATTATGGCTTTGGCGGCATGGGTGGCACTGTCTGCAGTACATTATGCCATTGGCGGCATGGGTGGCACGGTCTGCAGTACATGACTGTTGTATAACAGATGTGCTTAACCCCCCAAAAATTATGACCCCACCTAAATACCTTATTCATATTAATCGAGACCACACCAAGGTTTTGGGGTAACAAAGGCCGTAGCAGCCTACTTTATTTTAACAAATATAAAAACTCTCTTCATATAAACATATAAAACATACAAGTAAACAATATCTGTTATTGAAAAAGAAAAAGGGAGTTTGGGACTAAATGAGGCGCAATTAAGTGCCTCCATCCCGATATTTGGTATATACAAAAGGGGATTTGGGACTTTATATGAAGCGCTTAGGTAGTGGAGATAAAAAGTACCATGTTAAATTACATTATGAAATGTTTATTGGTTGTAGTAAATAACAAACAATAAAAAAGTATTCGTTTTATATACAATAACAAATGTATTCATTTCATGTAAATATAAGAATTATACACATAACATAATGAAAAATATATATGCACGTATACAGCACATGGTTAGATATTAAAAATAAAGAAGCATAGTATTCTTGGCAGACACATGCCTGGTACCGATCGGTGCAATCACATGGTATATGTGTATATACTGAATCAAGCGGTTGACGGGAGATATAGGGCGGACGCCCCTCTGCGCATCGGCGCCACGTACCCTACGTCGAGCGTGTGACATCACAATTTGACGTCACTACGCCGACGTTCAGCGTGTGCATCTCGGTGTCATTATGGTAGGATTTCCTCCGCGCCAACCGCTGAGTGCATACTCGGCTCAGGTGCGGCGGCTCCTCCTCTATGCCACCCACGTGGCGTTGGCGGCATATTTATATTCCCCACTTGGAGCTGGCTGCTGACACGGCTGGTCTCTTCCTGGGATGACTGCACACCAGCCTTGCGGTCCACGTTCGGCTGGTGATGCTCCTACATGCCACAATGGGGTAGGTTGTTGTATTTTTCCCTTTTCCCTTTTGTCTATTCAACTGGCTGTTCCTTTGGGTTCAGATGTCCCCCCCTGGTGATCCCACTTCTTTCTGCCTTTTCCCCCTTTTTCACTTGTCACCCCTTTTCCCTGCACTATTGTCACCACTTCTCATCCCAAATTGGCCACCATACTTTTTATCTCCACTACCTAAGCGCTTCATATAAAGTCCCAAATCCCCTTTTGTATATAACAATATCTGTTATTAAACCCTAAAACCCTAGTGTTGGTCTGAGCAGGAACTTCGTAACCATCTGTGTTAATAACCATATTACACTGCGGTCCCTCTCAAGTGTACTAACCCTGCCTCAAGCCGACAAGCTGGCTCAGAGACTACCACTGGCCGCAGTGCCCCCATTATCACTTCCCGGCTAACCTCCGTTAACCGGAAACCACCATCAGGACCCATACCAACGATAGTCCCGATCTTTTCCTTCTGACATCTTCCTTCCCCTGCACAGACCATGCCCGCCACTGCCACGACATTCCATCCACCAGCACCTGTCACGAAAACATAAAAACAACAACCTACACACTTTGGTGACTCATCCAAGGCGGAGCCACTTTTTATGAACTCCTCCAGCCCCTCCCCTTCGGCTCCATAATACCACCCCTCTGCTTAAGTTGATCTCACTGTTAACCCCGTCATGCACGCCCTGCGCCTATCCACTTCATTACTATTGCTCCGGGCTTTCTTTATGGCATTGGCGGCGTGGGTGGCACTGTCTGCAGTACATTATGGCATTAGCAACATGGGTGGCACTGTCTGTAGTACATTATGGCATTGGCAGCATGGGAGACATTGTCTGCAGTGATAAATTTCACTTGAAGACAAACCTGCACTTTGTTTCAAGGCGGGGTCTAGGATGGGGCTAGAGGTGGGGCTGAAGGAGGGACCAGGGGTGGGGCTGATGGGGGCCCTCCATCAGGTGGGCTGTACGGGGCACCATGATTTCTGTCAGCTGCCCTGAACATGATGGTACTCTTTCTCTCTTTTTGTGTACTATGCTGGACTTAAGCTATGCTAAAGCACCCATACCTTTAGCTTTGGGTAGTTTCCAATCAATAGTAGCATGGCTTCAACTATACAGTCTCATTTCAGGGACCTGCTAAGGGTGCAACGCTACATCTCTTCATGTATGGTGCTTCAAACTCCCAAGACCAGCAGCAACAACCCACTGGCCCATTCCCGTTTTGCTTGTTTATCCCCTGTATGGAAAGCACCCCGGGCCAAATGGCAGACACAGTACAGTACATTAACCCCCCGAGTCACCAGACATTACCTATACCTACAGGTGATCCAAAAAGGGGGACACTGCTTGAGATTTCAATGCAGCAGTATATTTAATACGCTTTTAGCTTTTTTTTTGGCTGGAGTTCTTTTTTAATGTCTTCTCTTGTGGCTCCTCTTTGACTCCATATAAAGGATACCCCAATAGACCCTCCTCCTGCGGCCTCTTCCATTGGCCACGTAGATGGGAGACATAGAATCGGGGCGGATGTACATGAAGAAAGTTCTGAGAATTTCAAAGAATATATTTAATTAGCCTTGGTTCCTATGCAGAATATTAAAAGCAGAGTACCAATACATCATGCTAATACTAGTACCCATCCCCTGCTGCTATGTTCATATGTAATTGACTTCCCATTATTAAGTCCATCTCAGGCGTTGTACATGTTTAATTAAAATGGCATAAAAAGCAATTCCATTCATAACACCATTCTCAAGTGGCATTTAAGGCTCATTAGACATACGAAGTTAGCGGTAATATTGTGATTTTTATTTCATGTTCTATTGACCCCCTACTGAGCAGAGTTATATATAGAAACAGGTCAATAATGGGAACATCCCAGGTGTGAGATGCAGGGTGTTTATTGGTCATGCTGCATTCATATGCTGGACAATGAGGTTCCATCAACTGTCATTATCAAGCAACTGCAAGACATATAGAAAGAAGGCAACTTGAGATACTGGCCTTCTACCTCATTAAAGTGGAACTACACCCTAAAGAGGAAGTTCCATTTCATGCCCTCCTCCCCTTCTCCTCTTCTTCTTTTGGGACTTTTAATGGGGGGGGGGGGGGTGTAGGTAGGTACAGTCTGTATTCCCCATTGTAGGTGGCACTTGACTGAATGCAGAAGGGGAAGGATGTCATGAGTTCCGCTATTATTTCCTGCAGTCACCAGGGGAACAGCTGTCCGATTGGAAACTGGTGCCCTTCTTGGCCATCTTTGGTGGGGGCAAAGACTATTTAAGGCCCTGGCTCCCTGATTTGGTGCACAATGTGTGAGTGATCAGAGTAGGGACAGGTTCCCTGTCTGTCAGGGAAAGTGTGCAGGGATAGGGAAATGTTCCTGTAGGAGTTGGGACAGTGTAGGGATGTCTACCTCTGCTTCAGGAAGCCTCCCCTTTGGGTGTGGACTGCCCAGGCCACATTCTGCTCCTCATTGCAGGCGTTGTCAGCATCTTCTACAGATCACTATTACAGTTCGCAAGTGGTTCCAGACGTACATGCCTGGGCCCAGTTGTCTTGAACAATATATTGCTCTTGCCTTTTTTTGGACTGTATGTTTATTGCCCACTACACCATGCTGCACCCTGCTCACAAGTGGGTACCTGGTTTTGAAAGGTACCTGCTCCCACTCCAGGTTGGATCACCTAGGCAATTCTAGCAGAAGTCACCCCCACCTCCCTGCCCTTAACCTCCTGGGACATGTCTTGGGTCCCAGAGGGCAGTGGGACCATTCACAAAGCTCAACACAGTTCATGCATGCGCAGTGGGAAGCCAGCTGTGAAGCTGCAAGGAGTCACAGCCGGCTTCCCACAGTAGCTGGTTTCCGGAAACCAGAAGACATGTGAAGACCTGGTCTGGGTGGGGATGAGATAGCACACTCCCAGCACCGAGATTGGGGGCTCACGGAGAGCCCCGGGCCCCATACTAACCATTGGGAGCCAGAATTCCTTATTCCGGGTCACCTGTTTGCTGTGGTAGTTTCTAATTGGCTATCACTGTGAAGCTCTCCCCTGTGTTTTCTCTCTCTCTCTGTGAATGGAGAGGAAAGATAAATTGTATCTTTGTCTCTCCTTGCAGACAGAAAAAAAGTGTTGGTAAGAAAAAAAAATAAAAAAAAAATAAAAAAATATATATATATATATATATATATATATATATATATATATATAAAATAAAGAATAAATACCTAGATCAAGGTTTAATCTAGGTTAGTGCCAGGGGTCAAGTGAGGGTCAAAGGTCAGGGTCAGTATAGTTTGGGCAGGATTTTTTCTTTTATTCAGTATCAGTGTCAGTTAGTGTCAGTGTGCTTTCGGTAGGACAACAAAAAAAACGGCAAAATGTCTATTATTGTTCCTGGGCTGTACTACGGGTGCAAACAACTAACATACACATATGCAGTATTGCTGCAATCGCCAGGAGCAGGAAAATGTATTTTGGGTTGTTCTTTGGTGATAGGTTATGTTGGTAACAAGAAATATACAGCTAAATTTAAAAAATATTTTTTTTTTACTACCGTATTTTGTCCAGTTTTCCTTTGATTAAAAAAAAAAAATAGGAGATATCTACTACCATTTAACACCCAATAAAAGCCCAATATGTCCTGAAAAATGTGGTTTAATCCACCTGGATGCACAAAGTAGTTGTGATGATATGTACAGTTATACTAACACATGTCAAAGTTGCAAAATTGTGCTTAGGCATTAAGATTTGCTTCATCCTTAGATGCAAAAAGGGTTCATTTAACCCTTTTACTACCAGAGTAGTTTTTTCTTATTTTTCTGAACACATGTGTAAAAAAATGATTTTAGGGCTAAAGATTACTTAAACTAAAACAGTATATATTTTCTGAAAGCAGAGATCCTGGAGTAAAAATGGTGATAGTTCCAATTTATGTCACACGGTATTAGCGCAAAGGTTTATCCAGGACAACATTGCAGTAATAAATACACTGAAGTTATTTTTAATGTCACACGATATAGTATCTAAATTTGATAAAAATATAAAAATGAGGTTGGGCCAAGTAAACACGGTGGGGCAAAAAAGTATTTAGTCAGCCACCAATTGTGCAGATTCTCCCACTTAAAAAGATGAGAGAGGCCTGTAATTGTCATCATAGGTATACCTCAACTATGAGAGGTAAAATGTGGAAACAAATCCAGACAATCACATTATCTGATTTTTGAAAGAATTTATTTCCAAATTATGGTGGAAAATAAGTATTTGGTCACCTACAAACAAGAAAGATTTCTGGCTCTCACAGACCTGTATCTTCTTCTTTAAGAAGCTCCTCTGTCCTCCACTCATTACCTGTATTAATGGCACCTGTTTGAACTTGTTATCAGTATAAAAGACACCTGTCCACAACCTCAAACAGTCACACTCCAAACTCCACTATGGTGAAGACTGAAGAGCTGTCGTAGGACACCAGAAACAAAATTGTAGACCTACACTAGCCTGGAAAGGACTGAATCTGCAATAGACAAGCAGCTTAGTGTGAAGAAATCAACTGTGGGAGCAATAATAGAAAATGGAAGCCGTACAAGTAGAGTTGCCACCTCATCCCTTTAAACCCGAACAAATATTAATTACACAGGTTCTGTGGCTGATTAAGGTGGTAATTAAACTCACTTGTTGCTTACCTGCATTAAATTAGCCTCAGAACCTGTGTAATTCATATGTGTTCGGGTTTAAAGGGATGAGGTGGCAACTCTACATACAAGACCACTGATAATCTCCCTCGATCTGGGGCTTCACGCAAGATCTCACCCCGTGGGGTCAAAATGATCACAAGAATGGTGAGAAAAAATCCCAGAACCACACGGGGGGACCTAGTGAATGACCTGCAGAGAGCTGGGACCAATGTAACAAAGGCTACCATCAGTAACACACTACGCCGCCAGGGACTCAGATCCTGCAGTGCCAGACGTGTCCCCCTGCTTAAGCCAGTACATGTCCAGGCCCATCTGAGGTTTGCCAGAGAGCATTTGGATGATCCAGAAGAGGATTGGGAGAATGTCATATGGTCAGATGAAACCAAAGTAGAACCAGCGTGGAGCGCACCGGATACTGAAGGAGTAACAGCGGAAGTGCCGCTGTTCCTCCTCCAGTATCCGGTGCGCTCCACGCTGGTTCTCTTCCGGTTCCTGTTTCTTGGTTTTGTCCTCTGATCCTATGCTGGTTCCACCTTGCAGACACTTGGGTTCCATTCTTCCCCCCCACAGTTCAGCACCCACCAGCCGAAGATAATACATTGTGGACAGCCTCCCCCCAGCGTTTTGGAACACCTTTGGATCCTGTATTGGAAGCAGCCGGCATGATGTCTGTGGACCACCCACCTTGCTTTTATGTGCCTGTTTTTACTGCAACATTGTGAGTAGCCATTTGGCCGCTGTTTTTATCAATTATATTAAAATCCAGTTTTTTGATACTGCACTTAGATTGGCGCATCTTGTCTTTTTCCACTATTGTCTTCCAGAGTTTTGCTTCAACTCTCAGGGGAGCTGTCGCTGGTGTTCAGCATCATTTTTATTTGACTTTTTAGTTCTCTTTATCTGGGAATTTTTAGCCATACTGCATTTTACATCATTATCATTTGGGACTCTGATATTCATGTTCATTTTTCATTGTGAATTTTAATCCATTTCAATGGTTATTGTTTCCCTTTGCATGTTTTGGTGATTTCTTGCGCCACTTTCTCCTTTTTCAATGGTAGAAACACAACTCGTCCTGTTTGTAGGAGAGAGAATGCTGAGTTGCAACCAAAGAACACCATACCTACTGTGAAGCATGGGGGTGGCAACATCATGCTTTGGGGCTGTTTCTCTGCAAAGGGAACAGGACAACTGATCCATGTACATGAAAGAATGAATGGGGCCATGTACCGTGAGATTTTGAGTTTTACTTTTGATATTGACCAAATACTTATTTTCCACCATAATTTGCAAATAAATTCTTTCAAAAATCAGACAATGTGATTGTCTGGATTTGTTTCCACATTTTGTCTCTCATAGTTGAGGTATACCTCTGATGACAATTACAGGCCTCTCACATCTTTTTAAGTGGGAGAACTTGCACAATTGGTGGCTGACTAAATACTTTTTTGTCCCACTGTAGATACTAAACATGTCAAACTTTAAAATTGCATGAGCCCGTAAAAAAGGCAACAGATTTCAGTAAACCAAATTTCCCATACAAGACACACTGTAAAAGCCCTTACAGGTCATTCATTTAGAGTAATGGCTCTAGAATGATTGTTCTCACTTCAGAGTGCACAGTCAGGGCCGGTACAAGGGGTGGGCAGAAGGGGCGGATGCCCTCGCTGCAGCGCTCCCCTTCCACCTCTTGTTTGTCACACATCGCCGGGAGCGCTGTGTGTCAGGGAGCTGTGTCTGTGTGTGTTCGGCGCCGCAACAAGGTCCCGCCCCCCTAGACCGGCTCATGTGGTAGCAGATTGAATCATTGTTCCGCCTATCACACGAGCCGGTCTAGGAGGGCGGGACCTTGTTACGGCGCTGAACACACACACACGCAGAACCAGCTATGTGACACACAGTGCTGCAGGAGATGTTCGCTGTGTGATCCAGGTCAGGCTATGGTGAGTCTGCATTCATAGGCAAAAATGGGCTGCGATTATGGGCACAGAGAGGCGGCATTGATGGGCACAGAGAGGCAGCATTGATTTGCACAAAGAGGCTGCGATTATGGGCACAGAGAGGCTGCGATTATGGGCACAGAGAGGCTGCGATTAATGGGCACAGAGAGGCTGCGATTATGGGCACAAAGAGGCTGTGATTATGGGCACAGAGAGGCTGTGATTATGGGCACAGAGAGGTGGCATTGATGGGCACAGAGAGGCTGTGATTATGGGCACAGAGAGGCTGCGATTATGGGCACAGAGAGGCTGCATTGATGGGCACAGTGAGGCTGCATTGATCTCTTGTATCATGTCTGCAGTCTCTGACCATCTCTTGTCTTATATCATGTCTGCAGTCCCTGAGGGAAGTTTTCCTAATTAGCAATGGTATTGGTAATATGTAGCAGGAGGGGGGTTAATGCACTGTCACTGATGCATTAGTATAGATCCCATCGTCTGTAAGAGCTGTCGCTTGGGGGGGGGGGGCGCAGTTTTTCATCTTCGCCCTGGGCACTGAATGACCTTGTCCCGGCACTGTGCACAGTGATATGTAACATGTAGCGCAATCAATGTTTTCATTTGTAATTGTTTTCGTTTTTGAGTTTAAGTTTGTATGTGCATGTATGTACTATGTAGGGGTGGGGGGCTCAAAAATTTTTGGGGAGTTAGGTGCTTGGGTGTAATGTTATTTTCTTTTTGTTTTTTTATCGTAGATGCTTAATGCCCACATTTGTGAAAAATGAGAAGTAATAGCAAATAATGAGAATGAAACAAGGCAGCATAGTGGCTAAGTGGTTAGCACCTCCACCTAGCAGTGCTAGGGTTGTCCGTTCAAAATCCAACCATTACTACCTACCTAGAGTTTGCATGTCCTCCATGTGTCTACACAGGTTTCTTCCATGTATATCTGGTTCCTCCAAAGACATGGAGAAAGACATGAAATGACATGGTGTAGGTAAGGCATGTCCAAAGTCCGGCCCACGTGCCAATCGGTTTCCCGGTTTCTAGTAATTTGGACATGTATATCTTTTGTGGCCTCAACGAATCCCCGAGCACAGGGGGCCACAAAAGATATACATGCTGGCTGCCTTGGAGGGGACAGGGAGGAGGCGGGACGAGTGCCGTACATACAGGAGAATTTTCTGTTTACATGGCAGCCTCTGTAATAGGAAGTCTCCTGCGCTGCCATTGGACGACTGGTCTGTCCATCATGGGAGGCAGGCCTTTGTATTAAAGAGGCCACCAAGAAAACAGATTCTCCTGTATGTAATCTGTCGGCAATTGTTCTGCCCCCCTCCCTGTCCCATCCAAGCTTACAGATGGGCATCGATCAGGCTGCACCGATGGCAATGATGAGTCTGCATTCATGGCAATGGGGATGCTGCATTCCTGGTAGTAGTGAGGCATGGCAACAGTGGGTCTGCATTCATGGCAATGGGGATGCTGCATTCCTGGTAATAGTAAGGCATGGCAACAGTGGGGCTGCATTCTTGGCAACAGTGGGGCTGCATTCTTGGCAACAATGGGGCTGCATTCATGGCAACGGTGGGGCTGCAGATGGGCACTAATTAGGCTGCATTCATGGGCACTGACCCCTGTTTTGCTTCACAGTTCTTTATTTAAAATTTATTTTTTTTCCTGAAACTTCGCTCTTAAAGTGAAGGTGCGTGTTATACGCTGACAAATACGGTATATCCAAATAACACGCCCGAGCTCAACGCTTCACCACACACAGCCACAAAGGCAAGAGAATTCTTTTTGGGTAGTGCATTAGTGCTCGGACAAACACACTTATGCCCCGTACACACGATCAGAAATTCTGTCAGAAAAAATTTGGATGGTTTTTCCAACGGAATTCCGCTCAAGCTTGCCTTGCATACACACAGTCACACAATAGTTCTCCGAACTTTCGACCGCCAAGAACGCGGTGGCGTACAACACTATGACGAGCCAAGAAAATGAAGTTCAATGCTTCCAAGCATGTGTCAAATTGTTTCCGAGCATGCGTGATTTTTTGCACGTCCGAATGGCATACAGACGATCGCATTTTCAGATAGGAATTTTTCCGACCGAAAAATAGAGAACCTGCTCTCAATCTTCTGCCAGCAAAAGTCCAATGGAGCATACACATGGTTGGAATTTCTGACCAAAAGCTCACATCCGACTTTTGCTGGCGGAATTTCTGATCGTGTGTATGGGGCATTAGACCGAATTGTAATAGTTTGTCAGGTAAAATGGTCGGCCCTCACACACGTTCACTTCATCAAATCTGGCCCTCTTTCAAAAAAGTTTGGACACCCCTGGTGTAGGTCATCTCCAGTATCTACTCTGCAGTCAACCAGTCTGTGCATGGCTAAAGCAGGAGGTACAAGTTTAGAGGTGGTAAACCAACCACTCCGTATGCTCTAAACCTTTTGAGAGCTACATTTATGGGTGTAAGGTAAACTCTTTCTTTCAATAGTTTTTACTTTTTTGTAACAATAAAGTTTAATACAACAACTGAAAATACTGTACTAGTTATTGTTGCTAATTTACCAATATAATAACTTCTCAATGTAGTTAAAGATATTAGAAAAAATAAAAGTCTCATCAATTTGGCGTGTAATGTTTCTGCAAGGATCATAAATTTAAATTTTTACATGGGGAATGTGTCATGTGTCATCTCCAGAATCTGAAGCAAGATAGAAGTTTATTTTTGTATATCCTGTCTCCAAGGTTTCCAAATGCATGCAAATTGATGTTTTTCCTATTATCCTATTATGTAAGCCAGTTTTCTTTTGTCATCATCGATAAAAGTTTATTCCTAACTGAAATGAGCAACACAGTGGGTGTTCTTTTAAAGGGTAACTTCACTTTCATGGGGAAAAAAATAGCAAATAAAGAAAAAATAATATAGCATATACAATTGTGACACAAGTCATATTGTAATTAAATGTTATTAACCACTTAAGGACCGTGCCTCTTTTTTGAGATTTGGTGTTTACAAGTTAAAAACAGTTTTTTTTTGCTAGAAAATTACTTAGAACCACCAAACATTATATATTTTTTTTCTAACACCCTAGAGAATAAAATAGTGGTCATTGCAATACTTTCTGTCACACCGTTTTTGCGCAGCGGTCTTGCAAGCACACTTTTTTGGGACAAACTTTTACCCTTAAAACTCTCCATAGGTGACGTTTAAAACATTCTACAGGTTGCATGTTTTGAGTTACAGAGGAGGTCTAGGGCTAGAATTATTGCTCTCACTCTACTGATCACGGCGATACTGCACATGTGGTTTGAACACCGTTTTTATATGCGGGCGCTACTCACGTATGCGTTCACTTCTGCATGCAAGCTCGGTATTTCTCTTCAAAGTTAGGGCGTAGATCAGCGTGCGGCGGTCCGGAAGTGGTTAATCAAATGAGCCCAGATCTTGTCTTTATTATTATAAATATAGAATATTGTAGAAATATAATGTAGCACTGCCCCCTTGAGGACTGCTTGGATTTACCTGCTCATCTGCATCGCCATGACCTTGTGAACATTCCAACCTACCTGACACTCTGGGTTCAGACATCATTGCAGCAACCTTTAACTGCTTGCCAACCGTCGGCTGTCAATTGACGGGGAGGCGGCGCGGCTCTCGTTGCGGGGGGGCGTCATATGACGCCCTCACCTTCCCAGCCCACCAGGGGGTGCACGCACGCCGCCGGCGGCACTCGCGCGCCCGCCGTGTCATTGGGGACTCGATGCGCGTGCCCGGCAGCTGCAATGTCCGCCGGGCACCCGCGATTGCCCGGTAACAAAGCAGGGCCATGGATCTTTGTGTGTAAACACACAGATCTAGGTCCTATCAGAGGAGAGGAGATCGATGGTGTGTTCTCAGTACAGAGGAATACCGATCGGTCTCCTCCCCTTGTGAATCCCCTTCCTCTACAGTTAGAATCACTCCCTAGGAACATAATTAACCCCTCGATCACCCCCTAGTGTTAACCCCTTCCTTGCCAGTCACATTTATACAGTAATCAATGCATTTTTATAGCACTAATCGCTGTATAAATGTGAATGGTTCTAAAAATGTGTCAAAAGTGTCCGATATGTCCGCCGCAATATCACAGTCACGATAAAAAAAATCACAGATCGCCACCATTACTAGTAAAAAAAATAATAATAATAAAAATGCTATGAATTTATCCCCTATTTTGTAGACGCTATAACTTTTGCGCAAACCAATCAATATGCGCTTATTGCGATTTTTTTTTTTTTTTACCAAAAATATGTAGAAGACTATTATTCTAGCAAAAAGTAAAAAATATTGTGTTTTTTTTTTTCAAACTTGTCACTCTTCTTTTGTTTATAGCACAAAAAATAAAAAACGCAGAGATGATGAAATACCACCAAAAGAAAGCTCTATTTGTGGGGAAAAAATGATAACAATTTAATCTGGGTACAGTGTTGCATGACTGTGCAATTGTCATTTAAAATGTGACAGCGCTGAAAGCTGAAAAATGGCTTGGGCAGGAAGGGGGTGAAAATGCACTGTATTAAGGTGGTTAAATAATAAGACAATACTCAATATGTTTATATTCTGTTAACGTTTACTGGAAAACTTCAGTTAAGGTATGGTTGTACAAAGGAGGTGATGGTTCAACTGAGCTTGGAAAAGCAGCACAAACTCAGCAGCAGATTAATATTATTAATAACAGCAACAGATTAATATTATATACACATATGTACAATGGAGTACCACTTGAATATCTGAAGGGATAAGCAAAAGTTAAGTATCAATTCTGGCAATACTTTTTGAAAGAGAAACCCAGGCCGGCCTGTTTAAACTTTGATCCTAGTGAGAGATGAAGCTAAACATGGATGGTATGAGGGCCCTCTAAGTAGCAGTGACAGAATGTCCCTGTTGCAGATCTGATGGTCTTCACCGGCAGTTGGAGATTATTAATTGTATCCAATAAGGTGTAGTAACAGAGTGGTAGTATAGCTTGTGATAACTATAGTTAAAGGTGCCTATGTAAAGTGTTCGAATAGAAGTGTAGTGAAGTGTTCCAAGAGTAAAGCTGTCTGTGCACAGTGTCCCAGTAAAACAAGCAGGGAAAGGTTTGCAAAAATGGGCAATGGACCTCTTACCAATGACCAGGCTGATTCAATGCCTTCCAGCTAGTGACTTCCGGATGGACATCCTGATGGTGATGATCGCCCGTTGTGAAGCACGAAACGTGTTGCTGCACTGTTGAGGTGGTGCTGTTCAGATGACCGATGAACAGCAGGCAGCTTTGGGTCCCCTCACAGTCCAGTATGAATGCTGCACACTGCGTGGTAGGCCGCGACCTCGCTCTCCATGCACAGAGAGATCCTTCACACACGAAGCCCAGGAGGAAGAGAGCTTCGGGCGGGTCTCTGATTTCTTTTATAGCCCTTCCCAGCAAAGATCCCTGGGATATATAGTCCGGGCGTATAGCTATGCAGGGGAGTAGCCATCTGGTGGAACTACTAATCCCACAATCCCTTTGGTTGGCCTCTCAAATATTATGTCAGTTTAGTAACACTGGGTACTAGAGGGATAATATGATATACAAATAGGGCAGGGAATAACTGTTCGCTGCAATTGTAGTCCACGTTGCTACAATAATATTATGTAGTCAGGACTATAGTTTTTATGGACTTTTAATTTTCCACATCTTGTTGCATTAATTTTCTGTGGAATTGACAGAGTTCAGTTGAACAGTTGTTTCTGTACAAATACAGCAGCTATCTTAAAGAAGACCATTAGTTGAATGTTTAATAATATAGAAATGCGGCAGCCATCTTTAAGGAGACCACATCGGGCACCCATTTTGGCAGTGTCTGGTGCTATCTTAAGAGAGAGGAGGAGATGCTGGACGGGACAGAAGAGTGAGGACACACCTGTCCATCAGGTGTAGAATCTGAGTTGCCTATCTGCAAGGTACCCCACCACTGGAGATTGACCTCCACTGAGTGCATTTGGAGTTACGTTGCTGGAGACAGTAATAGAGTGGGCCCAGGATCCAATGGTGAGTGGCTGTCACCCAAGGACACTTCCAAGAAGCCAAGGGACAAGCTTCTGTTTGAAGCATTGACTTGGAAATTGTGAGTTTACTCCCTGGGAGGTTATGAGGCATTTGGTGAACACCTTGTGTGACTGGACTGCCTGATAGAGCCTCACTCCCCTGCTGATGGCTAAAGTTTTACCAAACTGAGTCTGTGTGAATGCAAAGAGATTATGGGAGTGAGCGTGGGACTGATAAGAGCTCAAACCTCAGTAAGCCGACTTTCTTCTTTATTAAGACTATTACTTCTTAAAGGGCCCCAACGCTGCCGGCCAGCGTGCTTATCTCATCTACCACTGACCAGCTAAAATGTACCTTTTATTCCTCTTGGTACTAAGCATAGGATACCCATACCATTGCAGATTGCTAGAAAAGAGCATTGCTAGTGCTTTGCTATCATTCACTCCATAAGAAATATATCGTTTGGTTGCTTGTGTGCTCTATGGCATACTAATTGCCTTTGATCAGATTGTTGTTGTTCAAATCTGAACTTGCAATAAAATTTGAATGCTTCAAAAAGAGTCAATTCCCTAAAACAGCCTCCTCCCTACTTTTACATCATAGCCCTCTCCTCTTCCAGGGGTGTCTAATTACTGTCGGTGTTGGACCAGCACCTCCACTCCTCCTCTCACCTCCCTGCATAAACATTTATGTAGCTGAAGGAAAGGGCAAAGAGGGAATATTACAGAGCATCACTTGAGTGCTAGGGCTACTGGTATTACATACAAGTAGACATCTCAGGGCTTTTGGATATTTATGCAAGGAAAGCTTTTAGAGGTAAAAAACATGCTTATAATACATTCTAATATTAATGTAATGGAAGGATTTTTGTTGAAATTAATGGTCCGGTCACAGGGTCCCTCTAAGCAGGGGTTTGCTTTAGAAACATACTAAAGCGTGGTCATTGTGGCTTGAGCGCCCTTCCTCTAATGTCGCTTTTAAGACCAATTCTGTCTTTTTAACAGCACAGCAAACACAAATTGTAAATGTACTCCTCCAGTGTAAGTCTCAGCATTTATGGTAATTATGTTTACAGAGGTTGGCACAACATGAAAACAGTTTTATCTTCTAAAAAACATTCTTTTTGTCTAGAAGTATCATTTCAAGATGAGCATTCACTACAACTCCTGGTGGGGGAGCATTAAGAGGGGTTGCTTGTGTTTTATTTTTCCTTTTTTTTTTCTTCTAATTATATTTTCTATCTAAAATAAAAAGTGTAAGTAATATTAAAGTGGACTGATCATGTGTCAGTGTAACAATTCCAGGTATTTATTCCCTCTCACAGAGATCATGGTACTCCCCCCTGATGATGCCTTCCTCCGCTTCTCTCTCCAGAACTACGTCAACATCTTTGTTCAGACAT
This sequence comes from Lithobates clamitans, assembly GCA_037952925.1. Lineage (NCBI taxonomy): Eukaryota > Metazoa > Chordata > Amphibia > Anura > Ranidae > Lithobates > Lithobates clamitans. Next base: position 3,508,191 of record JBBGZY010000069.1, read on the forward strand.
TATCCATGCTCAGCATCAACTTTCTGGACTGTGTTGCCGGCTCAGAATACAAACATGTAAATCTTGACGCCCCTGATGACTTCAGTGTATGATGAAATGCGTAGGCCGGGGCTTGTGACGTGTGCTATCAGCACCCTGGACACCGTGGCCATTTTGTTGGTTGAATAATGCACTATTATCCCTATTTTTTGTGAGTGTAATACTTTTTATTAAAGGTGTTTTGGTTTTTAAAATTACTACACTATGACTATGTTTTCGGTGCTTCATATTTATTGTGATGCTATCACTGGAATCCTGAAGCTAACTTCCTTAAAGGAGACATACAGCCAAAGCTTGTTTGGCTGTACTTCTCCTGTGGATCGCAGTTCCTTCTGCACTCCTGTGACCCGTTTTCAGCAGACAGCGGGCTGAAGCCCGCTATCGGCTGATGTCACAGAGCCGGTCCAAGCTTGGACAAGATTGTGACAATGAAGTGAGGGGCAGAGCAGAGAGCCGGTGACTGATAGCAGCTCTTTGCTCAGGGAGCTGTGAGAACCGAGCGATCAGCGGTGTTAGATTGCTTGGTTCTGAGTGTTATAGGGCGTACACACGGTCGGACTTTGTTCAGACATTCTGACAACAAAATCCTAGGATTTTTTCCGACGGATGTTGGCTCAAACTTGTCTTGCATACACACGGTCACACAAAGTTGTCGGAAAATCCGATCATTCTGAACGTGGTGACGTAAAACACGTACGTCGGGACTATAAATGGGGCAGTGGCCAATAGCTTTCATCTCTTTATTTATTCTGAGCATGCGTGACACTTTGTCCGTCGGATTTGTGTACACACGATCGGAATTTCTGACAACAGATTTTGTTGTCGGAAAATTTTATCTCCTGCTCTCCAACTTTGTGTGTCGGAAAATCCGATGGAAAATGTGCGATGGAGCCCACACACGGTCGGAATTTCCGACAACACGCTCCGATCGGACATTTTCCATCGGAAAATCCGACCGTGTGTACGGGGCATTAGAGTCGGTGGGGGACAGATGCAGCATCTAGCTAGGTAAGTATGATTTAAAAAACCACATACTTTTCATTTAATTGTGATTCCGGAGAGTATAGGAGCTCCTACAACAACTGAGGCGTGTTTGACCACTCCGTAATTTAAAGGGTCAATACCTCCCGGTAAGGAGATTGGCTTTATCACGGTGGTGCTGGATGAAATCTTTTATGCACTGAAGATGGTGTTGGGATTCCTATCTGCAAGTTAAACATGTAGGACTTTTAGGAGTCTTATGGGCATTTTTTTCTATTATTAATTTTGCTTTTATCTTTTTAGCACTGCACACAGTTATATATGTAAATCTTGGTGCCTGTGCAGTTCTTGCATTATCTACAAATGGTTGATGTTGTAGGTTTGCCAGGATGCCCTCTATTTATATACGGTATAGATATATATATCTATATATAGATTTTTTTATTTTTTTTGGGGGGGGGAGCAAAATTATGTATACATTGCACATTTTTGTACATTGTATTTTATAATGGGGCTCCCCCTCATTTTTTGTTTTTGGGCAGTATGAAGTTTTCTTAACAAAACCTATGGTGTTGGATTGGATGACGTGACAGCAATGACTGCCCACCATGTTCACCCGACTTGACACCTTCAGACTTCTATTTGCAGGATATAATAAAGGATAAGGTTTTTGAGAAGGAGGTCCCACACAGTGCACACATTGGAAGAGGTCATTATTTATGGACATTGATGCTAACCAATACTTGGATGTTACCATGTGTCCAACCATCGAAGACAGGATCCAGGAATGTTATAACATTATCGGAGGACATGTCGAACACCTAAGAGACACAGCGTTGGAGACAAGTTCTAGGGATGGTGCAAGAAACATGACCTGATCAGTACCTGTACTGTAAGTTTACTTTTGGCCATATCTCTCTACTTGAAAAGTAGAAGAAATAGTAAATTAATGAAAAATAAATACATGAAATGAAAATAAAATATTATGATCCAATCTGTAAAATGTACCTCTGCCTGGTGTATATATGTATGTATGTGTGTATATATATATATATATATATATATATATATATATATATACATATATATATATACAGTGGGGACGGAAAGTATTCAGACCCCCTTAAATTTTCCACTCTTTGTTATATTGCAGCCATTTGCTAAAATCATTTAAGTTCATTTTTTTCCCCTCATTAATGTACACACAGCACCCCATATTGACATAAAAACACATAATTTGCAGATTAATTAAAAAAGAAAAAACAAAATATCACATGGTCCTAAGTATTCAGACCCTTTGCTGTGACACTCATATATTTAACTCAGGTGCTGTCCATTTCTTCTGATCATCCTTGAGATGGTTCTACACCTTCATTTGAGTCCAGCTGCGTTTGATTATACTGATTGGACTTGATTAGGAAAGCCACACACCTGTCTATATAAGACCTTACAGCTCACAGTGCATGTCAGAGCAAATGAGAATCATAAGGTCAAAGGAACTGCCTGAAGAGCTCAGACAGAATTGTGGCAAGGCACAGACCTGGCCAAGGTTACAAAAAATTTCTGCTGCACTTAAGGCTCATAAGAGCACAGTGGCCTCCATAATCCTTAAATGGAAGGCGTTTGGAACGACCAGAACCCTTCCTAGAGCTGGCCGTCCGGCCAAACTGAGCTTTCGGGGGAGAAGAGCCTTGGTGAGAGAGGTAAAGAACAACCCAAAGATCACTGTGGCTGAGCTCCAGAGATGCAGTCGGGAGATGGGAGAAAGTTGTAGAAAGTCAACCATCACTGCAGCCCTCCAGCAATCAGGGCTTTATGGCAGAGTGGCCCGACGGAAGCCTCTCAGTGCAAGACACATGAAAGCCCACATGGAGTTTGCTAAAAAAAAACACCTGAAGGACTCCAAGATGGTGAGAAATAAGATTCTCTGGTCTGATGAGACCAAGATAGAACTTTTTGGCCTTAATTCTAAGCGGTATGTGTGGAGAAAAGCAGGCACTGCTCATCACCTGTCCAATACAGTCCCAACAGTGAAGCATGGTGGTGGCAGCATCATGCTGTGGGGATGTTTTTCAGCTGCAGGGACAGGACGACTGGTTGCAATCGAGGGAAAGATCAATGTGGCCAAGTATAGGGATATCCTAGAAGAAAACCTGCTCCAGAGTGCTCAGGACCTCAGACTGGGCCGAAGGTTTACCTTCCAACAAGACAATGACCCTAAGCACACAGCTAAAATAACGAAGGAGTGGCTTCATAACAACTCCGTGACTGTTCTTGAATAGCACAGCCAGAGCCCTGACTTAAACACAATTGAGCATCACTGGAGAGACCTAAAAATGGCTGTCCACCAACGTTTACCATCCAATCTGACAGAACTGGAGAGGATCTGCAAGGATGAATGGCAGAGGATCCCCAAATCCAGGTGTGAAAAACTTGTTGCATCTTTCCCAAAAAGACTCATGGCTGTATTAGATCAAAAGGATGCTTCTACTAAATACTGAGCAAAGGGTCTGAATACTTAGGACCATGTGATATTTCAGTTTTTATTTTTTAATAAATCTGCAAAAATGTCAACAATTCTGTGTTTTTCTGTCAATATGGGGTGCTGTGTGTACATTAATGAGGAAAAAAAAGAACTTAAATGATTTTAGCAAATGGCTGCAATATAACAAAGAGTAAAAAATTTAAGGGGGTCTGAATACTTTCCGTCCCCACTGTATATATATATATATATATATATATATATATATATATATATATATATATATATATATATATATTTATAGTGACAGGGCGAGGCCCTGCCACTGTGAAAATGTAGCTGAAAATAACACAGTATTCACGTTAAGGCTTCCAGACTATCACTTCTGAGCAGAGAAAGGTGTGTTTTTTGCTTTCTTAGGGATCATATGTGACAAAACGCGTAGACCATTTTGGTTTCTGGAGGAAGTTCATCCCCTGGCGTTTTTACATGCTTGTGTCCCTGCTAATCAATGTGAGTGTTATTTTAATCATTAACCACTTGTCGACCTGCCGCAGTCATTGTACTGTAGCAGGTCGGCTCGTTCCTGCAAATTGCCGAAGCTGTATGGTAGGCCCTTTAACAGATATAGCAGGTGCTGCACTGCGTGGGAGCTGATGCTGATGCGCGATCGCTCCAAAGAGAGCCAGAATGGGGATCTGTCAACGTAAACTAACAGATCCCTATTCTGACAGGGGAGTACAGAGTGATCATTTGTTCCTACTGCTTAGGAACAGCGATCTCTCTGTACTCCCGGGCAGTACCCCCCATAGTTAGAAAGGGAACACATTTAACCCCTTGATCACCACTAGTATTAACCCCTTCCCTGCCAGTGTCATTTATACAGTAATCAGTGCATTTTTATAGCACTGATCGCTGTGTAAATGTCACTGGTCACAAAAAATTGTCAAAGGTGTCAGATCTGTCCGCCGCCATGTCGCAGTCCTGCTAAAAATCACTGATCGCCGCCATTACTAGTAAAAAAAAAAAATGGCATAAATCTATCCCCTATTTTGTAGACGCTAGAAATTTTGCGCAAACCAATCAATATACGCTTATTGCGATTGTAGTAGAATACATATTGGCCTAAACTGATGAAGACATTTTTATTTATTTATTTTTTGTGGGTATTTATTAAAGCAAAAAGTACAAAAAATTGTTTTGTTTTTTTCAAAATTGTCGCAGAAGTGATCAAATACCACCAAAGGAAAGCTCTATTTGTGGGGGAAAAAGGACGTCAAATTTCTTTAGGTCTGAAGTGGTTAAAACAGTTTTGCCTTACAATACTACACTATGTGGAGCCTTCTTTTATTACACGTCCCCCACTGTGTTACTTGATCCTCTTGGTTGAACCTGAAGTATAGTGGAGTCACTGTCAACTGCAGAGGAAGCTGGGGTCATTATTCCTGTGGTGTTGGTGTTTGGAGGTTTCCTTTGAGGATCATCCCGTAGCCTCCCTGACGGTTTTCCCTGAGTGTGGCTCGGGGTTAAATTTCAGTCCCATTAGCGGTAACCCCGAGCCACACTCGGGATTACATTTCAGGATCCTGGTGCAGGTTACTTACCTTGTCCCTAGGATCCTGCGATGTCCCCCCACGGTGTCTGTGGGCTCTGTCCTCCGCTCGAAGCCTCTCTGTGCCAGGCTCTGTTCCCTGCGAGCGCCGCGACGCACGGGGCGGAGCCTGACGGCAATTTCAAAATAATTTAAAAATCATAACACATACAGTACTGTAATCTTACAGATTACAGTACTGTATGAAATCATTTCACATCCCTTTTGTCCCCAATGCTTTGGCCCATGCCCTGCATGCAGTTTTATATTATATATACTGTTCTTTCTGCCTGGAAACTTGAGAATACTTGAGAATATCCATTGCAACCAAAAAGTGTCCCAAAAAAGTGGCTTTAGACCAGCTAGAAAACAGCGATAGTAAATTAGAACACTTGCAGAATTCAGTGATCGTGAATCGTGAGGAATTTATTTTATTATTATTATATATATTTTTTTTTAATTATTTATTTATTATATTATCATTTATGATTTTGTGTTTCAAACTTCATCATACCCGGGATATCTACTAGACTCTTGTTTGGACAGATCTAAGTGTGTTATTGCTAAGAATTACAGGCCTACAATATAAAACGCCAAATTTCTATGCAAAATAATTGTACCGCTTTGAGACGCAAAAATCTGAAATAATCATGCCGCCAGGGAGGTAAAGCTGGTCTTACTGTTGTAAACAAAGCACCTATGGACCACTTATATTAGGGTGTCACATATATTTTGGTAAGCTTAGCATGAGAGTGGATGGTGTTACCTTGGCTACTTTATGGATTTCAATTTCCATCACGGCATGTGGGAATATAATCCTTGACTCATTATTTGAGTTCTCTTCTTTTTGGACTTTTGGTCATTCTCTTCATCTTGTACATCAAACTCACGTATTTATTTTGTCATATGCAAGCACTATGATATTAATCACTTATTTATAAACATTCATGTTAGTTAGTCTAAATTTAGTAACAACTCCGTTAATTTAAGCGCTGCACTCTTTGGATTTTTGTATTTATGTACTTTATTCCTGATCTGGTGTGTTCCTTGGCCTTCATGATGCTGTCTGTTCGCTAAGGTTCTCTAACAAACCTCTGAGGGCTTCACAGAACAGCTGTATTTATATTGAGATTAAATTACACACAGGTGGACTCTATTTACTAATTAGGTGACTTCTGAAGGAAATTGGTTCCACTAGATTTTAGTTAGGGGTAGCAGAGTAAAGGGGGTCGAATACAAATGCACAACACACTTTTTACATATTTATTTGCAAACAAAGTTGAAAACCATTTATCATTTTCCTTCCACCTCACAATTATGTGCCACTTTGTGTTGGTCTATCACATAAAATCCCAATAAAAAACATTTACGTTTTTGGTTGTAATATGACAAAATGTGGAAAATTTCAAGGGGTACGAATACTTTTTCAGGGCATTGTGTGTGTGTGTGTGTATATATATAGTGCCTTGCAAAAGTATTCAATCCGCCCCCCCCCCCCCTGGCTTTTTACCTATTTTGTTACATTATAGCCTTTAGTTCAATGTTTTTTTAATCTGAATTATATGTGATGGATCAGAACACAATAGTCTAAGTTGGTGAAGTAAAATTAGAAAAATATATACATAAAACTATTTTTCGGAAATAAAAAACTGATAATTTGCATGTACGTATGTATTCACCCCCTTTGTTATGAAGCCCATAAAAAGCTTCATAGTTTACCATGAATTCATGAATTACCTTCAGAAGTCACATTATTAGTGAAATGATGTCCACCTGTGTGCAATCTAAGTGTCACACGATCTGTCATTACATATACACACCTTTTTGTAAGGCCCCAGAGGCTGCAACACCTAAGCAAGAGGCACCACTAACCAAACACTGCCATGAAGACCAAGGAACTCTTCAAACAAGTATGGCACAACAGCAAACCTGCCAATAGACGGCTGCACACCAAAACTCACGGACCGGGCCAGGAGGGCGTTAATTAGACAGGTAGCACAGAGACCTAAGGTAACCCTGGAGGAGCTGCAGAGTTCCACAGCAGAGACTGGAATATCTGTACATAGGACGACAATAAGCTGTACGCTCCATAGAGTTGGGCTTTATGGCAGAGTGGCCAGAAGAAAGCAATTACTTTCAGCAAAATCAAAATGGCACTTTTTGAGTTTGCGAAAAGGCATGTGGGAGACTCCCAAAATGTTTGGAGGAAGGTGCTCTGGTCTCATGAGACTAAAATTGAACTTTTTGGCCATCAAAGAAAACGCTATGTCTGGCGCAAACCCAACACATCACATCACCCAAAGAACGCCATCCCCACAGTGAAACATGGTGGTGGCAGCATCATTCTGTGGGGATATTTTTCAGCAGTCGGGACTGGGAAACTGATCAGAGTTGAGGGAAAGATGGATGGTGCTAAATACAGGGATATTCTTGAGCAAAACCTGTACCACTCTGTGTATGATTTGAGGCTAGGATGGAGGTTCACCTTCCAGGAGGACAATGACCCCAAACACACTGCTAAAGCAACACTTGAGTGGTTTAAGGGGAAACATGTAAATGTGTTGGAATGGCCTAGTCAAAGCCCAGACCTCAATCCAATAGAAAATCTGTGGTTAGACTTAAAGATTGCTGTTCACATATGCATACCATACAACTTGAAGGAGCTGGAGCAGTTTTGCAGAGGAATAGGCAAAAATCCCAGTGGTAAGATGTGGGAAGCTCATAGAGACTTATGCCCTGTACACATGGTAGGATTTTCCGACAACAAAATCCATGTTTTATTTCCGACGGATGTTGGCTCAAACTTGTCTTGCATACACACGGTCACACAAATCTTGTCGGAGATTCTGAAAGTCAAGAAAGCGGTGACGTACGATGAGCCGAGAAAAATGAAGTTCAATAGCCAGTGCGGCTCTTCTGCTTGATTCCGAGCATGCGTGGAACTTTGTGGGATGGAATTGTGTACACATGATCAGAATTTACGAGAACGGATTTTGTTGTCAGAAAATTTGAGATCCAGATCTCATATTTTGTGTGTTGGAAATTCCGATGGAAAATGTCCAATGGAGCCTACACACGCTCGGACAACAAGCTCCCATCGAACATTTTCCATCGGAAAATCCTATCGTGTGTACGGGGCATTATCCAAAGCGACTTGGAGCTGTGATAGCTGCAAAAGGTGGCTCTACAAAGTATTGACTTTAGGGGGGTGAATAGTTATGCACATTGACTTTTTCTGTTATTTTGTCCCATTTGTTGTTTGCTTCACAATAAAAAAAGTTCTGGGCATGTTCTGTAAATTAAATGATGCAAATCCTCAAACAATCCATGTTAATTCCAGGTTGTGAGGCAACAAAACATGAAAAATGTCAAGGGAGGTGAATACTTTTGCAAGGCACTATATATATATACATATATATATACACACACACACGCACATGTGAGATTTTCAGGAATCACACAACATCCGTGGAAATAGTTCTGTGCATTTTACAAAAAATAATGGAGGTCAACTGGAGTTGTAAATTTTAATTGAATTCAAGTCATTAAATCTCAAAATGTGGCTTTGTCTTTAAGGTAAATAAAAAAGTATGTGCTGTATCTCTCGGCTATTCCTGAGGGGAGTGTGTGCTGCAATCAGGTCAGAGTTTAACAAGAGTCACATAAAAAATGGGTCAGTCTGTCTCATTAATGTGCAAATGATATGTTTACGTGTTGTGAGGTGACAGAGAGTGTGGAAAGTGCGTAGGCTGCGTTGTGACGGTGGTGGGAGTGTGATAACGCTCCCAGCACTAGCCGGGTCACTGAACGCATCTACTTAACTCAGCATCATGTAAACAAAAGAAAAGAAAAGGAAAAAAAAAGCAGCTACAATGGCAAATTAAATAAGTCTGGGGTTACCTGCCAGGACTACAACCCATTGATAGGATATTCTAAGAGCCATGTCCTACTAGTGCAGCTGTCCCTCTGCTCAATGGAAGTCACTTGACCAAAATTCTAAAGAATTCTGTTGTTTAATGGAATAATGTCTCAATAATTTAGCACGTTAGAGAATGACAGCATAGAAAGTGAGTGGACTCTTAGGGATTCTGTTACTGGTGAGTTATATCTGAGAACATACTGTGTGCCATGCTTTGGCCAGTAGGGATGGGCCAAACTTCCTAGGGTTGGTTTGAGGCAAGTCTGCAAGCACATTACACTGCCCATGCCTCTGTTTCTACCTCGACTTGTTTCCAGGCCTCTGCCTCCTGATTTGATGCTGCCTGGCTGTTACTGACCTTGGCACATTTCCTGGACTCTGTCTTTGCCTCCTGCTCAAGAATCACATTGTTCCTGTGCCGATTCCTGCCCAGTGGTCTTCAGCTTCCAAGCCTACTGATCTGTCTGCAACACAGATATTGTCAGGACCCAGGTCTGAATCTGCAAACTCTGCTGTGTCGGGTGTTATGTCTTTTTGCTGAGTCCCCTGTGATGCTGGACAGCTCCCTGGACTATTCCTTGAATGATCTTGCCTTGAACTCTGTTTTTCTTGAACCTTGAACTCTTTTCTCTTCCCATGAACTTCCTTATTTAAGCCATGTCTCTGCACTTCTCATTTGCTAGATGCTCCCTCCAGCCCATAGCTCGCTCTTTGCACTCTTGCTACTGTCCATATCTACTCTACCCCTCTGCCGACCTTTGGCTTGTTCTTCGACTACGCTTCTGCTGGATCCCAACCTGTAACCGATTATTACTGACCTTTGGCTTGTTCACTGACTACATTTCTGCTTATCCCTACCGAGGTGATTCTGAGGACCGTAACCTGGTACCTCATCTCCACCATCAGGAACTCTGGTGAACACTGGTTAGTACTTAGACTTTGCACCTCAGGGGAGCCCATGTCAGTCACTAGGGTGACCTGCTTTTGTACTTATACAGCTGGTCAGAGGTCAGAGCTTTACTGCTATACTGCTTTACTGCTATGGATTGTTTTCCTATAGCAGTAAAGCTATTGTTTAACTGGATGGACTTGTGTCTTTTTTCAATCAGACTAACTATGTAACTATAGCTATTGGCCTCTGAGCCAGACCGTAATAGATATGGTTCAGCTTGCAAACTCTGGCACTCATGCTACTCTGCGTCCTAACACTTCAGGGTTGTTGGGCAGAAGGTACAAGAGGATCCCTCTCAGCTACTCATGATCCACCAGTCATGTGAAAAAGTCACTCTGGTTGGAGCTCACACAAGACTAAAGACCCACTCCTAGCTACCATGGGGACAGTGCGATAGGTAAGGAAGAGAGTAAGGCACATGCTCCCCATACCTGGATGTAGTGCAAAAAAAAATTAGTATATTCCAAAGGGGTTAGGTGACCATTATAGCAAACCTGTTACACTAGCCTGAATGGCCAAATTGCAGGTTTTCAGACTTGCCATTTTCTGTTGGCCACAGTAGTAATTCCCCCACTCACAATCCTATTACAGCAAGGAATGACAGGAAAAATATCATTGGGAACTAATGGTTACAACAACAGTTCTTCCTTTATAAATTTCAATTTAAAAAATGATCGTTCGGTTAAAGAGTGATTTTTTTTAACTCGCTCTCGTGGAACCGAAATCTCTTATCTATGACTGCGGAGTAGCCGTCAACCAATAATTAAGCGTCAAACAACTCAAGGCTTAGGAAAAAAATGGCAGCCAAAAGAAACCATTACCTGCAACTGGTTACGGAACTGCACAATCAGGTTTATGAATCATAGTACCATCGCTCCGTTCATCTGCTTCTCACACACAGGTTTGTATAAGGAGGCTGTGCAAAGTACACTGACAAGAGAGCAATTTGATAAAATTGCCGCCTCATAGAAATTGCTGAAATTACTGAACATATAATAGTGGACAATTTTATAACTGTAATTTTAGCATTTGTTATATTTTACAGCTTTCCCTCCTCGCCCGCCTTTTTTCCAAGAATATGTCACTGCTGGGAGAGTACTGGAAGGTAAAATTACTGGAGAGAAAGTCTATGTGACCCAACTGTCACTGGTGGAAGGGACATTGGCAGGATGTCCAGTATTGATGACTGAAATTCAAATTGTTAATTCTCCACAAAAACTGAAGATTTTGTCACTTTTGAAAAACTGCATCAGTGGATAAGCCAGAGCTAAAGTTTTTATAGAGGTTATTGTGTTTTTAAATGGCTACTGATGGTTAGATAAGTTCCTTTTAACTATCTTGAATTTATGGGAAAGGGGGCTGCTATAGGTGAAGAACACAGTAGCCAGCTATAGTGTCTGACCACCTGCGTTGGGGTAGACGTGACATTATCACAAGCCTTTAACAAAAAAAATATATATATATATATATATATATTCTGCTAAGATCGACTCTATTTGCTGAGGGAATTTGCAACCTGACACGCCAAGTCCAGGAACTGTCTGTGTGTGTAAATGCACCTCCAGCAGTAACGCAGGAGCCAGAGCCCAAAGTTAACCCACATGGTCATTTTTCTGGTGACCCCCACTTTAAGCCACACTCCTCTGGTTCTGAAGCACAGTGGGTTGACCTGTTGTCATGGTTATGCAGTAATCTTTCTCTGTCAGCTTACCTGCTCCTCATGTGTTCAGACTAAGAGGCCAGCCACTCACACCTGGCTGGTTTTATAACCTCTCCTCTAAGCATGGCCCCACCCCAGGCCCTATCAGGGAACCCTATATTAACCTGTGAACTGCAAGCCAGCAGTGCTGATCAACCATTGTGTATCCTTTGTGTGTTTGGCTTCCTGTTCCTGCTTGCTGTGTGCTCTATGTTTATTTCTGTTACCGACCTTGGCTTGTTCTCAACAATTCCTGTCTGCTCGTGACCCTGACCTTTGACGTGTCCCCGACTATCCCTGTTTGCCTGTGACCCTGAACCGTTGGCGTGAACTCTGTTGTCCCTGTCTGCTTGTGGCCCCGACCTTGGCTTATTCCCTTACTATCCCTATCCTCCTGTTGCCTACTGTGGGCGTGAGCTGGGGGACCCTGGGGGTCGCGACCTGGAGCCAGTTGCAGCCCAGTCCATCCTCACCACTAGAGGCTCTGGTGAACACCTGCTGGCACTTAGACTCCGCGCCCTAGGGAATCTTACGCTCTAACCCCGGTGGGATCCGTCTTGGTGTTCCAGTTTGCATGGCCATTTACCTTTGCCTGTCCTTGGACCCCCTTGAACGCACACCCAGGCTGACTCATCTACCAGTTCCACAGTTGCTAAGCCCTGTAATGCGATTCTGGTGGTCGCTGCACCTGGCAATGCTGTTCAGTTGGCCTCTGCACCAGTTCAGCCTATGCCCAGTGAAGCTATCCAGCTTGACTTCTGTGACACATTACTTTCTAACCAACCTGGTCTCAGGGATCCACTGACTTCCGCGAAGTCTGATGATCCTGTGCTGGATGTCCAGCTGAACTTTGAGGGTCTGGGGGACCCTGCTCAGACCCGTGATGGTCTCCTTATGCCCTTACCCATTCCTAAGAAGCCTTTAGCCCTCAATAAGTCCTCTCGTCCTCTCCCTGCCTCGGTTTCGGTCTCTGAGGATAATCTTAAGTACGAGGTTAGTCAAGTTCTGGATTCCCAGTGCCGTAGAGGCATTCTTCAGTACCTCATACATTGGGAAGGGTCTGAGGAGAGGTCTTAGATCACTGCATCTAAAATCTTTGCACCTCGTCTGTTGAGGAGTTTCCCTTTAAGCCTGGGCCCAGGTGGGGGAGGGGGAGGCCTCATAAGAGGGGGGTACTGTCATGGTTATGCAGTAATCTTTCTCTGTCAGCTTACCTGCTCCTCATGTGTTCAGACTAAGAGGCCAGCCACTCACACCTGGCTGGTTATCTAACCTCTCCTCTAAGCATAGCCCCATCCCAGGCCCTATCAGGGAACCCTATATTAACCTGTGCACTGCAAGCCAGCAGTGCTGATCAACCATTGTGTATCCTTAGTGTGTTTGGCTTCCTGTTCTTGCTTGCCGCGTGCTCTACATTTATTTCTGTTACCGACCTTGGCGTGTTCTCAACTATTCCTGTCTGCTCGTGACCCTGACCTTTGGCGTGTTCTTGACTACCCCTGTTTGCCTGTGACCCTGAACCGTTGGCGTGAACTCGGTTGTCCTTGGCTTATTCCCTTACTATCCTTATCCTCCTGTTGCCTACTGTGGGCGTGAGCTGGAGGACCTTAAGGGTCGCGACCTGGAGCCAGTTTCAGCCCAGTCCATCCTCACCACTAGAGACTCTGGTGAACACCTGCTGGCTCTTAGACGCAGCGCCCTAGGGAATCTTACGCTCTAACCCCAGTGGGATCTGTCTTGGTGTTCCAGTGGCCCTGCCTTCCTTACCACCTTGAGTCCCATCCGCAGCAGTCAGCCATAGGGTCCACTACCTTGCGGTGCACTCCTGATCCCAACGGTGTGCATCTATCACCTAGCCTCAAGGTGACCTGACACCTGTTTATTACATGGTTGCAGGGGGATCCCCAGTCTTGGGCATTTAGTCACCCCGCAGATGACCCAGCCAGAGGGTCATTTGAAGGTTTTTTCAAGGCCTTATTTATTGTATGATGACCCTGACCGTGCCCACTCAGTTGAGGCTAACCTTAGGTCATTACGTCAGGGTAAATGCACCGCGGAACAATGCTGTTCTGATTTCCGCCGCTGGGCAGCTGACTCAGGGTGGAATGACCCAGCTCTAAGAAGCCAGTTCAGGTTAGTCTTTTCAGACTCCATCAAAGACTCCTTAGTACACTACCCTGAACTAAAGTCATTAAATGAAGCCATGCAAGTAGCCATCCATATAGACAGATGTTTACGGGCCAGGCATACAGAGAGGTTTGTTTCTTTGCCCCCATTTTCTGGGGAAAAGCTAGAAGAAGATCCCAGGGACTCTGCTTGTACTGTGGCAACCATGGCCACTTTGTCGCAAGCTGCCCTAATAAACTGAGAAACGCCAAAAGTCTAGTGTGGGTGGGGACTTTTTCTATAGAATACACTGTGTGACTAGCACACCATCTACAGATTCCTGTGACTAAGGTACACAGACCATTTTCAGTCTTAGCTGTTGATAACTCTCCCTTGTCCATGGGCCTGGTCTCCTTGTGCACTGTACCTATTACCCTGACCATTGGGGGATTTCATTGGGAGACAATCAGCTTCTACTTGATCTCATCTCCTGCTTATCCCCTTATCTTAGTGTATCCCTGGCTTAAACTTCATAACCTTCACATACCCTGTTTCTCCGAAAATAAGCCCTACACCGAAAACCTAGCATGAGTTTCTGGGATGGCTGCAATATAAGCCCTGCCCCGAAAATAAGACCTAGGTAAAGTCCTTGTAACATGGTAGACTGGGCTACAGAGGAGATTAGGTCCTGGTCCCAGACCTGCATCCAGAACTGCATTAAAACTGCTGACCAGTTGCCCATTTATAACTCTTGTGTGGCCATTACCAGTCATGTGCCTTTATTACAGTCCTATTCGGATCCTGATCATGACAATTTTTCCAAGAGTGACTCCAGTTTGCATAACCATGTGCCTTTATATGACTCTGTTAAAGCAAAAAACGCTGACAAGTTTATTGAATTCTCTACAGGCCACCTCTCCTGCCAATTTCCACAGCCTGAATATTCTCCTCCTAGAAGCCAAACTTACCCGCTGTCTTGCAGCCTTCAGTCCTATTTGGAAACTTCCTCTAAGTCCTCAGAAGTCAAGCCCCCTGGATTACCCCTACTTTTGCCTGTCCCTAAACTCCTTTGGATGCCCAGCCAGGCTAACTTGTCTGAAAGTTCCACTGTCACTATACCTTGTGATGCGATTCAGGTAGTCGTTACTCTGGCGATGCAATTCAGGTAGTTGTTACTCCTAGCTATGCAATTTAGTCAGTCGCTACAACTGGTGATGTGATTCAGTCAGCCTCTGCATCAGTTATGCCAGTCCAGCTCATGCCCATTGAGTCTCCTGCTTCTTCTTATTTGGGACTTTCTATAACCTGGCCACACCCTACTTCTACTACATCCATTCAAACCTGTTTAAAAAGTTCAGTCCATCCTGTGGATAGACTGCCTCATTCAGCCAGGTGGGGCTTTTAACCTTTTTTTCAGGGCTCTCTGCATTCATTCTGTTTGTGTTTTAGCTATCCGACTTGACTCCTGTGACACGTCACCTGCTAACCAGCACCTGCTTCTCTAGTAGGAGCTAGATGCTCCTGCTAGAGGAGAATCTAGTGCTCATGCTCCTCATTCCAGATTCTGGGTTTTGCATTCTCCATGTCTTTGTCCACCTACAGGCTGATTGATGTGGCCAGTCTCTTGGTGGAAACTCAAACCTGTTATAAGCCATCTAAACCCTCATTTGGATGCTTGTGATAGAGTGTGACACATGTGTTGTTCCTGATCAAGCTCCCTGTCTGTCTGCCCTGCTCTGCTAGATTGGATTTCCCTGTGTATGACTTTAGACCGGATTTTGGACTATTCCCTGAACTCAGACTTTTTTTTTCCAAAGCAAATTTCACCTTGAAATTTGCCTAAACAAAGTTGAGAGTTTTGGCTTTGGCAAAATTTTGCAGAAAAAAAAAAAAACGTACATTAAAAAAAAAAAAAAAAGTTAAGTAACAGTGCTAAAAACAATCAAATACACAAAAAGTGGGGGGAAAACAAATACAAAGACACACTAGTAAAATAAATAAAAAATACCATTCGTTTTCTTTTTTTTTCAAAGCAAATTTTTCGGAGGGTAAAATCAACAGTTTCGCTGAATCAGCTTAGCCAAAATCACTCTGCTCATCCCCAATGTCAACTTAGCTATTGGGGTTGGCTATTTATAGCAAACCTGCTACAGTTTACAACTATCATACTGGCCATACACTGCCAACAAAAACTTGCCAAATGACATTTGAAAGTACTTCTGTATTTCCTTTTCTTCAAATATTTCATTTTGTTATGAATGGGAATTTCCCGATTAACACCACATACATTGTTAGAAATGGATTAATTTCTGTCTGGAAACTCATTGCCACCCCATCATTGACCCGGGGATTTATAAATTGTCTTACCCTGGCTCTTATTTGATCGTTTACAACAAACTGATTTACCATGCCATGTAGGGCTCGTTTACCTGATGCGCCTTTTGCAGACATCCCAACCTGCAGAAACTCATTTCAGGGAGGTGGCAAACTCATTTCAAGGTGGCGCTTCGTGCCCGCAAATGCCCCCACCCCCACGGCAAAATATTATTTAAATCCCTTTTTCAAATATTTTTTGCAGTGCTTCTGGGGAAGGGGGTGGGGGTGGGTGGTATGTGGACTGTGTCAGTAGTTTTTTTATTTTTAATAATTGATTTTTTTTACAATGCTTTTTGGGGGGAGGGGGTTGGGGCAGTGGACAGTGCTGGTAGGGCAGGGGAGAGTGGTGTCAGTAGTTATTTTATTTTATTTTATTTTTTTACACTTTTTCATTTTTTTTAGAATTTTTTTAGAATTTTTTTTTTTATTTTGGGGGGGGGGGCTTTGGTGAGATGTCAGGGGTCCTAAACAGACCCCTGACATCCCCCCTTTGAGACAGACAAAGGGACTGAGGACACACATTTCCAAGTCCCTTTCTTGGCACTAAAGATGAATGAACAGGAGACAGAGGCTCCTGTCCATTCATAAATTGAGCAGAGTAAACACAGTTTACTCTGCTCATTTATCACAGGACACAGAAGTGATCTCGCTCCCTGTGTCCATTAACTAGTTCCACCCGCAGCCGGCGGGAGAGGAGAGGAGGGGAGCCGGCTGCAGGGGACAAGGGGGCCGGAGGAGAAGGGGTGGAGAAGGACATGGAGGGGACCGGAGGAGAACAGGGGCGGAGAAGGACATGGAGGGGACCGGAGGAGAACAGGGGCGGAGAAGGACATGGAGGGGGCCGGAGGAGAACGGGGGCAGAGAAGGACATGGAGGAGGCCGGAGGATAACGGGGGCAGAGAAGGACATGGAGGGGGCTGGAGGAGAACAGGGACAGAGAAGGACATGGAGGGGGCACGGGAGGAGCACACAGAGCAGCTGGGGATGATCGGTGCGGCTGGAGGGACACCTGTGATCACCGATCTTCCTGTATAGCTTTTTAGCTGACAGCCGCGGGAGGGAGAGAAGGAGAAGCGGCTATCAGCTAAAAATCTATACAAAGGAGATTGGTGATCACAGCTGATCATTCCCGGGAGATCGGGAGGCACTTGCTGGTGTGCGGGAGTCTCCCGCACCTTCCGGGAGACTTGAGATGTCTGCTTTTGGCTAGGGGGCCTGAGGCCCCTAGCACCTGTTGTGCATTTTGTGTCCAAGTTACTGTAGGAGGAGGGAGGTGGTAGGGAGGAGAGACTTGGTAGGGAGGAGGTAAGTGGAAGGGAGGCAAGAAGTGGTAGGGATGTTGTACAGAGGAGAGACTTGGTAGGAAGGAGGGAGGTGGTAGGGAGGTTGTATGGAGGAGAGACTTGGTAAGGAGGGAGGTAGGTGGTAGGGAGGGAGGAGATGGTAGGGAGGGAGGTTGTACAGAGGAGAGACTTGTTAGGAAGGGAGGTAGGTGGTAGGGAGGGAGGAGGTAGGGAGGTTGGGAAGTTGTACGGAGGAGAGACTTGGTAGGGAGGAGGGAGGTGGTAGGGAAGAGGGAGGTTGTAGGGAGGAGGGAGGTTGTAGGGAGGAGGGAGGTGGTAAGGAAGAGGGAAGTGGTAAGGAAGAGGGAGGTGGTAGGGAAGTGGGAGGTGGTAGGAAGGGAGGCTGTACGGAGGCTGTCATCATACTAAGTTGTTCATATCTTATCTTCTTTATTATGCAAAAAATAAATTTTGATGCCGTGATCGTCCTCAACCCATCCTGGAGTCCCTTCTTGGAAGGGTATGATAGATGCATCCCTTCCTATGTACAAGCTAACCTATATCAATCGGGGCTGTCCCTGGAAGTTTGATAAGAATTGGTACCCTTGGACCTCGTGTTGGCCGGTTACCAGTGGCGGCGCATGCATTGTGAGCACACGGGCGCCGCCCCCCTAACACCTCCACCGCCCTCCCTATCCATGCGGCAGGGGTGTTAGGGGGGGAGCGACGCGCGTGCGCCCACAATTCAGGGTGTGTATTTTGAAGCAAATGATTAGAGCCAGAGGCTCTAATAGACTTCAAAATAGGGTGGGCCCTGGGCACGAATGAATTTTCGCTACTTTCACACTAACGTTCCTCCCAGCCAATCAGGAGGCAGGTCTGTGAGACCTGTTTCCCGATTAGCCAAAGCGTCAGGCAATCCTATCCTATATGGAGTGCTTTGGGGGAAGAGGAGACATGGCAGGGGAAGGAGCCACACTGGAGCCGCTGCTTCCCACTTCAGGGGAGGAGGAGGATAGCCCCGCCAGCTGCCACTCCAGCAGAGGAGGAGAGCCCCACCAACCGCCACTCCAGGAGAGGTGAGCCCCGCCAGCCACCACTCCAGGAGAGGAGAGCCCCGCCAGCCGCCACTCCAGGAGAGGAGAGCCCCGCCAGCTGCCACTCCAGGAGAGGAGAGCCCCGCCAGCCTCCACCCCAGGAGAGGAGAGCCCCGCCAGCCACCACTCCAGGAGGGGGGAGCCCTGCCAGCTGCAACTCCAGGACAAGAGGAAGAGAGCCCCCCATCACAGAGCGGTAGGTCCTGCCGGACTGGCCACGGGGGGAAGGGGGAAGGGTGGTGGCAGTGCTGAGCTGTATACCCTAATCTGTGAGGCTGTGCTGTATACCCTGTGCTGTATACCCTGAGCTGTATACCCTGATCTGTATACCCTAATCTGTGAGGCTGTGCTGTATACCCTGAACTGTACACCCTGTGCTGTATACTCTGAGCTGTGAGGCTGTGCTGTATACCCTGAGCTGTATACCCTAATCTGTGAGGCTGAGCTGTATACCCTAATCTGTGAGGCTGAGCTGTATACCCTAATCTGTGAGGTTGAGCTTTATATCCTGAGCTGTATACCCTAATCTGTTGGGCTGAGCTGTATACGCTGAGCTGTATACCCTAATCTGTGAGGCTGAGCTGTATAACCTGAGCTGTATACTGTAATCTGTGAGGCTGAGCTGTATACCCTGAGCTGTATACCCTGAGCTGTGTGGCTGAGCTGTATACCCTGAGCTATGAGGCTGAGCTGTATACCCTGAGCTGTGAGGCTGAGCTGTATACCCTGAGCTGTATACCCTGATCTGTGAGTCTGAGCTGTATATCCTGAGCTGTATACCCTGATCTGTGATGCTAAGCTGTATACCCTGATCTGTGAGGCTGAGCTGTATACCCTGATCTGTGTGGCTGAGCTATATACTCTGTCCTGTGATGCAGAGCTATATACTCTGTCCTGTGATGCTGGGGCTCTATACTCCTGACACTATGGGTGGAAGCAAGTGGAATAGAGGGGAGGGTGGATTCTATAAGGGGTGGGGCTTGTGAGAAGTGGAAGGGGACAAAAAGAAAGGGCGGGGTCTGGTGCCCCCCATCCCAAAACTTCACCAGCGGCCACTGCTGGTTACCTGTATTATCCAGAGTTTCAGTATGATATCTGGGTGTTGAGCCTGGGGTATCCTTCCTGTAGGACCCCTCCCCTGTTTTCACCCTCCCTGCCCGTTCCTTTTGTCCTCCTGACTCTTCCCCTTTCACCGCCCCCTCCCCCTTTTTTCCTTATTCCCCCCTTCCCCTCCCCTCAAGTCATCCTTGGGTATAACACGGCTCTCCCTCTTATGTTGAGATTTTACTGTTGTTTATGCCTGTATATTGTACATGTTTTGTTATGATGTGTCTGCTGTTTTGTATCTGGCTTCTAAAAAAGTATTTTGTATTGCTGGTTTATCTCAGGTCTTGTACTTCTTCTGCTACAATGTAATGCACTAAACCATGTGTTCTGTTCTATTCTGCTGTATTTGTGGCAAAGTAAAATAAAAACACCCATTTTTGTATAAAAAAGAAATGGATTGGTTTAGGAAAAAAAATTCAGCCTGCTCCTTTGAATTTTCCCGTCACTAAGTTTGAAAATGAATGTCAATTCAAACCCAGAAACCATTAGAAAATTGAAGTTTCTGAAAATAGAAATGGTCAAACCAAATTCAACAAGTATATGGCCACCTAACATTACTACGTAATTGCAAGCCCCAAAAATCAGTACACTGGTTTTTGCCTATAAATAAAACTGGCAGAGTAGTTTCACAACCAGGTCTTTTACTACACTATAAAAAATCACCACTCCTGAAAAACTAACCACTAAACTTTAAATTAGATGTAAACATAATTCTTAAAATTTTCTATAAGCTTTAACATGTAAATGTAGCTTCAAAAGTAATTAGCAATATTTTATAATTGGTATCTTTCATTTAAATAATATCTAGTGATCCATCCATCCCTCTATAAGCACTGCCTGGTATAGGGTGGTAGCCATATGTCACGGAACGTCCCTCACTCCACTTGAGTGCTTCCGTCAGTATACCACTTCCTTGTAGTCTGGATACAGGTATCAGATATTCCAAATACTTCCAAGCACAAAATAAGGCGACACTTGCTTAGATGCTAACATGAACTGTTTTATTTAGAATCAAAATTACAAGACTTTATATGCCGTTGGAACCTCCTCTAACAATACAACTGTATCCTAATTAACGTGAGCTAATTATCTAATTCTTTATACAGCCTAGGTGACTACGTCTCCTAGCTCATTGACTATCCAACACACATTACCATAAACATCAACACAGGGTTAATTAGAACAAACAACAATGAGTTGAATACCCTTAGAACCTGTGGTAAGCCAGACTAAACTCATTTACATTAAACACATTATAGCTGACATCAGACAGGTGAGTGGAGTTGATGACATTAGCATCTTCTCACAGTATGAGTCCCAACAGTATGACTCAGTCACTATTGCTACTATGGCAAATACAGGGTCCCCAGAGTCTGTGTGTCCTGGGGGACAAGGACCCGAAGCCAAAGTAACAACACCTCAAGGGTACTCCAAATGCCAAGGCCCATAATCTGTAGGCAAGAGGCTCACATTCAGTCCCCTCCAAAAGCCTCTATCCCGGGTGAGTCTGTCACACCATAGAAATATTTATTATATTTTTTTAGGTCATTTAAGTATTTCCTAAAGGTTTGAGCTATACCCTAAAGATTTGATTTCTCCCTTAAAGTTTTGGTTATTTCCCTAAAGTTTGAGTTTCCAGTTATAGGGCGGTAGCAAAGGAAAAATCAATAATGGATTCTTTGGGTTATTTCCTTAAAGTTTTCAGTTTTTTTCCTTAAAGTTTTTTTTCCCCCTAAAACGAATAGGCTTCATAGACTTACACACAGGGTGCGCTGAATGTGCATGGCAAACCCTAGTCCCTCTGTGTGGTGCATATTGTCCCTGATGCCTCTCCCCCTTGTTCCCTTCCCAAAATGATGCCGGCTTCCCTCCTCCCCTCTCCCACCAGGTGCTGCTGCTGGCACACATGGGGATGTTTCAGAATGGAGAGTGTGGGAAGAGAGTGGTAAATATTTCATTTACTGGCCCCTTTTTTCACTGAATAAACACAGTGAGCAATCCGTACCAATCATTAACTGAAGCATAGTAAACTGTGTATTCTATGCTTCTGTTTGTGAATGAACAGGAAGCCGCTCAGCCCTGAGCACTTCCCATTCATTCACTGTCCATTGCAGCCAAGGCTTCAGAGAAAATGACTGGGAAATCTCAGTCCTCAGTCCCTTTCTCTGTCTGAAAATTGAAACATCAGGGGTCTATTTAGATTTCTGGTATTTAACCAATGTCCCCCAACAGGGCTTCTAGAAGATTGTGAAAAAAAATAAATAAAAAAAAAAACAATATTGGAAAAAAAATAATTAAAAAATTATAAAAAAAAAAAAATGTAAAAAATGTTACTGACTGACATTATCCACTGTTCTGCTGACACCATCCACTGCTCTACTGGCACCGTCCTTAACCGCTTGCCAACAGGCTCACGCTGATATATGTCAGCAGAAGGGCACGTACAGGCATACTAACTTACCTGTACGTTGCCCTTCAAGACACAGCTTGTGGGAGCGTTGGCGGCGGCGCGCATCTGCCGCGACCTCCATGAGTGTGATCGCGGGTCCCGCGGACTCGATGTCAGCGGGGATACTCGCGATCGTCTCATGGAGAGGAAGAACAGGGAAATGCTAATGTAAACCAGCATTTCCCCATTCTGCCTAATGACACTGACACTGATCACAGCTCCCTGTAATCGCGAGCGGTGATCAGTGTCGTGTCACACATACCCCATCCCCCCCACAGCTAGAATCACTCCCTAGGATACACTTAACCCCTACAGCAACCCCTCCTGGTTAACCCCTTCACTGCCGGTCACATTTACACAGTAATCAATGCATTTTTAATTGCACTGATCACTGATCACAAAAATGTCCAATGTGTCCGCCATAATGTCACAGTCACAATAAAAATCGTTGATCGCCGCCATTACTAGTAAAAAAAAAAAAATTATTAATAAATATGCCATAAAACTATCCCCTATTTTGTAGATGCTATAACTTTTGCGCAAACCAATCAATAAACGCTTATTGCGATTTTTTTACCAAAAATATGTAGAAGATGTGTATCGGCCCAAACTGAGGAAAAAAAAATGTTTTTTTTATAAATTTTTTGGGGATATTTATTATAGCAAAAAGTAAAAAATAATGCATTTTTTTCAAAATTGTCGCTCTTTTTTTGTTTATAGTGCAAAAAATAAAAACCGCAGAGGTGATCAAATACCACCAAAAGAAAGCTCTATTTGTGGGAAAAAAAAGGACGTCAATTTTGTTTGGGAGCCACGTCGTACGACCGCACAATTGTCAGTTAAAGCGATGCAGTGCCGAATCGCAAAAAGTGCTCTGGTCTTTTGCCAGCCAAATGGTCCGAGGCTGAAGTGGTTAATCCATTTCAACATTTTTGTTTAAATGTATTTATAAGAGTGTGTGATATACAGTATATACAGCCCTAAAAATTTCCACTCGCCACTGCTTCCATTTGGTGAGTGGAATTTAGCTGAGGGCGAGTGTGGAGCACGGGCAGACTGGGCTGACAATTTCCTGACTGATCGCTTCTGGCAGAAGCAGTGCGGCCATCAGAGCGGCCCAGAGGGGGCACTCCCTGCTCCCCGGACTGCTCTGATGTCCTGTAAAAAAGGCTGTACTGATTCTTCCAGCAGCGATCAGCTAGGACTGTCAGGAGAGTCTGGCGGCCGGATCGCGCAGAGTGGGAATTTCCCGCTGAGACACATCTTGTATATGAAGAGCCGCGCTTTCAAACAAAGTCCCGCCTCCTGAACCATCATTGGACCAGTGTGCTGTCTATTAGAGTGGCGGGTCCAGGAGGCGGGACTTTGTTTGACAGCGTGGCTATTCATATACAAGATATGTCTCAGCGGGAGATTCCCACTCTGCGCAATCCGGCTGCCAGATCCTCCTAATTCCTCCCTGCTGCCCTTTTGGGCAACGATACGCTGCACTGATGGGCAATGGTATGCTGCATTGATGGGCAATAATATACTGCATTGATGGACAATGATAGGCTGCATTGATGGGCAATGATATGCTGCACTTATGGGCAATGATATGCTGCACTGATGGGCAATGATATGCTGCACAGACGGGCAATGATATGCTGCCCTGATTGGCAATGATACACTGCACTGATGGGCAATGATATGCTGCACCAATGGGCAATGATACACTACACTGATGGGCAATGATATGCTACACTGATGGGCAATGATACACTGCACTGATGGGCAATGATATGCTGCACTGTTGGGTAATGATATGCTGCACTGATGGGCAATGATAGGCTGCACTGATGGGCAATGATAGGCTGCACTGATGGGCAATTATATGCTGCACTGATGGGCAATGATAGACTGCACTGATGGGCAATGATAGGCTGCACTGATGGGCAATGATATGCTGCACTTATAGGCAATGATAGGCTGCATTAATGGTATGCTGTATTGATGGACATTGGACAATAATATACTGCACTGATGGGCAATGATAGGCTGCATTGATGGGCAATGATATGCTGCACTGATGGGCAATGATATGCTGCACGGACGGGCAATGATATGCTGCACAGATGGGCAATGATACACTGCACTGATGGGCACTAATATGTTGCACTTATGGGCAATAATTTGCTGCACTTATGGGCAATGATATGCTGTACTTATGGGCACTGATATGCTGCAATGATTGGCAATAATATGCTGCAATGATGGGCAATGATATGCTGCAATGATGGGCAATGATATGCTGCTCTGAGGGCAATGATAGGCTGCATGTATGGGCACTGATAAGCACTGATGAGGTTGCACTGATGGACACTGATAGGCTGCACTAATAGCCACTGATAAGGCTGCACTGATGGCCACTGATGGGCTGCATTGATGGGAACTGATATGCTGTACTGATAGCCACTGATGAGGCGGCACTAATGGCCACTGACAAGGCAGAACTGATAAGCTGCACAGATGGGGCTGCACTGTTAAGGCAGCACTGATATGCTGCACTGATTGGCACTGATATGCTGCACTGATGGGCTCTAATAGACTGCACTGATGGGCACTAATAGGCTGCACTGATGGCCACTGATGAGGCTGCACTGGTGGCCACTGATGAGATGGCAATGATGGGTATCGATGTGGCAGTACTCTTAAGCTGCACTGATGTGGTTGCACTGATATGCTGCACTGGTGGGACTGCACTGATGGGCACTGATGAGGCTGCACTGATGGCCACTGAAAAGGTGCCACTCTTAAGCTGCCCTGCTGGGGCTGTACTGATAAGGTAGAACTGATATGCTGCACTGATGGGCACTGATAGGCTCCACTGGTGGCCCCTGATGAGGCCACACTGATGAGGTGGCACTGATGGGCACTGATAAGCTCCACCAATGGGCACTGATGAAGCTGCACTGATAAGGCAGCATTGGTATGCTGCACTGATGGGCACTGATGAGGCTGCACTGGAGCTGCACTGATGGGACTGTACTGATGGGCACTTCTGAGGCTGCACTGATGGGACTGTACTGATGGGCACTGATAGGCTGCACTGATGGGCACTGATGAGGCTGCACTGATGGGACTGTACTGATGGGCACTGATAGGCTGCACTGATGGGCACTGATGAGGCTGCACTGATGGGACTGTACTGATGGCCATTGATGGGACTGTACTGATGGGCACTGATGTGGCTACACTGATGTGCACTGATGAGGCTGCACTGATGGTTACTGATATGCTTTATGTTAATATTGTTAAAGTTGTTGTTAATATTTAAAAAAAAGAAACCTAACTAAGTGGGACTTTGTATGAGGACATTTGAAAAAATGTACCTCCATCCCCAATTTGTATACAACAAAAAAGAAAAAGGGGGGGTTTTTTGGGACTTTAAATGAGGCATGCAGCTGGGAAGGTAACACAACATAGTAATGGTAAGAAAATGGATGCACCATGTATACGATCAAATCGTATTGCATAATAACAAGTTGTAAACAGTAAAATATCGTAAATCAGGGAGACTTTATTTCATAGTAATATACATAGTAAAAACGTCATCAAACAGCATGATGATATAATATTAATTTTTTATTATTTATTTTATTTTTTATTTATTTTTGGAACTAAATTCTGTATAAAACATTTAAGAGCGTAACTTCATGAGTTAATTTACAAGGGCGTGTTTAGGGTGGACTTAGGGGCAGTACAGGGTAGAGATTGGGTGGGGTAACTGGTGGCGAGTAACTTTAAGGCCTGGTGGCTCAGGACTTGAAATTTTGAGCCCTGATATACAGTATATATATATATTTATATATATATATATATATATATATATATATATATATATATATATATATATATATTTATTTATTTATTTATTTATATATATATATATATATAAATATATATATATACATACATACATATAGATGTACACACGCATGTGTGTTTGAGCTTTGGGTGACAGACAAAAGACAAAAGACTGGCCAGAAGAGGGATTACTTTGACGCAGTTGGTCAGCTTAAACATGTATTGCAATATATGTGAACTAAATATCCCTGATTTTCATTGCATAGTTTGCTGGGAAGGGTGTAGCAGTGTGCAGAGGGTTCATCCAGAATTTGAGCTTTGGGGTGCACACCCTAATGCAATAGGCCGCACACACGTATGATAGGTTCCAAAAGAATTATCACTAAGGATCATCCTTATGATAAAGGAAACTGATAGGAATCCCATGTGGGGTTAGGAGAAAATGCATTTTCCCCAGTTTCCAGTTAGACAAAAGTGACTATAGGGTTCCAAGGTTTCCCTTATGCTTTCCTGTGGCCCCAAACCACTGAAATTCATAAAAAAGGCACATCTTGATGGGCAATTGTCTTCCTCCTCCCCAAATCCAGTGCCTTGAAAAAGTTTTCACACCCTTAGAAATTTTCCACATTTTGTAATGTTACAACCAAAAATGTAAGTGTATTTTATTGGGATTTTATGTGATAGATCAACACAAAGTGGCACATAATTGTGAAGTGGAAGGAAAATGATAAATGATTTTCAATTTTTTTTACAAATAAATGTCTGAAAAGTGTGGTGTGCATTTGTATTCAGCCCCCTTTACTCTGATACCCCTAACTAAAATCTAGTGGAACCAATTTCCTTCAAGAAGTCACCTAAGTAGTAAATCCACCTTTGTGTAATGTAATCTCATTATTAACACAGCTGTTTTGTGAAGCCCTATGAGGTTTGTTAGAAAACCTTCGTTAACAATGAGCATCATGAAGGCCAAAGAACACACCATACAGGTCAGGGATAAAGTTGTGGAGACGTTTAAAGCAGGGTCACAGTAGGTTATAAAAAAAATCCCAAGCTTTGAACATCTCACAGAGCACTGTTCAATCCATCATCTGAAAATGGAAAGAGTATGGCACAACTGCAAACCTACCAAGGCATGGGCGTCCACCTAAACTGACAGGCCGGGCAAGGAGAGCATTAATCAGAGAAGCAGCCAACAGGTCCATGGTAACTCTGGAGGAGCTGCAGAGATCCACAGCTCAGGTAGGAGAATCTGTCCACAGGACAACTATTAGTCGTGTACTCCACAAATCTGGGCTTTATGGAAAAGTGGCAAGAAGAAAGCCATTGTTGAAAGAAAGCCATAAGAAGTTCCGTTTGCAGTTTGTGAGAAGCCATGTGGGAGACACAGCAAACATGTGGAAGAAGGTGCTCTGGTCAGATGAGATCAAAATTTTACTTTTTGGCCTAAAAGCAAAACGCTATGTGTGGGGGAAACTAACACTGCACATCACCCTGAACACACCTTCCCCACCCTGAAACATGGTGGTGGCAGCATCATGTTGTGGGGATGTTTTCCTTCAGCAGGGACAAGGAAGCTGCTCAGAGTTGATGGAAAGATGGATGGAGCCAAATACAGGGCAATCTAAGAAGAAAACCTGTTAGAGACTGCAAAAGACTTGAGAATGGGGCGGAGGTTCACCTTCCAGCAGGACAACGATCCTAAACATACAGCCAGAGCTACAATGGAATGGTTTAGATCAAAGCATATTTATGTGTTAGAATGGCCCAGTCAAAGTCCAGACCTAAATGTTGCCGCTCCAGCGAATTGCTCCTTGAAACATATGCCCTAACAAGACATACAGGCGCAGGCTCTGCAATAGATCACGAAGCAAAAAAGCAGTCCTGGACGGCCGCACACCGATGCAACAACTTTATCGGTGATTTAAATCCAATTGAGAATCTGTGGCAAGACTTGAAAATTGCTGTTCACAGATGCTCTCCATCCAATCTGACAGAGCTTGAGCTATTTTGCAAAGAAGAATGGGCAAAAATGTCACTCTCTAGATGTGCAAAGCTGGTAGAGTCATCCCCAAAAAGACTTGCAGCTGTAATTGCAGTGAAAGGAGGTTCTACAAAGTATTGACTCAGGGGGGCGCTATACAAATGTACCCCACACTTTTCAAATATTTATATTTAAAACATTTTGAAAAACATTTATTTTTTTCCTTCCACTTCACAATTATGTACCATTTGTATTGGTCTATCACATAAAATCCCAATAAAATACATTTACGTTTCTGGTTGTAACATGACAAAATGTGGAAAATTTCAAGGAGTGTGAATACTTTTTCAAGGCACTATACCTAATGTAACTGTGTGCAAATCTAATGTTCCATCTTGTTATCTGTGTCATTTCTTAAGCTGTACGATTTGAATACAAGAATGTATTGGGCTCCCATCCAGCTGGTCAGACGCCATATGTTTTTTGGCTTGGTCTTTATATCCATTACCAGCAATTCCCTTTAATGCTTGAGCGTGCCGATGCAAATCTGTTGCAAGAGGGATTTAATCCATTCATTTAACTAGAGAAAAGCTTTGACTGGCTGGCCAAAAGGGTGTCTCAGTTTCCTTCCCTATGTTTGCATTGGTAACATTGGCTGCGGATCACTATTTAAATATACAGCATGACTCACCATTGGCCTAGTGTACCTGTCTATTTGTCTGTACCTGTCTATTTTTACTGTCTGTTTGTCTGTACCTGTCTATTTACTGTCTGTTTGTCAATGAGAGTAAATATTTAAGGAGGGAATCAGTGTTTTCTTGCAGTATTGTTGTCTCTCGTACAAGCAAACCTACACCTACCCATAGCCTTTCACAAGCATGAAGATCCAAAATGTTAAAGTCAGGTGTCCCTGTTTTGAATCCAGGTTCTATAAAATTGAATTCTAAACTTCAGGCAAATTGCTAAATACACATATGAAATAGATATAAGGGAGCTACTTTGCCTGGCAAAAGGGGTAGTGTTTGTGTCCATCCAGTCCTAAGATGTATGCAGCTCTGCTACAAAGCACAGCCCCATCTAGCAGAGCAGATGACATATATTCTGCTGAGGTTAGGAAACACTTCTAGGTCTTGTGCCTTCCATTGCCTGTGAATGGTTATTGAAAGGAGAAGCAGCAGACTGATGAGCTTATCTCTCACTTTGCTCTCTCCTCCTATCATGATGTCCCTTCTTAGCACATGAGTACAGCTGCACAACTGATTGGCTCCTTGTGCTGCTATTCCCTCCTGCAGCCTGAGGTCTGCTGTACAGGGACCGCAAGAGGCTGATACCAGGTCAAATTTAGGTGCTTATACTACTTGTAGTTAAAAAATAACTTTAATGCTGTATCTATTAATTCCAAATTGGACATGCACAGGGGTTATCACATCCTGTATGTTAGTCGCAAGCTGAACCATTGGGAGGTTTGAGGAAAGACTTGGTAACCTGGCAAAATCT
Organism: Lithobates clamitans; assembly: GCA_037952925.1. NCBI lineage: Eukaryota > Metazoa > Chordata > Amphibia > Anura > Ranidae > Lithobates > Lithobates clamitans. The sequence goes on from JBBGZY010000069.1 coordinate 3,537,596, forward strand.
GCCAATAAAAATCTATGGAAAAAGGCTTCAAGTATATCAGACATGTTGCCCAGAGAGCTGGGAGTTGACTACAACTGTATGGATATATACTTACATTCAAACTATTAATACAGAGATGCATTAATTTGTATCTTTTATGTCTACTTAGAGTTCAGTTTTAATGCTTTTGGGACAATTTTATTTTATTTTTTATGTATAATTTTTTTTCTTTTTCTTTTTTTTACCATACATATGCAAACTTTGTTTTACGAACACATGACAAAGGGTTCCCAGAGCACCATGGCCTAACTAAAGCTGCAGCAGTAGCAGTCTTTGTCTAATTGAATCTGCATATAAGGGAGGAATTCTGCTCTGACTCATTAACTTGTGTGTGTAAATTTCAGCTTAAACTACTGATCTCTATAAACTGCTTTTTACAGCAAAGATAGTGTAGGAACCTAACACAAAGATATGATTGATCAGATCTCAGAGAGTCGGCGTACGGCGCCACATCCCAATAACTCAAACAGCCAATAACAAAGGAAGGAAATATACCTTCAACATGAAGTCAAATAAATAAAACAATACATGTATTGATATAAAATAAATAAGTGATCAGTGCAACTTAATATTATAAATATAGATGATTTAGCACTGTGCAAAAATTGCTAAAAACGCTAAAGATGCTGTGCAAAATTGCTAGGTGCAAATATGAGCTTGTGCTCAAATAAAACAATACCAATGAACGCTCATACTATAAATATATATAGATGATTTAGCACTGTGCGATAATCTGTGCAAAAATTGCTAAAAAATGCGACTGTGCAAAAAACAAAAAACAAAAAACAAAAACGCTAAAGATGCTGTGCAAGATTGCTAAGTGCAAATATGAGCTTGTGTTCAAATAAATCAATACCAATGAACGCTCATGGCGCTCTGCTAAATACAAATATGAATCTGTGCACATAAGATGATTTCAGTGCAAAAAAATGATATAAATATCAGTAGTAAATTCCTATGCATATGCAATATATCAATGGGACACATGTAATTATTATAGATGAATGTAGCAATAATCTGTATAATCTCTCTTTATCACACTGCTGACACAACAAATAGTGGTGGCCTAATGATAGATGATAATCTGTGCAAAAATTGCTAAAAATGTGACTGTGCAGAAAAACGCTAAAGATGTTGTGCAAAATTGCTAGGTGCAAATATGAGCATGTGCTCAAATAAATCAATGCCAACGAATGCTCATACTATAAATAAATGTAGATGATTTAGCACTGTGCGATAATCTGTGCAATATTTGCTAAAAAATGCGACTGTGCAAAAAAAACCGCTAAAGATGCTGTGCAAAATTGCTGGGTGCAAATATGAGCTTGTGTTCAAATATCAATGAACGCTTATGGTGCTGTGCAAAATACAAATATGAATCTGTGCACATAAGATGATTTCAGTGTAAAAAAAAAAAAAATATATATATATATATAAATCAATAATAAAATTCCTATGTATATGCAGTATATCAATGAGACACATGTAATATATATATATATATATATATAGATGAATGTAGCAATAATCCGTATAATCTCTCTTTATCACACTGTTGACACAACAAATTGTGGTTCTGTAATAGTTCATGAAGTGAAGATAAATAAAGTCTATGATAAAACAAAGTGCAGACAGTGCTTCAATAAATGCTCTTCAATAAAATCGCCAGTGTGTTCACTAGACTCTTACCTCCATATGGATAGTGAAAAGCAGTGGAGATGGGTGTAGCTGGAGACCTTTCCAAGATGTTGTGATGGTAGATGGCCCTCTCCTATTATTGTATATTAGATGGTGGCTCCGGCTTAGTCCATACGGACGTTCATTCCCAACGGATATGTACAGGGGGATAAAGAAGAATCTCCCATAGTGTAGAATGTATAAACTGATTGATTTATTTAAAAGCCAAGTGGAAACTTACAACAGAGTAGTGAAAAAACAACAGATCTGTAATTTGGACGGCGTTACAGGTGCCTCTTACATCACTTCCAGTTCTCGTGTGGTCCAGTCACTTCCTATGCATTACGTCGCACCACGTGACTTCCTCAGGGGATAAATATTTTTATTGTGATTCAATACATTTATCATTTTATTTATTTGACTTATGTTGTTGTTAGTACGGTGCCCTTGTACAGCCATGGCCAAAAGTTATGAGAATGACACAAATATACATTTTCACAAAGTCTGCTGCTTCAGTGCTTTTAGAGCTTTTTGTCAGCTGTTACTATGGTACAGTATACTGAAGTAGAATTACAAGCCTTTCATAGGTGTCAAAGGCTTTTATTGACAATGACATGAAGTTTATGCAAAGAGTCAATATTTGCAGTGTTGCCCCTTTTTTTTTTTTAAGACCTCTGCAATTCGTCCTGGCATGCTGTTATTCAACATCTGGGCCACATCCTGACTGATGACAGCCCATTCTTGCATAATCAACGCTTGGAGTTTGTCAGGATTTGTGAGGGGGTTTTTGTTCACCCAGCTCTTGAGGATTGACCACAAGTTCTCAATGGAATTAAGGTCTGGGGAGAAATTTCAATGTTTTGTTCCCCAAGCCACTTAGTTATCACTTTTGCTTTATGGCAGGGTGCTCCATCATGCTGGAAAAGGCATTGTTGGTCACCAAACTGTTCTTGGATGGTTGGGAGATGATTTTGTACCATTCTTTATTCATTGGTGTGTTCTAGGGGAAAATTGTGAGTGAGCCCACTCCCTTGGCAGTGAAGCAACCATACAGATGAATGGTCTTAGGATTCTTTACTGTTGGCATGACACAGGACTGATGGTAGCACTCACCTTTTCATCTCTGGACAAGGTTTTTTTCTGGGATGCCCCAAACAATCGGAAAGGGGATTCATTAGAGAAAATGACTTTATCCTAGTTCTCAGCAATCCAATCCCTGTACCTTTTGCAGAATATCAGTCTGTCCCTGATGTTTTTCCTTGAGAGAAGTGGCTTCTTTGCTGCCTTTCTTGACACCAGACCCGCCTCCAAAAGTCTTCTCTTCACTTTGCATGTAGATGTGCCTGCTGCCATTCCTGAGCAAACTACACTGCTGGTGCCCCGATCCCGCAGCTGAATCAACTGTAGGAGACAGTCCTGGCGCTTGGTGGACTTTCTTGGGCGCCCTGAAGCCTTCTTCACAAATGCAGTGGAAACATTTTTTGTGGGTTTAAAGGAGTTGTAAAGACAGAAGGTTTTTTATCCACTTAAGGACCAAGCCTCTTTCTGAGATTTGGTGTTACAAGTTAAAAACTGTTTTTTTGCTAGAAAATTACTTAGAACCCCCAAACATTATATATATATTTTTTCGAACACTCTAGAGAATAAAATGGCGGTCATTGCAATAGTTTCTGTCACACAGTATCTGTGCAGCGGTCTTACAAGCGTACTTTTTTTGGAAAAAATACACTTTTTTGGATTAAAAAATAAGACAACAGTAAAGTTAGCCAAATTTTTTTTTTTTATATTGTGAAAGATAATGTTACGCCGAGTAAATTGATACCCAATATATCACGCTTCAAAATTGCGCCTGCTCGTGGAATGGCGACAAACTTTTACCCTTAAAAATCTCCATATGCAACGTTTAAAAAATTCTACAGGTTGCATGTTTTGAGTTATAGAGGAGGTCTAGGGCTAGAATTATTGCGGTTGCTCAAACGATCACGGTGATAACTCACATGTGTGGTTTGAACACCGTTTTCATATGCGGGCGCTACTCACGTATGCGTTCGCTTATGCACGCGAGCTTGGCAGGACGGGCGCGTTAAAAAAATGTTTTTTTTTCTTATTTATTTTACTTTTTATATTTTATTTTTACACTGTTCTTTAAAAAAAAAATGTGTTACTTTTATTCCTATTACAAGGAATGTAAACATCCCTTGTAATAGAAAAAAAGCATGACAGGACCTCTTAAATATGAGATCTGGGGTCAAAAAGACCTCAGATCTCATATTTATACTGAAATGCAATTAAAAAAAAAAAAAAAAAATGTTGTTGTTTTAAAACATTTAAAAAAGAAAAAGGTCCCTTTAAGAGCTATGGGTGAAAGAGGTATGGAGACGGGTGGGGGCCATCTTCCCCTCACTCATCTCCATACCTTACAGAGAGAAGGATCCGATTGCCTCCGCCAGCGGCTCTGGTAAGCGGCGGAGGGCACTGGAGAGTGGCGGGAGGGGAGGCCCCTCTCCCGCCGCTGATAAAAGTGATCTTGCAGCGAATCCGCCACTGAGAGCACTTTTGTCTGAAAGCAGACAGCTCACTGAAGAAGAGGATACTGGGGTTATGGTAGCCAGCTGTATCCCTCTTCAAAGTGCCGGCGTATATCATCGTGAGCCGGTCCGGAAGTGGTTAATGCATACCTCCCAACTTTTGAACTTCAGAATGAGGGACACTTGAGGGAGTAAGTGAGCTGCGACGTGCATAACGGCAAAATGTGGGTGTAGTCTAGTCTTAATGGTGGGAGGGTCCTAAGGGGTGTGGTTAAACAAAACCTAGCTATCTCACAAATGCCCCCAGCTCTCCCTAATGCCCCTAGTTCTCACTAATGCCCCCCAGCTCTCTCACCAATGCCGCCCAGCTCTCTCACCATTGCCCTAGCTCTCACTAATGCCCCCCTAGCTCTCTCACCAATGCCTCCCAGCTCTCTCACCATTGCCCCAGCTCTCACTTATGCCCCCCTAGCTCTCTCACCAATGCCCCCCAGCTCTCTCACCATTGCCCCAGCTCTCACTTATGCCCCCCTAGCTCTCTCACCAATGCCTCCCAGCTCTCTCACCATTGCCCCAGCTCTCACTAATGCCCCCCCCCCCAGCTCTCTCACCAATTCCACCTCTTCTGTTACTAATTCCCCCCAATTCTCTCAGCAATCTCCCCTTCTTTCTTACTAATGCCCCCCTCTCACAAATTCCCCCCCTCCTCTCTTACTAATGCCCACCCCCCCCAGCTCTCTGACCAACCCCCCCTCTCTTACTAATGCCCCCCCTCTCAGCTCTCTCACCAACCCCCCCTCCTCTAGTGCCCCCCCCAGCTCTCAGAAATGCAGATTAATATGAATCCCTGTGCTTTTTTAAGCACACTGCTGCAGACAGCTCTGAGTGTCAGGACTGTAGCATGGAGCCCAGGAAGAGTTTCACAGCACTTCACCGGCTCCATGCTACAGTCCTGACAGACGGGGAAAGACACATCCGGCATCCCCAATGTGAGGGCAGCAATGTGGGCAGTTTTGGCACCGGGACTCAGGGCACCCACCAGAAAATGTGGGCCATGTCCCCCCCTTGGTGCTTGGCACTAACACACAGAAGCAGGTGGAGCGCTTCTGTGTGAAAAAGAGTTCAGTTCCTCTTACATTTCATGAGCACTGACAGGCAGAATCGGGGCTGTTGAGAGGCGGGGTCTGGGCCACTGAGAGAGAAACCCCCATCAATTGCAGCCTCACTGTGCCCATCAAACGCAGCCACTGTACCATCAGACGCAGTCACTGTGCCATCAAACGCAGCCACTGTGCCATCAAATGCAGCCACTGTACCATCAGACGCAGCCACTGTGCCATCCAACACAGCCACTGTGCCATCAAATGCAGCCACTGTACCATCAGACGCAGCCACTGTACCATCAGACGCCGCCACTGTACCATCAGACGCAGTCACTGTACCATCAGACGCAGTCACTGTACCATCAGACGCAGTCACTGTACCATCAGACGCAGCCACTGTACCATCAGACGCAGTCACTGTACCATCAGACGCAGTCACTGTGCCATCCAACACAGCCACTGTGCCATCAAATGCAGCCACTGTACCATCAGACGCAGCCATTGTACCATCAGACGCAGCCACTGTACCATCAGACGCAGTCACTGTACCATCAGACGCAGCCACTGTACCATCAGATGCAGTTACTGTACCATCAGACGCAGTCACTGTGCCATCTAACGCAGCCACTCTGCCTATTAATTGCCACCACTGTGCCCATCAAAAGCAGCCACTGTGCTCATCAAACGCTGCCACTGTGCCCATCAAACGCTGCCACTGTGCCATCAAACGCTCCCATTGTGCCATCAAACACTCCCACTGTGCCATCAAATGCTCCCACTGTGCCCCATCAAATGCTCCCACTGTGCCATCAAATGCTCCCACTGTGCCCATTGAATGCTGCCACTGTGCCCCCCCCCCACCTGCCGTCTTCCCGGCACGTCTTCCCGGTGGGGCAGTGGGTGACAGCGGCGGGCGGCGAGCGATGTCTTTGATGTCTTCTTCTCCCATCCTCTCCTTCCATCCTCTCCTATGATTGGACGCCTGATAGGTGGCCAATCACAGCGCCTGACGTTTCAGCCGATAAGGTGACGGGTAACAGACCCGAGCATCTGATTGGCGGAGAGGCGGTTCAGTGTTAGGAAAGTGAATATTCATTCGCCTTTCTAACACAGCTGGGTGAACTGCGAGCGCTAAGTATGGCCCAGGCTGTTTGCCTTTTTTGATGCCTATTAGAGCCTATGGCTCTAATCAGGCGCTTCAAAAACACCGCCCCCGCTGCTGTAATTCAGGTGCCCAAAAAAAGGGGCCGGATGCCTGAATAGGGGGAGGCAGCAGCGGCTGTGGATAGATTCATGCAATGCATGAATCTATCTATTGGCGATAGAGGAGGTGCCTGGAGAGAGGGGGCGGCCACCATGCGCCCCTTATGGACGCACAGTCACTGCTTTAAGTTAATTTAAGTATATTTTCATGGCAAACAGGGACTTAATTGCAATTCATCTGATCAATCTTCATAAAATTATAAAGTATAAAAGTATATTTAAATTGCCATCATAAAAACTGAGGCAGCAGACTTTGTGAAAATGAATATTTGTGTAATATATATTTTGGCCACAGCTGTATATTCTGCACAGGAAACAAGTTTTTTTTTTCTTCTCCCTGCTCTCTCCTGTAGTACTGTTCTCACACATGTATGCTGTTCTCCCATGCAAGTAAGGCCTCTTTCACACGAGGGATCCGTATGTCCGTTTTTCATCCTTCCGTTTTCGGATGAAAAACGGACATACATGTATCCCTATGGAGCGTCGGATGTCAGCGGTGACATGTCCGCTGACATCCGACCCGCTCCGATCCGAAAAGTGTAACGGAGGAAAAACCTACTTTTCCATCCGTTTTCGGATCGGATCGGGTGACGACGGACACTACGGTCCGTCATCATCCGATCCCCCATAGGGGAGAGCGGCACTCTGACTCTGAGCGATCCCCGCTGAGCAAGCAGGTGTTCACGGGGGGGATCATCACTGATCCGCCCCGTGTGAAAGAGCCCTAAAGCTAAATTCTACACTCCTCAAGATCTTAGTGCCTGATCTTATTATATAACCAACACTTTTCTGTTGCAAGCTGGCAGGGGACTGACTTTTCTACCTAGGCTGTGGCTGCTTTCTGGAGAAAATGAACTGTATGATTTTGCAGCCCTTTTGTTTCGATTAGCGGATTTAAAATGGCTTGGTTGGGCCTTAAAGTACTTAACAGTCTGAGGATAGACCTATGCTCATCCCAAGCATGTTTAGATGTACTTACTACTAAAGATGTATTTTGATCGACCTCTGCTGGAAGTCTGTTCTGCGCATCCACTACTTTTTCTTTAAAATATGTTCTAAAATAATACTTTCAGTCCCTGAAAAATATTATGCATTTATAACATTCCACTTCTTATGTAGAACAGTTCAAATGAAGAGCTCAGTGCTACTATAAGTGGCCATAAAGCAGTATTACAACCTTTTTTTTTTTTTTCTTTCGTGCTCTATTACTTTAATACTTTACCGTTTATTTCATTATATTTCATTGTTGTTCTTTTAACAAAACAGACACATTATCCAGATAATCTTTAATTAGGAGTGCAGCACCAGTAGTTTTATTGTATTCCAAGCACAGCCGCCTGTGTATTCATTTCAGCCCTTAATAAAGCATCGGAGACAAGGTTCATGGCGCCATTCATATCATGTTCAAGTTAATAATGCAGAGCGCTGCCAAGAACACTCAGATGTATTATAGACGTGTCAGCGAGCAGCACAGAGCATTGAGATCAGGTCCAGGAGAGTCAAATCCCTTACACCACATCCTTGCTTCCATGAAGGACCGGCAGATATTGACTTGTATTCAGATGGCCCACCGTGTTCATTGATTCAATTAGTCAACACAGAATTGAATGGAAACCTCATCAATATTTTATTGGAAAGGTGAGGTCTGTTCATGCCGTCTCGGAAAGGGGAAAGTTGGTAGACATAGACTGGGTTGTTTTGATAAACAGTAAATACAGGCGATTGCTTTAGGTTAAAGCGGTGTTCCACCCGCAAATTTCATTTCAGCAGCTACACACGCTATAGCTGCTGACTTTTAATAAGGACAGTTACCTGTCCAGGGAGCCCACGATGCTTCACTGCCCGTTTCCTACTGCATAATGCGCAAGTCGCATTGTGAATGGCCTGGCTGTCTTCTGGGGGACACACATGTCCCAGAAGACATCAGGGGGGGGGGGCTCGCCGAAGAAGAGGAAAGGACGTTCTGCACCGTGAACTGGCTGGATCGAAAGTACAGGCTGTACTTCATAAAAAGGTAAGTTAGAAAAAAAATTACAATTTTTAACTAGCCAAAAGGGGTGGAGACGTGGGTGGTCTTTCGTTTAAGACCCCCTCTCAGAAGTGGGTGGAACTCCACTTTAAGGAATTAGGCATTTAGCCAAACCAACCAATCAGAATTATAGTAACAATTTGTGTTGAACCTATAGTGCAGCCTGTCCTCGGTCCTGTTGATTCTCTGGGTGTTATGCCGCATACACACAAGCGGATTTTTCGAGCGGCGTACAATTCGACCGTGTGTGGGCTTCATCGGACCTGCAGCGGATTTTTTCGGTCGAAAATCTGACTTTAGATTTGGAACATGTTTTAAATCTTTACGTCGGAACTCCTCCAGACCCAGTTCCTATCGAAAAATCCGTTCATCTGTATGCTAGTCCGACGGACGAAAACTGACGATAGGGCAACTATTGGCTACTGGCTATAAACTTCCTTATTTTAGTCCGGTCATCACGTACGAATCCATCGGACTTTGGTGTGATTGTGTGTAGACAAGTCCGTTCGTTGGGAAAGTCCGTCGGAAGTCCGTCGAAAGTCCGTTGAAAAGTCAGTCGGACCAGTCCGGTGGGAAAGTCCGTCGGACCAGTCCGGTCGAATGTACACGGCATTAGGCTTCATGCACAGGGGTGTATGAATTTATACTCCAGATATGCTGGATCTTTTCTTCAAATTAAAAATGCCTCTAATGTTGTATATGTGTAGCACTACCCCCACAAGGGCTGCTGGTAACTGGTTCCCCTATCCCTGCACAGCCAGGCAACAATTAGTTTCCACTTTTATCTGGACACAATCTCTGAGCTTGGTTTTGTTGCTTTATTAGGCATAGCTCCCAACTGTCCCTGATTTTGAGGGACTGTCTCTGGTTTGGAGCAATGCCCCTCTGTCCCTCTTTCCTCCTCATTTGTCCCTCATTTTGGTCTGATCCTCATAGTTGTATATAAAATGCACTTTTTATGTTTCAAAAAGTGTTTCCAAGTGCTAACCCTTTCATCCAAATTCTAAATAGCTGCATTTGTACATTTTTTGTACATTTTTAAAGCCAATATAAAGGAATAGTAGGGGTAAAAAAAAAGCACTTGTGGATTTAATTAACCTTTTTTTTTTGGTTAATTATCCTTTAAGGGGGTGTGGCAGGTGTCCTATGCTTACATACGTTTGCTAGTAGGTGTCCCTCATTCCCATCTCAAAATGTTAGGAGGCATGTATTAGGGGCAGAGGCGTCGCCAGGGGGTGGCTATTGGGGCTGCAGCCCCGAGCCTGGGGCTAATAGCCCCGAGTCTCTAGTCCCTGTCCTAGAATGCCGGGGACAGGGGCGGAGTGCGCCGTGGTAGCGCTGGCTCCGGCTGCAGCTCCGCCTCCACTCTTGGTCACTGGTTGCTATAGCCGCCTAGCGGCTAGCAACCAGTGACGTCACTGCCCACACTTCCCAGCATTGAAAGCGGAGGAGGATTGCACTTCCTCCTCCTCCGCGCTAGTGCTCAAGGGCAGGGCCGGCCCTACCATGGGACCTGGTGGGACCATGGGTCCCGGGCGGAAGGTTCTGAGGGACAGCACATTGATGGCTAGGTGACGGCAGAGCACTCGCTGCTATACCCGCACAGCGGACCGCCGCCCATCCTTTCCACGGCTCCCCCCTACTGCTGCTGACATGTCGGGATGACAAGAGAAAGTCAGCTGACGGGTAACAGTGTGAAGGGGAGGAGCTTCCTGCTGTACAAGAGGGATCGCTGGAGGCGCGGCTGACACTGAGAGAAAGTAAGTGTCAGCGCCATTGATCTCATCTCCTCCACCCCCGCCTGTGTCTAACCCTCCTTACCAGCCCTGCCTGTGTCTAACCCCCCCTCACCAGCCCTGCCTGTGTCTAACCCCCCCCTCACCACCCCTGCCTGTGTCTAACCCCCCTCACCACCCCTGCCTGTGTCCAACCCCCCTCACCACCCCTGCCTGTGTCTAACCCCCCCTCACCAGCCCTGCCTGTGTCTAACCCTCCTTACCAGCCCTGCCTGTGTCTAACCCCCCCTCACCAGCCCTGCCTGTGTCTAACCCTCCTTACCAGCCCTGCCTGTGTCTAACCCCCCCTCACCACCACTGCCTGTGTCTAACCCTCCTTACCAGCCCTGCCTGTGTCTAACCCCCCCTCACCAGCCCTGCCTGTGTCTAACCCTCCTTACCAGCCCTGCCTGTGTCTAACCCTCCTTACCAGCCCTGCCTGTGTCTAACCCTCCTTACCAGCCCTGCCTGTGTCTAACCCCCCTCACCACCCCTGCCTGTGTCTAACCCCCCCTCACCACCACTTCCTGTGTCTAACCCCCCCCTCACCACCACTTCCTGTGTCTAACCCCCCCCTCACCACCACTTCCTGTGTCTAACCCCCCCTCACCACCCCTGCCTGTGTCTAACCCCCCTCACCACCCCTGCCTGTGTCTAACCCCCCCTCACCAGCCCTGCCTGTGTCTAACCCCCCCTCACCACCCCTGCCTGTGTCTAACCCCCCCTCACCACCAATTCCTGTGTCTAACCCCCCCTCACCACCACTTCCTGTGTCTAACCCCCCCTCACCACCAATTCCTGTGTCTAACCCCCCCCTCACCACCACTTCCTGTGTCTAACCCCCCCCTCACCACCCCTGCCTGTGTCTACCCCCCCTCACCACCACTTCCTGTGTCTAACCCCCCCCCTCACCACCAATTCCTGTGTCTAACCCCCCCTCACCACCCCTGCCTGTGTCCAACCCCCCCTCACCACCCCTGCCTGTGTCTAACCCCCCCTCACCAGCCCTGCCTGTGTCTAACCCCCCCTCACCACCCCTGCCTGTGTATAACCCCCCCTCACCACCAATTCCTGTGTCTAACCCCCCCTCACCACCACTTCCTGTGTCTAACCCCCCCTCACCACCCCTGCCTGTGTCTAACCCCCCCTCACCACCAATTCCTGTGTCTAACCCCCCCTCACCACCACTTCCTGTGTCTAACCCCCCCTCACCACCTCTGCCTGTGTCTACCCCCCCTCACCACCCCTGCCTGTGTCTAACCCCCCCTCACCAGCCCTGCCTGTGTCTAACCCCCCCCTCACCACCCCTGCCTGTGTCCAACCCCCCCTCACCATCCCTGCCTGTGTCCAACCCCCCCTCACCACCCCTGCCTGTGTCCAACCCCCCCTCACCACCCCTGCCTGTGTCTAACCCCCCCTCACCACCACTTCCTGTGTCTAACCCCCCCTCACCAGCCCTGCCTGTGTCTAACCCCCCTCACCAGCCCTGCCTGTGTCTAACCCCCCTCACCAGCCCTGCCTGTGTCTACCCCCCCCTCACCAGCCCTGCCTGTGTCTAACCCCCCTCACCAGCCCTGCCTGTGTCTAACCCCCCTCACCAGCCCTGCCTGTGTCTACCCCCCCCTCACCAGCCCTGCCTGTGTCTAACCCCCCTCACCACCCCTGCCTGTGTCTAACCCCCCCTCACCACCCCTGCCTGTGTCTAACCCCCCCTCACCACCACTTCCTGTGTCTAACCCCCCCTCACCACCACTTCCTGTGTCTAACCCCCCCTCACCACCCCTGCCTGTGTCCAACCCCCCCTCACCACCCCTGCCTGTGTCCAACCCCCCCCTCACCAGCCCTGCCTGTGTCTAACCCCCCCTCACCACCCCTGCCTGTGTCTAACCCCCCCTCACCACCAATTCCTGTGTCTAACCCCCCTCACCACCACTTCCTGTGTCTAACCCCCCCTCACCACCCCTGCCTGTGTCTAACCCCCCCCTCACCACCCCTGCCTGTGTCCAACCCCCTCTCACCACCCCTGCCTGTGTCCAACCCCCCCTCACCACCCCTGCCTGTGTCCAACCCCCCCTCACCACCACTTCCTGTGTCTAACCCCCCCTCACCAGCCCTGCCTGTGTCTAACCCCCCTCACCAGCCCTGCCTGTGTCTACCCCCCCCCTCACCAGCCCTGCCTGTGTCTATCCCCCTCACCACCCCTGCCTGTGTCTAACCCCCCCTCACCAGCCCTGCCTGTGTCTAACCCCCCCTCACCATCCCTGCCTGTGTCTAACCCTCCTTACCAGCCCTGCCTGTGTCTAACCCTCCTTACCAGCCCTGCCTGTGTCTAACCCCCCCTCACCATCCCTGCCTGTGTCTAACCCTCCTTACCAGCCCTGCCTGTGTCTAACCCTCCTTACCAGCCCTGCCTGTGTCTAACCCCCCCTCACCAGCCCTGCCTGTGTCTAACTCCCCCCCTTACCACCCCTGCCTGTGTCCAACTCCCCTCACCACCCCTGCCTGTGTCTAACCCCCCCTCACCACCACTTCCTGTGTCTAACCCCCCCTCACCACCACTTCCTGTGTCTAACCCCCCCCTCACCACCACTTCCTGTGTCTAACCCCCCCCTCACCACCCCTGCCTGTGTCTAACCCCCCTCACCACCCCTGCCTGTGTCCAACCCCCCCTCACCACCCCTGCCTGTGTCTAACCCCCCCTCACCAGCCCTGCCTGTGTCTAACCCCCCCTTCACCACCCCTGCCTGTGTCTAACCCCCCTCGCCACCAATTCCTGTGTCTAACCCCCCTCACCACCCCTGCCTGTGTCTAACCCCCCCTCACCAGCCCTGCCTGTGTTTAACCCCCCCCCTCACCACCCCTGCCTGTGTCCAACCCCCCCTCACCACCCCTGCCTGTGTCCAACCCCCCCTCACCACCCCTGCCTGTGTCCAACCCCCCCTCACCACCACTTCCTGTGTCTAACCCCCCCTCACCAGCCCTGCCTGTGTCTAACCCCCCCTCACCAGCCCTGCCTGTGTCCAACCCCCCCACCACCCCTGCCTGTTTATGTCTAACCCTCCTCCTCTACCCCTGTCTGTGTCTAAACCCCCTCACCACCCCTGCCTGTGTCTAACCCGGTCAGTGTGGGTCAGGTAGGTCAGTGTGGTTTAGGTAGGTCAGTGTATGTAGGTCAGTGTGGGTCAGGTAGGTCAGTGTGGGTGGGTCAGTGTATGTAGGTCAGTGTAGGTCAGTGTGAGTCAGGTAGGTCAGTGTATGTAGGTCAGTGCATGTCAGATAGGTCAGTGTATGTGGGTCAGGTAGGTCATTGTGGGTCAGGTAGGTCAGTGTATGTAGGTCAGTGTATGTCAGTGACCGTGCACCTCATGGAGTTCATACCCCATCGGCATGTAAGTATCCATTTGGGGTAGTGGCGTTTCTGCCCCCCCATATGCACAGTTACCCTGTTTCTTTTTTACCATGCATATTGCACTCCATCTAGAACAGCCTTCCCTTTTTTCTTTTGTCTTTAGATATTGGTGCTTAATCGCCCCTGAAGAGTGTTTTGATACACGAAACGCGTCGGGCTTACGACATGCACCCAACAATTACTTCCCCTCTTACTGGGTCTACCAATCCCAAAGTTCCATTTATTTATTTACTTTGTGATGTTATGCAATTTATGGACATTTCACCTTTCATACCATTCGCTCTGCACCCCCTTTTTTAGGGGCTTGTTACGAATGTTTACAATGTACCAAACAGGGTGTATCTGTATATGATGTGACAGTCAACCCATATTGGGGTCACCATTATGTCATTATTTTACTATGTATTAATAAAATGGCTTGTTTTTGATGGTGACTGACCCATTGGCCTCATTTGCCCACCTCATTTAAAGTCCCAAACTTCCTGTTTTTTGTGTATGTCAGGTAGGTCAGTGTATGTAGGTCAGTGTATGTCAGGTAGGTAGGTCAGTGTGTGTATGTCAGGTAGGTCAGTGTATGTGTCAGGTAGGTCAGTGTATGTCAGGTAGGTAGGTAAGTTTAGTGGTCAGCATTGATGGGCACTGGTAAGCCAGGCAGCAACCAGCAAGTCAGCTTACCCCCGCCACACAACCACACAACCCCTTCGCCCAACCAAAAAAACCCAGCGCCACTAGAGGCCCCCCCCGTGCCGGCCTTGGACTTCGGGCTGAAGCCCCTGGTCTTTTTGCCACCTAGCAACGCCCCTGATTAGGGGTAATAACTTGAAAGGGGTATAGGGGTTATGGGATGCCCAGCTTGATCGAAACAATGAATGGGAACAACTTCCTTACTATGTACAAAATCCTGAACTGTCCTCCTTCCTGGACACCGACAGTGTTTAGTGATCAAAAGCAGAAAGTCTGAGGACTAGGAGCTCTCAGTCCCCTTTAGAAAAATAGCACAGAATGTTGGAAACTACATACAGGAGTATCTCCTCTAAGGCCTTATGTACACGGGACGTTTTTACAACCTCTCCTGAATGATTTAAGCTGACAGATAGTAACCCCTGTTTAAAACGTCCGTTTTGCGGTGTTTACACGCTGCGTTTAGTGGCGTTTTGCCGCGTTTGCATTTAGAAGCATTTTCAAAAATATATACAATTTTTATTTTTTTTCAAAATAGCCAAAAATGAAAAACGGCTGTAAACAAAAACGGCTAATTGCAAATTATCGCGTTTAGCTGCGTTTAGAAGCGTTTGGCACTTGAAATGCCTCTACACTCAGCTTCTGAACCCATTTTTTTGTGTTCCAAAAAAAGCCTTTAAACTCAGCTGCCTGGAAATGACTATAAACGACCCTGTGTACATGTACTGATAAGATAAAATAGAGGAGAGTTCAGGAGCAGTTGAATAAAACGCCCAACTGCTCCATTTGTCCGTTTAACAGCAGCAGTGTACATGAGGCCTTAAACTGCTCCCACCTCTACTGCCTGCCGGTACTAAAAGCCCTCCTGGCTGCTTGTCCACCAGCCCACCAGGCTAAGCCATAGGCTCCCAGAGCAAGGGATAGGAAGGGTTAAGCACAGCGCTGTCCTCCATGTGGCAGTCTCTCCCCTTGTGAATCCCTGGGTGTGGTGATGTCGCTCCTTGCTGCTCCTTAGGCAAGATTCCTCCTGAAACTGAGACACTGATAGGATCGTCCCAAACCAGCCCTTGCTCAGCCTGGAGGCAGAACCCTCTAGACCCAGAGGTCCCCTCCTAGGCCACTGACAGCCTCCTCAGCACTCCATCTTCCACCCGACTCCCCCGCTAGCCTCCTTATTTAAGGGCTGACCCTGCCAGGACATTCTGCTTGGGGATTGGCCGGGTTCCTTCAAGTATGCAGATTAGTCCCTCCTGGCCTCCACCCACTAACTTATAGAAGCTTCTCCAAACTTCTAGGTACCAGAGATCTGACCTGCAGTAACCCTAACCCAATTTCTGACTCCCAAACTAACCATGAGTCATAACCTAAAAACTTGCATGTGCTAACACTTGTAGCACACTAGAGGATGCTACATATGTATGCTTGTTTATGTGTATATTAGCCTAAAAATATTGTATTGGCCAGAATATTAACGTATTCTGTTCAGTGGAATACATTTACGTTCATACATGCACACATACGCATGTAAATTATGCTTGTAAGCTCTTCTATAAATGGAGTTTTGGTGTGTTTTTTAAGCCTTTAAATACCTCTCTTAAAATACTGATCTAAACACCTGATGTGCATTGCCGCATAGGCTAACATAGAAACTCCAAAGACCCCATAAAAATCTGATCCAGTGATTTTAAACACTGCCAGGTGCCAGCTACAGAAGGGCCTGTTATGCTAACTGTGAACAAGAAAAAACTGAAGCACACCGGATCTCATGACTGTCCGAAAAGGCTTCAGCGCTATTGGGCTGAACAGGTGAAACGCGTTAGTGAGTGTGGTTTGGGAGGAGATGCTGAATTCTTTACAACGGTAATGGGATTGGGTGGTGTTCCGGTGTATGGTTAGTTTTTTTTTTTTCCTGTTCACAGTTATAAAATAAATACGGCATGTTGTACTTCCCATAAAGTCTGCAAATAGGAGCTGTGACACTTAATGAACTCCCCCCTTTACTCTTCTTTCACCAGCCGGTGTAGGCGCTCCCATTTCAAAGCTAATCGGAAATTTTGAGCATTGTTGATGCTGTCTGTCACCTGGGTGGGGGCCTAAATGTGGGGGGGTTGGGATTGTCACCTTAAAGGGAAGCAGTGGGTGCAGCCTGGGTCTCACCAGTGCTCCATGAGATCCTGTCCCCGGGCTGGCTCTCCTCCCTCCCCTTCTCCTTCTTCATGAACAGAGAAAGAAGGGAGTAGTGGTGCTAAAAGAAGGGGAGCGGGTGGTTGGAGGAAAGCAGTGCAGGCTGTGCTGGCTTGCTCTGCCTGCTGCCAACCCCTGCTGTGTGGCCTGGCTGCCTGCAGGCCATGGACTGGCATGGGAACCCTGCTGTAGAGGATGGTTGAAAAAATGGTTGCCAGTCACTTTTGGTCTTCTCAAGATATTTTATTTGCTCCAGACTCACAGGGAGGGAGGGTTAGGGCTTCAAATACCTCCCAGAACATGCTTTCCAGACTCTGACACTACTCCTGCTGTCATAGTGCATGTAGAAAACAAAGACCAGGGACAGGACAAGGGGTGGGCAGATGGGGCGGCTGCCCAGGGCACTGTGGTATCATGTGAGGTGGGGGGGGGGGCTGTCATGAGGAGATTGGGGGGAGGGAATTTGTGTTGGGAGGAGGAATTAGGGACGGTGTGGCAGGGGGTAAGAACTGTTCTAGGAGGGATAATTTGGGGAGGTGGGTTATGAGTGGTGATTTGGGGGAACTTGTGTTGGCTGGGGGGGATTGGTGAGGAGAAGTTTTGCTAGGAGGGGGATAACATGGTTTGGGGGGGAAGATTTGTAGATTTGTGCTAAGATCTGAATTTTTTTTTTTGGGGGGTGGGATTTGTGGTAGTAGTGATGATTGGCGGGTATTTGTTCTAGAAGGGGAAATTGGGGGGGGGGGGGGGATTTCTGCTTTGAGGGGGGATTTGGAGTAGGGGGAGAGGATTTGTGCTCAGAGGAGAAATTTGAGGGGTAGCCGATTTGTGCCAAGAGGGGAAGTTGGTTTTTGGAGGAGGAATTTGTGCTGGGAGCATATGGGGAGAGAGAGGATTTGAGCTGGGGGGAATGGACAAGCAAAGATTTGTGCCAGGAGGGGGGACTTTAGCAAGGGGTGTATTGGTGGATTTGTACTAGGAGGAAGGGGAATAAGCATGCAGATTACTGCTCGATATGTTTTTTTTTGGGGGGGGGGATTTTTGCTGACACATAATCATTAATCTTGGGGGGGGGCGCAAGGCGGCATGTTCGCTTTGGGCACTAGATGACCTTGTCCTGGCACTGGGGACAATGGGGCATGTTTGTCTTGGGCACTAGATGACCGTGTCACGGCACTGACAAAGACTATAGAGTATTGCAAATAAATACGCCCTCCAAGAGAGTACCAGGATCCTCTGAGGCATAGCTCCCAACTGTCCCTGATTTCGAGGGACTGTCCCTGATTTGGAGCAATGTCCCTCTGTTCCTCATTCCACCTCATTTGTCCCTTATTTTGGTCTGATCTATATAGATGTATATAAAATGCACTTTTTATCTTTCAAAAAGTGTTTTCCAGCGCTAAACCTTTCACCTGATTTCTAAATTGCTGCATTTGTAAATTCCAAAAGCCAATATAAAGGAATAGTAATGTTAAAAAAAAAACACTTGTGGGTTTAACCAATCTTGTTTTTTTTTGTACAATTCTCCTTTAAGGGGGTGTGGCAAGGGGTGTGTCCTATGCCTGCATACTTTTGCTGATAGGTGTCCCTCATTTCCATCTCAAAAAGTTGTAAGGTATGCCTGAGGGTCAGACTCATTCCCCCTCCATCAGGACTTCTTCCCCTGGCTCTCCACCTTGGGTACTGAGCCCTCCTTAACCAGGCAGTCCAGTTATAGGATGATGTGCTAGGCCCAAACAGGCTTCCAGCCTAATTAGTACAAACTACTACAGACACCCCACTGGGCCATAGCCCAAGGAGAAGAAAGCTCACCAAGCATCTCTGCAAATATTTATATCTGCCCAGCATGTCCCATTGGACATAAACCTCCTAGTGGGTGGCCAGGGCAGACATAAATATTCATAGCTCAGCATTGCTGTAGTTCCCCTGTCTACTTCCAAATGTGTTAGTGACACCAACTGGCAGCAGCCAGAAACAGCTGTTCCCCTGTTGACCACAGAAAGTCATAGGGGAACCGAGTTACCCCGCGGCTTCCTTCCCCTCCTGCATTCTTGGTTTGATTGAGCACCATCTACAACGGGGTGTCCAGACTGCACCCACCTGCACATTGACTTGATATGGCCATGTGGCCATATTTGGTCAATCATGTCAAGAGCATCCCCATCCCTTTATTTACATGGAGCTGTGGGGTGGGGAATCCCCCATCTGTAGCTCATTGGCCCGGTACTGACAGATGAATTCCAGGTTCAGTTGAACATAAATTCAGACCAAATGCAGAGCCAGAGTCAAGCTCATCCCTACATCTCACTACAAGAACTTAGGTGCTCGATAGATTCTGGCAGATCAACAAGTATTTTTCTATCAGCAGACAAAATAATTGCAGTGGTTTACTGAATTTTTATTTTACCCAGATGATTGCTTTAAAAAGTTCCAGCTGGCACAACCCTACTCTATGTAATGTAGAACAGCGACTCACTATAGCCTTGTCATAAAGCGCATCGAGGGAACAAATCCTGAGCAGCCGTCTGTATTGTACGCTTGTCATAATCTAACAAAGAGCCTTCAATACAGGGTTAATAGAGGAGGAAATCCAACTGCTTGTAACGCTTCCAAGTTTCCATACTCCCCAACCAAATCATTATATCTTTTTTTTTTCTTCCACCCTGAGAATGACCCTAGGCGGATATAATGAGGAACACTGAAGCAATAAGTCTCTCAGGAAATATGCTTTAAGAGGAGTTTCTTCAGTTATTAAGCAATCAGAATTTTTGGGCTGTTTAAAAGAACCTGTCATGCGAAGGTGAAATACCTTCTATGATGGGAAATGTATTATGCCCCATACACACGGTCGGACTTTGTTCGGACATTCCGACAACAAAATCCTAGGATTTTTTTCGTCGGATGTTGGCTCAAACTTGTCTTGCATACACACGGTCACACAAAGTTGTCGGAAAATCCGATCGTTCTAAACGCGGTGACGTAAAACACGTATGTCGGGACTATAAACGGGGCAGTGGCCAATAGCTTTCATCTCTTTATTTATTCTGAGCATGCGTGGCACTTTGTCCGTCGGATTTGTGTACACACGATCGGAATTTCCGACAACGGATTTTGTTGTCGGAAAATTTTATCTCCTGCTGTCCAACTTTGTGTGTCGGAAAATCCGATGGAAAATGTCCGATGGAGCCCACACACGGTCGGAATTTCCGATAACACGCTCCGATCGGACATTTTCCATCGGAAAATCCGACCGTGTGTACGGGGCATAATGGTTTTGCACATATTGTCTTTCTTTATTTATGTTGATCAGGAATAAAACATAACTTTAAAAAAATACTTTAAAAAATGTGAAATACTGCATATTATAAAAGTTTTTTTTTTATGAGCCAACAGCAGGTGGAGCGCTCTACTCCTTTTCACATCTTTCAGTCTCTCTTCTTCATGGGATATCCCATGAAGAAGTCGATCCATGACGAAACATGTCGGGGCGTGGCTGTGAGTTGTGACGTACTTGCTGTCGGCCACACAGGAGAATTAGGATACGAGCGCACGGAGGGACGGAGTTTTCCCGAGGGAGGGGTGAGAGCACATCCAGCAGCTGTACACCTCGGGTCCGCCGTGACCATTGTTATTGTTGAATCCACTGAGTTAGAGTTTGCTGTGTATTACACGTTCTGAGCTTATTCAAGTTTTTACAATGTGAGTGCTATGTGTGAAGTTTGCATCAGTTTTAATAAATTGTTATTGCCGAATTACACTATTGGAGCACTTATTCTCTTTTATGTGGATCCATTGGACATCATCCTTGTGAGCTTCGTATACATTATTTGCCCAGGAGTGTGGTAAAGAAAGCTTGTTTTGCCTTGCATGAAAGTGCTGGCATTTTATTTCGGTGAGTGCATGTCTGGAGAGTGCGATTCACTAGCACAGTGGTGAGGTGGAAGAAGCACGGAGTTATTCATCATTTTGACATCTGTCACTGAGGAATCATTTGTGTGGGACATTTGATTGTTAATTTTCATCGTCACAAGTTTAAATCACCTACAGCCTTTATTGAGGGCTGGTTCCATTCATGGACTGTTTTTGGAGTTATTGAACTTTGCAGCATGAATTGAACTATATGCACGATTTTTTTATTGCTGTCACTTATACATATGTTTTCACCATTTTTTCACAAAGAGGTCCTATTCTATTTACATTTATTTTATCTTTGCAGGTTCTTTATGTGTGGTCCGCCATTCATCTGGTGTGCCATACACAGTTAATTGATCCATTATTAAAGGGTGTCACCATTATTGTATACTATTAGTCATACCCTGATCTACACCCAGTCAATCTCTTGACTAATAGGGGTGTGATACACATTGAAGATTGATTCACCAATTAGAATACATCACCTTCACATTCTGTAGTAGCACATTTTGTTATGTTCCTATCTACATATATTTCTGAGGTATGTTGTCTATTTAGCATGTTACACATAGATCACTAATATTATTAGAGGGTGTCACCACTATTGTATACTGCAAGGTATATAATTTCATTTATACATAGTCTTTTGCTCATTAGAGGTGGGTTACACTTAGGTGATTGATTCTTTGATAGAGGGTATCACCATTATTGCACATTGCGAATACACTGTTATATATGCTTCACACATATATAATCTTTTATATTCTTTGCATCCAGGGAACTTGCTGATCACCAGATATTTTTATTAATGATGGTATAGCCAGTTACATCTGGAGTGTTTTTGAGCGCCTTCTAATTTATCCTATGTGTCGGCTCACCATTTGTGGTATGATACCGATATTTAGGATCAAATTAATTGATTATTAGTTCTTGTTATGATTTAAGGGGGCAGCTCTATATTTCTTATTTCTTACCTCTTATTGATCAGATTTTATATATATATTTTTTTCTCTATAATCACCTTCACTGGTGTTCACATATTGTGTTTAATAGTTTGAAAGGGGACTTTGGCGCGGTGGAGGTGTTCCTCGTGCAGAGGGCGAGAGCATTCAGGACACTTGGTTGTTATAGTGATATACAGCATTTGATTTACAGTATCTGATCCTGGATACCAGATATGGATACTTTATTTGAGCCAAGCTGGCCCAATGTACATTTGGGCCAGCAATACAGCAAAAAATATCATTCCTGGTGTTCAGCCTGTAGATGGGGTGCAGCGTGATTCAGTCCAAGTACGATGAAAGAACTTATATTGAAAGAATGCAGACAGTTCACAATAAACCCAATGGGAAGGCAGCCCAAAGGGGAACACTCACAGATCCAACAGCATGTTAGAGAGCAGGATTCAGCTGAACTGACAGCACGTGTTAAGAGGGGCAAACTGCAGCCTGGCCGTCACGTGCCTAAGCACAAAGATGTCCAAAGAAGTTACAAACGCTATGCTTTCCCTCCTCGTCAGGTACCTTTCCCTAATGCTAGTATCTGTCCCTATTCTACCCACTCACAAAATGCACACCAAGCCTGGTAGCCAGGGCTTTAAATCAGCTCTGCCTGATCCAAGATGGCAGCTAGAGTCACATGGGGTAGCAGCATCCAACTAGACAGCTTCCCCAATTAACGAGGGAGCCATGGAGGAACCATGCTCCTCTTGACTTCCTCTCTCTGTACTGCTGCTGCAGATGAGTGCCACTGACAGTGGAGAAAGTAGACTGTACCTGCCTACAGGGTTTCAAACAATATTCTGTGATCCTGCTATGAAGGTCCTTGTTCATGTATTTCATGTAATAGGGAAACAACACTCTGTCCCGGTGTCCCAGCTGTGCTTTCACATTGTCAGCCCATCACCCAGCCTTCCAATGGAGTCTACAGGTAGCCATTTCAACACATGTTACAGTCATTTCAGAGATGGTCTACTGATGTCACCATCAGAAAACTCATGCTGAATAATGCCATGAAGCCATCCCTGGAGTGAGAAAGGAAGTGGGTCCAAAGAGGCTGTAGGCCATCGGCAGAAGTCAGATGTAACAAAGGATTAAAAAAAGTGAAAAAATAGAATTAACGTTAAAAACGTTGTTTGTGATACACACTGCTTTAGCAAACTAAATGTCAATCAGTTTGGGTTGACATCTACTTTAAGCAATAAACCTTTGTACCATTACAAACCCAAGATGTCATCTAACACACCAATTGTACAGAGAAGCCCGGAGCAAAAAAAAAAAAATAGCGCAGGGCTTGTATGACAGTGTAAACAGGGGACAGAGTGGAAGGAATAAGAGAGGCCACCTGATTGGGGCAGCTGGAGGAGGAGGGGTCATAGGCAGTGAAAATGGAGATGGCCCCTCCCCAGCATTCAGTAGCAGCGGGGGTAGCAAGCTTCCCACCCACCCTCCCTCCCTGTTATTGCTGTTATTGTTGTTTCTCTTTTATGGCTTTTTTCTCCACAGAGCTGTTGGGTTCTAAGGATGTTGTGGCAGTTGGCGGGTGTTGGTCTTTGCAGGTGAAGGAAGAAACCTCGAATAAGGAAGAGTTCGGGACCCATCGGTGGTATGGGTCCCGCTGGTGGTATTCCAGCTAACCGTGGTTTCGCTGGAATTTGGTTAACGGGTGCACTGCGGTCAGTGGTTTAGTCTCCGAGCTAGCATGTAAGCTGGAGGCCTATTTAGGAAAAAAGGTACCGCAGTGCATTATTAAAATCATATGGTAGTTGGGGTTTCCTGCAAAGACCAACGCGAGTATTGACTAATGGGTATTTTGGTTTAACAGATGTTTTTTATGCAGTTATGTTAATTTAAGTTGAGTTTGTTAATAAAGAGGCTGCTACGGTCAATATTTACGCCAACTTGGTGTGGTCTCCATTAATGGGGTTAATGGTAAAGAGGGATTGGAGTACGGGTTGGTCAGGCAGGTATGGGGAAGTATGGATAATCTGTTATACAATGGTCATGTTCCTTCTTTCTCAGCATTATGCTTCTTATCAAAAACAAAGACTAAAGTGCAGCATTACTTTAGAAGCACTATAGACCTCCTTGAGTGTTTTGTCTCCTTGGAATGTGTACATCGTGACATAACCACAATGTACAAGATGGGCTGCCACTCGTGCTGTTATTGTACAAATTGTACAAATTATTTATTTTTATTCCTTTCCTTTGCATTCACTGCAAAGTAATTGGCCTTGGGCCAGATTGTTTTTAGAATGTATTCTTTCCGAGGTCTGAACCTTCACACATCCATCCGGCATTGTGTAATCGGAGTTGTTAACATTGTTAGAAGGGTCGAGACACGTGGCAGCCATACATGCTGGAAGAAATGAACCATTACTTAGACTAAAAATGTGACATGTCTTAGAGATGAACTGCAAGCAGATAATGCACTACCAAACACAATAATCAGGGGAAAAAAACTCCTGCTGCTGCCTAGAAGGGGATTACCATGCTCCCTTGCCATCCTCTATGTCAGGGGTCTCCAGACTTTTTAAACAAGGGGCCAGTTTACATACTTTTCGGGGCAGACTATGGCCATTGGAAGTAGGTCCCACGTCAGTGGGAAAAAACAATGCCTCATCTTTGTTGTCATTGGGAGGAATTGTGCCCCATCATTGTTTTCATTGGGAGGAACTGTCAGTTCATTGGTGTCAGTGGGGGGGGGGGGGGAAGGCATTACGCCCCACAGTTGGTAACAGTGGATGAAATAGTGCCCAAAGGGCCGGATAAAAACAGTCAGAGGCCCACATCTGGCCCCTGGGCAACAGTTTGGGGACCACTGCTCTATGTAAGCACCAAGGGCACCAGGGCTGAGCAAGCTCCTCTGCCTCCACTGTGACACTGGTTGGGCCTTATGATTGGCCACTCATGCACTGAGCACTGCATTGTGGGAAGCAAAGGTATTATCCATAGGGTCACATACCCAGATTTTGATTTTTTTGATGGTCCTAGACAGTGGATCCCAACACAGGCAGACAAGATGAAGGTAAGAGTAGGCAATGTTCTATTTCAAGCACAGCTTTATACATTACCATACCTCCTATAGATCTTGGTCGGCCAGCCAGTATGACAACCTGCTGAATAACCACCCTCTGCAGAAAATTAAAGAAGAATTCCATACATAGGTACATTGGTCTAGCTTGAACCAATATAACTATGCATATATCATTCTTGTGGGATCCCTCTAAAACAGTGGTCTCTAAACTGTGGCCCTGGGGCTGAATGTGGCCCTTTGCTTGCTTTTATCTGGTCTTTGAGGAATTATTTCTGCCACTGACACCAACAATGGTGCATAATTACTGACACCAACAATGGGGCACTATTCCTCCCACCGACATCAACTATTTCTCCCCCTAGTAACCAAAGTTTGGGCATTATTTACTCCTACAGGGCACAGTCCACCCCCAAAAGTCTGAAGGACAGTAAACTGGTCCTTTGTTTAGAAAGTTTGGAGACTCCTGCTTTCGAAGCTGGAAATCACTGTAGTAGATAACACCACTTCCAGTGATCTCCACTAGCTTCCAGATCCTGTGCGGCTACCCTTCTGCATTGTGAACACAGGAGGTCAGCCACTTGGCACGGGTTCCATACAGAGATTGCTTTGCATTCTCTGAATGAATGCAAAGCGTTCACTGATTGGATGAGGTGGAGATGCGGGGCAGTAAGGTCACACTCTCCACCTCATCCAACCAGAAAATGCTTTGAATTCACTGAGAAAATGCAAAGCATTCTCTGATTGGCACCTGTGCAGAGTGATCCACTCTTTTATCCACAATGCAACTGGGCAGCTGCTTAGCACAGGAACTAGAAGCAAGTGGAGATTACTTTAGTAGTGGTGTCTGCAACAGTTATCTTTAGATTCTCCAGGGATCCTACAGGTAAAAATATCCATTACTGGAATTCTTCTTAAACTCTCCAAGTAATCATAAAAGTTTAATTCATGGAAGTTTTACTTTTCAAACTGCAGTGCATGGGATGTTCACTGGTTATTTGAAGTGTAAAGAGACAATTATTTTCCCTGCTTTATGCCTGCTATGAAGGCTAGCAGCTCACTGAGAAAACGTGGACTACAATGGAGGCATCTAGCTAACCCCAACAGACAGGGAGGCTGGCTTATACCATTAACAAATAGAGAAATAACAAGCTGTAGTAACACTGAAATGACACTAGATGTCAGCATCAGGACATTCATTTATTCATAATGAAAATGTATGCAACATTAATGGATATATGATAAGTGCTCTAGAACAGGCAGTTTATGGTATCTGATTGGCAGTCTTGAGGCTTGTGTCGATGGGGAAATGCATTGTGCTTTTAAAATTAGTTTGAGAGCCTTCCGAGATCATTCAGGATTCACAGGCGGGTGGATTTAACCTGTAGTCAACCTGTTTCAGGGCTTCTTCTATATTCTTCTTTCAGTTTAGATTGACTAAGTACATACCAGGTGCCCCAAAAAGAAAGTTGTTCAAGGTCTTTACACATTTTAGTTCTGTTTCTTTAAAAACAAACACAGCCTGAGTAGAAAAACCTGTCCCCTGCCAACATGCTGCAAAGAAAGACCCTTGCTTTTTGTGTGAAAACAGTGGTCTCCCTGCAAATATCCTACTTCCCCCCTGCTGACTGAGACCTTTAAGTCCTTTAACCACTTGCCTACTGGCCAATTAACCCCTTCCTGCCCAGGCCAGCTTTCAGCGCTGTCACACATTTTGAATGACTATTGCACGGTCATGCAACGCTGTACCCACACAAATAGAGCTTTCTTTTGGTGGTATTTAACCACTTCCAGACCAGCCGCCGTATTTATACTGTGGCAGGTTGGCTCCCCTGTGCAAGCCGTAGCTGTACGATGGCTCTTTAAGACGCTTCCGGCGGCGCGCGCGCCCGAAGCGTGTCCCTGGAGCCGCTGCGAGTGCCCGGCGCGCGTGATGACTGCCGGGCACCCGCGATTGCTCGTTACAGAACGAGAATGGGGATGTGTGTGTGTAAACACACAAATCCCGGTTCTCTCAGGGGAGAGGAGACAGATCGTGTGTTCATGCTAAATAGGAACACCGATTTCTCTCTTCCGCTAGACAGTCCCCTCCCCCGTACAGTTAGAACACACCTAGGGAACACAGTTAACCCCTTGATGGCCCCCTGGTGTTAACCCCTTCCCTGCCAGTGTTATTTGTACAGTAATCAGTGCATTTTTATAGCACTGATCGCTGTTTAAATGTCACTGGTCCCAAAAATGTGTCAATATCGCAGTCCTGATAAAAATCGCTGATCGCCGCCATTACTAGTAAAAAAAAAAATAATAATAATAATAAAAATGCCATAAATCTATCTCCTGCTTTTGTAGACACTTTAACTTTTGTGCAAACCAATCAATATACGCTTAATATGATTTTTTTAAAAATAAATATGTAGAAGAATATTATATTATATTATATTTAGGCATATCGGCCTAAACTGAGGAAAAGTTTTTTTTTTTTAAATTGGGATATTTATTATAGCAAAAAGTAAAAGATATTGTGGGTTTTTTTCAAAATTGTCGCTGTTCTTTTGTTTATAGCGCAAAAAATAAAAACCGCAGAGGTGATCAAATACTACCAAAAGAAAGCTCCATTTGTTGGGAAAAAAAGAAAAATTGTCAGTTAAAGCAACGCAGTGCCGTATCGCAAAAAATGGCCTGGTCATTGAGCAACCAAATCTTTCGGGGCTGAAGTGGTTAATCACCACTGGGGGTTTTATTTTATTTTTTGCTAAATAAAATAAAAAAGACAAAATATTTTAATCAGTTTTTATTTTATTTTTATTATAACTTTTTTATAGTTTGTTATAAAATTTAGCAAACAGGTACGTTTTCTCCTTCACTGATGTCCGCTGATAAGGCTGCACTGATGGGCACTGATAGACTGCACTGATGGGCACCGATGAGGCAGCACCGATGGGCACTGATAGGCTGCACTGATGGGTACTGATGAGGCGGCACTGAGGAGGCTCTGATGGGCACTGATAGGTGGAGCTGTTGGGCGCTGATAGGTGGCACTGATAGGCAGAACTAATAGGCAGCACTGATGGGCACTTATAAGTTGCACTGATGGGTACTGATGAGGCGGCACTGGTGAGCGCTGATGAGGAGGCACTGATGAGGCTCTGATGGGCACTGATAGGTGGAACTGATGGGCGCTGATAGGTGGCACTGATAGGCAGAACTAATAGGCGCCACTGATGGGCACTTATAGGTGGTACTGATGAGGCGGCACTGGTGGGCGCTGATGAGGAGGCACTGATGAGGCTCTGATGGGCACTGATAGGTGGAACTGTTGGGCGCTGATAGGTGGCACTGATAGGCAGAACTAATAGGCGGCACTGATGGGCACTTATAGGTTGAACTGATGGGTACTGATGAGGCGGCACTGGTGGGCGCTACTGAGGAGGCACTGATGAGGCTCTGATGGGCACTGATAGGTGGAACTGATGGGCGCTGATAGGTGGCACTGATAGGCAGAACTAATAGGCGGCACTGATTGGCACTTATAGGTTGCACTGATGGGTACTAATGAGGCGGCACTGGTGGGCACTGATGAGGGGGCACTGATGAGGCTCTGATGGGCACTGATAGGTGGAACTGATGGACGCTGATAGGTGGCACTGATAGGCAGAACTAATAGGCGGCACTAATGGGCACTTATAGGTTGCACTGATGGGAACTGATAGGCACTGATTGGCAGCACTGATAGGCACTGATTGGCAGCACTGGTGGGCACAGATTGGCAGCATTGGTGGGCAAAGATTGGCAGCACTGTTGGGACTGCACTGATAATCAGGACACTTATAACAAGTGCCCTGATTATCAGTGTAGATGTCCCTATTAGAGAAGCTGGTCATCGGCTCTCTTCTCCTCTCCTCAGCATGTCAGCATGACAAAAGGAGTGCCGATAACCAGCATCTGTTGACATCCATGATCAGCTGTGATTGGACACAGCTGATCGCACAGTAAAGAGCTGCTGATTGGCTCTTTACCTCAATCTGTGATCAGCAGTGTCTGGAGGACACTACCATCACAGAGCGCACCGCCCGGCGGTGTCCCAGAACTAGATGTTGTAAAATACTCCAAGGTGTTACTGCTCACTCCCATCATTACAGTAACAAGTTCACAAACCCCTGCACATGTTAGGTCCACTGTCTCCTCTGTTGCAGTATCTCTGAGTTCAGAACTACAGCGAAAGGAGAGAGAAAGACAGAGCATATGCAAGGGGTCGGAACTGGTTGGGAGTGTCTTAGTAACATCCTAGCAATAAGGCAGGAAGGGATGATGTCATCCCTGGGAGTTGTTTTAGGCAGGCTTCGGGAGGTACACAAAGTTCCTATACCTATAGTAAGGGCATTATATTACATAAGTCAATGCTGCACAGTTTGTTTTGATCTACAGATGCCCCTTAACTGCCTAGGCAGTTTTTTGTAAAGGTGAAATAACCTTTTAGACTTTTAAAAGTGCTGCTCCCCTCCGTATTTTCTAGAAAAAAGTTTGCATTTGTTCATGTTCCCCCTAGCATTTCCCAGCTCCCCATGACCTTTGTTTGATAACCCCTTTCCTATTATCCTTAAAAATGGGCAAAGTTAATTTGCAGGATTCATCCCCCATAGACTTCAATGGGGATCAGAGAATGTTTGTAATTTCTAAACGTTTTTTTAACTGTTCAGCGAACATCTCTTGACCCCAACCCACATACATGCAGCTTAAGACCAGGTCTTTTTCTGATATTTGTTGTTTACAAGTTAAAATAAGTATTTTTTTCTAAAAAATTACTTATAACCCCCACACTTTGTTTTAGCAGAGACCCTATAGAATAAAATGCCGGTCGTTGTAAAAATGCGGACACTGTGGGCACGACTTACATATGCATTCGCTTCTGCACACGAGCCCGGAGGGATAAGGCGCTTAAAAAATGTTTTTCTTATTTATTTGACTTTTCATTTTTTTTATTTTTACACTGTCCTTTTTAATTTGACTTTTCATTTTTTTTATTTTTATACTGTCCTTTTTTCATTTTTTTGTATCACTTTTATAACTAAGACAAGGAGTGTAAACATCCCTTGTATTAGAAATAAGTATGACAGGTCCTCTTTATTGAGAGATCTGGGGTCAAAAAGACCGTAGATCTCTCATTTACCTTTGAAAAAAAAAAAAAAGTAATTTTTAATTTTAACCACTTCAGCTTCTGGAAGGTTTTACCCCCTTCCTGAACACTGTACCAAAATAAAATTGATGTCTTTTTTTTCCCCACAAATAGAGTTTTCTTTTAATGGTATTTGATCACCTCTGTGTTTTTTTATTTTTTGCACTATAAACAAACAAAAGACAGACAATGTTTAAAAAAAACAAACAAAAACAATATTTTTTACTTTCTGCTATAAAACACACCCAATAAAAAAATGTAAAAAATCTAAGTTTTTTCATCAAGTTAGGCCAATATGTATTCTGCTACACGTTTTTGGTAAAAAATCCCAATAAGCGTTTATTGGTTTGAGCAAAAGTTATAGCGCCTACAACCTAGGGGATAGATTTATGGACTTATGGATTTTTTAAAATTGTTTTTAGTACACCCTGTTTCAAATTATTATGCAAATTCTATTTCAGTGTCACAAAGATGAAATATTTTGTTTTTCAGTTTAACTCATGGATGGCATTGTGTCTCAGGGCTCTTTTGATCACTGAAAACAATCTCGGACACCTGTGATAATTAGATTGCCAGGTGAGCCCAATTAAAGGAAAAACTACTAAAGGAGGGTGTTCCACATTATTAAGCAGAGCACCATTTTCAAGCAATATGGGGAAGAAAAAGGATCTTTCTGCTGCCGCAAAGAGTGAAATAGTTCAATGCCTTGGACAAGGTATGAAAACATTAGATATTTCACAAAAACCTAAGCGTGATCATCCCACTATTAAAGTGGAGTTCCACTCACTTTTACAACTCTTCAGCATCCCTCACTAAACTGTGCACTGTAAACAAATTGGATATTTTTTATTTTTTTTTTCTCAGCACCTACTGTATATCTGCTGTATTCATTTTTCACTTCCTCCTCCTTGGCCGCGGCCCATCGCATCATTTCCTGTTTGCAATGCCTTCTGGGAAGGGGCGGCAACTTCCCTCTGAAACTGCCGTTGCTATGGAAACCTGACCTGAAACCTATTACACTGCTTGTGCTGCACTGAGCATGTGCGAGATCTGCAAGGATGAGATCCAGGAAGAAATACAGCCTGGCTTCAAATGCCCACACTTAAGATGGCCACGGCCTGCTGTAAGTTTATAAAATAACAAACTACTGCTATAAACTAACAAAACAGACCTTAGTTTACAGACTAACTTTACTAGAATACATTAGGCTTGTGTATTATAGGGGTATTTTTATTTAAAAAGTCGTTTTTTGGCCGGAACACCACTTTAAGAGATTTGTGGCTGATTCAGAGCACAAACGGGTTTCGTGCAGATAGAGGCACATTGAGGAAGATTTCTGCCAGATCCATGCATCGAATCAAGAGAGCAGCTGCTAAAACTCCATTACATAGCAGCAAACAGATATTTGTAGCTGCTGGTGCCTCTGGAGTCCCACGGACATCAAGGTGTAGAGCCCTCCAGAGTCTTGCAACTGTGCATAAACCTTCCATTTGGCCACCACTAACCAATGCTCACAAGCAGAAACGGCTGCATTGGGGAGAAAAATACATGCTGACTAATTTTCAAACAGTCCTGTTCACTGATGAGTGCCGTGCAACCCTGGATGGTCCATATGGATAGAGTAGTGGATGGTTGGTGGACGGCCACCCTGTTCCAACAAGGCTTTGACGTCAGCAATGCGGTGGTGGAGTCATGTTTTGGGCCAGAATCATGGGAAGAGAGCTGGTCGGCCCCTTTATGGTCCCAGAAGGTGTAAAGATGACCTCTGCAAAGTATGTGAAGTTCCTGACTGACCCCTTTCTAGTTCTACAGAAGGAAGAACTATGCTTTCCGTAATAAAATCATCTTCATGCGTGACAATGCACCTTCCCATGCTGCAAAGAATACCTCTGCACCAATGGCTGCTATGGGGATAAAAAGAGAGAAAGTCATAGTGTGGCCTCCATCCTCCCCTGACCTCAATCCTATTGAGAACCTTTGGAGCATCCTCAAGCAAAAGATCTATGAGGGTGGGAGCCAGTTTACATCCAAACAGCAGCTCTGGGAGGCTATTCTGACATCTTGCAAACAAATTCAAGCAGAAACTGTCCAAAAACTCACAAGTTCAATGGATGCAAGACTTGTGAAGCTGCTATCAAACAAGGGGTCCTATGTTAAAATGTAACGTGACCTGTTAAAATGTTTAAAAAGTTAAAATGTTGTTCAAAGATTGATTTAAATAGCTTTTGATTTCAGTAAATATGCTGCAAACACAACAAATGACAATTTTCAGTTCTTTA
Organism: Lithobates clamitans; assembly: GCA_037952925.1. Lineage (NCBI taxonomy): Eukaryota > Metazoa > Chordata > Amphibia > Anura > Ranidae > Lithobates > Lithobates clamitans. Next base: position 3,569,680 of record JBBGZY010000069.1, read on the forward strand.
CAACCTATAAAGTGTATTGAAACTTACTGTGGGTAATAATTTGGAACAGTGCATTGTAAGTTTTTTTTTCATTTAGAAAAAAACTGTTATCATTAGGAAGTTTGTTCAATAAAATTTGAATTGTACTCTTAATAGATGATAACTTGAGAATTATGCTGACTGTTGTTTACATCAATAATTTAGGTAAATTAGAAAAATATCATTGGCATAATAATTTGGAATAGGGTGTAGTGATGACGGCAGTTAGCAATTTTTAGTGGGACTGCGATATTGCGGCGGACAAATCTGACACTAAGGCAGGCCATACATGGGTCGAATTTCGAAAGAATTTTCCATCAATGGCTGCTTTTCTAAAGAAAATTCTTATGTAAGAATTTACTTCTCATCATTAGTGGGCTGCAGCAACAGCCAATTTTCATGCAGCAATCAAATTTGAGTAATCAGACATGTTGGAAATTTTTTGAAAAACAAACGACTTTCTAATCAATGAGTGCGAGAAATGTAATCAAAAAAGAAATGCACATGAGCAAGAAAACAAAATTCCCGGAAAGAAAAGAAGATTCCCAGCCACGAAAATTATTTTCTGTAGCAGCATGAGGTGAAATTGAAGGCTTGGTTGGTCGAATTTCGAAATCAATGGTGGCACCATCACAATCATAAAACGCACAAATTTTCTGATTTTAAAAAGAAAATTCTTTCGAAATTCGACCATGTATGGCCTGCATAAGTGATACTTTTTGGGGACCAGTGACACCAATACAGTGATCAGTGCTAAAAAAAAAAAGCACTGTCACTGTACTAATGACATTGGCAGGGAAGGGGTTAAAATCCGGGGCGAACAAAGGGTTAACTGTGTTCCCTGGGAGTGCTTTTTTACTGTGTGTGGGATGATTACACTGTAGGAAGACAGAGATCCGTGCTCCTGCTTAGCAGAAACACAAGATATCTGTCTTTCTTACTAGCAGAACGACGATCTGCCTTGCTTACATAGGCAGACTGCAGTTCTGCCTCTCTCTGAACGATCGCCAGGTTTCTGGCCGACATCGGGTCCGTCGGACCTGTTGATTAGCTCCCACTGTGTCCAATCACAGCAGGAGTTGGGCTACAGCGGTGCACGCCCCAGAGCTGAAGAAAGAAATCACGTACAGGTGATTTTGTGCTTTATTTGCGCTTAAGGTCTGTCTGCCGCAGTATATGTACGTGGGGCGGTCCTTAAGCAGTTAAGTAAAAAAAAAGTTGATGGCCGAGAACCAGAAGTGATGTCAGAGGTCGCTCCAGTCCTCAAAGGGCATAACGGCAAGTGAGGGCAATCTTCCCCTTACTTAACTTCCTGTCCAGCCACCACTCGGACCACATCACTTCCAGGTTTACCGACGGCTCCGGTAAACCCAGAAGATGCCGGGAAGTGGCGGGAGGAGGGGAACTTCTCCCGCCGCCAATCAAAGTGAACCTGCGGCAAATCCGCCGATGGGACCGCTTTGATATGGAAAGTAGGCTGCCTACTGTAAATAAAGATACCGGGGTTACGGCAGCTAGCTGCTGGCATAATCCTGGTATTTAACGTCAAAGTGAAGACGGTTAAGGATGTTGGTGACAACCTTCCCCCCTTTCTTCTACATCTCTTTTAAAGGTAGCACACAAACAGGAAGTGTGGGAGAATATCTTAAATGGGGTCACTCTTCTCCATGCTATTCAAAACTGGAAAAAAAAAATGTCTTTTTTTGCACTCAATTAGTTAACTCATTTTCCAGGAGTTTGTTTGTTTCACATCAGTTGAACCATAAGCTGGAGTACAGCTAAAAGCTAAATTTACATTTAGGGGCCACTAAAGGTATATGTCAGGAATAAGCGAAGCTAATGCATAGTGAGAAAACCACTTGGTCATAGGTTGCATTAGAAACAGCTGGAACTGATCTTCCGCATCTCTCCTGCTGTAAATCCATTAAGGGGATAAAATTAATTGTCAGGAACTCTCCAGCTAGGAAAAATACATTAAGCTGAAAGGTACCGAAGTTGTTCTTCTCACAAGGAGGACAGATGCTCTATTTTCTCCAATGGGTATAAAAGCATTTTGCTAAAAAACAAGTTGTTATTAAATGCTCATATCTGCTCTACAGAAATTCATTTTTTTTTAAACTTAGAGAAACTCAAGTCAAGTAGAAGAATACCATTTAGTTCAGCTGAACTAAAAACATATTTTTTTTATTCCATTTTCACTGTAAATATATATTTTTTATAGCAGTGTGACCCCATGCTAAGAAGCCAGCGCACTAATGTCATAGGTGAGTGCTGGCTTTATATGAGAGCCAGAGATAAAGCTCAGAGCCCCACCTCCTGAGGAAGTCAGTGTGTGAAGGGGGCCATGAGAGGCGCCGGTGTGCACCATGGTGTCCAGGTCGGGACAGAGCAAGGCCCAAGTCTGAGAGAGAGTCCATGAGGGATCGAACAACTAGGAAGGTGTAAGGAAGATGCAGAGCTAAGGTGCAGCATCTGTGCATAAACACTCAGACGTGTTTCATGATCAGGGGGACCAAAAAGGTATGATGTTCAGGAGGGACTCTGAAGAGGTACTTGGAGTGGTAAGACTGCTGCCAAAAGAGAGCCAGGAGGCTGAATGTTATGTTTTTGCAGTGATGGTGAGAATGACATTACCTGTGTGAAGTTTTGATTTTGATTAAATAAAAGTGGGCAGGAAAGCTCTGAAAACTTTTTCTGGCATGGCGTAAACTCATTGTTTTGGCACTACCATTGAGCTAAGAAACCCCAACGTGTCACAATATATATATAACATACTGTGTATATATATATATATATATATGTATGTATGTATGTATGTGTATGTGTGTGTGTGTATATATATATATATATATATATATATATACATATATATATACAGGGTATATACATTTTTTTTCATCTGACCTTTTTTAACCACTTGCCGACCGCCTCACGCCTATATACGTGAGCAGAGCGGCACGGGCAGGCAAAATCACGTACCTGAAACGTGATTGCCTTCCCGCGGGTGGGGGGTCCGATCGGACCCCCCCCCCGGTGCCAGCTGCGGTCGGCATTTGGTTGGGAGCGATGACAGACGAGGGGGAGGCCATCCGATCGTGGCCCCCCCCCTCGCGATCGCTCCCAGCCAATGAGAAACATCCCCTGCCTCTGTATAGTACACAGAGGCAGAGGATGTGATGTCATCTCTCCTCGGTCTGGCAGTTTCCGTTCCAGCGCCGAGGAGAGATGACATGTAAGTGCACAAAACACACACACACACACAGTAGAACATGCCAGGCATACATTACACCCCCGATCCCCCCCCCGATCGCCCCCCGATCCCCCCCCAATCACCCCCCCCGTCACAAACTGACACCAAGCAGGTTTTTTTTTTTTTTTTTTTTTTTTCCTGATTACTGCATAGTGTCAGTTTGTGACAGTTAGCAGTGTTAGGGCAGTGAGTGTTACCCCCCTGTAGGTCTAGGGTACCCCCCTTACCCCCCCTAATAAAGTTTTAACCCCTTGATCACCCCCTGTCACCAGTGTCGCTAAGCGATCATTTTTCTGATCGCTGTATTAGTGTCGCTGGTGACGGTAGTTAGGGACGTAAATATTGAGGTTCGCCGTCAGTGTTTTATAGCGACAGGGACCCCCATATACTATCTAATAAATGTTTTAACCCCTTGATTGCCCCCTAGTTAACCCTTTCACCACTGATCACCGTATAACTGTTACGGGTGACGCTGGTTAGTTCGTTTATTTTTATAGTGTCAGGGCACCCACCGTTTATTACTGAATAAAGGTTTAGCCCCCTGTAGGTCTAGGGTACCCCCCTTACCCCCCTAATAAAGTTTTAACCCCTTGATCACCCCCCCTCACCAGTGTCGCTAAGCGATCATTTTTCTGATCGCTGTATTAGTGTCGCTGGTGACGCTAGTTAGGTACGTAAATATTTAGGTTCGCCGTCAGTGTTTTATAGCGACAGGAACCCCCATATACTATCTAATAAATGTTTTAACCCCTTGATGGCCCCTAGTTAACCCTTTCACCACTGATCACCGTATAACCGTTACGGGTGACGCTGGTTAGTTCGTTTATTTTTTATAGTGTCAGGGCACCCGCCGTTTATTACCGAAAAAAGGTTTAGCCCCCTGATCGCCCGGCGGTGATATGCGTCGCCCTAGGCAGCGTCAGATTAGCGCCAGTACCGCGAACACCCACGCACGCACCGTACACCTCCCTTAGTGGTATAGTATCTGAACGCATCAATATCTGATCCGATCAGATCTATACTAGCGTCCCAAGCAGTTTAGGGTTCCCAAAAACGCAGTGTTAGCGGGATCAGCCCAGATACCTGCTAGCACCTGCGTTTTGCCCCTCCGCCCGGCCCAGCCCAGCCCACCCAAGTGCAGTATCGATCGATCACTGTCACTTTTTTTGTAGCGTTTTGGTGAACTGGCAAGCACCAGTGGCGTAGTACACCCCGGTCGTAGTCAAACCAGCACTGCAGTAACACTTGGTGACATGGCGAGTCCCATAAGTGCAGTTCAAGCTGGTGAGGTGGCAAGCACAAGTAGTGTCCCGCTGCCACCAAAAAGACAAACACAGGCCCGTTGTGCCCATAATGCCCTTCCTGCTGCATTCGCCAATCCTAATTGGGAACCCACCGCTTCTCCCTTTCACATCCCCAACCAAATGCAGTCGGCTGCATGAGAGGCATTTATATATCCTCCCGAGTACCCCTACCCAACGAACCCCCCCAAAAAAGATGTTGTGTCTGCAGCAAGCGCGGATATAGGCGAGACACCCGCTATTATTGTCCCTCCTGTCCTGACAATCCTGGTCTTTGCATTGGTGAATGTTTTGAACGCTACCATACACTAGTTGACTATTAGCGTAGGGTACAGCATTGCACAGAATAGGCACACTTTCACAGGGTCTCCCAAGATGCCATCGCATTTTGAGAGACCCAAACTTGGAACCGGTTACAGTTATAAAAGTTACAGTTACAAAAAAAAAGTGTAAAAAAAAAAAAAAACACAAACAAAAATAAAAAAAAATAGTTGTCGTTTTATTGTTCTCTCTCTCTCTATTCTCTCTCTATTGTTCTGCTCTTTGTTACTGTATTCTATTCTGCAATGTTTTATTGTTATTATGTTTTATCACGTTTGCTTTTCAGGTATGCAATTTTTTATACTTTACCGTTTACTGTGCTTTATTGTTAACCATTTTTTTGTCTTCAGGTACGCCATTCACGACTTTGAGTGGTTATACCAGAATGATGCCTGCAGGTTTAGGTATCATCTTGGTATCATTCTTTTTAGCCAGCGGTCGGCTTTCATGTGAAAGCAATCCTAGCGGCTAATTAGCCTCTAGACTGCTTTTACAAGCAGTGGGAGGGAATGCCCCCCCCCCCCCCCCCCCACCGTCTTCCGTGTTTTTCTCTGGCTCTCCTGTCTCAACAGGGAACCTGAGAATGCAGCCGGTGATTCAGCCAGCTGACCATAGAGCTGATCAGAGACCAGAGTGGCTCCAAACATCTCTAAGGCCTAAGAAACCGGAAGCTACGAGCATTTTATGACTTAGATTTCGCCGGATGTAAATAGCGCCATTGGGAAATTGGGGAAGCATTTTATCACACCGATCTTGGTGTGGTCAGATGCTTTGAGGGCAGAGGAGAGATCTAGGGTCTAATAGACCCCAATTTTTTCAAAAAAGAGTACCTGTCACTACCTATTGCTATCATAGGGGATATTTACATTCCCTGAGATAACAATAAAAATGATTTAAAAAAAAAAAAATGAAAGAAACAGTTTAAAAATAAGATAAAAAAGCAAAAAAAAATAAAGAAAAAAAATAAATAAATAAAAAGCACCCCTGTCCCCCCTGCTCTCGCGCTAAGGCGAACGCAAGCGGCGGTCTGGCGTCAAATGTAAACAGCAATTGCACCATGCATGTGAGGTATCACCGCGAAGGTCAGATCGAGGGCAGTAATTTTAGCAGTAGACCTCCTCTGTAAATTTAAAGTGGTAACCTGTAAAGGCTTTTAAAGGCTTTTAAAAATGTATTAATTTTGTTGCCACTGCACGTTTGTGCGCAATTTTAAAGCATGTCATGTTTGGTATCCATGTACTCGGCCTAAGATCATCTTTTTTATTTCATGAAACATTTGGGCAATAAAGTGTGTTTTAGTGCATTAAAATTTAAAAAAGTGTGTTTTTTCTCCAAAAAATGCGTTTGAAAATCGCTGCGCAAATACTGTGTGAAAAAAAAAAAATGAAACACCCACCATTTTAATCTGTAGGGCATTTGCTTTAAAATAATATATAATGTTTGGGGGTTCAAAGTAATTTTCTTGCAAAAAAAAAATAATTTTTTCATGTAATCAAAAAGTGTCAGAAAGGGCTTTGTCTTCAAGTGGTTAGAAGAGTGGGTGATGTGTGACATAAGCTTCTAAATGTTGTGCATAAAATGCCAGGACAGTTCAAACCCCCCCCAAATGACCCCATTTTGGAAAGTAGACACCCCAAGCTATTTGCTGAGAGGCATGTCGAGTCCATGGAATATTTTATATTGTGACACAAGTTGCGGGAAAGAGACAAATTTTTTTTTTTTTTTTTTTGCACAAAGTTGTCACTAAATGTTATATTGCTCAAACATGCCATGGGAATATGTGAAATTACACCCCAAAATAAATTCTGTTGCTTCTCCTGAGTACGGGGATACCACATGTGTGGGACTTTTTGGGAGCCTAGCCGCGCACGGGACCCCGAAAACCAAGCACCGCCTTCAGGCTTTCTAAGGCCGTAAATTTTTGATTTCACTCCTCACTACCTATCACAGTTTCGGAGGCCATGGAATGCCCAGGTGGCACAAACCCCCCCAAATGACCCCATTTTGGAAAGTAGACACCCCAAGCTATTTGCTGAGAGGTATAGTGAGTATTTTGCAGACCTCACTTTTTGTCACAAAGTTTTGAAAATTGAAAAAAGAAAAAAAAAAATTTTTTTTCTGGCCTTTCTTCATTTTCAAAAACAAATGAGAGCTGCAAAATACTCACCATGCCTCTCAGCAAATAGCTTGGGGTGTCTACTTTCCAAAATGGGGTCATTTGGGGGGGGTTTGTGCCATCTTGGCATTTTATGGCCTTCAAAACTGTGATAGGCAGTGAGGAGTAAAATCAAAAATGTACGCCCTTAGAAATCCTGAAGGTGGTGCTGGGTTTTCGGGGCCCCGTACGCGGCTAGGCTCCCAAAAAGTCCCACACATGTGGTATCCCCATACTCAGGAGAAGCAGCTGAATGTATTTTGGGGTGCAATTCCACATACGCCCATGGCCTGTGTGAGCAATATATCATTTAGTGACAACTTTTTGTAATTTTTTTTTTTTTTCTTTTTTTTGTCATTATTCAATCACTTGGGACAAAAAAAAAAATATTCAATGGGCTCAACATGCCTCTCAGCAATTTCCTTGGGGTGTCTACTTTCCAAAATGGGGTCATTTGGGGGGGTTTTGTACTGCCCTGCCATTTTAGCACCTCAAGAAATGACATAGGCAGTCATAAACTAAAAGCTGTGTAAATTCCAGACAATGTACCCTAGTTTGTAGACGCTATAACTTTTGCGCAAACCAATAAATATACGCTTATTGACATTTTTTTTACCAAAGACATGTGGCCGAATACATTTTGGCCTAAATGTATGACTAAAATTTAGTTTATTGGATTTTTTTTATAACAAAAAGTAGAAAATATCATTTTTTTTCAAAATTTTCAGTCTTTTTCCGTTTATAGCGCAAAAAATAAAAACGGCAGAGGTGATCAAATACCATAAAAAGAAAGCTCTATTTGTGGGAAGAAAAGGACGCAAATTTCGTTTGGGTACATCATTGCATGACCGCGCAATTAGCAGTTAAAGCGACGCAGTGCCGAATTGTAAAAAGTGCTCTGGTCAGGAAGGGGGTAAATCCTTCCGGGGCTGAAGTGGTTAAAGATATAAAAACAGTGATATACAGTATTTCACAACAGTGAGTACGCTCTTCACATTTTTGTAAATATTTTATTATATCTTTTCATGAAACAACACTGAAGAAATGACACTTTGCTACAATGCAAAGTAGTGAGTGTACAGCTTGTATAACAGTGTAAATTTGCTGTCCCCTCAAAATAATGCAACACACAGCCATTAATGTCTAAACCGCTGGCAACAAAAGTGAGTACACCCCTAAGTGAAAATGTCCGAATTGGGCCCAAAGTGTCCATATTTTGTGTGGCCACCATTCTTTTCCAGCACTGCCTTAACCCTCTTGTGCATGGAGTTCACCAGAGCTTCACAGGTTGCCACTGGAGTCCTCTTCCACTCCTCCATGATGACATTGTGGAGCTGGTGGATGTTAGAGACCTTGCGCTCCTCCACCTTCCGTTTGAGGATGCCCCACAGATGCTCAATAGGGTTTAGGTCTGGAGACATGCTTGGCCAGTCCACCACCTTTACCCTCAGCTTCTTTAGAAAGGCAGTGGTCGTCTTGGATGTGTGTTTGGGGTCACCCCTTCAAACTCTGCAGCAATGCTAACAGCACTCATATGTCTATTTCCCAAAGACAACCTCTAGGCCACATGTGTCAAACACAAGGCCCACGGGCCGAATTCGCCCCTCCAGGCAATTTCACGTGGCCCTCACACCTCTCTTGCAACTGCAGCAACCCCCTTGTTTCTGCCCCCACCTTGACCCAGTAGTCAGCAGCAGAAGGGAGGATAGAGCTCCTCCTCCAGGTCGTGCGCTTTTTCGTGCATGTGCAGAGAGGCTTGTCTCTGCACCCCCCTCCCCATCTCAGCAGTTGGCAGCAGAGAGGAGGACAGAACTCCTCCTAGAGATCTTCCACCTCTCTGTGCAGCCACAGCAACCCGTCGTCTCCATCTTCCCTGATATGAGTATTCAGCAGACTTCGGTCCTCCTCTGGTCCTCCTCCAGATCCTGCATGTTCTGCTTCGCAGCTCCACCCCTAGCTTCTTCCCAACAGCAGCACAAGATAAGGAACAGCAATTTTCAAGTCTTGCCACAGATTCTCAATTGGATTTAGGTCTGGACTTTGACTGGGCCATTCTAACATATAAATATACTTTGATGTAAACCATTCTGGCTGTATGTTTAGGGTCGTTGTCCTGCTGGAAGGTGAACCTCTGCCCCAGTCTCAAGTCTTTTGCAGACTTTAAAAGGTTTTCTTGTAAGATTGCCCTGTATTTGGCTCCATCAATCTTTCCATTAACTGTGACCAGCTTCCCTGTCCCTGCTGAAGAAAATCATCCCCACAACATGATGCTGCCACCACCATGTTTCACGGTGGGGATGGTGTGTTCAGGGTGGTGTACAGTGTTAGTTTTCCACCACACATAGTGTTTTGCTTTTAGGCCAAAAGTTAAATTTTGGTCTCATCTGAACAGAACACATTCTTCCACATGTTTGCTGTGTCCCCCACATGGCTTCTCGCAAACCGAAAACTGGACTTTTTATGGCTTTCTTCTTGCCACTCTTCCATAAAGACCAGATTTGTGGAGTGCACCACTAATAGTTGTCCTGTGGACAGATTCTCCCACCTGAGCTGTGGATCTCTGCAGCTCCTCCAGAGTTACCATGGGCCTCTTGGCTGCTTTTCTGATGAATGCTCTCCTTGCCTGGCCTGTCAGTTTAGGTGGACAGTCATGTCTTGGTAGGTTTGCAGTTGTGCCATACTCTTTCCATTTTCGGATGATGGATTGAACAGTGCTCCATGAAATGTTCAAAGCTTGGGATATTTTATTTATAACCTAACCCTGCTTTAAACTTCTCCACAACTTTATCCCTGACCTGTATGGCGTGTTCCTTGGCCTTTATGATGCTGTCTGTTCACTAAGGTTTTCTAACAGTCCTCTGAGGGCTTCACAGAACAGCTGTATTTATACTGAGATTAAATTGCACACAGGTGGACTCTATTTACTAATTAGGTGACTTCTGAAGGCAATTGGTTCCGCTAGGTTTTAGTTAGGGGTATCAGACTAAAGGGGGCTGAATACAAATGCACCCCACACTTTTCAGATATTTATTTGCAAAAAAAAATTGAAAACCATTTATCATTTTCCTTCTACTTCACAATTATGTGGCACTTTGTGTTGGTCTATCACATTAAATCCCAATAAAATACATTTACGTTTTTGGTTGTAACATGTGGAAAATTTCAAGGGGTGTGAATACTTTTTCAAGGCACTGTAAGGGGTGCTCTGGACATCTAGTCTTACAGATACAACTGACCCTTTGAGGGCAATCATAATGCTGATGCGGGTTTATAGGTGGGGGTGAGTGGCGCTACCTGTATTGGGTGTCTATAAGTTTCTACTACGTGTGTAGGAAAGTTGATAAATTAACATAAAAAGTATATAATTAAATCAACCAAATTCCAAAAATAGAATATGTGCTAGTTTGAATTAGTGTGCCATACCGGTGTGTGCAACTAAGTGAGTCCTTATTATGAAAACCTTAAAAATACACCCACATTAGTGGTATACGATCCAAGAATTATATAAATATCAAGTGAAGAACATCCCCCCTGGTTAGGTAAAGGGGTTAAATAAATCTGTGGTTAAAAACCTACTTTACATATGCTGTGCTCATTAGCAATTGGTACCATATGTCCAATACATTTATTACCACATACGCTCACCAGTAACCAACTGAACAGTTGGATACAATCTAAATGCAGTGCATAAACGTTGCAAAACCAACTTAATATTATTAAAAGGATGTGGCTACTAAAAACGTGTGAGATACATTATTGTTAAACCCACATTGAATGTGAAACCAGTGTATTGGTGATAAATAGAAAATAAAAATTGTTGATCAAAAACTCAAAAATCAAAAACCAAAAATCCATTTGTGAAAGTTCCAATTTAAAAAGTTCCATATATTTCCATCAGGTTCAGGTATTCTGTGAGAAGTGACTTTTGTGACTGTTACAGTTGATATCCAGTGACTCCGGTGCTCCCCCTTAAGGTTCCCCACTCACCAGCTCCATGCACCCCTGCAGGGGTAATCAGTATGTATTCTCCGGCGTTCGGTACCGTACTGTGGTTCCAGTGAAGTATTTCCTGGGGGTATTTACTCCAATAGCAATAACACCTTCAGAACTCCGGGTTCACCTCATATGAAAGAGACAGGGCTCCCATAGTGTGATAATGTATTGAAGTGGTTTTTATTAAAAATTGCTGGTTACAGCGATCAATATACATAAAATAAACTAAATGTAAAAAGTCAACTAAATTAAAAAAGTCGGGCTCCTAAGAGCAGTCAGACTATCACACTAGATTGGGTAGGTCAAGCCTAGAAAGGATCTCATGGATATAATCTAACAGCCAGGCAGCGTGCGCCTCAGCTGCGCTCCACAGTCTCTCCAACTTCCGTGTGTGACGTAGGTACGTAGCTCCGCCTTACGCGTTTCGTCATCGACGTTGTCAAAGGCGTAGCTGACGTACCTCGTAAGGAGCTATGTCTATTCCAGGATGTCCGTACCCAATAGGACTAATTCACTATACGGGGCTGATAGTTACTACTGTATTACCTCTATGGGAGGTCCCAGTATCCCCACTTACCGATATCAAAGACAGACATGAGTTTTAAACGATCTTATTCAAAAACGACACTATAAACATTTATACAGATAGCATTCTGTAGCCTTTCTGTGTTTTCATGGGTGATACCATTTTTCCTTGGCTCATGTGTGGGTTATAGGTACCAGGGAGAATGGATAAGGTGTGGACATCCGGGGGGACGGAGGTTATATAAAGGGAGTGCTATAAACTCCATTTTTTACTAATGTTGGTTAATAGAAAAAGTATATATATATATATATAAATTTGGTCCCATCCTACGCCGATTATCCATGTATTAATATACGGCTATGTGTAGTGCACTATAGATAGGGGAGACTTTCCCTTACACATCTGGTTTCAAAAAATCCTGGCCCACAGCTTCGCCACCCATGTGCTGCATTAGGGAAAAATGGCATCCCAGGTTCCAAGGGCAATTCTCTCTTAGGTACATGCATGCTAACACCATAAGGAGGAACATATTTTAGCAGGAATTGTGATAATCATGAAAAATCATAAAGTTCATGCCCTACATTATGCAACTCTTGTATCCTGTCTATCCCATACCATATGCAATTCATAAATAACCTTCCAGTGGGAAGGGATTACAAAAGTACAAGAGTAAAAAAATGAAAAAATATGTATGCTAGGAAAATACCTCAGAAAAAGTTATTAATCAAAAAAATTCTTGAGATAGGGGATATATATATATGAGAATAAAATAAAGATAAAAAATAAAAAATAAAAAATAAAAATAAGAATAAGATAAGGGAAGAGGCACTTGTAAGAAGGTGGTAAAGGGAAGAGTACCGACCTTAGCTCAGATAAATAGCCCATTAATAGGGGGTGTACATAGTACATTCATTATTCCCTACTTTCAAGCCTGGGTCTGTGAGCGCGGAATCCTTCCTTTATTGTATAATGCTGATGCGGCCCGCGATGAAATTAAAGCGGAGAGCCACCCGTAAAAAAAAAAATGCCACCAAAATTCCTAAAAAAATTAAAAACATTTGGAAAAAAAAAAAATTTATACTTACCTAAACCCTTGTTGCTAGGCAGTCTTCCTAATCTGCCTCTTCCTATTCCGCGGCGTGTTCTTCTCCTCGGTGAGTGGCCCCGTTGTCTTCTGGGAACTGTGTGTGTTCCCAGAACACCACGGGGCCATTCACAGATCGCTGCGCCGCTCGCGCGTGCACAGTAGGAAACTGGCAGTGAAGCGGCAAGGCTCCACTGCCTGTTTCCCTTACATAGGATGGCGGTGCCGGGCCTGAGAGCCGAGGGACGGTTCGGCCTCGGGCGGTTGACATCGCGAGCACCCAGGACAGGTAAGTCTACTTATTTAAAGTCAGCAGCTACAGTGTTTGTAGCTGCTGACTTTAAATTTTTTTTTTAGCTGGCCGGAATCCCGCTTTAAGTTGGACACCCCTGCTCTAGGCCATCTTTATGTAGAGCAACAATTCTTTTTTTCAGATCCTCAGAGAGTTCTTTGCCGTGAGGTGCCCTGTTAAACTTCCAGTGACCAGTATGAAAGATTGACAGCGATAACACTAAATTTAACACACCTGCTCCCCATTCACACCTGAGACCTTGTAACACTAATGAGTCACATGACACCGGGGAGGGAAAATGGCTAATTGGGCCCAAATTGGACATTTTCACTTAGGGGTGTACTCACTTTTGTTATCAGCAGTTTAGACATTAATGGCTGTGTGTTGAGTTATTTTGAGGGGACAGCAAATTTACACTGTTATACAAGCTGTACACTCACTACTTTACATTGTAGCAAAGTGTCATTTCTTCAGTGTTGTCACATGAAAAAATATAATAAAATATTTACAAAAATGTGAGGGGTGTACTCACTTTTGTGAGATACTGTATATATCCACTTAAGGACCGGAAAGATTTACCCCCTTAATGACCAGGCCATTTTTTGCACTACGGCACTGCATCGTTTTAACTGACAATTGCGTGGTCGTGTGACGTTGCACCCAAACAAAATTGACGTTCTTTTTTTCCCACAAATAGGGCTTTCTTTTTGTGGTATTTGATCACCTCTGCGGTTTTTATTTTTTGTACTATAAACAAAAAAAGACCGACAATTTAAAAAAACAAAACAATATTTTTTACTTTTTGCTAAAATAAATATCCCAAAAAATATATATTAAAAAAACTTTTTTTTTCAGTTTAGGCCAATATGTATTCTTCTACATATTTTTGGTAAAAAAAAAAAAATCACAATCACATTTTTTTTACTAGCAATGACGGCGATCTGCAATTTTTAATGGGACTGTGACATTGCGGTGGACAGATCAGACACTTTTTACATTTTTTTGGGACCATTGATATTTATACAGCGATCAGTGCTATAAAAATGCACTGATTACTGTAAAAATGTCACTGTCAGGGAAGGGGTTAACACCAGGGGAGATGAAAGGGTTAAATGTGTTCCCTGGGAGGTGTATCTAACTGTATGGGGGCTAGGCTGACTGGAGGAGGAGAAAGATTGCAGTTCCTAATAACTAGGAACAGACAATCACTCTCAGCTCCCCTGTCAGAACAGGGATCAGCCGTGTTTACACTGGCAGATCCCCGTTCTGCCTCTGTGTGGAGCGATCGCAGGTAGCCGGTGAACATTGCACACGCCGACCACGGGCTCTGGGGCCGCGCGTAATAGAGCCAACCTGCCGCAGTACAACTGCAACAGCAGCGGCTAGTATTTAAGTGAATATATAACTTTTGGAAGGCAACATAGTTTAATATCATAGTTCTGGAGTTTCTTTCTGGTTGATACAACCAAGTTGGAATGCAACAAGTTGCACATCAGAATATTCAGAGATCAGGCCTCCATCAAGGCTGAACAAAACCTTGGCTCCTGATCGACTGGTGTGATAACATGGAAATCCTTGATTAGCCCTCTGCAAGCAAGCTTCAAAAGGATCATAGCTGACAAGATGATTGATGAATGTCCTGCTACAAAGATCAAAGGATCAACAGGCACTGTATTGACCCAGGATACATAGACATGATACATGGACAATGCTGCCCCTAGAGGCCAATACAGTAATATATTATTTGAGAAGGACTGCCCCGGAACTACTTTCATTCGTTAGAAACCTAAATGGGCAGGCAATGGGGTTGGGTCTGGACGGTGTATGGATAAAGTTTAAAAAGTGCACACAGGAGGGAAGTTGTCCCTTTTCACTCTTGGCTCGTGCCTGATGGCTCTCTGAGCCTCATGGCGCTCTCTGTTACCATCTTGAGCCCAGCTGATGAGACCGTGTCTTGCAATAAGTATCTTTGATATTCTTGTGTTATATGCTTTATAGTATTTACATGTTAGCATTTTTCTATTTTCTTGGGAAATAAATAAGACGTTGTTTTATTAAGCAGTGTGTTTGTTTTCATAGCTAACCTTATATCATTGTGCTTATCAACAGAGTTTTGATAGACTAGCTAACTATAGCAGTAGACAAGTTAATACATATATGGAAGAAATAGAGGGAATCCGTAATCACCCTCGGATAATAATATAATTTCAGTATTTATTTCAATACCGGTATATATTTTTTTATTATTATTAAAAAGCTGACCTCCAAAGAGAAATAAAAACAACACTTTAAAAAAAAAAACACCTACAGTATATCTATATAATTTTTTTTAAATGTAACTAATTTTAGTTTACTTTATTAAAAATCGCAGCTAGCATAAGAACCTGATTTTGTTTTGGTATCAGACTCCTGTAATCCCCTGAGGAGAGAGGGGCAGCACTAGGAGCCAATAAGGTGTCTTGCATGCACATGTGCTGACAAGGAACACGCTAACCTGAGGAAAGAGCAAAGAGGTGACCTAATTCTTCTTCTGTGGCTCCTTCACTGTGCAGTTACAGGCTGTATTGTTTAGCTGCAGTAATAGCCAACAATCTGGTTGTGCTTTTTGTCAGGGCTTTTTAAATTTCAAGACTGGATTGATAGAAATATAATATAATTGGCATGTAAGAATGTGTATTTAGCTGTTTGCTTGGAGATCAAACTTAATTATTCTTGTAATTATTAAAAAAAAATATATATATATATATATGAAATTACTGTTGGTTTAACTTCTTGAAATCATGGGTTAACTAATGCTTCTAAGCCTTGCTGCACAACAAAACTCAGATTGATGGTGAAAGGTTCTATGTTCAGAACCAATGGGGTACAATTTTAGTAATTCTGTGCCTGATCCACCTGTTAGGCATTGCTGATGCTTACATCTCTCTGTGAATAAGTGTTTCGCTAGGTCAGCTTTTCTTCTCTTCAACTTTCTGGTCTCAGGGAACCTCTGCTAAAAAATGACTATATCTACAACTCATGATACATTCGTGTGATGATCAGTGGGAAGAATGCTCCTTTCACTTGTGGTCATTGGGAAGAAATACCCCCTTACAGATAGCTAAAAAGATCAATGGTGTCACTAGGAACTTATCTGAGAGGCAGACATTGCTCATTGTGTAAGGAACCCCTAGCAACCTCTGGAGGAACTCTAGGGTTCCATGGAACCCTGGTTGAGAAACCCTACACTAGGAAGTGGTGACACTGCAGGTCCAGAATGAACAATAAATGAAGGCAGAGGCCATTCTGCTTCAGCACTGCCTACTCCTAACTAGAGACCATTAGTGAACAGAGGTAAGGGTGGAGTAGCCTGCATGTTTGGTGAATAAGAAGGCCAACAAAAATATTGGCCAGAAAGTTCATCCATCTTTCTCCGGGGACACTGAAACCCTAATGCCGTGTATAATCGAGCGGAATGTCCAAAAGAAAAAGTCAGACGGGAGCTTTTCATTGTATATTCCGATCGTGTGTATGCCCCATCGGACTTTTCACATCGAAAATTCTGACGGACCTAGAAAGACAGCATGTTCTAAATTTTTCCGACGGGACCAATTCCTATCGGGAAAACCGCTTGTCTGTATGCTGTTCCGAAAAATGACGCAAGCTCTGAAGCAAGTACGAGACGAAGTTATTGGCTACTGGCTATTAAACTTCTGTTTTCTAGTCCCGTCCTACGTGTTGTACGTCACCGTGTTCTGGACGGTCGAAATTTGGTGTGACCGTGAGTATGCAAAACAGCTTGAGCGGAATTCCGTCGGAACTCCGTTGGAAAAACCTTCAGAGTTTATTCCGACGGGAAAACTGGTCATGTGTACAGAGCATAAGACAGAAATTTGTGTATGTGATATATATAAAGAAAAGTGTATCTAAAGCCAAAACTTTTAGTTTTAGTTTTCAAATATAGTAGACAAGGGTCAAAAAATAAATCCAAAATTTGACCTAAGCCCCCTCTTTGAATAACATAAAGGTCTTCATGAGCTCCCTAGTAGTAAACAGCACTTGCCTACTTTTACTTACATAATTTGGTAGACTGGAATTCATCAAAGATAAAACAGTTTTAAGATTAAATGGACCAATCTACGTAAATTAAAATAAAATAAAAACAACACTCAGACTATTCCCTAAACGTAAGATCAAGAGATAATGGACCCAAACACAAGAGGGAATCACTGCATTTCATGGTCATGCAGCAGTACCAAATATTAACAGCAGGGGCAAAGGACCACTGCAACTGCAGATTTCTGTCCAGAGAAAACTTGGGAGTTGCAGAAAGTTGGAGCTCCATTACTAGACACGATGGTCCAAAACAAACGTTAAATGTACAGAGTTGCTTAAAACCCCTTTAAGAAAATTGCAGTTGCTCTCAACAGTTTGTCTTTAGCTGTAAAATGTATCTTTAGCCAAAGAAGTAAAATGTTTTGGACAGAGTAGAGATGTGTTAACACTCCTATCAGGTTTGTTTTTTGCTGTGCTCAGTCAAGCGATTTCTTATTACTTTATGTCCAGAAGACAAAACAGGAGATAAGTGCAAAAAGTATACCCAGTGGAAGATTTTCCTTCAATGGCGGTTCCATAAATTTTGGATTTCCATCACATCTTTTTATCCAATTGACAATGGTCACCAGGGCATACAGATAGGGTGAATTTGCCCAGCAGTGATATAGACAACAATAACTTGATAAAAAAAAAGTTTTTGTTAGAGATGTGTCTTAAAGGAACCATAGTTTTAGGCTGTTAAAGGATCCCTTCATCAAAATTAAAAGAGACCTGCTAGGTAAATGATTGGTTATTTTATATGATAATATTTATGATACATTTAACAACCTTGTAGGCAGGTGCTTTCTACTTTCTCCACTTTAGTTGGCGCTCGTCTGTAGGGGCATTGCGATTGGAGGGGAAGTCAAGAGTAACAAGGTTCCTCTGTGGTTTCCTGGGTTACTGAGGAAGCTATCCAATCGGATGCCTCCCCGATGTGACTCTGGCAGCCATCTTGGGTGAGGCAGAGTCTATTTAACCCCTTCCCAACCAGCCGCCACAGTTGTACTGCGCCAGGTTGGCTCTCCTTGGCGAGCCAACATAACTGTATTTAAGTTTGCCTTTTGACCACTAGGGGGCGCAATGCCGGAGCCAGTGCACGTGCCCGGCGGTCAAGATGACCACCGGGTACCCGCGATTGCTCCAAACATAGTCAGAATGGAGATCTGTCAATGTAAACAGACAGATCTCCGTGCTGTCAGGGGTGAGGAGAGTGATCTGTTCTTTCTAAGTATGAACAATGACTGGTCTTCTCCCCCAGTCAGTCCCCTCCCCCCACAGTTAGAATCACTCCCTAGGGAACACAGTTAACCCCTTGATCGCCCCCTAGTGTTAACCCCTTCCCTGCCAGTGACATTTACACAGTAATCAGTGCATTTTTATAGCACTGATCTATGTATAAATGCCAGTGGTCCCAAAAATGTGTCAAAAGTGTCCGATATGTCCGCCATAATGTCGCAGTCCCGATAAAAATCGCTGATCACCACCATTACTAGTAAAAAAAAAAAGTCATAAATCCCCTATTTTGTAGATGTATTTGAGTATATTGCCCATTTTTGACTTGCATCACGCTTAGTTTATTAATTTTTTTTATTCTCACAAAGCGCTCCACTATTTGTTTTCTTATTGTTTTGCTATATCTAATTGTTGTGTTAGCTGCTAGTACTAAGGGCAGCGCAGAATTCATTTTTACACCATTTTGTTATCTGTAGGTAAAAATGACCAAGCGGACAATACAACCGCTTTAAGGCCCTGGCCCTGGCTCTCAGGCTTGCGCACATTTCACTTGTGAGTAGTGTAGGGACATGTCACCTGTCTGGTAGGGACAGCAATTAGCAGTAGGTTCCAGACGCGTAGGGAAAGGGTAGGGACATGCCATCCTTCCTGGAGACCTTCCCATTTGGGCACGGACTGGCCAGGCCACATTCCGCCCCTCCAGACAGACGTTGTTGGCACACCTGAGACCTGCTCTACTACATAATGCTGTTACATTCTGTGATTGTTCCTGATCGGGCACCCTCCCGTCGTGCTTCCTGTGAATTATTGAACTTTGACATTAATATAATTCTGTTCTCTGCAACTGGACTCTGAGTGTTTACTGCTGCCACACCACACTGCACCTCCCCACAACCACCTTATAACCCACTGCATCATACACAGATATATTATTTTTGGTTGTGCAGCATAGTAATGGAGATCTGCTAGATTTTCAGATCCTTAATGAGAATATTTATTTATATACAAAATATCCTATATCAAATAGAATCACTTTAGCCTTCTATTTAGGAGATAATACAATTGCAGCAATAAACATTAGCAAAACAGTCTTTGTTTTGTGCCGTTTTCAAGTCCAAAAATGTCAGAGGTACACCACGGAGTGTTCACTCATCCGCTGGTCTGATCAGATAACCATTAAAGATAATATAGACATCAGTATCATCATTGTACAATGCGTTTTCCCGCTCCCGTTTAAACATCCTCACCCAAACTTCGTCCTTCTCCTTCAGCTCAAGCATAAGGCTTTGACTTTGCATAATACTCCGGTCACTTGGCTGTGCATATAAAATAGCCATCTCCTGGTCATTCTTCATGATGTGTATATAGGTCTCTTTCAGATTCCAGGTGTGGACATTCAAGTTGAAGTAGTAGATCCCAGAAATGTAGCAGACGAAGGTCCCTGAGAACATGTTGAAGTGTTTGTAAAGATTTACAAACTCTGTGTCGAAGATGACGGCTTGGAAGTAATCAGTGCTGTGCACTGATTTACGACGGGCAACAGAGAAAGCAGAATACTGGACCTTGCAGGAGTTTCCTGGTGGACCTACTTGACCCTTCTGACCCTTCAACCCCAGAATCCCTTGTGGTCCTCGTTCACCTTCTTTTCCTGAGACTCCTGGAGGACCTTTGTCTCCTATATCACCCTTCTCACCTGTCAAAGTGATGGTACAGTACATCACAGTGAGGAACAATTCATTTGGGCAAACATATACAACGTAGGTTTGTTTGACATTTTTTAATTCTACATAAAGCCCAACTCCAGACACAATGATTTCACCTTCTTTGTAAGTGTTGGTATGCCGTTACCCTGAGGTAATGGCATACCAAAATCATTAATGATGGTTAAATCATTGTTCCAGGGTTGAGTAAAGGCACAAAAACAATTCACATAGACAAAATGGAAAAAAACACAAACACACGTCTAAAAGAGGTAGTTGTTGGTGCTCCAAAACCAGTATTTTTTGGGGTGTAGCACTTCTCTCTGTCTGGATTCCTTGGCCTATAAAGTCAAGGGATCCTATAACCTAACCCATTATGTATTAAACTGTTATAAACTTATTTTAAAGTCGTTATGCTTTCTTCTTTAAATTCCCACTTACCCTAGTCTTAGCTCTTAAAGCGGTTGTATACCCGCACATCTAAAAAAAGAAAAAGAAAAAAAACCCCTGCAAGGCAAAGGCATAATGAGCTAGTATGCAACGCATACTAGCTCATTATGAAATACTTACCTTAGATCGAAGCCCCCGTATTGTAGCCCAGTCCACGCTGAGGGAGCTGACATCTTGCCCTCTGCATTTCTTCCGGGTTTGCAGCTCCGGCGCTGTGAGTGGCCGGAGGCGCAATGACGTCACTCTTCCCAGCAAGGTCCTCCAGCGTCTGCCGGACCTTCAGGCATTCAGAGCGCATGCACCGCTGACGTCAGCGGCTGCATGCAAAGGTTTACAGGTTTAGGAGATATTAATTTTACCTACAGGTAAGCCTTATTATAGGCTTACCTTTAGGTAAAAATGACAAATTAGGGTATACAACCACTTTAAAGTGAGTCTTGTCCCATTTGTGTACTTTAAAGTGAGTCTTGTCCTTATTTGTGTAGGTGGGTTCCACTCATTTCACTTGATTAACACTTTTCAAATAGACAGAAAGTGTGTAGAATTTCCCTCATGCTTTAACACTAAATGTATCCCTTCCCCTTCACTTAAAGAGGAAGTAAACTTCCATCTTTGAATTTTACCTATAGGTAAGCCTATAATAAGGCTTACCTATTGGTAGTGTAAATATCTCCCAAACATGCACCATTTAGAAGATATTTACTGTACATGCAGCCAGTGATATGACTGGCGCATACACTCTGAAGGAACAGTCACCTGTGCCATTCCTTCAGAGCCCTGTGCCGTGACCGGTAGCTCCCGGTGGCCAATTACAGAGATGGAGTCTGCAAACCCAAAGGAAAGATGGGTGAAGCTGGGAGCAGTATTCAGAGATGACATTGCATCGCTGGAAGGCTTAATTTTCAGGTAATGTGCTAGTACGGGATGCATACTAGAACATTATGCATTTGCCTTGCAGATTATAAAAAAAAAAAACGTACAGCGGTTTACAACCTCTTTAACCTTAAAATTAAGCAACTAAACCCTTTTCCAGGGCAAAGAAGGTTAGGGTTTTTTAAATACAGAGGCTCCTGAGTCCTGACGCAAAAGAGATGAGTATGCAAAGGAGGGGGTGAGTTTATTTAAAGCAGGGTTTTTTTTAAGATTACTGGAAGGGTTAGTGTTATGTCGCGTACACACGAGCGGAATTTCCGACAGAAAGAGTCCGATGGGAGCTTTTCATCGTATATTCCGACCGCGTGTATGCCCCATCGGACTTTTTCTGTCGAAAATTCAGACGCACTTAGATAGAGAACACGTTCTATATTTTTCCGACGGAACTAATTACTATTGGAAAAAACGCTTGTCTGTATGCTGTTCCGACACACGAAAAACGACGCATGCTCTGAAGCAAGTACGAGATAGAAGCTATTGGCTACTGGCTATTGAACTTCTGTTTTCTAGAACCGTCATACGTGTTGTACGTCACCGCGTTCTGGACGGTCGGAATTTGGTGTGACCGTGTGTATGCAAGACAGCTTGAGCGGAATTCCGTCGGAACTCCGTCCGTCCTAAAATCCTTCAGAGTTTATTTCGACGGCTAAACCGGTTGTGTGTACAGGGCATTAGACTTACAGGAGGAGTTAATGTTAGGGTTACAGGGAAGTTTAGTGTTATGGTAAAAGGGTTACTGTTTGAGTTACAGAGAAGGTTAGTGTTACAGAGGGGGTTAGTGTTAGGGTTACATGAAGGTTGGTTTTAGGGTTACAGGGAAGGTTAGTGTTAGCATACAGGGAAGGTTAGTATTACTGTAAAAGGAAGAGTTAGTGCACAAGTTAAAGGAAGGATTAGTATTACAGGGAATGTTGGGGTCAGGGTGACAGGAGGGGCTTTTGTTAGGGTTACAGGGAAGTTTAATATTATGGTATAAAGAAGGGCTGGTGTTTTGGTCATAAGTTGGTTAGTGTTTCAGGGAGGGTTAGTGTTATGGGGCATACACACGGTCGGACTTTTCGTCTACAAAAGTCCGACAGCCTGTCCGACAGACTTCCGGCGGACTTTCGGCGGACTTGCGGCGGACTTTCTAACGAACGGACTTGCCTACACACGACCACACAAAAGTCCGACGGATTCGTACGTGATGACGTACACCGGACTAAAATAAGGAAGTTGATAGCCTGTAGCCAATAGCTGCCCTAGCGTGGGTTTTTGTCCGTCGGACTAGCACACAGACGAGCAGATTTCGGGGTCCGTCGTAGTTACGACGTAAAGATTTGAAGCATGTTTCAAATCTAAAGTCTGTCGGATTTGAGGCTGAAAAAGTCCGCTGAAAGTCCGGGGAAGCCCACACACGATCGGATTACCAGCCAGCTTTAGTCCGTCGGCGTCCGTTGGACTTTTGTAGACGAAAAGTCCGACCGTGTGTACGCCCCATTAGGGTTACTGTGAGAATTAGTATGAGGGTTACAAAAACGGTTAGTCTAAGGGTTGTAGGAAGGATTCATGTGAGCAGTTATTGTTATGCCCCGTACACACGGTCAGACTTTGTTCGGACATTCCGACAACAAAGTCCTAGGATTTTTTCCGACAGGATGTTGGCTCAAACTTGTCTTGCATACACACGGTCACACAAAGTTGTCGGAAAATCCGATAGTTCTAAACGCGTTGACGTAAAACACGTACGTTGGGACAAAAACGGGGCAGTGGCCAATAGCTTTCGTCTCTTTATTTATTCTGAGCATGCGTGGCACTTTGTCCGTCGGATTTGTGTACACACGATCGGAATTTCTGACAAATTTTGTTGTCGGAAAATTTTATATCCTGCTTTCAAACTTTCCGATGGAAATCCGATGGAAAATGTGTGATGGAGCCTACACATGGTCAGAATTTCCGATAACAAGGTCCTATCACACATTTTCCGTCGGAAAATCCGACCGTGTGTACAGGGCATTAGAGTTGTTAGGATTAGTAAAATGATTAGCATTAGTGTTGCAGGGATTTGTATTAGGGTTCCAGAAAGTGTGCTTCCTAATCCTTTGAATTTTCCTTTTACCTGTTGCCTTCCCTAATGCCGCGTACACACGGTCGGACTTTTCATCTACAAAAGTCCGACAGCCTGTCCGACAGACTTTCGGCGGACTTTCGGCGGACTTGCGGCGGACTTGCGGCAGACTTTCTAACGAACGGACTTGCCTACACACGACCACACAAAAGTCCGACGGATTCGTACGTGATGACGTACACCGGACTAAAATAAGGAAGTTGATAGCCAGTAGCCAATAGCTGCCCTAGCGTGGGTTTTTGTCCGTAGGACTAGCATACAGACGAGCGGACTTCGGGGTCCGTCGTAGTTACGACGTAAAGATTTGAAGCATGTTTCAAATCTAAAGTACGTCGGATTTGAGTCTAAAAAAGTACGTTGAAAGTCCGGAGAAGCTCACACACGATCGGATTACCAGCCAGCTTTAGTCCGTCAGCGTCCGTTGGACTTTTGTAGATGAAAAGTCCGACCGTGTGTACGCGGCATAAGCCATGGCATGTTCATTGGCTACTCTTGCTCTTCCCTGGCCTCCAAATGACTATGTTTCTTACTTGTGACTATATACTGTGCTTGGTTCTACCTATTCCACCTGACACCTCCAGAGGTGATAAAAAGATGTTCAAAATCCATGCAAGCCCAGTTTACTAGAATTGCATTTCAATGCACCAGGGTCAAACGGAACTGCAGACCCATAATGTCAAATTTTGTCTGCTGTAATTGCACTTTTGTTAAACACTACTAAAAAAAGCAAAGTTCATGTTGAGCTCAGAGGATATGGTAACTAAACACTATGTTGAAACACTTTGTGGAAGAAGACCCTTAAAGACTAACCCTTTAGGATGCTCATCTCAATACGTGGCTGGACCCTCGGCATAGGGTACATCACATACTCTTTCATCCTGGTTTTCTTAGGAGCATCCGCTGGCTCTTCTGAGCCTCCGCAACAGCGAATACAAGACGGGTTCCCGATTTCTTGCCATAGGAAAGTTCTCGGTGCAGCTGCATCAGCTGACATGACAGAGATAAAGATGAAGAGTGTTGGGAAATGCATCACAGTTCCTCTCTGCTTTCCTATAAAAAAAGAAAAAGAAAACATAGAAAAAGTAAAACTAATATTGTAATAACAAGGGAGTAGCAGCAGATTGCTGTTCAGGACTGTACCAGATGAGGGGGATTGGTAGGGCAACATAACCTTTCCATGTGCATGGGAAGTTAGCAAAGGACAACATTGTGCTCAGGAATAATGTGATGTACCAGCTCCCTATGGAAATTCTCCATGTTCCTTGTTTTAAATAAACAAATCAAATAACTTGGCCATATAATACAAGAATCTCTCATATTTCTCTGGAGATCTATGACCTTATTAGCAGATGTACTGTATTTCACTTCAATAAGCCAGCTGTTGACAAAATTACATTACCTATATTATTCTCTGGAAGCCCATCCTATTGACACTGTGCTGAATTATCCTCCTGAAATCTGCTACACTACACAATGGCTGGAAACATTGTGTGGAACCACAGCAAATTTGTGGGTTTTCTCTCGGTTTTTGTCATTTTAGGGATCTACAGTAATTATCAATGTTTTTAGCGAAGATCTACAAAATTTTGACTTGAAACTCACACATTTTCACATATTTTTTTTTTTTTACAAAAGTGTGCATCTTAGGTGAAAGTTGTGTGAATTGTAGGTTGATCAAGTGAGGATGGGTTTATAACCTCTGTCTAACAGGTTTTTCAGATGAATTACCCTTACTTCCTGTTCCTGTAATTCAACCGGTGCTACCAGGGACAGGAAAGGGGATGACCACAGACAAGAACAAAATCATCTTTTTCATTATTGTAGTGTAAGAACCTCTAGCAGGTTTCTATTACTGTGTCGCCTTTAAAGGATTTTTCCCACACTTCCCACCTCAGAAACCAGTAACAAAGGCTAACAGGGAATGTAACTTACTAATATTGAGACCCTAAACCTCAACTTAAACCCTAATCTTCAACCCAACAACATAAAGTAAACCCTAAGCTGTATGTAAAGCCAAAACCTTTTTTTTAACCTTTGGATGGAGTAAAACCACATCTGGATTTTATTGTTATGCCTGTACTCAAGAGGGAGTTTGACCTTCTCCATTTTGTTCTGGTGTCCACTGTCTCCAGAGCAGAATGTGATGGGATAGTCAAAAGTATTAAACAGGAGATAAGGGTCAATTTTTCAATAGGTTAACATGTTCTGATGACAGCTGCCTAGTTGGAGGTATCTTTTGGCTTTTGCAAGATCTCTGACTACCTGCCGAGTCTCTGGGATAGGAAATGAAGGGCAATCTCCCTGACAGCACATGTGACAGTGACCTAACCATTTTCTATTCTATCCTAAACTACTTAACCGCTGGCTTTTTTTTGCACTTTAGGATTTACACTAATCCTAAACTTCAGCCCAACGCCAAACCATAACTGTCACAACCTTAACTCTTCCTCCAATTCTTGCTCCTCAACCTAAACTGTAAACCCCATTCCTAAACCTACTGTATCCCTCATTTCTTAAACTGAAAGTCACTTAGCCAAAATGACAATTGGTGGCCAACAAACACGCCTTGGGAGGGGGGGGGGGTGTCATCTATCAGACAGGTTAAAGAGACCCTGTCACCAGCTTAAAAAATTGCAGTTAAAAGCACGGGGGAAAAAACGAGCATTTTATATGTTGCTTTGTTGATTTGCTGCATAAAATGATTTGCTGTTTTTTCTTTCCATACATGATTTTGGTTCACTTACAATGTGCCTTTTAACTTGTTACCGCAGGAGAGTCACGTCCCTACCATAAGCCCCTCTGTCATTCCAGATCCTAGCCCTCTCCTGTCCTGGGAGTGTCTAATTACTCTCTGGGCTGACCCAGCTCCTTTGCCCCTCCCTCCATCTCCCATTTCTTTATTTTAGGCACTTTACATGTATATTCTATATTCACATCAGTCCCTGCTTTCAAGGAGCTTACACTCTAATGCCGCGTACACACGACCAGACTTTACGGCATACTTGGTTCGGCAGACCGGAGTCCGTCGGGCAATTCGATCGTGTGTGGGCTCCAGCGGACTTTTTTTCCCCAAAAGTTCGATGGACCTAGAAATAAGACATGTTTCAAATCTTTTCGACGGACTCCGGTCGAAAAGTCCGCTCGTCTGTATGCTAGTCTGAAGGACAAAAACTGATGCTAGGGCAACTATTGGCTACTGGCTATCAACGTCCTTGTTTTAGTCCGGTCATACATCATCAAGTACGAATCCGTCGGACTTTGGCTGATCGTGTGTAGGCAAGTCCGTTCATTTGTAAAGTCCGTTGAAAAGTCCGCAGGACAAAGTCTGCCGTAAAGTCCGCTTGTGTGTACGCGGCATAAGGATCCTAATGCCGCGTACACACGACTGGACTTTCCGGCAAACTAGGTCCGACGGTCTTCCAGAAGGACTTTCGGCGGAATTCCGACGGACTTTCAAAACAAATGGACTTGCCCACAAACGAACGGACTAAGTCCGTTCGTAAGTCCGTTCGTTTTGAACGTGATGACGTAAACGGGCTAAAACAAGGAAGTTCAATAGCCAGTAGCCAATAGCTTCCCTTGCGTCGTATTTGGTCCGTCGGACCAGCACACAGACGAACGTATTTCCTGATTTAAGTCCGTCGGAATTGAGTCCGTCGGACAGATTTGAAACCTGTTTTATTTCTAGGTCCGTTGGATTTCTCCCCTGAAAAACAAACAGATTAGCCCACATACGATCAGATTGTCCGACGGACCTATCCCGTTGGACCTAGTCTGCCGGAAAGTCCGGTTGTGTGTACGCGGCATAACTCTCTTTCATGCATATACTAGCGCCAATTTAGACAGGAGCCAATTAACCTACCAGCATATCTTTGGAGTGTGGGAGGACACCCATGCAGGCGCAAGTGCTATCCACTTAGCCATTGTGCCCCCAATATTTTTTTTATGTACGTAGCTGCCAGGGAGGAAGTGAAGGGAAATACTATTGGCAGTACCCAACAGCAGTCTCAGGGCTTTTGGATGTCTACACAAGGGAGGTTTTTACTGGTAAATAACATGGGTAAAATACAATAGTATACAAATAATTTCTAGAAAGGTTAAGTACAGCGCTGCGCTGAAAGTAAACTAAGACAGCAGCCAACACACCCGTAGACTCAGGATCAAAATTTTAACAAAAAATTCAAAGTGTGGCGCTATTTGCTCTGTGAATATATAGTAAATAAATACGAAAATCCTAAAAATTAAGTGACCTCAAAACAAACATTTCAGTGTGAACAAGAAAGATGCCACGTGAACATGTGTAACAGTGGCTAGTGAACAAGGTAATAATACATATATGTATTCAATTCAAATAAACATCAGAAACGATATTGTATATAAAGTCCATATCACAATGGATGAAATATAAAAAAGCAAAAAGTCTGTGATAACAGTGCATATGTGATGATAAACAGGTGCTTCTTGAACATGCAGAAGGATTATTTAGACCCGGCAAACTGGCAGATAAATGGACCGTGGGAGACCAGAGGTGCACGGAAGGTTGAAATCAGTGCCAGGACCATCACCAGAAACTATGGAGGCTTACCAGAAGTAGTGGCCTGAAATAGCATATGCCATACAGGTCAAAAAGGCTTGATGACCAACAGGTCTGGATGTTTTATCTGGTCAGATGTCATCACCACACAGAACGGGGGGTGGGGGGAAATAATCAGCACGGCTTCAAACACTGAAGGAAGGATGAGCTATAAATCACAAGCACCACTCAACCGGGCACGTGCGATGACATCAGCGTTAGCACTTCCCTATGCGTTTTGTCATAAAGTACATCATCAGTTATACAATACAATACTTTGCCTCCTGCAGTTCACAGTACTCCCCTATGTCTTCTGCTTTTCTGTAGAAAAAGCAGAAGAAAAGCAGAAGACATGTTTCTGATGTTTATTTGAATTTAATACATATATGTATTATTACTTGTTCACTAGCCACTGTTACACATGTTCACATGGCATCTTTCTTGTTCACACTGAAATGTTTGTTTTGAGGTCACTTAATTTTTAGGATTTTCGTATTTATTTACTATATATTCACAGAGCAAATAGCGCCACACTTTGAATTTTTTGTTGATTTTTTACAAATAATTTCTACCTTTGTTAAAATTAGTGGTCTATCGACAGGGTTTCTCTAAAGTGGACCTGAACTTAAAAAGTGAAGATTTGCTATATTATAGTAGACATGTGCGCAGTCAATAAATTTAGTTCGGTTCGTTACTTTCCATTTCGTATTAGCCGTTAATTCGTATTTCATTATTCGTGTCCGAAATTCGATTTGGATTCGTACGAAATACGAATTTTCGTTAACTTTTCGTAACAATTACGAATGTTCGTTATGATGAATTTATCATTATGAGGGGCTCCCACCATCCCTGTGCTGTGCTGACTTCCTGGGTTTTTTAACTTCATCATTACGAATAATCATAATTAACGAACATTCGTATTTTGTCCGATTCTGAATCTCCCATCGACTACCAGTACCAGTCTCCCACTCTCATATTTAAAAAGGTCCCAACCCTCACTCAGCAGCAGAAGAAAACCTCTGATTGGTCAACAAAACACCAGTCACGTTTCCGTTGTAACGGAAATTGGATCCAAAATTCGTAAACAAAATTTCAAATTTCGTACAAAATTCGGAAGCGTAGCAATTCGTATTTCGGATCCTCCCAAATGTACGAATTTACGGAAATTCGTACAAATTTTTGATTCGTACTAAACTAATCGCACATGTCTATATTATAGGGAACATCTCAAAATATTCATTGTGCCTAAGCAGGACCTCAAAAAATCTACCCTTTGTCCTGAATTTTTACTGAAAAATAGCAGTGCACTTTCTGTGCCTAGGCACTACAGTGTCTACAGCCTCGTAGCGGTATGTCTGCAGTGTGAAATCCTTTAAAGCAGTGGTCTGAAAACTGTGGCCCACAGGCCGGATGTGGCCCTTTGCTTGCCTTCATTTGGTCCCTGGAGCACCATGGCATCCACTGACACCATTGATGGTGCACCATTCCTCCTACAGACACCAATGGCGGGGCACCAGTCCTCCCACAGATACTAATGATGGGGCACCAGTCCTCCCACAGATACCAATGATGGGGCACCATTACTTCCACAGACACCAATGATGGTGCACCATTCCTACCTTAAATACCAACAACGAGGCACCAATTCTTCCACTGAAACCAACAATAGGGAACTTTTTCCACTAAAACCAATGATGGGGCACTGTGGGCTCTCACTGTCACAACAGCATTTTCTAATCCCACAGGCCAAAGTCCGGCCTCTCTAAGGCCGCAAGAACAGTAAACTGGCCCCTTGTTCATATAGTTTGGAAACCCCTGATCTAAAGCATTGCCGCCTCTAACTGTTAGTCTCAGGAGATTTGGAGTGAGATTTGGTGATATCTTGCTGCTCACTGTTCTCCAAGCTGGAAAGGAAGCTGTACTTGAGCGCCTGCAGTGCAAGCATCTCTTTACTTCTGCATTATACATTTTTCAGATCTGTGATTCTTCCACTTCTCCTACTGCTTTATGATCACTACTCTGTAAGGGAGCAGTTTTGTTTGCCTGTGACATGAGGAAGCAAAGCCCTGCCTCTACGAAGATCAGCTGCAAAGAGAACAAAGTCCTTTGTTGTCTGCTTGTCTTTTTTGAGCACAGCTTCCATAGTTCAAATCCTCTTTAAAGAACTTGTCCTAGCAGCTATCATTTGCCCCAAGATGAAGGAACTTTGAAGCAACAGTCTTTATTGCTCTCCCCTACTCCCGTACACTGCAACATCGGCAGAAGCACCAAATCACAATTATGCTGTGTGCTCAGAACATGACCGATTCAGAACAACAGACTGTTGATAATAACAGAGCATATTTCTGCTGCTACATTTCTTCTGACCTCTGACGGGACAAAGCCCTTCTCTAATTGCAGTTGTTTCGCCAAGATACAATTTTCAAAGTCTCGCTGTTACAGTTAAAAAATGCCCTTTCATTTCAGAACATAGCAAATGACATTTTTCTTCCTTTAAAATTGGTATTTGCCTGAAGCATCCGTCAATCCAGCTAATAAGAGCAGCATGAGTATATTCAAACAGCATCCAAACCCTGTAGCTGGAGGACATGGTCCACTTAGATCCCATGCGCTATCAGTGAAGTCTTTGAAAAACAGTATTATCCATTCTTGGAGTGTTATGCTCGGAGGCAGCAGACACATCACAGATTGGGAGGACTGATTCTTAGGTTTCTCCAGCAGGTGGGCACCTCCTGTTCAAAAGTTAACTTCACAAGAGAAGTTCTTGTTGAGGTGTTCCAAGAAAGAGTTTGGAAAAAAGACTTTGGTTCCTTCTCCACATGGTGCACACATGCTGGATGTACGTAAGGGAAATAGAAGAAAAGGAAATAGACTGCTTTTCATCGCCATTGCTTTGTTATGCCATTTGAAGAGGCGATGGGCTTTAAAGTATATTTGTATTTCTGCTCTAAGCCCTTGTTCACAGGTGTGTGATTTTTCATATGTTATACTTATTAGAACATCGCACAACAAGAGGAATCCCAACTTTTCCTATGGTGCCTTTTCACATCTATGTGATTTTTAGAAGTTTAATTCATCTCTGAGCCAGCATTTCAGTCCAGACCGTATATAGTAACCTAACATCCTTTTGGAGAGAAAAGCAGATCAAGGCATTTGGGAGGGGGGGGGTATTGAAAGGGTAGGCAGCCTTTGAGAGGTGGAGATCTACTGTACCTGAACAACATGAATTAGATCAAAGATCACCAGGGTTCAGCACCCTTTTCTTTAAAGAAGAAATTACCTAGCAAGGCCTAACTAAAAAGTGAGGAAGAAGTAGTGGACAGTGTTAGTCAGTAGAGCAGTCAACAGTGTCAGTAGGGCTGTAGATGGTGCCAGTAGGCCATGGATGGTGTCAGTAGGTCAGTGGACTTTGTCAGAAGGGCAGAGGATTTTGTCAGTAGGGCAGAGGACTATATCTGTAGGGCAATGGATGGTGTCAGTAGGGCAGTGGATGGTGTCAGTAGAGCAATGGACAGTGTCAGTAGGTCAGTGGACTTTGTGAATAGGGCAGAGGATAGTATCAGTATAGCAGTGGATGGTGTCAGTAGGGCAATGGACGGTGTCAGTAGGTCAGTAGACTTTGTCAGTAGGGCAGAAGACAGTATCAGTAGAGCAATGGATGGTGTCAGTAGGGCAGTGGAAAGTGTCATTAGTTTTTATACTTTTCTATTTTTTACAGTTTTCTTTAACAGACCTGTTGGGGGGCTTTGGTGACTCAAAAGGGTTCTAAACAGGCACCTGATATCTCTACTTTGAGACACAAAAAGGTGATTGAGGACACAGTCCTCAGTCTGCATCTCTGCAGCCTCAGCTGCACTCACAGAATGAACAGGATGGGCTCTGCACAGTCTCCCTGTTCATTCACAAACTGAAGCATTGTAAGCACAGTTTACTATGCTTCTGTTATGAATGAACACATTGAGAGATCAGTACCAATGTCATTTACCAGTTCTTTCCCCCACTTTCCATCCTGAAGATTACCCGCAGCAGCAAGCAAGAGAGGAGAGGAAGGGAAGTCGGAAGCGCTGCAAGGGGGGGACCAGGGGAGCACACAGGGAGGCCCGGGCAGCAGAAGGAAGGGGAACCTGGACAGGAGCTGGGGCAGCATTTATTAGAACCGATCCCCTGTATTTTTCTCCTGTGGAAGCTGAATGCTGGCAGGGGGGAGAGGAGGAGAAGCCAGCTTTTAGCTGCTGAAGGAGGAAAATATAGGGATCAGTTTGAGTAAATTCACCTATACAGGCTCCAGGGGTTGGCATGGAAGGGATGTGATCTACCTGTCACCTGCCCGTGATCGACAGGTATATCGTGAATAAATGAAAATAAAAATTGAAGTGTGTATGGCCACCACTAGGACATCAGTTGCTCTTAAAGAGGAGCTCCAGCCCCCTCCAAAAAAATTAAAGTCAGCACCTACAAATACTGTAACTGCTGACTTTTAATATTAGGACACTTACCTGTCCAGGGGTCCCGCGATTTCGGCACCCCAGGCAATTTTTCAATCTGCTCTTGTGTGCTGCCACTGTCATTCCTTGCAAGGGGAAACTGGTAGTGAAGTCTTGGGGCTTCACAGCCGGTTCCCTACTGCACATGGGTGAAGGGCGCTGCGCTTTGTGAATGGCCTACGGCGGGGAAAGGAGGAGGGGGGCTGAACTTCCGGGGGAACTTGCCGCGGTGAGGTCTCCCGGTAGTGGTGACGGGGACCTGTCAAAAATAGGTACCTGTTCCCCCCTCTCCCCAGAAAGGTGCCAAATGTGGCTGTGGAGGGGGGGAGGAAGCAAACAAGCGGAGCTTCCCCTTGGGGTGGAGCTCTGTTTTAAATCAACCCTGGCCTAAATCTTATGTATTTGAGAAGCAAGCCAGGCAGACCAATAAGAATAATGTATTCTGTTCAGGATGCGCTACTAATGTGTTTAATAAGAGTATGAAGGGTTTGCAGTGTGTCTGCGATGATCTGGGTATGGATATAATACATTTTTGACGCCTTTATAATACATGTGTGATGGGTTTGATCAACACTTGTTAGAAGAAAAAAAACAGTTTATTTGAATCTTACAAGGTCATTGTGTTGTACACATCTCAAACTCATGTCAGACACATTGTTAATGCATTTCCATTTACAAAAATAAAAGCAGATGGAGCGTGATCAAGGGCTTGTGTGCATGGAATTTGGAAATGCCTTTGAGATGTCTTTGCCTTGTGTTTACATATGTTTGCCATCCATCCACATTGCCTTATATTGGGGGGGGAGCACAAAGCTAGCACTGGATTTAGTCCGCTAATGCCGCGTACACACGATCGGACATTCCGACAACAAAATCCTGGATTTGTCTTGCATACACACGGTCGCACAAATGTTGTCGGAAATTCCGAACGTCAAGGACGCGGTGACGTACAACACATACGACGAGCCGAGAAAAATGCAGCTCAATAGCCAGTGCGGCTCTTCTGCTTGATTCCGAGCATTCCGAGTGTTCTACCTGACCAGCCAGTGTGACACAGAGATATGGAGAGGCCTCAGACTGTCTCTACTATTGAACTGGTCGATGCCACCAAATATTCGGCCCGTGTGTATCAGCAGACTGATGACATCATCTCAACCCAGGCAAAGCCAATAGAATTTTGCAATGGTAAAAGTTGAAGCTTTTTTTTTTGTAACCACTTGCTGACTACACTATAGCTGAAAGACAGCTACAGTGTGGTCATCCAGTTGGTCATACATGGTGACTGATGTAAATATGAAAAACGTTGGATTTTTGATCCTGTGTGTGGCCACTCCTCCTTTGGATGTCACTTAGTTCTACACCAGAGGGGTGCCAATAAAGGAATGGAATCTGTCAGAGCTTTGCTATATGTACGCTGTACTGTTGATTAGCATGATGTCATGGTGAGGATAGGTCATTTACAGAACCGCTTTAAAAGGAAAGAGCATAAAAGCTGTATGGGCCCTTTAACAGCTCATCATTTCAAAATAGAAATGAATGTTTTAGGTAAATGGAAACTGTGGTTATCAGAGTTCCTCTTAAATACCCTGGTAATCCTTTCCAGGAAGGCTGATCACACTTATTGCTTCATCCCTTCATTAAGAGGTGACAATGGGCAGTAGAATTTTCCTGATATTTCCCAGAACTTCCTGTGTCTCTGGCCTTGAGAACGACTAGACAAATCATACTAGATTACAGCTGGGAGTGCAGTGGAATGGAATGCGGCTCGGTAGGAATGTTGATATCCTCCATTGTAACAAAATATTGAGGAAAATCAAAATGCTAGAAAAAGTATAATACAAATACTAATAATTTAGAATGGGAAAACTGTGCATGGTTACAGATTTTTTTTAACATTTTTTTTTAACTTTCATCTTCAGTCTTGGGGGGGGTGGTGATTTATTAGGCTGGGGTAGATGTGGGGGGCGGGTTGTTGTTTATTAGTTTGTAAAAATTGGGGAGAGGGGTATTAGGTCATCAGTTTAGAATGGGATAAAGAAATCGTGAGTCATCAATCTGAGGTGGGTAAGGAGGATTTGTGGGTCATTAGCCTGCGATGGAAGGAGGAGATGCGGGTCATTAGCCTGCGATGGAAGGAGGATTTGTGGGACATTAGCCTGCGATGGAAGGAGGGGATGTGGGTCATTAGCCTGCGATGGAAGGAGGGGATGTGGGTCATTAGCCTGCGATGGAAGGAGGGGATGTTGGTCATTAGCCTGCGATGGAAGGAGGATTTGTGGGCCATTAGCCTGCGATGGAAGGAGGGGATGTTGGTCATTAGCCTGCGATGGAAGGAGGATTTGTGGGTCATTAGCCTGCGATGGAAGGAGGGGATGTGGGTCATTAGCCTGCGATGGAAGGAGGGGATGTTGGTCATTAGCCTGCGATGGAAGGAGGATTTGTGGGCCATTAGCCTGCGATGGAAGGAGGATTTGTGGGTCATTAGCCTGCGATGGAAGGAGGATTTGTGGGTCATTAGCCTGCGATGGAAGGAGGATTTGTGGGTCATTAGCCTGCGATGGAAGGAGGGGATGTTGGCCATTAGCCTGCGAAGGAAGGAGGATTTGTGGGTCATTAGCCTGCGATGGAAGGAGGGGATGTGGGTCATTAGCCTGCGATGGAAGGAGGGGATGTTGGTCATTAGCCTGCAATGGAAGGAGGATTTGTGGGCCATTAGCCTGCGATGGAAGGAGGATTTGTGGGTCATTAGCCTGCGATGGAAGGAGGATTTGTGGGTCATTAGCCTGCGATGGAGGGAGGAGATGCGGGTCATTAGCCTGCGATGGAAGGAGGATTTGTGGGTCATTAGCCTGCGATGGAAGGAGGATTTGTGGGTCATTAGCCTGCGATGGAAGGAGGATTTGTGGGTCATTAGCCTGCGATGGAAGGAGGATTTGTGGGTCATTAGCCTGCGATGGAAGGAGGAGATGTTGGCCATTAGCCTGCGAAGGAAGGAGGATTTGTGGGTCATTAGCCTGCGATGGAAGGAGGATTCGTGGGTCATTAGCCTGCGATGGAAGGAGGGGATGTTGGCCATTAGCCTGCGAAGGAAGGAGGATTTGTGGGTCATTAGCCTGCGATGGAAGGAGGGGATGTGGGTCATTAGCCTGCGATGGAAGGAGGGGATGTTGGTCATTAGCTTGCGATGGAAGGAGGATTTGTGGGCCATTAGCCTGCGATGGAAGGAGGATTTGTGGGTCATTAGCCTGCGATGGAAGGAGGATTTGTGGGTCATTAGCCTGCGATGGAGGGAGGAGATGCGGGTCATTAGCCTGCGATTGAAGGAGGATTTGTGGGTCATTAGCCTGCGATGGAAGGAGGATTTGTGGGTCATTAGCCTGCGATGGAAGGAGGATTTGTGGGTCATTAGCCTGCGATGGAAGGAGGATTTGTGGGTCATTAGCCTGCGATGGAAGGAGGAGATGTTGGCCATTAGCCTGCGAAGGAAGGAGGATTTGTGGGTCATTAGCCTGCGATGGAAGGAGGATTTGTGGGCCATTAGCCTGCGATGGAAGGAGGATTTGTGGGTCATTAGCCTGCGATGGAAGGAGGGGATGTGGGTCATTAGCCTGTGTAGCCAGGGTTGGCTATTTTCTGTGTTACTAATGTGGGGTTGGCTCCCTCTAGTGTTTGCTGGACTCTATGTGTCAATTTCCATTTTCCTGTGATAGGATTCAGAGCAAAGCATCATGGGATGTGTAGTTCAGAATGCTGAAGTGAGTATGCCAGCGGGACTGATCTGAACTACAAATAACAGCTGAGTTGAGAGAACAGATGGTTGGGAAAGGATATAAAGGGGCTGGCGCGGCCTAGATCAGATTCTTAGGACTCCGTTTGACTCTGCCAGCAGGAGGTCTGTGTGACGGTGAGTTGCTGATGATTTGCGGCCTACACAGCAGGGAGCCGGACAGCTATACCCAGAGGGACCTCTGCGGACAGCATCGCTTCCTCCTTGCAGCGGACCGGAGGGTGTTCCAGGTCATCCAGGGACACCTGCAATTCAAATCCCAGCGGGCTCCAGCATGGCGCAGCGGGCGCCATTTCCCAGAGCCAGGATACAGAGAGTTCCTGTTAGAGTCCTCTCATCATCTGCATCGTTTGCCTACTGTATCTGAGTTCCAGAGTGGTGAGCGGGCCTAATCCTTCTTATTGTTAACCACTTTAGCCCCGGAAGGATACCCCCTTCCTGACCAGAGCACTTTTTGCGATACGGCACTGGGTCGCTTTAACTGACAATTGCACAGTCGTGCGACGCTGCACCCAAACATGTCCTTTTTTCCCACAAATAGAGCTTTCTTTTGGTGGTATTTGATCACCTCTGCGGTTTTTATTTTTTGCGCTATAAACAAAGAAAGAGCGACAACTTTTAAAAAAAGCAATATTTTTTATTTTTTGCTATAATAAATATCCCCAAAAAATATATATAAAAAAATTTCTTTCTCAGTTTAGGCCGATATGTATTCTTCTACATATTTTTGGTAAAAAAAAAATCACAATAAGCGTATATTGATTGGTTTGCTCAAAGTTATAGCGTCTTCAGAATAGGGGATAGATTTATGGCATGTTTATTATTAAATTTCTTTATTAGTAATGGCAGCGATCTGCGATTTTTATCATGACTACGAAATTATGGCAGACACAATGGACACTTTTGACACTATTTTGGGACCATTGTCATTTATACAGCGATCAGTGCTATAAAAATGCACTGATTACTGTGTAAATGACGCTAGCAGGGAAGGGGTTAAACACTAGGGGGCGATCAAGGGGTTAAGTATGTCCTAGGGAGTAATTCTAAGTGTGGGGGGGGGATTGTCTCACTAGAACATGACAGAGATCACTGCTCCCAATGACAGGGAGCAGTGGATCTCTGTCATCTTGCTAGGCAGAACAGGGAAATGCCTAGTTTACATAGGCATCTCCCCGTTCTGCCGCTCCATGACACGAGTCCGGCGGCGCGGGCGCCTGCAATGCCACGATTTAAAGGGGACGTACCTGCACGCCCATTTGCCCAGCCATGCCATTGTGCCGACGTATATCGCCGTACACTGGTCGGCAAGGGGTTAAAGACACTGCTTTCAGACATCATTCACACAGTTCAGCTTGTGGTACTTGTTGACCCACTGAAGTTAGATTTTATGTTATACTGAATAATGAAAGCAGACATCTATGCCCAGTTCACATCATTGATTCTAGTAGCTATACTGGATAATACCATTAGGATCATACCAAAGGAAGTTACAATACAACAAGGATAACCTAAAGTTCTGCCAAATTTGCTACACCCTGTTATCAAGGATTACTTTAATTACAACACAAAGAGGCTAGCTGAAGACATCTGGAGTTCAAGGAATACCCTTTTTTTTACCCTTTTATTATCCTTTTTCCTTATCTGCTTTAATTGCATTGGACTTCATCTAAAGGGAGGCAGCCAATTTGAATATAATAGTCTGTATATTGTTTCTTTATATTGTGCAAGATTTAATGGCCTGTGAGTTGAGGAGGCAGAAGGGAGAAACCTGACACAGAAGATATAGTGTCAGTTGTCTACCCTCCTGTTAACTTGTTCACATAGATTTCTGTGATTGGGTTAATATTTGTGTTCATTTACAGTTAAAGGAACCTTGCGCCATTATATTGCCTTTTTGATAAGTATAGATAAAATATCTGTGTGTAAGAGTGTTTTCTTACTATCTAACAAAGTTGAGATATACCCATTTTGTGTTCTCATTAATACAGTAAACATGCTTGGACTGTTTCTTTAATACTGTATGAGTCTCTTTTTACTAATACAGTTGGTAAGATGACTGAACCCAGGGTGTCAGAGATAATGGAGGATTTGCAGAGTCGAGGTAATCAGTGGGGTACAGAGTCTATTAGCAGCCCTCACGGGGGTACCACTACACCTGCAATGGAAAGAGGGAATGTGAGTCATAAGCTAGGTATGAGAGAAAAGACTTAGGTGATCAATCAGGGGTGGATGAGGGTCATTAGACTGAGGAGGGAGGGGGTAAAGGTGGGTCATTAGTCTTGGGGGGTAGGAGGGATGGTGATAATTAGTCTGGCTGTGGCAAGGAATGTAGGTCATCAGTCTGGAGTAGAATGTAGATATGCAGGTCATCAGACTAGAGTAGACGGGTGGGATGCAGGTCATCAATTTCAGTCTGTGGTAGATGGGTGGAATGTGGACCAACAGCCGGGTGTAGAAGGGGTGGGATGTGAGTCAACAATCTAGAGCAGATGGGGTAATCAGTTTGGTATAGATGGGTGGAATGTGGCTCATTAGTCTAGAGTAGATGGAGGGATGTGGGTCATCAATGTGAGGTAGGTGGGTGGGTTGTGGGTCAGTAACTTACGGTGTGAAGTGGGGGACATGGTTCATCAGTCTGGGTGGGGAATAAAGATCTTTGGGCTGAGGTGGAAGAAGATAGACATGGGTTAATAACCTAGGGTGGAAGGCGGGTGTGGGGCATTAGTCTGCAGTGAGAGAGAGAATTTGGGAATGAGTGTGTTTGGAGTAGGAAACAAGGTTAGTCAGCAGGGATAGATGGGTAGGATGTGGGTCATCAGTCTGGGGTGGATAAGTGAGAAATGGGTCATCGGTCTGGGGTAGTTGGTTTGGGTGAGGGTCATCAGTCTGGGTTAGCTGGGTGAGATGGGTGTCATAGGTCTGGGGTAGAGGGATTGGATGTGGGTAATCAGTCTAAAGGTAGAAGGGTGGGATGTGGGTCATTAGCTTGGAGTAGATGGGTGGAATATGAGTCATTATTCTGAATTAGATGGGTGTGATGTGGTTCATTAACCTGGAGTAGATGAGTAGGATATGGGTTATTAACCTGGATTAGATTGATGGGCTGTGGGCCATTAACCTGGATTAGATGGGGGGAATGTGGCTCATATGTGTAGAGTAGCTGGGGGGATGTGGGTCATCAGTGTGACGGAGATGAATGGGATGTGCGTCATTAACCCATGGTGGGAGGAGGAGACAAGGGTCATAAGTTAGAGACGGGAGGGATATGGGTCATCAGTCTGGGGTGAGAGGGGGATAAGGGTCTTTGGGATGAGGTGGAGAAAGATAGACATGGGTCATTAGTCTAGGGTGGGAAGGTGGTGTGGGACTTTAGTCTCACATCTGAGGGAAAATGTGGGTAATTAGTCTGGTTGGAGTAGGAAACAGGGATAGGCATCTGGGATAGATGGGTAGGATGTGGGTCATCAGTCTGGGGTGAAAAGTGGCATATGAATCTTCAGTCTGGGGTAGATGGGTTGGATGTGAGTCATCAGTCTTTGGTAGATGGGTTGAATGCGGGTAATCAGTCTGATGGTAGGTGGGTGGGATGTGGGTCTCTAGCCTGGAGTAGATGGGTGGGATATGGGTCATTAATCTGGATTAGATGGGCTACATGGAGTCAGTGGTAAGAGAAAGTCCTCTTGCACGCAAATAACCAATGACAACTTGCCCTTCTCACCCCATGAATCGAGACAGATCATGCTTGCACATACAGTATACATGTACAGCATTTTAAGGCAAGATCTGTAAAACGTCCTGATAACCTACTCTAACCGCAGCCCCCCCCAGGGGCAATCTTTGATCATGCGTCATCCATGGCGACCATTTACTTCCAACTCGCAGATGTCCTTGGCTGTGTTCACACATGTCTGACTCCGATCAATCCCCTGCTGTAGCCTCTTACTATGTGACTTGAGACAAAGCTACAATATTACAATCTGATCACTGGGGGAGAGGAGACTGAGGAAATGTTTCTTCCTGCTTGCAGCAGGCTGATGTCATAGTCTCAGTGTAGGCTGAGATCATGAAGAATATTTGCTACTAAATTCTACTTGAGTAGCTTACACATATGAAGCAACGTGCTCCATCTGCTGTATACATTACTCTTGTACTTTGTATCATAGGTTACCATTTGTCACATCTGTTAAGCAATTATTTGCTTTCAATCTTAACAGTGCGATTGAGCTACTAAAACTCACCCCTGTCATTCTAGGTTTACAGTCTGCTGCTGAACGCAATGAGCAATGCAGCCAAAGGTTTCTTGTTTATGAAATGTTTCATTCCTTTTATATTATTGTTGGCATTTACTGCACTAAACATGCCCCGGAGATACATCCATATTTGCCCAGATTGCACATCTATTATCTGTAACTATGCCAAATTCGAGACACTGAATGCCCTCTGCTGGGACACTATCCAACAGAGCGCTAAATAAAACAAAGCCGCGTTTCACCTTACTGATATACACTTCAAGGCTTATAAAAACAGAGTGCAGTAACCAGCAGCAGGATTTATATTTCTGCTCACCAGACTACAGTAAACAACATGTAGCACTAACTCACGGTGGAGCTCCACGGTGGAGCTGCTGGTTTAAGCGGGCTTCTAATATCTTAGCGACAAATGTCCCGGTAGAATTCAGATAATTATGTGGAATGCGTTCCCCTCATGGGATGCACTCTTTGCTCGTCTGGATAGGCCTCTCTCACCGGTCTAGCAGCCAGTACGCAGCACGACTCTAAAGTCTCTGCCACAGACTTACTTGGGGGGGCAAATCTGCACGATTCTCTGCCACAGGATGTATCAGATCTTCTACAGTGAACAGTCAGTCACAGTGCCTGAACCTTTAAGCCGAACCGGCGACACTATGCTGTATAATTACTTCTTTTGGATACGTTCTCCAACCGAGTCACCAGGCCCCTCTATAGACCAGCACGAAGCGTGATCTCTCCAAGAAGGGTCCTCCTCTGGGATCTCCTCAGTTGTCCAGCTTCGTCACACAGGACCGACAGCTCAGGACCATTCCTCGGCCGCGGTGGTAGGCCCCAGACAAGCCTCTGGACCCACCCCTGCGCCGCAGCATCGTGGACCTCCCGATCGGAGGACCACGAGGTAGCTCCTTAACGCATACCTGTCGGCCAGGAGGGCCAGCAGGTGGCTGTAAAAAAGAACCCTAAAACATGGCGTCTGTCCCATAAATACCCCCTTCCCAGAATGCAACTCAGAGGACCACCTCCACCGAGCTTGTCTCCGAGACAGAGGAGCATCTATACACTTCGACACGTCCTTCCAACACTGACTAAGGGTAACAGCGACACCCACCGGTCAGCACGGAAGCACACACAACGTCAGCCAAGCTGGAACAGAGGTGAACTTTTAACCTTCCTAACACCCAATTTACTAAATTTACCTAATCTGCGGTAGATTGTAAATCTACCAGCGCTACAAACAGATACTTAAGGGGGTGAAGTTATAACAAATCTGCATAGCAATTGTAAGATTGTAAGCTCTAAGGAGCAGGGCCCTCTGATCCCTACTGTGTCAAAGTGTATTGTATTTGTACTGTCTGCCCTCAAGTTGTAAAGCGCTACGTAAACTGTTGGCGCTATATAAATCCTGTATAATAATAATATAATAATAGCAATTCACCCAGTGAAAGTGCATATACATTCGTTTTGTGCAAATGAGGCAAGAAAATTAATGTTTCTTTTATTATTTCCTGTGCTGGGTGAATGTTTTGTTATTGATTTAAAACGGAAAATAGCGCTCTTGGCCACTAGATGGTGCCTAGTGGCCAAATGTAGTATTTTCCATTTGAAATCATTGAAAACATTTGTCAAGCACAGGAAAAAGCCTAATAACATTCTTTTTTTTTTGTCACCTTTGCACAATATGAATGTACAAGCACTTTTGCAAGGCAAACTGCTATGCAGATTCTTTATAAATACACCCTGAAGTGTATGTATGACCATCTTTTTAAATTAAAGAAATTAAAATGAAGTTAGGCAGGGGATTCTGGAAGCTCCACAAGCATTTTCTTATCCTCTGTTTCTCCGTTGCATATTTTTCCTCACTTACTTTCTGGTTAAAAAAAAAAAGTGGTGCACCCAGTTTAGGAAATTAGGGGAAAGCCTTCTAAGGGAACATTGGATATCGGTAAAAACTTGACAGGGGGTCTAACCCTTCCGTACTCTACTCAAAACTAGAAAAAAAACTACTATAGATGAACTTTACTCAGTGTGGTGGTTGCTTTTTATATTTTTGTCTTTTTCAGGTTATTTTTCCGTTTTCACCTGGTGACCTGTCCAGTAACACACTTCCTTACCTAAGGTGAAATTGCTTACTTGCTGCACTGTATCTAAGGATTAGCATATTTTTTTTACCATAGGTGTGTGTAGCCTATTGAATTAGAATGTGCACCCCAGAGCACAAACACACATGTGTGTATATCAGCAGAGCAGTGGATGGTGTCATTAGGGCAGTGGACGGTGTCAGTAGTTTTTTATTTTTGTTATTTTTTTTACTATTTTTTTACAATTTTTAAATTTTTTTTTACAATATTATTTTTATGACTTTTTTACAATTTTTTTTAGGACCCCCATTATGGGGCTTTGGTGAAATATCAAGGGTCTAAACAGACCACTGATGTCTC
Organism: Lithobates clamitans; assembly: GCA_037952925.1. Taxonomy (NCBI): domain Eukaryota; kingdom Metazoa; phylum Chordata; class Amphibia; order Anura; family Ranidae; genus Lithobates; species Lithobates clamitans. The sequence continues at coordinate 3,612,655 of JBBGZY010000069.1, forward strand.
ACTTTTGAGACAGAGAAAGAAACTAAGGACAGAGATTCCCCAGATCCTTTCTCTGCAGCCGACAGTAAACATAGTTTACTATGCTTCAGTTAAGAATGAAGACAGGAGGGATTGGTACAGATTGCTTGCTGTGTTCCTTCAGAAAAGGAAGGGGGCGGTTAATTAAATATTTATCAACCCCTTCCCCACTCCTAAGAGGAGAGGAGAGGAGGGAAGCTGGCAGCACTGCAGGGGGAAGACAGGAAGCATGGGGAATCAGCACCATATGGAGTGATTAGGGTGTGCCCAGGCACACCTGGCACACCCTGTACGCACGCCTATTGTTCTTTACTTTATGGGTTAGTTAGGATGAGGTTTAGGGTTAGATATATACAGTTCATATAGATAATACAGATTTACTTTTTGCATAATTTGTTGGGATCAGAATGTCATGCAAAGAAAGAAGGTACAGAGGAACATCTATACTAATACTCCAAAAATAGCCATTTCTCATTTTAAACAGCTTTGTTCCATTGTTGTTGTTTTATTATATCTGTCAAGCTGGGAAGAAGATTAACAGATAACAGTAATTTAGGACCTCCTCTGCTGGTAATCTGTCTGTGTTGTGGGCCAACTTTTAAGGCCAAGGATGAAAGATGCCATTATACAAGGGCCATAGCATCTTTTTTTTACAGGTACCTATATGGCACCATCAATTTACATATTTATTCATTCACATCTGTCCCTGCCCTCAAAAAGCTTACAATCTAAGGTCCCTAACTCACATTCATACTGTATATCCACATACTAGGTCCAATATACCTACCAGGATGTCTTTGGAGCATAGAAGAAAACCAACAAAGACACAGGGAGAACATTCAGAATCCAGGCAGGGGGTGCCATGGTTGGGATTTGAAGTGATGACCCTATTGGTGCTAGGTGGAAGCGCTAACCACTTTCCCACTAATGCCACATACACACGAGCGGAATGTCCAACAGAAAAAGTCTGACGGGAGCTTATCATTGCATATTCCGATCGTGTGTATGCCTCATCCGACTTTTTGTTCGAAAATTCTGACGGACTTTACAGAGAACATTATCAGAGACAGAGAACATTATCAAAATAAATGTTGTATGTGCCCGCCCTATCCACAACAATGCTCCGCGCTTAGAACGATATACCCAACAGTATATATAGCATATAAATAAATCACTAACTAAATAAACAAATAAATAAATAAATAAATAAATGAATAGCAGCTGCTTAAATAATAGGTAATATGTATGTAGGCAATAATGAGTCAATTAAATCAATAACGTTCCTTCAGTATTGCAGCAGCGCTGTGTGCCCCAAATAAATAGGGTCCTTTTTTCCAATTAAGTTCATAAAGTGCAAAGAGGGGAAACAGATGATAGGAATCCCACTAGTCAATATTGTCGTATTCTATGAGGGCAGTTAATCCATTCACCAAGCGATATACCACGTGCTGGGACAATGAAAAACTCACTCACCAGAGACGTTGTTGGCAGCAGAGGAGCTACCGAGAGTTAGACTGACATCTGGTGGTTGTTTGGAAAGTGGTGCAGACCAACTAATACTAATCAAGGCTCATATTGGTTGAATTTCTGGTGAGTGAGTTTTTCATTGGGGGTCCCAGCACGTGGTGTATCACTTGGTGAATGGATTAACTGCCCTCACAGAATACGACAATATTGACCAGTGGTACCACGTATTAGTGCCACGTGTCATCAGTGCCACGTGTCAGTGCCACATATTAGTGCCATCTGTCATCAGTGTCACGTGTCATCAGTGCCATCTGACATCAGTGCCACCTGTCAGTTACACAAATTATGTAATTTTGTTTTGTTGTTTGTTCAGAATCGTGATCTCTATTTTTATTCTCAGTTTATCCTGAATTGTGTAGCTCTAATACATAGCTTGTGTATGTATCATTTTGTTCTATTTAACCACTTCACATCCGCGCTATGACCTGAATTCCCGGGAGGCCGTCATTATGACGGCCTCCCCTGTGCACGTGCCCTGCGCGTGCCCTGCGCGTGCCCTGCAGGGTGCGTGCTGAGCGCGCTGTGATCACCGAGTCACTGAGACTCGGGTGATCACCGATCTAAGTAAGGGGCCGGTCCCGGCCCCTTACCATGTGATCAGCTGTCAGCTAATGACAGCTGATCACATGATGTAAACAAAAGATCGTTTTTTTTTTTCTACTCACGCTGACAGCGTGAGTAGAAAAAAAAGCCGATCACCGGCTGGGACGTGAGGGACATCAGTCCCAAAGTGGAAGAGGCACATCGGCCTCATCAGTGCCAACTAATAGTGCCAGCTAACAGTGCCCACAGTGCCACCTAACAGTGCCCACAGTGCCCACAGTGCCACCTATTAATGCCCACAAGTGCCACCTATCAATGCCCACAAGTGCCCCCTATCAATGCCCACAAGTGCCAGCTATCAATGCCCACCTGTAGTACCAATCAGTGCCACCTAGCAGTGCTGTCCATCACTGCTGCCTATCAGTGCCCATCACTGCCGCCTCATCAGCGTACATCAATGAAGGAGAAAAATGACCTGTTTTAAATTTTTTATAACAAAATATAAAAAATTTTTTTTTTTTTTTCTTTTTTAAATTCAGTTTTTTACATTTTTTTAACAAAAAGTAAAAACTGCAGAGGTGATCAAATACCACCAAAAGAAAGCTCTATTTGTGGTGAAAACATGATAAAAATTTCATATGGGTACAGTGTTGTATGACCGCGCAATTGTCATTCAAAATGCGTCAGCGCTGCAAGCTGAAAATTGGTCTGGATAGGAGGGGGGTTTAAGTGCCCTGTAAGCAAGTGGTTAAAATAATGTATAGAAGGTAGGGCCCGAAAGTGACTCAAGCCCAGGGGCCCCCACCACCCTAAGTTCTGCCCTGCACACCATCTATAATATTCATCAGCTCGATTAAATGATGTTACATACTGTATATACTCGAGTATAGGCCGAGTTTTTCAGCACATTTTTTTGTGCTGTAAGTGCCCCCCTCGGCTTATACTAGAGTCAAGCACCTCTCTGGTGCAAAGAATGACATTTCCCGAACCGAATTTGGGGCGCCGTAACTCGGGGCCACTTGGTGCTTGGTGCTAGGAACCCCAAGTTTGGTGTGCAAACCCAGTGGCACTACAACATATCCAAAGCTGGGGTTCCTAGCACCAAGTGGCCCCGAGATATGGGGCCCCAAATTCGGTTCAGAAAATGTCATTTTCTGCTGCAGAAAAGTGCTTGACATTTTCCGAACCGAATTTAGGGCCCCGTATGTTGGGGCCAATTAGTGCTAGGAACCCCAGCTTTGGATATGTTGTAGTGCTCGTTCCACTGGGTTTGCACACCAAATTTGGGGTTCCTAGCACCAAGTAGCCCCGGGATAGGAGCCCCAAAATCAGTCAACTGTGTCCATCTGCAGCAATGTCATTTCAGGACCCTTTGGGTCCAGAGAACCCAAATTTTGGCTGCAGCTAGGGGGCATCTAGGAACCCTTAACTACAGAGTTTGAAGTTGGGGGACCTATGGCTGCAAATGGGCACAGTGAGGCTGCAAATCGGCACAGTGAGGCTGCAAATGGGCATTGTTGACCCTCTTTTCCACTTACAGTAGCTGCGCATTTCTCACCTTAGGCTTATACTCGAGTCAATAAGTTTTGCCAGTTTTTTGTGGTAAAATTAGGTGCCTCGGCTTATATTCGGGTCGACTTATACTCGAGTATATACGGTATATAGTTACATAGTAAATTAGAGACCTATGTTCATTAAGCTCAACAAAAAAATCCTAAATCCTCAGTTGGTCCAGACGAAGGAAAAAAATCCTTATGAAATGTAGTTCTATTTGCAACACCAGGTTAAAAATGTCTTCCTGATCTCTAAAGGCAATCAGATTAATCATTCTACAACAACCTTTTTAACCAGGATTCCTCCAGAGGTTGCTAGGGGTTCCTTCAGCAGTCACCAACTTCTGCCTCTCAGATAAGTAACCAATGACACCAATAATTTTTCCAGCTAACTGTAAGGCAGGGATTCTTCCCAATGACCACCAATGTAAGTAGCATTCTTCTTCCCAGTGACCATCACATGTACTTTGATCCGTAGATATAGTAATTATTAGCAGGGATTCCCTGAGATCAGAAAGTTATCTCAAGGGTTTCACTATCCATCAACACCAAGTCATTGTCACTGCATACCGTATATTGATAGCCATTTATAGTATGCATTTATAGCTCATTTTTGAAGCAATATACTGACTCCACGAAGCTCTACTAAGCTAAACCAGCTCCTACAGAAGACTATTCCACATTTGCAGAATTGTGCAGAATGTTTGGAGGCTTTTACAATTTAGGTTATTAAAAATGCAAGCTTCTTTTGGCAGATAAGTGGCAAATAATAATGCTATCCCTGACATCTGAAGATTAGGACGATGTTTGGGAATTCCATTTATTAGTATCTCCGGCTGTCAATAGCAAGCTTTTTCAACTGTACAGGTGCATCTCATAAAATTAGAATATCATCAAAAATTTCATTTTTTTCAGTAATTCAATTCAAAAAGTTAAACTCATATATTTTATAGGTAGATGCATTACACACGGAGTGATATATGTGAAGCATTTCCTTTTTTTTTAACTTTCATGATTATGGCTTACAGCTAGTGAAAACCCAAAATTCAGTATCTCAGAAAATAAGAATATTACATAAAACCAATAAAAAAAAGGATTTTTAATACAGAAATGTTGAATAAATAAACAGTTGCGCTAATTGTTGCAATCCATATTCAAAAATCAAAAATATATAAACAGTGCTATCATCATTATTTTATTTCTTCCTTAACTGCTTCAGATTCGTGCTATAGCCGAATGACGACTACAGCGCGGACCTACTTTGCCGGGAGTACGTCAATAGACGTCCTCCCGTGCCCGAGCGGCCCGTGCGCCCCCTGCAGGGCGCGCATGGCGCGCTCTGTGATCAGCGAGTCTATGAGACTCGGCTGATCACAGAGCGGAGTAAGGGGGCGGTCCCGACCCCTTACCACGTGATCAGCTGTCAGCCAATGACAGCTGATCATGTGATGTAAACAGAGCCGGTAATCGGCTATTTTTTCTCCTCACGCAAAAAAAAAAGAGCGATCAACGGCAGTTCTCAGAGGGACATTAGTCCCGATTAAGGAGAGCTCCCACCAGCTCATCTGTGCCACCTGCCAGTGCCACCTACCAGTGCCCACCAGCGCCACCCATCAGTGTCCACAGTGCCACCCATCAGTGCCCACAGTGCCACCCATCAGTGTCCCCAATCAGCGCCTCATAAACAGTGCTGCCCATCAGTGTCACCTACCAGTGCTCATCAGTGCCACCTATCAATGCCACCTATCAGAGCCATCTATCAGTGCCACCCATCAGTGCCACCCATCAGTGCCACCCATCAGGGTCATCTTATCAGTGGCCATCAGTGCCGCCTTATATGTGCCCATCAGTACCGCCTTATCTGTCCCCATCAGTGTGGCCTTATCTGTGCCTATCAGTGCTGCCTTATCTGTGCCTATCCGTGCCCATCAATGCAGCCTATCAGTGCCCACCAGTGCCGCCTCATCAGCGCATATCAATGAAGGAGAAAAATTACCTGTTTGTAAAATTTTATAACAAACTATGAAACATGACTTTTCTTTCAAAATTTTCCATCTTTTTTTGTTTGTTTAGCAAAAAATAAAAACCCCAGCCGTGAATAAATACCATCAAAAGAAAGCTCTATTTGTGTGAAAGAAATGATACACATTTCATTTAGGTACAGTGTTACATGACCGCGCAATTGTCATTCAAAGTGCGTCAGTGCTGAAAGCTGAAAATTGGTCTGGGCAGGAAGGGGGTTAACTGCCCAGTAAGCAAGTGGTTAAAGTGTGCAGTGAACTAATTAATCCACTTGTAAAATATCAAAACATGAAAAACATAAATTTCAGTAACACATTCCTTAAACCTCTATTTCAATGTGTGATTTTATCTATGTAGTTTTGGATCAAAGTCCAATAGCTCTTCTGTGCAGAATGATACAGAGGTAATCTTCTTTTAATCTTCTTATGCGTAAAATAAAACTTGCTCCCCAATGTTCCCTCCTAGGAGACTAAATCGCTTTTTCTGACCAAACTTAGTTGCGAGGTCACATCAATTGAGGTGAGCACAAAACCCGAGGGGGGGAACATTGGGGAGCAAGTTTTATTTTATGCATGAGAAAATTAAAACAAGTTTACCACAGTATCATTCTGCACAGAAGATCTATTAGACTTTGATCCAAAACTACATAGATAAAATCACACATTGAAGTATAGGCTTCAGGAAGAAATTAATTAATTTTGATGGCACTGTTTATATATTTTTGATTTCGAATATAGATTGCAACAATTAGCACAACTGTTTATTTATTTATTCAACACTTTGTCACTTTTATATTGGAACTGTGCTACCAATCATTTTTTATTATAATTTTTATTTTATTTTTTGTATTATTTTTTTTTTCAATAAAATATCTGTTCTACTGAGTCTGTATTGATTCCTATTTGAGCTATGCGGACGGAATGTTATTGATTTTAAATGAAAAATGTGATTATGTAAGCCATTGCAAAGTGACAACAAAGGAATTTGCTTCCAAAGTAACATACGGAGACACCTTTGACATTGGGTTGATTACTTGTGCTTTAAATTGAGCCTGGCTGTGTGCCAATTAAAACCTCCAACACATGCTTAGATTTTCGGATGACCGAACGTCCGTTTTTTTGTGGCATGCTAGTCTCATGTTGAAAGTGAAGAAGTTACTCACAATACGAAAATTTTCGTACGAGAGAATATAACGTCAGAAGTGACGTAATGTGTTGAATAGTTTTGTATGTATTCTTTCATTTCTGAACATGCATAGTCTTGCTCTTACGATTTTGTTCGTACGAAAACCGTACTGATGAAACGAAAATCGGAAGTTCACATCCGACAAAAAATTCTTTAGTCTGCACATCCAGCATTTGTCTGACGAAGAAGCAAAAATCGGCTGTCGAAAGCACCATATTAACGATCCGAAAATCGTCAGGCAGCTCGTCGTATGAATTTTTCCATTGGATTTTCGTATCGTGTGTACGAGGCCTTAAGATCAGCGGCTTGCAAATAGTGAACTAACTAGGGTTGGCACCTCATCCCTTTAAACCCGAACACATATTAATTACACAGGTTCTGTGGCTGATTAAGGTGGTAATTAAACTCACTTGATGCCTTATCTGCATTCAATTAGCCTCAGAACTCGTGTAATTCATATGCATTCGGGTTCAAAGGGATGAGGTGGCAACCTTAGAACTAACACAGCTGTGAATGATAGGTTTTATTTTATGTTAAAATGAGAAGATGCAATTAAAATTACCATAGTATCATTTTGTACAGAAGATATATTGGACTTTGATCCAAAACTACCGTATTTATTGGCGTATAACACGCGCTTTTTCCCCCTTAAAATCAGGGCAAAATCGTGGGTGCGTGTTATACGCCGATCCCCCGCCAATTGTGAGCTTCTCGGCGGCTCTCGGCCACTTTCGGCCACTCTCGGCGGCTCTCTCAGTCCCGCATGAGCGGCCGAGAGCCACCGAGAACGTCCGAGAGCGGCCAGAGAACGGCCAAGAACGGCGGCGCCATTTGTAAACGAGAGTTCAGTTTACTGACAAGTAAATGACACAGGGCAAGGCTGCAATGATGGACACAGGGCAAGGCTGCAATGATGGACACTGACAAGGCTGAAATGATGGACACTGACAAGGCTGCAATGATGGACACTGACAAGGCTGCAATGATGGACACTGACAAGGCAGCAATGATGGACACTGACAAGGCTACACTGACACTACAAGGCTGCAGATGAACACTGATAAGGCTGCATTGATGGGCATTTAAATGTAAGTTTTTTTCCTTAAACTTCCCTCCTAAAAGTTTTTTCCCTTAAAATTCCCTCCTAAACTTGGGGTGCGTGTTATACGCCGTTAAATACGGGTACATAGATAAAATCACACATTGAAATAGAGGTTTAAGGAATGTGTTACTGAAAAGTTTTTCATCTTTTGATTTTTCACAAGTGGATTAATTAGTTCATGCACACTTTAAGGAAGGAATGAGAGCCTCTTGAGCCCCTCGGGAAAGAGAGCCCTGACTGATGGGGGCATGGCCAGGGAGGAGTTACACTGAAATTGGTCTAACTCAGGCTTGGTACAGGGGGAAAAAAAAGGGTTGGGCCTGAGCTCAGGAGTTTGGCACCCCAGGGGATTATGGTCCTTTTCGGACAGAAGCATGGAAGAGCTGCCCACCCTCCCGCCCTAATTTTGTGGTATGTCACAGCGTGTTGCGGTTTTGGTGACCTTGCCAGCAAATATGGAACCCCTTTTTATGCCCGGATGGTAATTGGGAGATTGACGGCCGGTCCGGCACTTATGGTAAGGACAGGCCCCTCCTTCATCTTCCTTTTACATTTGTAGTTGAGTGCTCACAGTACAACTGTGACTGGCACGGTCTTAAAGAGTTAATGTTAATTTTGAGTTAAATAAAGCTGTGGCCTTGCCCTTTCCAACGTTAATGGTTGTATGTGGTTTTTATTGGATGGGAAGAAGGGGTAAGGTATGATAAGCGGTATGGTTGGGACCTGGGCTTATTGCACCTTAGCAGTCATGAAATCATGTTGATGGCACTGTTATATATATATATTTATTTATTTATTATATGTTTATATATATATATATTTTTGATTTCGAATATGGATTGCAGCAATTAGCGCAGCTGTTTAGTTATTTATTTAACACTTTGTCACATTTATTTTGGGAGTGTGCTACTAGTTGCTGGCTGAGATATTAGATTTTTCCAACAGACACTAGTTGCACGCAAGACTTGTTGGCTTACTGAAAAGTATGTCCATGTACAGTATGGTATGCACTCAATACTTGGTCGGGGCTCCTTTTGTATGATTTACAGCATCAATGCGGCGTGGCATGGAGGCGATCAGCCTGTGGCACTGCTGAGGTGTTATGGAAGCCCAGGTTGCTTTGATAGCGGCTTTCAGCTCATCTGCATTGTTGGGTCTGGTGTCTCTAATCGTCCTCTTGACAATACCCCACAGATTCTCTATGGAATTTGCTGGCCAATCAAGGTAAAGTGAGTTTGCTGGCCAATCAAACACAGTGATAACATAATCATTAAACCAGGTATTGGTACTTTTGGCAGTGTGGGGAGGTGCCAAGTCCTGCTGGAAAATGAAATCAGCATCTCCATAAAGCTGGTCATTAGAAGAAGCAAGAAGTGCTCTAGAATTTCCTGGTAGAGAGCTGCACTGACTTTGGATTTGATAAAACACAGTGGACCAACACCAGCAGATGACATGGCTCCCCAAATCATCACTGACTGTGGAAACTTCACACTGGACCTCATGCAACTTGGATTCTGAGCCTCTCCACTCTTCCTCCAGACTCTGGGACCTTGATTTCCAAATGAAATGCAACATTTTCCACAGTCTGTGACGATTTAGGGAGTCATGCCATCTGCTACTGTAATGCCCCGTACACACGGTCGGATATTCCGACGGAAAATGTGTGATAGGACCTTGTTGTCGGAAATTCCGACCATGTGTAGGCTCCATCACACATTTTCCATCGGATTTTCCGACACACAAAGTTTGAGAGCAGGCTATAAAATTTTCCGACAACAAAATCCGTTGTCGGAAATTCCGATCGTGTGTACACATATCCGACGGACAAAGTGCCAGGCATGCTCAGAATAAATAAAGAGATGAAAGCTATTGGCCACTGCCCCGTTTATAGTCCCGACGTATGCGTTTTACGTCACCGCGTTCAGAATAATCGGATTTTCCGACAACTTTGTGTGACTGTGTGTATGCAAGACAAGTCTGAGCCAACATCCGTCTGAAAAAATCCTAGGATTTTGTTGTCGGAATGTCCGAACAAAGTCCGACCGTGTGTATGGGGCATTAGTCCACTTTGTTTTATGAAGTCCAAAGTCAGCGCAGCCCTCTACCAGCTCTCTAATGCATTCTATATTAGATATATAAGTTTCACGTTTTGAAGTTAATTACTGAAATAAATTAACTTTTTTATGATATTCAAATTTTATGAGATGCACCTGTATATTGTCCACGAAACATGTCTAACACCAACCTGTCTACAAAAAAATGGGTTATCCCATACAAACTGTCTGCGCTGCCATTAACTCAAAGTGAAATTTACTCATCTGATAGTGTCATGCCCTGCACTCAGCAACTTTTGGTCCTGGGTTATAGACTTGCTGTCATCCCTGATTACAATGCCCAACTTTCCAGAGACCTGCCTGTTTGGTATTCTAGATGAGTTGTGGCTCCACTACATACAGTAGCTTCTCCTGCTCTACATCAATGGAGCAAAAAAAATGGTGAACAGTGGCGCTAGACTGATGTAAATAGGTAAAAAATTAACAACTGAAATAAACAATTAAAAACTCATATAAATGTTAGTAGTCTGTGAAATGAGTCCATGATAAATATTTGATCAGCACTTGAAGGCAGCACCCTTATGCCCCGTACACACGGTCGGACTTTGTTTGGACATTCCGACAACAAAATCCTAGGATTTTTTCCGACGGATGTTGGCTCAAACTTGTCTTGCATACACACGGTCACACAAAGTTGTCGGAAAATCTGATCGTTCTAAACGCGGTGACATAAAACACGTACGTCGGGACTATAAACGGGGCAGTGGCCAATAGCTTTCATCTCTTTATTTATTCTGAGCATGCGTGGCACTTTGTCCGTCGGATTTGTGTACACACGATCGGAATTTCCAACAACGGATTTTGTTGTCGGAAAATTTTATCTCCTGCTCTCCAACTTTGTGTGTTGGAAAATCCGATGGAAAATGTCCGATGGAGCCCACACACGGTCTGAATTTCCGACAACACGCTCCGATCGGACATTTTCCATCGGAAAATCCGACCGTGTGTACGGGGCATTAGAGCGAAGCAGTGGACTCTGTGGGTAAAAGCAGGAACAGAGGGGTGCCAGACTAAGTGCAGCATTAAATGCGGTAATGCCTTTTGAAGCAACTGCTTCTTCTTCAGACCATAATTTTCTAACACATCTATCAATCTTATAAAGGAAAGAAGGGCTAAGGAGAAGATACGATAGGCTGGTAGACCTATCAATAGAAACAAACTAGAAGAATGAATTGTGAAGACAAACAGGAAGACTAACATGAGTATACTCACTGTTGTGGCAATGAAATAAATGAATTGTGATAATGAGCATATTATGCACATTCTACGTAATAATTGGATATGTGGAAAGTGAAAATTAATTTAAATGAAATAAATTAAAAATAGGAGAAGAAATGGTGATTTATATATTTCTAAAGGATATATCTCTCTAACAAATAAAAAGTGTGTGCTTGGATTGTATATATGCGCATATCTGACACAGCGTACATATACACACACATATAAAAAAAAAGGGGAGGGGACAGGGCGGGGTCGATAGACATATATACAAAAAAAAAAAAATCATCTTAAAGGGGAACTAATCATAATAATAATTACAGCCCGGTGCCATCTTGCAGTTCACGCTGGTCACGGTGGTGATCGGCTGTTTCCTGGTTCCATCACAAATACTATCTGTGCTCGAGGCTGCCAAGGCTATCAGGACATTTTGAAAAGACTCTGGAACTGGCAATTACTATTATACATGCCTATATGATTGATCCGTCCTGTGAGTTGCCAATTTGCTTTTAACTAATAAACCTGCGATTTTAATGTTGCACTTAGTCTGGCACCCCTCTGTTCCTGCTTCTACATCAATGGATCCTTTTGATTGACTAAATAACCCCATATACAAAAAAAAATGATATACAGTATATGAATAGGACTGTTTGGACAAGTTTAACAAAGTGTAGAACTTTTGGTGGAACTTAGGCTTGACTTATAAAGATAATTCTACCTCTTGGCACACGTAAAAGAGACACCAGAAGACAGACGACAACCAACTAAACACTACTCTACAATACATCAATGGACCTTTCTGATTGACCTAACAATTCCATATGAAAACATTATATACAGTATATTCAGGGCTTTTTTTCTCAGGAAATAGGTGCAGGAACTCCCTCCTTTTCGAATCACCCCTTGTCTCTGCCCCCTACACACCTCTGAGCACCGACCTTGGGTTCCTTCCCCTACCCACCTACCAGTACCCTCCCTTCCAGGGAATACAGAAGCAAGTAATTTGTATAGAATTTGATACTGATAACAAGAAAAGCAATAAAATAGATCCCCTGCAGCCAACAACAATAGACAACCTCCATTCAATAACATACCCCCAGCAACAATAGGCGCCCACTAGCAATAATAGATTTCCCAACCGCCAGCAACAATAGACACCTCCCTCAACAGTAGATCCTTTCCAGCAACAAGTAACCCCCCTCCCACAGCAATAGATCCTCCACCAGCAACAATAAACCTCCCCAGCAACACTAGACCCCCCACAGCAATAGAACCCCCCAGCGACCATAGATCACCCAGCAGCCAGCATCAGTAGTCCCTCCAGCATACTATAGTATCCCTCTCCATTAAATACATTCTGTGCTGAAGGTGCCACAACTGCGTTCCCCCACGTTCCCGCAGAAAAAAAGCCCTGAGTATATTAATAGGAACTGTCTGGACAATTTTAATGAAGTGTGGGACTTTTGGTGGAACTTAGGCTTGACCTGAGATGAAAATGCTACCCATCTCCATAAGTAAAAGACTACAGGAGGCAAACAACAACCAAAGATCACTTTTCCTGTTTCATTGTCACACAGATAATGTCTATGTATGTAAGGAAATTTCTCCTGTACATGTGTATTTTCTTCTGTAATATTACTTTGTCTTCAATAAACAGAGTTGCAAGCTATCCAGACCTTCATTATGCCCCTTCCTGAATTGTATCATGCCCAAGGAAGGAACATAAGGATGTTCCTGAAAGTGTGTATCTTTAATAGCTTAGCCAATAAGAAATGCCACTGAAACACCAACCTTTCTTCATCAATCTATGGCCAATGTAGTAGTAAACAGCCCATCCCATACGTAGTGTGTCTTTTGTGGTGAGCAATAAGGGTAAAGGGCAGATGGGCCATACAGAAGAACTACAATTTGTTAGCATCATGTTAAGCAGACTAAATGGTGCCAATTTCTTCCTAATTGTTTTCACACCTCATTGTTAATGATAAAAACTGAAGGAAGAGCCGGCACTGCTGGATATAACATCTGTGATCTTTATTATATCATGACAAGTCTAAAAAGGACAAGCAGACGCGTTTTGGCACAAGCCTTGTTCACAGTTCTGTCCGAGCTGTTCCGAAAAGCATCTGCTCGTCCTTTTTAGACTTGTCATGATACAATAAAGATCACAGATGTTATATCCAGCAGTGCCGACTCTTCCTTTAGTTTTTCTCAAGTTTGCCCATTTAGATGTAAGAAGGACATCCTGAGCCCTAGAGCACCTGGATTCTGGGTGTGCCGAGGTTACCTGTTATCCGGATATCGTAGTTCAGAGCGGTGTTATTTTTGTGTTGCTACCTCATTGTTTATGAGGTCTGCTCTTTTTCTTACCTAAATGCAGAGGCGGTCTGCAAATAAGTCATTATCACCCAATAAATTCCTCTCTTCCTCTATCTATGTCTGCATTGTGACCATGGACATTGCATTGTTTCCAGAAACAATCCTAAGGTACCAATGTTTATTTATTTACAGGTACTTATATAGTACCGTTAATTTGCACAGTGCTTTTCATATACTGTACATTCGCATTAGTCCCTGCCCTCGAGGAGCTTACAATCTAACGTCCCTAACTGACATTCATTCACACACATACTAGGGCCAATTTACCTACCAGCATGTCTTTTGGAGTTCGGGAGGAAACCAGAGTACCCAAAGGAAAGCCAGGGAGAACAAGCAAACTCCAGGCAGGTAGTGTCATGGTTGGGATTCAAACCAGCGACCCTAGTGTTGCTAGGCAGAAGTCCTAACCACTTAGCCTCTGCGCTGCTTGTGTTACTAGGTCATGTTTTTCAAATTTCAAGGTAGAAGCACAAAATAGTCAACAAAAACTATTTTAAAATGACTTGCTTATAAGTGACATTCGGTTGCTGGTAGGGATTTAACACCTGTTTCACCAAAGCATCAGCTAATCTCAGTGGATTTAAAATAACTATTGTCAACAAGGTTTTGTCGAAAATAAAGGTCCTTGTTTCTGTTGTGAGATGACAACTGTATCCCATTTGTGCTTCTGTGCTGTCAAGTGATATGTGCTTCTGGTGGAGATTACAAGCAGCTGTACCAACACCTATTGCACAGACATGATCCACCATTGCCACTATCGGGAAGCCGATCTAAGCTTTGCCGTCACTCATTGCACAGGCATGGTCCACCGTTGCCACTATCAGAAAGCCGGTCCAAGCTGTGCCGTCACTCATTGCACAGGCATGGTCCACCGTTGCCACTATCAGAAAGCCAGTCCAAGCTGTGCCGTCTCTCATTTGCATGGTTGTGGTCCACTGTTGTCACTATCAGGAAGCCAGCCCAAACTGTGTCATCTTTTAGTGCATGGTCATGGTCCATCTTTGTCGTATCTGGAAGCTGGTCCAGAGCAATGATGATTAGTATTATCTGTCAGAGTGGGAGCACTTATAACGTTCATTCCCAATCCTCATTGTACTTGTTTAGAGAAAGTCTTGTTGGTGGTCCAACTGAAGCTTTATTGCTGAGGAGCTTTCAGTTGGACAACCAAATGGATGGTTGTCCACTAAGGAAGGTTGTGGATCCACACAATAAGGCCCCTTTCACATGGACGGATAGAATGGTGCTTTTAGCTGCGGATTTTCTCATTTTCTACCGTAGCTAAAAGCACACAATGCTTTCCTATGGCCCCATTCACACACTGCGTTTAGCTGTGAATTAGATACATGCGGTTCTGTGCGGATAGAAAAAATAGAATTGACTGCGTCCAGGAGCAATTTAGCGCAGCTTTCCACACATACGGTAACTGCAGGTAATTGCAGTGCACTGTGTCAGCTGCGGATAACAGCGCGGAGCTGCTCATTGGGAAAGGGGAAATGATTTTTCCTTTCCCAATGAGCGACAAGCACGGGGATCCAACACGGATCCCCGCCAATGCCCAGCACTGTTTGGTATGAATCTTGAGCGGGAACTCCACGCCAAATATTGAATAAAAAAAATGGCGTGGGTTCCCCCCAGGGGCATACCAGGCCCTTCGGTCTGGTATGGATTTTAAGAGGAACCCCTATGCCGAAATAACGGCGTGGGTTCCCCCCCAAAATTCATACCAGACCCTTATCCGAGCACGCAGCCCGGTCGGTCAGGAAAGGGGGTGGGGACGGGCGAGCGCCCCCCCTCCTGAGCCGTACCAGGCCGCATGCCCTCAACATGGGGGGTGGGAGCTTTGGGGGAGGGGGGCGCTCTTCAGCCCCCCCACCCCAAAGCACCTTGTCCCCATGTTGATGAGGACAAGGGCCTCTTCCCGACGACCCTGGCCGTTGGTTGTTGGGGTCTGCGGGCGGAGGGCTTATCGGAATCCGGGAGCCCCCTTTAATAAGGGGGCCCCCAGATCCCAGCCCCCTACCCTATGTGAATGAGTATGGGGTACATGGTACCCCTACCCATTCACCTAGTGAAAAAGTGTCAATAAAAAAAACACTACACAGGTTTTTAAAGTAATTTATTAGACAGCTACGGGAGTCTTCTTCCGGCTTCGGGGGTCCTCTTCCGACTTTGGGGGTCTTCTTCCGGCTTCGGGGGTCTCTCCGGTTTTTCTCCGCGCTCTATGGGTCTTCTGCCAGGTTCCTCCCCTATCTTCTGCTCTTTTGCCGTACTTTTGCTAGCGGAGGAGCCCGGTCTGCTGCCTTCTGCCTTCTTCCCTCTTTTCTTCTTCTGATGTTGACACAACGCTCTCTTCGGCTGGAATGCACTCTGGGCGGTAACCCCGCCCCCTTATGCCGTCACAGTCCCTGGAACCGGAGAGACCCCCGAAGCTGGAAGAAGACCCCCGAAGCCAGAAGAAGACCCCCGAAGTCGGAAGAGGACCCTCGAAGCCGGAAGAAGACCCCGGAGCTGTCTAATAAATTACTTTAAAAACCTGTGTAGTTTTTTTTTATTGACACTTTTTCACTAGATGAATGGGTAGGGATACCATGTACCCCATACTCATTCACATAGGGTGGGGGGCCGGGATCTGGATTCCGATAAGCCCTCCGCCCGCAGACCCCGACAACCAACGGCCAGGGTTGTCAGGAAGAGGCCCTTGTCCTCATCAACATGGGGATAAGGTGCTTTGGGGTGGGGGGGCCACAGGGTGCCCCCCTCCCCCAAAGCACCCACCCCCCATGTTGAGGGCATGCGGCCTGGTACGGCTCAGGAGGGGGGGGGGACGCTCGCCTGTCCCCACCCCCTTTCCTGACCGACCGGGCTGCGTGTTCGGATAAGGGTCTGGTATGAATTTGGGGGGGGACCCCACGCCGTTTTTTCAGCGTAGGGGTTCCTCTTAAAATCCATACCAGACCGAAGGGCCTGGTATGCACCTGGGGGGGAACCCATGCCATTTTTTTATTTAATATTTGGCGTGGAGTTCCCCCTCAAAATTCATACCAAACAGTGCGAGTCGGTAGCCTGTCGGGTTGCCATGGAAATGGCAAGCCGCAGCTAAACGCAACCGCAGCTAATCGCACTGTGCAAATGCAGCTGATCGTAGTGCCTGGAGTCTTGAATTCCACAGGAAAAAAAACATGCTTTTAACTGCGGCAGAATAGCCGTCCGTGTGAAAGGCGTCTAAGCAATTCCATTCTGACAGGTGAAACTAAGGCCTCATGTACACTACAGCTGCTAAACTGACGTTTAGGAGCAGTTGGGCGTTTTTTTCCAGCAGCCCCTGAACTCTCCTCTATATTATTATAGTCGTTTACAGTAGTTTAGAGGCAGTTGAGATTACAGGCATTTTTTGAAAGCAGAGAAATCGTGTTTAAGACTGTAGTTTACCGGCATTTCAAACACCAAATGCTTGTAATCTCGTTTAACCGCTGTAAACCGTGTTTATGAGCGTTTGCGTTTAAAAGCGTTTTTAAAGGGGAAAAAAATTGGGATAATTTTGGAACATATAAAAATGTTGAAAAAAACACAAATTTCACCACTTGCTGTTGCCTGCATCAATAGATGAGTCCAGTAATGACGAACTCTGGTCCTGTCACACAGTTTTCTACGATTTCGGAGCCTCAGCAACAACAACATCAGGAGCACTTCCTCACATGCTCATGATGGGATCCATAGTGAAATCACACAAAATAAGACCGCTGTCTACAAGCACACTGCTCTCTCTCTTCTCTCACAGAACGGCTAAAATACTGTAGTTAATAATTTACTTGTTTTTCATGCATTGTGGGCATTTGGGAGGGTCTCCAGAGTTTATCTTTAAAAAAACTCTTCTAACATCAAATGTTCAAAACTGCTGCTAAACTCACATAAACACCCTATGTAAAAGCTGTAAAACGGATGTTTTTCACCGTCGGCCTCCAGCTGTCAAGTTTCCAGCATTCAGAAAAGGTTTCCAACTGCCCCGTGTACATGAGCCCTAATCATTGTGGATACATTGTTTTCATAATATCAATTTTCCAGTGAGCATCAATTTTATTGGTGAACTTCAGTGGTCTCTCAGTGGTCTCTAGTTTATACAGGCGGCAAATGGTGGGAGGTAAACTTTTTGGGGGGGTGGCAAACAAGCCTGGTCCCCTCACCCGCACTACCCCCCCCCCCCCCCCCCCCCGGATGGGTTGGACGGGAAAGCGGCAATCCATGGCCTTACCTTAGGAGGACGATGATGAGGTGGTGGTGTTGGTGCAGGATCTGGGGCAGGACTCCAGGAAGCTGGAAGAGGCTGTTGCTGCCCTTCCGTCTGCTGCTCCTCATGGCCGGCAGCTTGCCGAGGGAAGAGCCAGGGCCGTTGCTTCTCCTCCCAGCCAAACAGAAAGCGGATCCTGAGACCCGATTGGCCGGGAGTCTTAGGACACCGGGTCTGATTGGCCGGGAGGAGAAGCAGGAAGACATTAGAAAATATTCATTGGCTAATGTCACGCAACTGGGTGGGCTCAGGGCGCAGTGTTCTGCACCCCCCCCAAAAAAAGGGCCCACCCTTTTTGAAGCCAATTAGAGCCTCAGGCTCTAATCAAGTGCTTTAAAAAAAACCCACATTAAAATCCATGCTTCCGGTTCCCTGCATTGAGATTAGGGGCCGGGCGCATGGATTAGGAGGGGCGGCGCCCTTGCGCACCTGATGAAGCGGCTGCCACTGCAGTGGTTATCGACCACACATCGCTTTCCGCCGGGGAGATTAATGAGGTCTCATTTGTTTTGGATTGCCAGTTAGTTTGTGATAATTAGGGGGACCTGTTTTTCAGACAACAGCAATCTTTTTTTTTTTACTCTAAGCTCCACATCCTCCTTTTTCTATATTGTCCGTTATGAAAAGCGCAAAGGTTACAGCACCTGCCTGAGCGTTCAAAGCCTTAGCAAAACAATGGCTTGATGAAACCGCATGGAGACTCACAAAAGCTGATGAGTGATGAGAAATAAGCTCCAAGGGATGAAAGGCTGAGAATAATATGGGGTCCAAGGCTATGACTCAGACAGGAAAGGTACAGCTGGTTTTTATCCCCGAAGCAGAAAAAGCCCAGGCAATGGTTAAGACAGGAGACCTCGGGATACCTAGATGTGATTGAATACCTCTCTGTATGTCTCTGTTTGATGTCTTTACAACCACTGCGAACATGCTGACACTTTCCAAATACGCTGATACAAACGTAATACAAACACAGCATGACAATCAGCGCCGCGTAAAACATTAAATTGTCTTTTCATTTTAGAATCTATTTGAAAAAGGCACACAGGTTTAAAGCTTCAAATTGATAGAACACAGTCAGGCAAATACATAAAAAACACGCTTTTCTTCACTTTAAGTTATCATAGCTCCCAGCTTTCATGGGAAAGAGACGTCTATCAGTAAAAAAAAAAGTTTTAAAGCAAAGGAAGCAATCCTGCCATGCCCAATTTTACAAAATCTTTGGTGGTGCGCAAAAGTTATTTTTTCCCCAACTACCTTTCTTTTAGACTGGCTTTTCAAAGTAATAAATGCAAGCCTATGGAAGCTGGATGGTTTTGTGCATTATAACACTTTTGGTAGTTAAAGCGGTAGTAAACTGCAACATTGAAAAAAAAAAAATCCCTTACAAAGCAATGGCATAATGTGCTAGTATCATCGCATACTAGCTCATTATGAAATACCTTAGAACGAAGCCCTCCAGCGACACGCTGTCACTGCTGACAGGGCTTCCGTCTTCCCCCCGTTCTTCCTTCCAGGTTCATGGGCTCCGGCTGTATGAGTGCCCGGTGCCACGATGACATCACTCCTGAGCATGTGCACGGGAGCCATTGGCTGTGGCACGGAGCTCTGAAGGTCTGGCATGGTATGCTGGACCTTCAGAGCGCATGAGCCGGTGATGTCACCAGCTGCATGCACTGTGAATATCTCCTGAATACCGCAAGTTTAGGAGATATTCACTGTGTCTAGAGGTAGGGCTTATTATGGGCTAACCTGTAGGTACAACTTAAAAAAGACTTTACTAATGCCAATTAAATTTGAATATTTTTTATAGAGGTCTATGTATCAGACCAAAAAGAGGGACAACTGAGGAGGAAAGAGAGACAGATGGTTCAGAAAGCGAATGTTCCCTTCATATGAGATCAGTTGAAAGCTTTTTTCTGCATGCTGAATAGGAAGTTTAAAATGTAGACCAGTGATGGCGAACCTATGGCACGCGTGCCACAGCTGGCACGTCGAGCCCTCTCTGTGGGCACTCAGCGCGCTGCCAGGATAGCGGAGAGAATCCCCCAGCAAGGTAGCCTCTTGCACTGGCGGTTCAGGCGAGGAGGTGTCGGCTCTGTTCCTATCATCAGTGCGATCAATCAGGCAGTGGGGCGGCATATGTAAGCAAAACCCTCCCTGCATGCACTGAGGGCAGCCCAGCGGGAAGGACACGGAGTGTCTGCCTCTGTAAGCAGCGCCGCGATACAGAGGAAGAGAAGAATAACTCCTCCCTTCCTGGACTTTGAGGCCAATAGGAGAGTGGCTTCCTGTGCAGGGGCTCGGGCGGAGGGCGCTAAAGCATGACAATGTGGAGGACTCTGCACATACACAGGTAGGACAGTGCTATGGGGGAAAGGGGGAGAGCGCAGAGGACACTGCTGTGTATGTGGTGGGTATGTGAAGGGGCCAGAGGACACTGCTTTAGGAAGGGCCATCCCCATAGCAGTGTCCTCTATTGGCCTTCACATCACCCCCCGATTCATGCATTCTGAGCACAACGCATGTCTTATCCCTGTATTCTGAGCACAACGCATGTCTTATCCCTGTATTCTGAGCACAACGCATGTCTGATCCCTGTATTCTGAGCACAACGCATGTCTGATCCCTGTATTCTGAGCACAACGCATGTCTGATCCCTGTATTCTGAGCACAACGCATGTCTGATCCCTGTATTCTGAGCACAACGCATGTCTGATCCCTGTATTCTGAGCACAACACATCTCTGATCCCTGTGTTCTGAGCACAACGCATGTCTGATCCCTGTATTCTGAGCACAATGCATCTCTGCATTCTGAGCACAACACAGGTCTGATCCCTGTATTCTGAGCACAACACATTTCTGACCCCTTTATTCTGAGCACAACACATCCCTGTATTCTGAGCACAACCATGTCTGATCCCTGTATTCTGAGCACAACGCATGTCTGATCCCTGTATTCTGAGCACAACGCATGTCTGATCCCTGTATTCTGAGCACAACGCATGTCTGATCCCTGTATTCTGAGCACAACGCATGTCTGATCCCTGTATTCTGAGCACAACGCATGTCTGATCCCTGTATTCTGAGCACAACGCATGTCTGATCCCTGTATTCTGAGCACAACGCATGTCTGATCCCTGTATTCTGAGCACAACGCATGTCTGATCCCTGTATTCTGAGCACAACGCATGTCTGATCCCTGTATTCTGAGCACAACGCATGTCTGATCCCTGTATTCTGAGCACAACGCATCTCTGATCCCTGTATTCTGAGCACAACACATCTCTGATCCCTGTATTCTGAGCACAACGCATGTCTGATCCCTGTATTCTGAGCACAACGCATCTCTGATCCCTGTATTCTGAGCACAACACATCTCTGATCCCTGTATTCTGAGCACAATGCATCTCTGCATTCTGAGCACAACACAGGTCTGATCCCTGTATTCTGAGCACAACACATTTCTGACCCCTTTATTCTGAGCACAACACATCCCTGTATTCTGAGCACAACGCATGTCTGATCCCTGTATTCTGAGCACAACGCATGTCTGATCCCTGTATTCTGAGCACAACGCATGTCTGATCCCTGTATTCTGAGCACAACGCATGTCTGATCCCTGTATTCTGAGCACAACACATCTCTGATCCCTGTGTTCTGAGCACAACGCATGTCTGATCCCTGTATTCTGAGCACAATGCATCTCTGCATTCTGAGCACAACACAGGTCTGATCCCTGTATTCTGAGCACAACACATTTCTGACCCCTTTATTCTGAGCACAACACATCCCTGTATTCTGAGCACAACCATGTCTGATCCCTGTATTCTGAGCACAACGCATGTCTGATCCCTGTATTCTGAGCACAACGCATGTCTGATCCCTGTATTCTGAGCACAACGCATGTCTGATCCCTGTATTCTGAGCACAACGCATGTCTGATCCCTGTATTCTGAGCACAACGCATGTCTGATCCCTGTATTCTGAGCACAACGCATGTCTGATCCCTGTATTCTGAGCACAACGCATGTCTGATCCCTGTATTCTGAGCACAACGCATGTCTGATCCCTGTATTCTGAGCACAACGCATGTCTGATCCCTGTATTCTGAGCACAACGCATGTCTGATCCCTGTATTCTGAGCACAACGCATGTCTGATCCCTGTATTCTGAGCACAACGCATGTCTGATCCCTGTATTCTGAGCACAACACATCTCTGATCCCTGTATTCTGAGCACAACGCATGTCTGATCCCTGTATTCTGAGCACAACGCATCTCTGATCCCTGTATTCTGAGCACAACACATCTCTGATCCCTGTATTCTGAGCACAACACATCTCTGATCCCTGTATTCTGAGCACAATGCATCTCTGCATTCTGAGCACAACACAGGTCTGATCCCTGTATTCTGAGCACAACACATTTCTGACCCCTTTATTCTGAGCACAACACATCCCTGTATTCTGAGCACAACGCATGTCTGATCCCTGTATTCTGAGCACAACGCATGTCTGATCCCTGTATTCTGAGCACAACGCATCTCTGATCCCTGTATTCTGAGCACAACACATCTCTGATCCCTGTATTCTGAGCACAACACATCTCTGATCCCTGTATTCTGAGCACAATGCATCTCTGCATTCTGAGCACAACACAGGTCTGATCCCTGTATTCTGAGCACAACACATTTCTGACCCCTTTATTCTGAGCACAACACATCCCTGTATTCTGAGCACAACGCATGTCTGATCCCTGTATTCTGAGCACAACGCATGTCTGATCCCTGTATTCTGAGCACAACGCATGTCTGATCCCTGTATTCTGAGCACAACGCATGTCTGATCCCTGTATTCTGAGCACAACACATCTCTGATCCCTGTGTTCTGAGCACAACGCATGTCTGATCCCTGTATTCTGAGCACAATGCATCTCTGCATTCTGAGCACAACACAGGTCTGATCCCTGTATTCTGAGCACAACACATTTCTGACCCCTTTATTCTGAGCACAACACATCCCTGTATTCTGAGCACAACCATGTCTGATCCCTGTATTCTGAGCACAACGCATGTCTGATCCCTGTATTCTGAGCACAACGCATGTCTGATCCCTGTATTCTGAGCACAACGCATGTCTGATCCCTGTATTCTGAGCACAACGCATGTCTGATCCCTGTATTCTGAGCACAACGCATGTCTGATCCCTGTATTCTGAGCACAACGCATGTCTGATCCCTGTATTCTGAGCACAACGCATGTCTGATCCCTGTATTCTGAGCACAACGCATGTCTGATCCCTGTATTCTGAGCACAACGCATGTCTGATCCCTGTATTCTGAGCACAACGCATGTCTGATCCCTGTATTCTGAGCACAACGCATGTCTGATCCCTGTATTCTGAGCACAACGCATGTCTGATCCCTGTATTCTGAGCACAACACATCTCTGATCCCTGTATTCTGAGCACAACGCATGTCTGATCCCTGTATTCTGAGCACAACGCATCTCTGATCCCTGTATTCTGAGCACAACACATCTCTGATCCCTGTATTCTGAGCACAACACATCTCTGATCCCTGTATTCTGAGCACAATGCATCTCTGCATTCTGAGCACAACACAGGTCTGATCCCTGTATTCTGAGCACAACACATTTCTGACCCCTTTATTCTGAGCACAACACATCCCTGTATTCTGAGCACAACGCATGTCTGATCCCTGTATTCTGAGCACAACGCATGTCTGATCCCTGTATTCTGAGCACAACGCATGTCTGATCCCTGTATTCTGAGCACAACGCATGTCTGAACCCTGTATTCTGAGCACAACGCATGTCTAATCCCTGTATTCTGAGCACAACGCATCTCTGATCCCTGTATTCTGAGCACAACGCATGTCTGAACCCTGTATTCTGAGCACAACGCATGTCTGATCCCTGTATTCTGAGCACATGTCTGATCCCTGTATTCTGAGCACATGTCTGATCCCTGTATTCTGAGCACATGTCTGATCCCTGTATTCTGAGCACAACGCATGTCTAATCCCTGTATTCTGAGCACAACGCATCTCTGATCCCTGTATTCTGAGCACAACGCATGTCTGAACCCTGTATTCTGAGCACAACGCATGTCTGAACCCTGTATTCTGAGCACAACGCATGTCTGATCCCTGTATTCTGAGCACATGTCTGATCCCTGTATTCTGAGCACATGTCTGATCCCTGTATTCTGAGCACAACGCATGTCTAATCCCTGTATTCTGAGCACAACGCATGTCTAATCCCTGTATTCTGAGCACAACGCATCTCTGATCCCTGTATTCTGAGCACAACGCATGTCTGATCCCTGTATTCTGAGCACAACGCATGTCTGATCCCTGTATTCTGAGCACAACGCATGTCTGATCCCTGTATTCTGAGCACAACGCATGTCTGATCCCTGTATTCTGAGCACAACGCATGTCTGATCCCTGTATTCTGAGCACAACGCATGTCTGATCCCTGTATTCTGAGTACAACGCATGTCTGATCCCTGTATTCTGAGCACAACGCATGTCTGATCCCTGTATTCTGAGCACAACGCATGTCTGATCCCTGTATTCTGAGCACAACGCATGTCTGATCCCTGTATTCTGAGCACAACGCATGTCTGATCCCTGTATTCTGAGCACAACGCATGTCTGATCCCTGTATTCTGAGCACAACGCATGTCTGATCCCTGTATTCTGAGCACAACGCATCTCTGATCCCTGTATTCTGAGCACAACGCATGTCTGAACCCTGTATTCTGAGCACAACGCATGTCTGATCCCTGTATTCTGAGCACATGTCTGATCCCTGTATTCTGAGCACATGTCTGATCCCTGTATTCTGAGCACATGTCTGATCCCTGTATTCTGAGCACAACGCATGTCTAATCCCTGTATTCTGAGCACAACGCATGTCTAATCCCTGTATTCTGAGCACAACGCATCTCTGATCCCTGTATTCTGAGCACATGTCTGATCCCTGTATTCTGAGCACAACGCATCTCTGATCCCTGTATTCTGAGCACATGTCTGATCCCTGTA
Source organism: Lithobates clamitans (assembly GCA_037952925.1). Classification (NCBI taxonomy): domain Eukaryota; kingdom Metazoa; phylum Chordata; class Amphibia; order Anura; family Ranidae; genus Lithobates; species Lithobates clamitans. Next base: position 3,637,666 of record JBBGZY010000069.1, read on the forward strand.
TTCTGAGCACAACGCATGTCTGAACCCTGTATTCTGAGCACAATGCATCTCTGATCCCTGTATTCTGAGCGTAACGCACTCCTTTAAAAAAGCAGAAAAGGTTTTTTCTGGGCAGAATCGTACATTTTTGGTCCCTTATGGCTCATTCAGAGGGATGATCAGTCCCATCCTCTGTACAGAGCCGCTAGTAGGTTTAATTTCATGTTGCCACTTTGAAATAAATAAGTTGGTTTTGTGTCGCTGTTTGGGCACTCGGGCTCAAAAAGGTTCGCCATCACTGATATAGACTGATTAGACAAAATTTGCTGAAAATTAAAAATAAATAACATGAATTTGTTTTATAACAAAGCCATGTGAATATAATGTCAGTGATGACATGATGACAATGCCCTCACATGGTCAGGGCTCCCATTTTCCTCCATATCTAATGTCATGATGCTTGCTAATTAGGAGATGTTCTGACACAAAAACAGGTCCAAGATAGTTTAAATAGACTTCACATAAGCTAGGTAAAGTCCATTACACTTAAAACTGTACCACTAGGGGAAATTTACCCTCACTCTCTGTCCTATAGACACAACAGCAAGAGGAAATTACCAAAAAAGGGGCGGCACAGTGGTGTGGTGGTAGCACTCTCGCCTAGCAGTAAGAAGGGTCGCTGGTTCGAATCCCAACCACAACACTACCTGCCTGGAGCTTGCATGTTCTCCCTGTGCCTGCGTGGGCTTCCTCCAGGTACTCTGGTTTCCTCCCACACTCCAATAACATGCAGGTAGGTTAATTGGATCCTGTCTAAATTGCCCCTAGTATGCATGAATGTGAGTTAGGGACCTTAGATTGTAAGCTCCTTGAGGGTAGGGACTGATGTGAATGTACAATGTATATGTAAAGCGCTGCGTAAATTGACGGCGCTATATAAGTACCTGAAATAAATAAAAAAATAAAAATAAAATAAAATAAAAAAAAGTAGGTAAACCCCCTCTTGGTTGTCACAGGAACATCAGTTGATATTTCCCTTACTTTCAATAAAAAGAAAATATAAACATATCAAGAAAGAAAGATATAATAGATAAATATAGAAGACATCTAAAGAATATGACTCTCTCTAATGTGGACACAGACGGTAATCTCAACAGGAGATCTAACCTCCCATCACTCTATACAAGCCAAAAAATATTTGGATACAATTTAATTTCTGTTTCCCCACTAACACCAATGCATTTTACCAAAATGGTGAATTTTATCACAATGTCTTCATTGTTCATAACATTTTAGAGAAAAGGAAAACTCACTCCCCTGGTGCTAAAATTGTTTACCATTCCAGTCAAGTGAATGCTGAAGTTGGGCTTGCAGTGCAAATGATGGTTCTATAGGTTGATGGGAGGATTGGGAGAGAGGAGGAGAGAGGAGGAGGAAGCAACGCCCAGATGAATTCCTCTAGGAGGTAGACAAAACAGCCTCTGCCTGTCATTTTAAAGTTATTTATTCAGAAGAACGAGTTGCCAGCTCTCCATTCTACTCTTGCAGGATTTGGAGAGACACTCATGGCACCACCGGTGTGGTCATGTTCATTAGTAATTGGTCCAATGAGCAGGAGGAGAGGCTATGCTACCATGGAGTACAGGAGGTCAAAACCATATACATTACTTTACAAACTGCTGACATGTAGAAACATTTATTTGAATATGTTTATATAACTGGGTGGCTACAATTTCTCTTTAAAGCACAACTACGGGCAAAAGAAAGTTTTTTTCCATTCAGTCGGGCTGTGCCCTCACTGCATGGGTTAACTGCTCACTTTGTCTAGGGGTGAGGAGAAAGCTTATACTCACCCGGTCCTTTTTTCCACTGAAAAACGGCGCTCCCCCACAGTCCAGCGGTGGACACAACTCAAAACCATGCTGGGAGGACCTCTTTTCTCCTCTCCTCTAGACAAAAACGAGCAGTAAACCCATGCAGTGGGGGCACCGTTCCACTGTTATCACTAAGCACAACCTGAATGAAACACGTTACCATGTGTATGTCATCTCGTGTCTTGGGCTTGTTGTGTACATTTTATTTGGATTTTATACAATAAAGCTTGCATTTATCTGAAGACTGGAGTGTGGTCAATTGTCTTTGTTGCATGCAAAGTTCCACTGTATGGGAAAGCTTTTCTTTGCCCGAAAATGGGCTTTAACCACTTGCCTACCAGGCACTTACACCCCCTTCCTGCCCAGGCCCTTCTTCAGCAGTTTTGGTTAGACTGACGCTTTAAAGAAAAACACCATCATCAGCATTATAACATTAAAAGTTGCTGATATCCTCATTCCCATACACAAATTTTTGTTATCTTCCAGTTAATGATACATTCACAAGCTGATGATCAGTTGCTGCCGGCTATGTCAGAGAGTTACAGACAAAATGTTCCCATTGTCTAGATACCTGCCGAATGTTCTGGCGTTTTGACAAAAAAATCGAAAGAGGTCGATAGATGTCACTAGAGATGAGTGAACAGATCCGAGAGGATTAAGACTGTCAAGACTTTTATTGCAAGAGACAGCTCCTGCCTCATATGACAGTCAGGTAGATAGAGCAGCTCCATTTTCCATTTCCCATAATAATTTAAAGTGGACCTGTCACTAGGGTATACAAACTAGGGCATGCTGTAAAAGACTACTACAACCTGTCTGTCGGGAGGTAACTCCAGTCTTTACTCTCCAGCAGAAGTATGGACAGTGCTTTTTTTGCTCCTTTATTCATTTTATATCTTAATTTTTTTCACCTAAAGTGTATCTCTAGGAAACTCCCATTTTATCTAGTATTGCATAGAGCCAGGGAGGGTCATACCCTTTGTTAAGGTTTTTTTGTTGTGTCCCATTTAGAAGATTCAACCCTTTGTGACCTCTGTCACCAGGAAAGAAAGTGAGGGGAAACCCAAAATGTTTGAGTTGTCAACAGAACAAGATGTGAGTGGAAATGTTCTAATGGGGACACCCTTTCTGGGGACAATTGCCAAAAAAGGGAATTGCCCTCACTTTGTGTGGGGACCTGTTTGGTCTCTGGGAAGGAAAGTGAGGGGAATGTCTTTGTAATGGTACAGCAATAGCACACAAAATTCTAGCGGGTGTTTTAAGCCTTCCCTACTCTATCCAAAAATAAAAAAAGTTTTGCCTATGCCTACTTTTTACCTTTATTACAATAACAAAGATCCCGTCAAACTCTCAAATGACAGTAAATAGGCAGTGGCAGATTTTCTTTATGGAGGCATCAAGGGTCTATTAGACCCCTAATGCTTTTCCCTGCGCTGAACATAAACAAAGTGGAGAGGTAGAGTGCCTAGTCTTCTCTTTTCCCAACTGCTCTGGCTGGAATTTGATAGGGAGGAATAGTGTCCCTTCATTGGTGTCAGTGGGAGGAATAGTGTCCCATCATTGGTGTCAGTGGGAGGAATAGTGTCCCATCATTGGTGTCAGTGGGAGGAATAGTGTCCCATCATTGGTGTCAGTGGGAGGAATAGTGCCCCATCATTTGTGTCAGTGGGAGGAATAGTGTCCCACCATTGGTGTCAGTGGGAGGAACAGTGCCCCATCATTGGTGTCAGTGGAAGAAAAAGTGCCCCATCAATGTCAGTGGGAGGAATAGTGCCTCATCATATTTCATATGATTGGGATGATTGGGATTGGGAGGAACAGTGCCCCAAGGACCACATATAGATGGGCATCTGAGTTATGGAGATCACTGTTCTTATACATATTTTGAAGGCTGAAAAAACAAAAAAACTAATAATATTATTGAAAAATAACAGAATACCTCGAACAGGCAAAAAGTTCTTAAATAACATGCAAACGTTATTTAAGTCCTAATTTTAAAGGCTTATATGCATGTTATTGCCATAAAAAGTGTTTGGGGACCCGGGTCCTGCCCTGGGGGCCATGTATCAATGCAAAAAAAAGTTTTTAAAACTATTGTTTTTTTCAGGAGCAGTGATTTTAATGATGTTTAAAGTGAAGCAATAAAAATGAAATATTCCTTTAAAAACCTGCCTGGGGCGTCCCCTTATTCTGCCTGTAAAGTTGAGCATCTCTGCAATGTGTAGAACATGCCGCAGCAATAATGACATTTCTAAAGAAAAAAATGTAATTTAAACTTGCTCATGGCTGTAATGTATTGCCGGCTGCCACTTTGTATAGATGGAAAAAAAACGGCATAGGGTCCCCCCCAGTCCATACCAGACCCCGCCCCCTCTGACGTCACATGATGCCAGAATGGGGTGGGGTCACTCGGTTACGTCGCCGGATGGCCCCCCCCCTTGCCTATATAACAGCTGTTGCCGGGAGGCCTCCTATGGAGGCAGAGCTTCTTTATTCTTTCCTATTTTTCAGGCGGCATGATTAAAGATGGATATGTAATAAAGGAATTGCCAGAAACTATCTCTTGTGGTTTTTTTACTTTGACACTTTTTTTGGTAAATGGGTAGGGGTACAATGTGCCCGATACCCATTCACATGGAGGGGATCTGAGGGACCCCTTGTTAAAGGGGGCTTCCAGATTCCGATAAGCCCCCCGCCTGCAGACCCCAACAACCACCGGCCAGAGTTGTCGAGAAGAGGCCCTTGTCCCCATCAACATGGGGACAAGGTGCTTTGGAGTGGACCCCAAAGCACCCTCCCCATGTTGAGGGCAAGCGGCCTGGTATGGTTTAGGAGGGGGAGGCCTCTTGCTCCTCCCCTCCCTTTCCTGGCCTGCCAGGCTGCATGCTCAGATAAGGGTCTGGTATGGATTTGGGGGGGGGGCCCACGCCATTTTTGAGAAAAAATCTATGCCAGACCCAAAGGTCATAGGGGTCTCCTGAACCACTTTAATACATCTACAATCCACCGATTGGATTGTAGGTCTCAGTAGGTTCATCTTAGCCTCACTCGTCTCCATACCTAAGAAGTGAGAGGACCCGATTGCCTCCGCCGCTACCGACGGCTCCGGTAAGCGACGGAGGGCGTGGGAGAGTGGTGGGAGGGGGGGGTGGCACCTCTCCCGCCACCGATAACGGTGATCTCACGGCGAACCCGCTGCAGAGACCACCATTATCGTGTACAGAACCGCCGGCCCTAAAGATGGATACCTCGGTTGTGGCAGCAGCTGCTGCCATTACCGAGATATTCATCTTCAAAGTAATGACGTATATATACAGTGGCCTGTCGGTAAGTGGTTAAAAGCATACATATTCCCTAAGGAACTCCCTGAATAAGTTTGATGTTATCTGGTCTAGATGGCTTCAATCTATGACTTAGGTATCATGTCAACCAATGTGTACTGTGTACTTTGTAATGCTGGATATTGTTAAGCTTTTTTTTTGTGTCATATATACTCTGAGCGAGAGTGAGTGGGGGGGGGGGGGGGGTGGTTGGCGGGGCTTGTTTGAAGGTTTATTTTATTTTTTTCTGGGGGGTTTTGGTTTGGTGTGGTATTTTTGTGGTTTTGTCTGTATTGTGTCAGTGTCGTTTTCATATAAAAAAATAAAAAGTATTTGATTCAAAAATATATACACTGCACTGCACTATATATTTTGCACTGTATTATATATTCTACACTGACTGCACTATATACTCTGCAATGTATTATATATACTACACTGATGGCACTATATGCTCTCCAGTGTATTATATATACTACACTGAATGCACTGTATACTCTGCAATGTATTATATATACTACACTGATGGCACTATAAACTCTCTAGTGTATTATATATACTACACTGAATGCACTATATACTCTGAACTGTATTATATATACTACACTGACTGCACTATATATTCTCCACTGTATTATATATTCTACACTGACTGCACTATATACTCTGCAATGTATTATATATACTACACTGATGGCACTATATACTCTCCAGTGTATTATATATACTACACTGATGGCACTATATACTCTCCAGTGTATTATATATACTACACTGAATGCACTATATACTCTGCAATGTATTATATATACTACACTGATGGCACTATATACTCTCCAGTGTATTATATATACTACACTGATGGCACTATATACTCTGAACTGTATTATATATACTGCACTGACTGCACTATATATTCTCCACTGTATTATATATTCTACACTGACTGCACTATATACTCTCCACTGTATTATATATACTACACTGAATGCATTATATACTCTGAACTGTATTATATATACTACACTGACTGCACTGTATACTCTCCACTGTATTATATATAATACACTGACTGCACTATATACTCTTAACTGTATTATATATACTACACTGACTGACTGCACCCTACACTAACGACCTGTCTAATCTCCATTCATTTACTGTATATGGCCGCCATGTAAGCAGCAGCCTTATATAGTGTGGGGCGTGGTCTTAACCCCTGAGCCATGATTGGCCAATCATGGCTCTCACAGCACATCGTGCTGTGACTGGCCAAAGCATACATGTCAGGTACATGCTTAGGCCAATCAGCAGCTGTCAATGCACTGCGATCTCGCAGTGCATTATGGGGCACTCCGTGGTGGATAAATGTCCCGTGACCGAACAAAAGAACATCCGATTTTCAAGTCGAACATCAGGACCAGCCCTAATCCTGAGGGTACACAACACATTTTCTAAACTGCTCAACTGCAAAATGATGAAAAAAAGTAGAGCTTTAGAAGCAACTTGGGCCTTATTCAATTTAAAGAGGAACTGCAGTCTGCTCAAATAATTTGTAATAAAAACATCTCCATTCTAAAACTTCCCTCCAACCACTTTGCATATTATTTTATATATACTGTGATTCTGTACTTGCCAAATATGCTTCAAAAATCTCCCTCCACCAGGTCTGGCTGCATCCATTTTAACAGTTCCCAGGACTACTCCAAGATGGCCCAGGGCTTTTAGCATAGGGACTACTCTCTGCATCCTGTTCTATTCTGCCCTCCCCTACAGCACTAGTAAATGTTTATTTTAATACAAGCAGTGTAAGAACATGAATTTGACTTGGTGTCCAAGTACAGCAGAGCTCAGAAAGGGAGAGAGAAGCAGCACAAGGAGCCAATCAGTTGAACTGTAGTGCTTATGTGCTAAAAAGAAACAAGCTAATAGGAAGAGAGAGCAGAGTGACATATAATCACTTTTCACAGTCCAGTCAAAGGTTGAGGGAGGGACAAGACTTGTAAGTGGAAATTAACTAAAGGGGTGAAAAATCAGATTTCCTCCTCCGCCAAAGAGGTCTCTGCTGTGTGGCAAAGCTTTGTAAATCTAAGAACTGGATAGACAGAAATGCAATTTTTTTCTCAGGTAACAATTTGGATATTTGTATTTCATCAGTGTATTTTGCCTGGAGTAAAGCAGTTTCAGTGCGATACAAAATATATGTATATCCATTGTTATTGAGGTTGGAAAATACTGATATTCATTAAGTTTAACCTATCACAACTGCGGCAATTTTGGTCTAGAGCAGTGATCTCCAAACTGTGGCTGTTGAGCCCTTTGCTTGCTTTTATCTACCCCTTGGGGCACTGTTCTTCACACGGATATGAGGCACCATTCTTCTCACTGACACACTTGATGAGGCACCAATCCTTTCACTTACACCAATGATGGAGCACTATTCCTCCCACTGATACCAATGATGGGGCACTCTTCCTTCTACTAATACCAATGATGGGGCACTCTTCCTCCTACTAATACAAATGATGGGGTACTCTTCCTCCTACTAATACCAATGATGAGGCACTCTTCCTCCTACTAATACCAATGATGGGACACTATTCCTCCCACTGATATCAATAATGGGGCGCTATTCCTCCCACTGACACCAAAGATGGGACACTATTCCTCCCACTGATATCAATAATGGGGCACTATTCCTCCCACTGACACCAAAGATGGGACACTATTCCTCCCACTGATATCAATAATGGGGCACTATTCCTCCCACAGACACCAAAGATGGGGCACTATTCCTCCCACTGATATCAATGATGGGGCACTATTCCTCCCACTGATACCAATGATGGGGCACTCTTCCTCCTACTAATACCAATGATGGGGCACTATTCCCCCCACTGACACCAATGATGAGGCACTATTCCTCCCACTTACACCAATGATGGGACACTATTCCTCCCACTGATATCAATCATGGGGCACTATTCCTCCCCCTGACACCAAAGATGGGGCACTATTCCTCCCACTGATATCAATGATGGGGCACTATTCAGCCCCAGGGGAGGTCAAATAAATTCCCTGGATCAGAATATTTCTTTCTAAGCCTTTAGAAATTAAAATTTTGGACTCTTTTAATTGCAAGAATGTCATCCAGTCAATTTTTTTTTTTTTGTAAAGAAATAGGTAGAACTTTTTTCTTTTTTCTATGCGAATGCTTGTACAGTCCTTGGGATAAAAAGTTAATTTGCCAAATCCTTATACTGGCCTTCGATACCTTGAATATATTTAAACATGTTAATGAAATCACGTCTAAATCATCTTTTCTCCAAACCAAAATTACCTAGCTTTTCTAATCTTTTATTATTATTAAGAATTTCCATACTTTTAATAATTTAGTTGCTGCCTCTGAACTCAATAAAAAGGGAACTAATAAAACACAACTGAATATAGCTATATATTTATTAGAATAACATTAAAGTGATTGTAAGGGTTAATTTTTTTTTTTTTAGTTTAAAAAAACAAACATATCATACTTACCTCCACTGTGCAGCTCGTTTTGCACAGAGTGGCCCCGAACATCCTCTTCTGGGGTCCCCCGGTGGCTCTCGCAGCTCATCTCCACACCAGATAACCCCGTCAGAGAAGCACTTCCCCGAGGGGGTTACCTTGCGGGCGCACTCCCGAGTCCAGCATTTGCATCCATAGACACGAATGCCGGACTCGGCCCCGCCCCCCGGAGCCCGCGTCATTGGATTTGATTGACAGCAGTGGGAGCCAATGGCTGCGCTGATATCAATCTAGCCAATCAGGACACGAGACACCGGATAGAGCAGCGTGAGAAAAAGAGGGTTCAGGTAAGTAAAACGGGGGCACTGGGGGGCTGCTGCACTGCAAGAGGTTTTTCACCTTAATGTAAATGTATAGAATGCATTGAGGTGAAAAACTACAAAGGTTTACAACCCCTTGTGCATTATTACTTGTTTATCTCAGAATATGAATCAGCTTCCTATAATCCCCTACATAGAAAACTCTTAGACTGGAAAGAGGGAGGACCTACACTGGTAGCCAATCAGGTGTGTTCCTTGCACATGTGCTGATCACAAACATGCAGATGGAAGAAGCGAGAAGAAGGATGAGCACACCAGTGTGCTCATAGGTGTGCACAGCCTATTGCATTAGGATGTGCACCCCAAATCTCAAACACATATGAACGCCACATGCTGTCACAGAAAGGAGGCTCTGATGGTGGGAAACAGTTGATTGGGAGCATATTACGTTACGCCCTAAATACGGGTGTAACGTTTTCCTACTGTTCAACCTAGCCTTTAATATAATGGGGACATTTACACTGGCCACTGGCGCCCTCAACTACCCACCTGGTGCTGTCCCTGGATAATGCGAATGCACACGGGGTGATTAGGGTGTGCCCAGGCACACCTGGCACACCCTGTGTGCACGCCTATGAGTGTGCTGCTGTTCCTTTAGGTCTCTTTCAGACAGGCAGTCATGGGAGCAGTAAAAACAGGCGGATGACCTGCAGTTTTACCAACCCCTCCCCCCCTACACACACACACCCATGCCTCCCACCTGCACAGTAAAATAATAGCTGTTGGATGGGGCTGTTCACATGCCATGGCCACAGGCATTTTTAGCTGGGGGTGCAGAGTTTGACAAGTGGCACCGCTTGTCAAACTTGCCCATTGAGTTCAATGGGGCCAAACCACTGCGCCACCACTGCCTGCAATGCACAGGACCGCAGAGCAGTAGCACAGTATTATTTAATAAAATAAATCAGATCTAAATCAGACAGTGAGGAGACAATACAACACCTCCTCACCACCTGCAAATGTCATACGAAATGTAGAAAATAAAATACGAGGCCTTCTGAAAATGGCGGTGGTGCTGAGCAAACAAACCTCTGTGGTTAGTGTGGAGTGGGGCAGCCGCTTGCACAGAGCCTGAACAGGACCAGGATAAGTGCAACGTTCAATGTAGAAGCTCCAAATACCATAGTAATGTCCAGAGTCCTCAGGGGTCCATCAGGTATGCATGCTTATGTTGTGCCAAGTTGGACCAAAGTAAGTAGGCAATAATATTATCAGAACCTGGATTACCTACTGGTGGTACTGTGCTTCCCGGAGTGGAAGGTTGTAGTTTTGGTGTCCACCAGCGAGTGTCTCCAAGCCAGCAGATCCCAGTAATCAGTTTCCACCTGATGTTGGCTGCTGGGAGGGTATTTAGGTCCTCGCCTACTAGTGACTCTTGCTCCAGTGTTTAGTCGCTGCCAGATTCTGTTTGCCATTGATCCTGATCTTGCTCCTGCAGTGTACCCTGCTGCCTTGTACCTTCTCCCCCTTGTTCCTGGTCCCAATTTTGGTTTCCCCTTCCCATCTGCTCCTTGCACCTCCAGTTTTCCCCTGCTTTTCTGTGTTCCCCATTTTGAATGTATTGCATATAGTTAGTTGCTAGTTAGGCTTTCCCTTTGTATGGTTGTCAGATATTTTGTCACTGGGTTTTTAGTTCACTTATATCTTTTGTGTGTAGACAAGCAGATTTGGCCATCTTGCTGCTGATGCCTCACAAATGATCATACCAGGATTTCAGCTTTAATGTTCATGATCTAGGCACGGGGGCACTTTAAAGCAGCCAAAACACGAGTTGGACATAGTTGCTCTAGTTTTCGGGGAAGCATCGTAATAGAGTTCCAGCGGAGGTAGTGAGTCAGCCAACAGTAAGTGGATTCGAACATGGTTAGGAAAAACATAGCTCTACAGTATACTCAGACAAAAAAAAAAGGGAAAAAAATATATAGAAACATTTAAATTCTAAATGCAGTGCCTTGAAAAAGTATTCATACTCCTTGAAGTTTTCTACATTTTGTCATGTTACAACCAAAAACGTACGGTAAATGTATGTTATTGGGATTTTATGTGACAGACCAAGACAAAGTGGCACATAATTATGAAGTGGAAGGAAAAAGATAAATGGTTTTCAACATTTTTTACAAATAAATATGTGAAAAGTGTGACGTGTATTTGTATTTAGCCCCCTTTACTCTGATACCCCTAACTAAAATCTAGTGGAACCAATTGCCTTCAGAAGTCACCTAATTAGTAAATAGAGTCCACCTGTGTGTAATTCAATCTCAGTATAAATATGGCTGTTCAGTGAAGCCCTCAGGCTCGGTTCACACCGGGGCGACTTGTCAGACGACCTAGCCGCCTGACAAGTCACCTCCCGTTCTGTACAATGGAACCGTTCTAATCGGAGCGACGCAAGTCGCTCCGACTTAGAAGAAAGGTTCCTGTACTACTTTGGGGGCGACTTGCATAGACTTCTATACAGAAGTCGTCTTGCAAGTCGCCCCGGCAGTCGTGTGCAGGTCGCGACCTGCAAGTCGTGCTGCCTCTGGTGTGAACCGAGGCTCAGAGGTTTGTTAGAGAACCTTAGTGAACAAACAGCATCATGAAGACCAAGGAACACACCAGACAGGTCAGAGATAACGTTGTGGAGAAGTTTAAAGCAGGGTTAGGTTATAAAAAAAAAAATCCCAAGCTTTGAACATCTCACGGAGCACTGTTGAAGCCATTATTTGAAAATGGAAAGAGTATGGCACAACTGCAAACCTACCAAGCCATGGCCGTCCACCTAAACTGACAGGCCGGGCAAAGAGAACAGTATTCAGAAAAGCAGCCAAGAGACCCATGGTAACTCTGGAGGAGCTGCTGAGATCCACAGCTCAGGTGGGAGAATCTGTCCACAGGACAACTATTAGTTGTGCACTCCACAAATCTGGCCTTTATGGAAGAGTGGCAAGAAGAAATCCATTGTTGGAAGAAAGCCATAAGAAGTCCCATTTGCAGTTTGCGAGAAGCCATGTGGGGACACAGAAAACATGTGGAAGAAGGTGCTCTGGTCAGATGAGATCAAAATTGAACTTTTGGCCTAAAAGCAACATGCTTTGTGTGGAGGAAAATTAACACTGCACATCACCCTGAACACACCATCCCCACCATGAAACATGGTGGTGGCAGCATCATGTTGTGGGGATTCCCTTCTTTCAGCAGGGACAGGGAAGCTGGTTAGATCTGATGGGAAGATGGATGGAGCCAAATACAGGGCAATCTTAGAAGAAAACCTGTTAGGGTCTTCAAAAGACATGAGACTGGGGCGGAAGTTCACCTTCCAGCAGGACAACGACCCTAAACATACAGTCAGAGCTACAATGGAATGGTTTAGATGAGGGGTCCCCAAACTTTCTGAACAAAGGGCCGGTTTACTGTACTTCAGACTTTAGGGGGCCACACTGTGGCCAGCGGGAAAAGAAAATTTTGCTGGCATCAGTGGGAGTAAACAGTACCACATCTTTGTTATTAGGGGAGGAATAGTGCCCAATTGTTGGGGCCAGTGGGGGAAATGGCACCACATTTTTGTTGTTAGAGGGCAGAATAGTGTCTCATATCAGTGGGATGAAGTGTGCCCCGAGGGCCGTATAAAGGCAGGCAAAGGGCTACATCTGGCCCCCGGGCTGCAGTTTGGAGACCCCTGGTTTAGATCAAAGCATATTCATGTTTTAGAATGGCCCAGTAAAAGTCCAGACCTAAATCCAATTGAGAATCTGTGGCAAGACTTGAAAATTGCTGTTCACAGACATTCTCCATCCAATCTGACAGAGCTTGAGCTATTTTGGAAAGTAGAATGGGCAAAAATGTCACTCTCTAGATGTGCAAAGCTGGTAGAGACATCTCCAAAAAGACTTGCAGCTGTAATTGCAGTGAAAGGCGGTTCTACAAAAAATTGACACAGGGGGGCTGAATACAAATGCACGCCACACTTTTCACAGATTTGAAAAAAATGTTGAAAACCACTTATCATTTACCTTCCACTTCACAATTATGTGCCACTTTGTGTCAGTCTATCACATAAAATCCCAATAAAATACATTTACATTTTTGGTTGTAACATGACAGCATGTAGAAAATTTCAAGGGGTATGAATACTTTTTCAGGGCACTGAAAATTAAAAAAAAAAATGGGACAGACTTGATAGACCACTTGGTCTTCTTTTCTTTTGTCACTCTTCTGTGTTGCTATGTAACTGGCCATTCAAGAAAGGTGTGATATGCCAGTTTCTGCAGGCTATGGAGACTATGCCGGAGGGTCAATGGCTGCAGATACAGGATTAGCATTCCACAGCTGAAAATCTGTAGTTGGCAAGTTATAACAGTGGTGTCTCACCCAACTTTATACTCCGAGATGAGAGAAGAGGAATCTATACATACAGTTCTCCGGGGCTTGTGCAACTCAAGCCAGAAATGGCAAACATAAACATAGAATTTTAGAGTGATTTATAAAAAGAATCTATTTTAAAGTTTCCATTTAAAGTGTCTCTGCTGTCAAAAGTTTTCATTTTAGTTTTGGATAGATTAAACACTTGCTGACCTCCATATGTATAAAAATGTCCCGTCATTCAGTGGTGATACCAAGATCATGGTTGCAGCTGGCTGTCTTTTTTTTTACAGCCGCTGATCAGCTGATTAGTAAAAGTGATCCAGGTGGCTCTACAGCCGCCCAATCGCTTTTACAGTTCTGTGAAGGGCTGTCTTCCTCTCCCATCGCCACCTATGGCGGTTCCCAGGCTCTCCCATTTCTTCTGGGAGCCCTGAACTATGGTAAATGGCCAGGATAAGTGAACACAGAGGAGATGAAGAAACATCCATTCTCCCATCTCCTCTGTGACAAATGAAACTGGAAGTGACAATGATTTCATCCCTTTCCGGTTTCAGAGCTGTAATTCTCTTGCTGATAAAGTCAGACAAGCAGCTAATCAAGCACAGTATGTGTTTGATTAGCTGCTTTGGAGGGGTTTATTTACTAAAACTGGAGAGTGCACAATCTGGTGCAGCTATGCATGGTAGCCAATCAACTTCAGCTTGTTTATATAAGTTTTGACAATAAAACCTGGATTGGTTTCTATGCAGAATTGCACCAGATTTTGCACTCTCCAGTTTTAGTAAATCAACCCCATGACATCTCCATAAAGAGTACTTGTTACCTGCCCAAAGCTATCACAAGGGGCTTGTTAGCTTGTTATTGATACCAATAGGTTTAAATTAAAAAATAATTTTGAAAGGCAATTCCAATACCTATAACTTAATAGTTCGTTATTTTGAATTTTAAATTTCGAAAATTCGGAAACTTGAAAATTCGGAAATTCGTAATTCGGAAATTCGAAATTTGAAAATTCGGAAATTCGTAATTCGGAAATTCGAAATTTGGAAATTCGGAAATTTGAAAATTCGGAAATTCGAAAATTCGGAGATTCGTAATTCAGAAATTCGAAATTTGGAAATTTGGAAATTTGAAAATTCGGAAATTCGAAATTCGGAAATTCAAAATTTGGAAATCCAAAATTCGGAATTCAGAAATGTCGGAATTAACGAATTTGTCAAAACTAAACGAATTGCACATGTCTATTCTAAACAGACCTCTGATGTTTCGCCTTTGAGACAGGGAAAGGGGTTTAAGGACAAAGCCCTTAATCCTAATCTCTACAGCTTTAGCTGCATATAATAAATGAACAGGAATAGCTCTTACAGAGCCTCCTGTTTATTCACAAACTGAAGCATAGTAAACACAGTTTACATTACATCAGTTATGAATGAACAGAGTCAGTGATCCATACCGATCACTGACTCTATCCATTAAGGCAAGGAAGGGGCCGGTAAATGACACATTTTCCAGCCCCTTTCCCACTCTCCATCCTAACAGATCTCCTGCAGCGCTGCTGGGTTCCCCCCTTACCCTCTCCCTCCGGCTGCGGGGGGGACGAGGGGGGCCAAAAGAGAATACAGGAGCCCGGGGCAGCAGGAGGTGGATAGGAGGGGCGGCATTTAAAGGAACAAATCCCTTCCTTTTACTGCTGCCGCTGAAAGGCTGTAAAGTGGGAGGGATCAGTTCCTCTATAGACCACCACCCCTCCTATCCAGGTTTACAGGAAGCCAAGTTACAACTGTGACCCTTGCGGCCCCTGTACATACACCCCTGCCCTAGACTATTCATTGAACCAGAAAGGTGATTGTTGCTGTGTGCCTGGCTGGTGTCACACTAATCTGGGAAAGCAACCTTGGAAAATCAGCAGGCCCTTTTCGGGGATGAGTGCTACATAGAAATACCTGTAATTAACCGCTTCAGCCCCGGACCATTTGGCTGGCCAAAGACCGGAGCACTTTTTGTGATTCTGCACTGCGTCGCTTTAATTGATAATTGCGCGGTTGTGCGACGTGGCTCCCAAACAAAATTGACGTCCTTTTTTTCCCACAAATAGAGCTTTCTTTTGGTGGTATTTGATCACCTCTGCGGTTTTTATTTTTTTGCGCTATAAACAAAAAAATAGCGTCAATTTTGAAAAAAAAACGCATTATTTTTTACTTTTTGCTATAAAAAATATCCCCAAAAAATATATAAAAAGACATTTTTTTTCCTCAGTTTAGGCCGATATGTATTCTTCTACATATTTTTGGTAAAAAAAAACAACGCAATAAGCGTATATTGATTGGTTTGCGCAAAAGTTATAGCGTCTACAAAATAGGGGATAGTTTAATGGCATTTTTGTAAATAATTTTTTTTTTTACTAGTAATGACGGCGATCAGCGATTTTTATCGTGACTGCAACATTATGGCGGACACGTCGGACAATTTTGACACATTTTTGGGACCATTGGCGTTAATACAGCGATCAGTGCGATTAAAAATGCACTGATTACTGTAAAAAGGTCACTGGCAGTGAAGGGATTAAAACTAGGGGGCAGTGAAGGGGTTAATGTGTGTCCTAGGAAGTGTTCTAACTGTAAGGGGATGGGGACTGTGCAGGGAAACTAACAGATCGCTGTTCATACTCCGTATGAACAGACGATCTGTCAGTTGTCTGCTCAGAGAACCCGAAACTGTGTGTTTACACACACAGTTCCGGGTTCTCCGTGTGCCCCAGGCGATCGCGGGAGCCCGGCGGTGATCGAGACCGCCGGGCACTCGCACCAGCTCGAGGAGTGAGCGGGGGCTGGTGCGTGCCCCCTAGTGGCCGTCTATGTTACCGACATAACATAACGGCGATTCGCCCAGCCGAGCCATGTTGCCGCAGTACAACCGCGGCGGCTGGTCGGCAAGCGGTTAATAATATGCAAAGTAATCATTATCCTCAGGGCTTGTTCACATGAGCAGCCAGGGGCTGGTAAAATCAGGCAGTTGAGACATAATTTCACCATCCGCCTGCACAAGGGTATGCATCCGCTAATTGCATACCTCCCAACTGTCCCTGATTTCAAGGGGCTGTCCCTGATTTGGTACAATGTCCCTCTGTCCCCCTCATTTGTCCCTCATTTTGGTCTGATCTATATAGATGTATATAAAATGCACTTTTTATTGTTCAAAATGTGTTTCCCAGTGCTAAACCTTTCATCCAAATTCTAAATTGCTGCATTTGTAAATTTTAAAAGCCAATATAAAGGAATAGTAATGGAAAAAAAAAATACCCTTGTGGATTTAATTAACCTTTTTTTGGGGGTTAATTCTCCTTTAAGGGGGCGTGGCAGGGGGTGTGTCCTATGCCTACATACATTTGCTAGTAGGTGTCCCTCATTCCCATCTCAAAATATTGGAAGGTATGTAATTGCAGTACACATACCACTACAAAAATGATGCAGCATGTCAATTTAGGACATGGCACCACTGCCAAGCATGACCCACTCAAGTGAATGGGGCCGCACCGCAGCCACCGCGACGTGGTGGTGCGGCATTTCTTAGATTGTAAGCTCTAAGGAGCAGGGCCCTCTGATTCCTACTGTATCAAAGTGTATTGTATTTGTACTGTCTACCCTCAAGTTGTAAAGCGCTACGTAAACTGTTGGCGCTATATAAATTCTGTATAATAATAATAATAATAATAAAGCAGGCTGTCAAATGCCCTCTGAAAAGGGAACCGGCACTTAAGGTCTAGATTTATGTTAAAAAAAAAACAGACCTTAGATGTCAACTAATACTTTGAAGGTTCAGTCTGCAGGAAGAAGCATGCTCAGAATGACATAATTCTGCTCGGCAATAAAAATCTGAACACGTAATCAAGCACAGCTGGCCGTGATTTACTGCAAACAGTAACATCAAAAAAAAAAAAGAGAGCGAGAGAGAGAGAGAGAGAGATAGAGAAAGCAGAAACTGTGCAAAAGCACAAATGCCGGTTATAAGGGAACTCGTGTTTACTAAACAAAAAGGTACTCACCGCTCTGAAAACGTCAACTGTTCGCATTCCCAGAACGCCGGTCTGCTCTTGTTTCCTGAAGGTCCTACAAAAGATATTGTCATATTAAGAGACTCCACCCTTGCTGGTGGTTAGGAGAAGAAAAAAAAAAAAAAAAGTTTGAGAGCCGACTGTCCAATTCCCCAGCCAGCCAGGCAGGATAGTCAGCCTTTTCCGAGACATTGAGGACTCACCTCTGTAGGCTGTTTTTCTTCCTCCTGGCTCGTCTCCGGGGCCCACCACCACCGCTGCTGCTCCGTGTCTACTCTCCTGAGGCTTCTAATCAGAGGCTGCCGAGTCTTCCCGGAGGCTTGGAGTGTTACATTTGGCTCCTGCTTGTGACTTTTCAGGCTGGCCGGGTATCCTATTCTTTGCTCTGCGGTGAGCCTGCCAGGCAAACACTGGGACAAACATTCACTCCAATGTATGGCGGAAAGGAAAAAAAACACGAGTCTATTGCATGCGCAATCGTGTTCATCGCCCGCAGCAATTTACATTCACCTCTTTTTTCTGTGGGCCATATAATTATTTACTGTATTTTTTACAGGTACTTAAATAGCACTGTCAATTTATGCAGCATTCTACATATATATATATATATAGCTCCCAACTGTCCCTGATTTTAAATGGACTGTCCCTGATTTGGAGCAATGTCCCTCTGTCCCTCATTTGTCCCTCATTTTGGTCTGATCTATATAGTTGTATATAAAATTAACTTTATATCTTTCAAAAAGTGTTTCCCGGTGCGAAACATTTCATCCAAATTCTAAATTGCTGCATTTGTACATTTTAAAAGCCAATATAAAAGAATAGTAAAAAAAAAGCACTTTTGAATTTAATTAACCTTTTTTTGGTTAATTCTCCTTTAAGAGGGTGTGGCAGGGGGCGTGTCCTATGCCTACATATATTTGCTAGTAGGTGTCCCTCATTCCCATCTCAACATGTTGGGAGGTATGTATATATTGTACATTTACATCAGTCTCTGACCTCAAGGAGCTTACAATCTAAGGTCACTAACTCACATTCATATACTAGGGACAATTTCGACAGGATCCAATTAACCTACCAGCTTGTCTTTGGAGTGTGGGAGGAAACCGGAATACCCCGGAGGAAACCCACGCAGGCATAGGGAGAACATGCAAACTCCTTGGAGGTAGTACCGTGGTTGGGATTTAGGCCCCTTTCACACTTGTGCGACTTGTCCTGCGACTTGGGACTGCAAAGTCACATGACAAGTCGTACCCCATGATTTCCAATGAGTACCGTTCATATCTGTGCGACTTCAAAGTCGTCCCTGCAATACTTTGGTCAGACTTTGATGCGACTTAAAGTGACACCAAAGGTTCGTTTTTTTTTGTTTTTTTTTTAATAACAAACATGTCATACTTACCCTCACTGTGCATCTCCTTTTGCAAAGAGTGGCCCCGAACCTCGTCTACTGGGGTCCGTCGGCGGCTCTCGCGGCTCCTCCTCACATCAGATAACCCCCTAGGAGAAGCGCTCTCCCGGGGGGTTACCTTGCGGGTGCACTCCCGAGTCCAACATTCCATAGCTGCCAAATGTATGACTTGGCCCTGCCCCCCCGGCTCCCGGGTCATTGGATTTGATTGACAGCAGCGGGAGCCATCAATCCTTTCAATCAAGAGCCAAGAAAACGCATCGAGTTTGAGGGTTCAGGTAAGTAAAATGGGGGGCTGGGAGGCCATAGACCTTGAAGATTACACAAGTATTGCTTCAAGTCACGTCAAAGTCGTGGCAAAAATTGTGACAAAGTCGCGTGACTTTTAGGTCGCACAAGTGTAAAAGGGGTCTCAAACTGAAGGCCCTAGTGCTGCCAAGCAAAGTGATAACCAGCATACGCATGCGCAGGGGGCGTTTCAGGTGTGCCTGGGCAAACCCTAATTTCTGATTCCCCCTACTGCCCATGCCCCCCCCCCCCTGTGTTGCCCCCGTCTTCCGCAGTGCTGCTGGCTTCCCTTCTCTTCTGTCCTCTCCACTCAGCTGCTGCGGGGGATGTTTCAGGATGGAGAGCAGGGAAAAGGGCTAGTCAATATGCAATTTACAGGATGCTTCCTTTTTCTAAAATGAACAGAGTGAGCACGCTCACTCTGTTCATTCGTAACTGAAACATAGTAAAATGTGTTTACTATGCTTCAGTTTGTGAAAAAACAGGAAGCCGCTCTGCACAGAGCACTTCCCATTCATTCACTGTCATGTGCAGCTGAGGCTGCAGAGAAAGGCATGTGTGTTTGAGCTTTGGGGTGCACACCCTAATGATTAGCATAGTTGCCAACAGTCCCGATTTTCCCGGCACAATCCTGATTTGGGACCCTCGTCCTGATCGGAGGCCGTCCTGATTCGGGATTTTGCCTTTTGTCCATGGAAAAATGGGAATGTTTGGCTCTGCAGCAGTTCTGGCTCCTGGCTCCAACAAAATGGCTGCCGGCGCTGCCGCAAGAGCTTTCCCCGTGTGTTCAGCTACATCTCCTCTCGTTCCTCGTGTTCGGTGGAGAGGGGAGGGGCCGATCCGTGCAGCCAATGAATCGGCTTCTTTCTTCACAATTCTCCAGCCGGAGTTAGCTGCATGGATCGGCCCCTCCCCTCTCCACTGAACACGAGGAATGAGAGGAGATGTAGCTAGACTGCAGCCAACACTCCGTCTGCAGCCAACACTCAGCTGGGGGCACTGATTTAAGAGGCACTCCGCTGGGGGCACTGATTTAAAAGGCACTCCACTGAGGGCACTGAATTAAGAGGCACTCCGCTGGGGGCACTGATTTAAAAGGCACTCCGCTGGGGGCACTGATTTAAAAGGCACTCCGCTGGGGGCACTGATTTAAAAGGCACTCCACTGGGGGCACTGAATTAAGAGGCACTGCGCTGGGGGCACTGATTTAAGAGGCACTCCGCTGGGGGCACTGATTTAAGAGGCACTCCGCTGGGGACACCTGATGTAAGAGGCACTCCGCTGAGGACACCTGATGTAAGAGGCACTCCGCTGGAGACACCTGATGTCAGGACAGACACCTGATGTAAGGACTGATTCTGGATTATGGTGAGTTGAATGATTTCATTCTATATTACAATGTAATAATAGTAATAATGTGCTTCAATCATCCTGATACCACAACAACCATGGTGCCGGGATGATTGAAGCGCTAACACCAGGTGTTTGGAGTATCTTTATCTGCTGATTTATTAAACTCTGGAATACACATTTCTATTGTGGTGTAGGATCTGAGCCTGCTGTCCCTCCTTCCCTCCTTCTTTCCTTCTTACCTTCTTTCTCTCTCCCTCCCTCCCTCTTTTCCCCTTTCTTTCTCCATCTCACATTCATCTCAGACTCTAACCACACCCCCATTAGAACCACGCCCATATAAGCCACACCCACTATTTCACGTAAACCATGCTGCATTTTTCTTTTTTTGCTATGTCACGCCTACAAATGCATGATCCGCGCCCTAGTTATAATAAGACTCTGCCTACAGCCAAAAAAGTGTCCCTATAATTTTTTTTACAATGTTGGCAACTATACCTAATGTAATGGGCTGTGCACACCTATGCTAACCAGTTAGCCATTGTGCTGCTCCTATGTATATATTTTTATAATTTATCACTCATGCTGCATAGCAGTCATTCTTAACCGGAATACCCTTTCTAGGTTCATCAAGAGTGCCGGGGGATCACAGGTGCCGACGCACACACACAGACTACTTGTGATCCAGAGTGGCTCTGTGCCTTGAGATCGCCAATCACAAGCATCAAAAGTGTAAACACAAAAGCTGACCATTGTGAGCACGCCTGTCAGTGGTAAACAGTTTGTCTCAGCCCTCTGACTGCTACTTTTGCTGAACAGCTTGAGCTGTTAATGCTCCTTTCATACTTGTACGACCCAACTTTGGTGCAACCTTGATGCAACTTTAGATAGGTGCCATTTGGGTGCGACTTTGGCTTTGACCAATGATAATGGACAGCTGCCTGGAGTTTGCATGTCCTCCCTGTGCCTGTGTGGGTTTCCTCCGGGTACTCTGGTTTCCTCCCACACTCCAAAGACATGCTGGTAGGTTAATTGGCTACTGTTTAACTGCTTGCTGCCCGCCCCGCCTTCAAATGATGGCGGGGCGGTGCAGCTCTCGTTCTGGGATGCCGTCATATGACGGCGTCCCAGAACGGCCCCTCTCCCGCACGATAGTGGACTGGCCACGCCGTGTTGCTAGGACACGGCGCAACCCTGATCTGTGTAAAGAGCCGTGGCTCTTTAACCATGTGATCGGCTGTGTCCAATCACAGCCGGTCACATGTAAACAAGGAAGAGCTGGTAACCGGCAACTGACAGAGTGTGTGGCGAGGAGAGCTGATCAGCGGCATCTCCTCACAGGGGGACATTTAGGGATGTAATCAGGGCACTGATCATCAATGCCCTGATTACAATAAATAAATAGTGTCACAAACCGTGCCCACCATTGCCCACCAGTGCCAGCATATAGTGCCCACCAGTGGTAGCAATCAGTGCCCACCACTGCCCACAAGTGCCACCAATCAGTGCCCATTAGCCATGTCAATCAGTGCTGGCAATCAGTGCCTCCTATCAGTGCTGCCCATCAATGCCCATCACTGCTGTCAAACAATGCCCATCAGTGTCGCCCATCAGTGCCACCCATCAGTGCCCATCTGTACCGCCTATCCGTGCCGCCCAACAGTGCCCATCAGTGCCGCCTATCAGTGCTCATTAGTACCACATATCAGTGCCACCTATCAGTGCCCATAAGTGCGGCATATTAGTGCCTCCTCATCAGTGCCAACTCATCAGTGCCCATAAGTGCCACCTCATTAATGCTCACCAGTTCAGCCTATCAGTGCCCATCAGTGCCGCCTCATCAGCGCACATCACTGAAGGCGGAAAATTACTTAGTTACAAAATTTACTGACAGAAGAAAAAGTAAAAAAGATTTTTTTTTTTTTTGGTCTTTTTTTTTTTGTAAAAAATAAAAAACCCAGTATATATATATATATTCTATGGCCAGTGTGCGCTGAAGAAAATAGGACATACAGCGTTTTCCCATGCTGACGCGCTATATGATTTGCAAACCAAATTAACCGGTTCCCGACCAGCCGCCGCAGTTGTACTGCAGCAGGTTGGCTCTCCTGCGTGAATCGCCGTCATTGCACATCGGGCGCATACCTGGCAATCCGTGGGCCCGTTGGCTAGCAGGGGGGAGCCAATCAGGCAAACTCGATATCCGCCAGCCACCCGCGATCACTCCACAGTGAAGCAGAACGGGGATCTGCCAGTGTAAACAAAGCAGATCCCCATTCTGTCAAGGGAGTAGAGTGAGGTTGTCTGTTCCTAGTGATCAGGAACAGCGATCTCTCTGTACTCCCAGTACGTCCCCTCCCCCCACAGTTAGAAAACACCTCCCTAGGGAACATTTAACCCTTTGATTGTCCCTTGTGTTAACCCCTTCCCTGCCAGTGACATTTATACAGTAACCAGTGCATTTTTATAGCACGGATCGCTGTATAAATGTCAATGGTCCCAAAAAAGTGTCAAAAGTGTCCAATCTGTCCGCCGCAATGTCGCAGTCCCGCTAAAAATCGCAGATCACCGCCATTACTAGTAAAAATAAATAAAATACTACTAACAATGCCATAAATCCCCTATTTTGTAGACGTGATAACTTTTGCGCAAACCAATCAAGATACGCTTATTGGGATTTTTTTTACCGAAAATATGTAGACATATTGTGGCCTAAACTGATGAATAAATTTGTTTTTTTATATTTTTATTTTTTTTTGGGATATTTATTATAGCAAAAAGTAAAAAATATTGTTTTTTTTTCAAGTTTTAGGTCTTTTTTTATTTGTTTAGCAAAAAAAAAAAAAACCCGCAGAGGTGATCAAATACCACCAAAAGAAAGCTCTAGAAAAAAAGGACGTTGTTTGGGTGCAAGGTCGCACGACCGCGCAATTGTCAGTTAAAGCGACGCAGTGCCGTATTGCAAAAAATGGCCTGGTCAGGAAGGGGGTAAATCTTTCCGGGGCTGAAGTGGTTAATAGAATACAGTAATAGGAATAATAATATTAATAATGATTATAGGGGGGAAAAAAATAACGTTTTTATTTAAATAAAGCTTTCAGTTACATAAAGAAACACAATGCAACACATGAAAAAAATGTACTGCACTGTAGTGCACATTATGCATGCGTTATGGTGTGAATAAGCTCTAAGGGATGAGAGTAGGGAAGAGAGTAGGGAAGAGAGCAGGGATGAGATAGGAAAGACAGTAGAGATGAGAGTAGTGATGAGATAGGGATGAGATAGGGAAGAGAGTAGGGAAGAGAGTAGGTATGAGATAGGGAAGAGAGTAGGGATGAGATAGGGAAAAGAGTAGGGATAAGATAGTGAAAAGAGTAGGGATGAGATAGGGATGAGAGTAGGGATGAGATAGGGATGAAAGTAGGGATGAGATAAGGATGAGATAGGGAAGAGTGTAGGGATGAGATAGGGAAGAGAGTAGGGATGAGATAGGGATGAGAGTAGGGATGAGATAGGGATGAGAGTAGAGATGAGATAAGGATGAGAGTAGGGATGAGATAGGGATGAGATAGGGAAGAGAGTAGGGATGCGATAGGGATGAGAGTAGGGATGAGAGTAGGGGTGAGATAGGGAAGAGAGTAGGGATGAGATAGGAAAGAGAGTAGGGATGAGATAGGGAAGAGAGTAGGGATGAGATAGGGATGAGAGTAGGGATGAGATAGGGAAGAGAGTAGGGATGAGATAGGGAAGAGAGTAGGGATGAGATAGGGATGAGAGTAGGGATGAGAGTAGGGATGAGAGTAGGGATGAGATAGGGAAGAGAGTAGGGAAGAGAGTAGGGATGAGATAGGGAAGAGAGTAGGGATTAGAGTAGGGGTGAGATAGGGATGATATAGGGATGAGATAGGGAAGAGAGTAGGGATGAGATAGGGAAGAGAGTAGGGATGAGATAGGGATGAGAGTAGGGATGAGATAGGGAAGAGAGTAGGGAAGAGAATAGGGATGAGATAGGGAAGAGAGTAGGTATTAGAGTAGGGGTGAGATAGGGATGATATAGGGAAGTGAGTAGGGAAGAGAGTAGGGATGAGATAGGGAAGAGAGTAGGGATGAGATAGGGATGAGTTAGGGAAAAGAGTAGGGATGAGCGTAGGGATGAGAGTAGGGATGAGATAGGGATGAGATAGGGAAGAGAGTAGGGATGAGATAGGGAAGAGAGTAGGGATGAGATGGGGATGAGTGTAGGGATGAGATAGGGATGAGAGTAGGGATGAGATGGGGATGAGAGTAGGGATGAGAGTAGGGATGAGAGTGGGATGAGAGTAGGGATGAGATAGGGATGAGAGTAGGGATGAGAGAAGGGATGAGAGTAGGGATGAGATAGGGATGAGATAGGGAAGAGAGTAGGGATGAGATAGGGAAGAGAGTAGGGATGAGATAGGGAAGAGAGTAGGGATGAGATAGGGATGAGAGTAGGGATGAGATAGGGATGAGAGTAGGGATGAGAGTAGGGATGAGATAGGGATGAGAGTAGGGATGAGATAGGGATGAGAGTAGGGATGAGAGAAGGGATGAGAGTAGGGGTGAGATAGGGATGAGATAGGGAAGAGAGTAGGGATGAAAGTAGGGGTGAGATTGGGAAGAGAGTAGGGATGAGATAGGGATGAAATAGGGAAGAGAGCAGGGATGAGATAGGGATGAGATAGGGATGAGATAGGGAAGAGATAGGGAAGAGAGCAGGGATGAGATAGGGAAGAGAGTAGGGATGAGATAGGGAAGAGAGTAGGGATGAGATAGGGATGAGATAGGGAAGAGAGTAGGGATGAGATAGGGAAGAGAGTAGGGATGAGATAGGGAAGAGAGCAGGGATGAGATAGGGAAGAGAGTAGGGATGCGATAGGGAAGAGAGTAGGGATGAGATAGGGATGAGATAGGGAAGAGAGTAGGGATGAGATAGGGATGATATAGGGAAGGATTCACCACCTATTGTCCCCCTAGTACTTATCCTTGCTGATCAGTGGTATCCCTTTAGAATCCTCATGGCTCCCCAGTCCATAGGAATTTGATTGTCCTGTTCTCTGGTGTTGGTGTAGTGTGTTTCCTGCGTCAGTATATGATGTCACACTCACCTGAGCGGAGAAATGCGTTCCCAGCCTCGTCCTACATACAGCCGCTCTGCACTTCCCACAACAGATGAAGGCAGAGGAGGCGTCTTCTTAAGGTTACTTGGGACACCCCGGATGGCCCCTTGTTGTTCCCTGGGATATAAATAGCACAGCGCTATCACATTCCCAGCCTGATGTCATTTTCTTAGGAAAAGGAAGTTTCAGCGAAAGAACTCCTTGTGTTAAATCTGAACTCCGGCATTTGTATGATCACCATTTAACCACTTAAGGACCGAGCCTCTTTCTGAGATTTGGTGTTTACAAGTTAAAAACAGTTTTTTTTTGCTAGAAAATGACTTAGAACCCCCAAACATTATACATTTCTTTTCTAACACCCTAGAGAATAAAATGGCGATTGTTGCAATACTTTCTGTCACACCGTATTTGCACAGCGGTCTTATAAGCGCACTTTTTTTTGGAAAAAATACACTTTTTTGAATTAAAAAATAAGACAACAGTAAAGTTAGCCAAATTTTTTTTTATAGCGTGAAAGATAATGTTAAGCTGAGTAAATTGATACCCAACATGTCACGCTTCAAAATTGCGCCTGCTTGTGGAATGGCGACAAACTTTTACCCTTAAAAATCTCCATAGGCGACGTTTAAAAAATTCTACAGGTTGCATGTTTTGAGTTACAGAGAAGGTCTAGGGCTAGAATTATTGCTCTCGTTCTACCGGTCGCGGCGATACCTCACATGTGTGGTTTAAACATAGTTTTCATATGCGGCACTACTCGTGTATGAGTTCGCTTCTGTACGCGAGCTCTGCGAGACGGGGCGCGTTTAACATTTTTAAATTTTTTTCTTATTTATTTTACCTTTTTTTTATTTTTACACTGTTCTTTTTTTTTTTTTTTAAATGTGTCACTTTTATTCCTATTACAAGGAATGTAAACATCCCTTGTAATAGAAAAAAAGCATGACAGGACCTCTTAAATATGAGATCTGGGGTCAAAAAGACCTCACATCTCATATTTACACTTAAATGCAATTAGAAAAAAAAATTGTCATTTAAACATACAAGTTTACCTTACAGATTTTTCTGTAAAGGTGAACTTACACTTTAAGTCACTAGGGGGCATTTTGCAATGAAGTCAATAGGACACGATTTTGCATTGAAGTCAATGAGATGCGATTTTGCATTAAAGTCAATGGGAGGTGTTTTTGCATTAAAGTCAATGGGAGGTGTTTTTGCATTGAAGTCACTAAGAGGCATTTTTACATTGAAGTCAATGGGATGTGAATTTGCATTGAAGTCATCGGGACGCAATTTTGCATTGAGGTCACTAGGGGGCGTTTTTGCATTGAAGTCAATGGGAGGTGTTTTTGCATTAAAGTCAATGGGAGGTGTTTTTGCATTGATGTCACTAGGAGGCATTTTTACATTGAAGTCCCTAGGAGGTGTTTTTGCATTAAAGTCAATGGGAGGTGTTTTTGCATTGAAGTCAATGGGAGGTGTTTTTGCATTGAAGTCAACGGGAGGTGTTTTTGCATTGAAGTCACTGGGAGGCATTTTTACATGGAAGTCAATGGGATGCAAATTTGCATGGAAGTCATCGGGATGCAATTTTGCATTGAAGTCACTAGGGGTGTTTTGCATTGAAGTCAATGGGATGCGATTTTGTATTAAAGTCAATGGTATGTGTTTTTGCATTGAAGTCACTAGGAGGTGTTTTTGCATTAAGGTCAATAGGAGGTGTTTTTACATTGAAGTCAATGTGATGCGAATTTGCATAGAAGTCATCGGAATGCAATTTTGCATTGAGGTCACTAGAGGGGGTTTTTGCATTGAAGGCAATGGGATGCGATTTTGTATTAAAGTCAATGGAATGTGTTTTTTCATTGAAGTCACTAGGAGGCATTTTTGCATTGAAGTCAATGGGATGCAATGTACGCAGCAAAATGCAGATAACCCGGTAATATTCGGCAGCCGATATATCGGTGCATTCCTACATGAAAGCTGCTGATTTGAAAATTGAAAACAACTTATGAATTGACAATAATGGGTTAAAGCTTTTATGAGATTTTAAAGACTGAATGTAACATCTACATTATATATCTTCTACATATTTTTCTCCCAGTAAAGCACACTGTTCTATTCATCAGTAACAATAGTCTTCACCGCAAGACAGACAAGAACACACAGCGATGCATAAACAGGCGAGGAAGAGCGAGCGCTGCACAAAGACCGCACTCATAAAAGTCGAAGCCACAATGCAATTCACATCTGTAGAAGAAGACAAGACATAGAGAGGAATTCTGCTATGAAATAACCAAACTCAAAGAGAAAATAAAGAAAACATTGAAATATATACATCAAACAGGTAAATCTCCGACTCCCAGCTCCTGAGCTCGGCTCTTGTCTGCTGCAAGTTCTAACGTGACAACCAGAGGGAGGAAAACAATAAGCGGAAAGTTTTTTCTGGGAATCGCACTCGGTATGGACCGCAGAGGAGGTGGAAGACATCCAAAGAGTTGACGTCAGACATATATTATATTATAGTGAATATGTTGGCACAAGTGGCGGCTGGTGCTCTAAGTTTTTTGGGGGGGCGCAAAAATAAAAAAAAAATAAAAATCAATTGCAGTCACTGTGCCAACAAAAGCTGCCACTGTGCCCATCAAACACTGCCACTGTGCAATCAGACGCTGCCACTGTGCCATCAAACGCTGCCACTGTGCCCATCAAACGCTGCCACTGTGCAATCAGACGCTGCCACTGTGCCCATCAATTACAGCCACTGTGCCTTCGAACGCTGCCACTGTGCCATCAAACGCTGCCACTGTGCCCATCAATCGCTGTCACTGTGCCATCAAACGCTGCCACTGTGCCATCAAACGCTGTCACTGTGCCATCAAACGCTGCCACTGTGCCATCAAACGCTACCACTGTGCCCATCAAACGCTGCCACTGTGCAATCAGACGCTGCCACTGTGCCCATCAATTACAGCCACTGTGCCTTCAAACGCTGCCACTGTGCCATCAAACGCTGCCACTGTGCCCATCAATTACAGCCACTGTGCCTTCAAATGCTGCCACTGTGCCCATCAAACGCTGCCACTGTGCAATCAAACGCTGCCACTGTCCCCATCATATGCTGCCACTGTGCCCATCAAATGCTGCCAGTGTGCCCATCATATGCTGCCAGTGTGCCCATCAAATGCTGCCAGTGTGCCCATTAAATGCTGCCAGTGTGCCCTTGAATGCCCCCAGTGTGACCCCAGCCCGCTCGCCATCTGCCCGGCACTTACCCTGTCTTGGTGGGGCAGCGGGTGATGGCGATGAGCGGGGTCCATCGTGCGTCTCCTGCCGTCCTCATCTCCCGTCCTCTCCTCCTGATAGGCGTCCAATAGAGGCGCCTGTTGTTTCAGCCAATCAGGTGACAGGTAACGGACCCGAGCACTTGATTGGAGGAGAGATGGTTCAGTGTTAGGAAAATGAATATTCATTTACTATTCTAACACAGCTGAGAGAACAAGCATGGCGCTCGCTGTTTACCCTTCTTGACGCCTATTAGAGCCTATGGCTCTAATCAGGTGCTTCAAAAAACACCCCGCCGCTGTAATTCAGGCGCCCGGTGCCTGAATAGGCGGTGGCAGCGGCGGCCATAGATAGATTCATGCAATGCATGAATCTATCTATTGGTGATAGAGGGGGTGGCAGGAGAGAGGGGGCGGTGCCTGTGCTCCCTTATGGACGCACCGCCACTGGTTGGCACTGTATATTTATATGTTAACCACTTCAATACCGGGCACTTTCACTCCTTCCTGCCCAGACCAATTTTCAACTTTCAGCGCTGTCGCACTTTGAATGACAATTGCGCGGTCATGCAACACTGTACCCATGTGGCATTTTTATCACTTTTTTGAGACAGATAGAGCTTTCTTTTGGTGATATTTATTCACCGCTGGGGTTTTTATTTTTTGCTAAATAAATGAAAAAATAAGAACAAAAATGTGGGGAAAAAAAAAGTTTCTTAGTTTTTGTTGTACAAATTTTTAAATAAGTAATTTAGTCATTTTTCTTCTTCACGGATGTGCACTGATGTGAACTGAGATGGCTGCACTGATGAGACCGCACTGATGGGCATTGATGAGACCGCACTGATGGGCACTGAGGATGCACTGATGGGCACTGATGAGGCAGCACTGATGGGCACTAAGGACTGTTGCGGTCTCACTGATAGGCACCAAAAAGCTGCACTAATGGGCACTGATGAGGGGGCATTGACAAGGCTGCACTGATGAGTTGGCACTGATGGGCACTGATAGGTGGCAGTGGTGGGCGCTAATAGGCGTCACTGATGGGCACTGATAGGGGGCACTTATAAGCTGCACTTATGGGCACTGAAAAGCTGCACTGATAATTGGGGCACTGATGATCAGTGCCCCGATTATCAGTGTAAACAGTGTACTCACTTTGCCCTGATAGATCGGCACGCTGTCTCTGTGAGGAAAGGAGAGCTGATAACCGGCAAGTCTGTTTACATGTGACCAGCTGTGATTGGACACAGCTGATCACATGGTAAAGGGCCACTGTGATTGGCCCTTTACCCTGATCTGTGATCCACTGTGTCCAAGGGACCACAAACACATCCTGATGCAGAACGTTCTCGGAAGGGCATCCTAGGACGTCCTTCCAGAACTGGAAAGCCGCGTTTGTAGCCATATATCTGCTGTAGAGCGGTATTAAAGTGGTTAAAGCTGAACAAAAAACCTTGTTAGGTCTAGGGGTAGAGAAATAAACTCTAATACGAGGGCTGTACTAAAAGTAATGCAAAAGTGGGCATAACATTTTTTATTAACTTACATAGCTTGTTCAAATTTCATATGTTGGTAGAGTAACTCTTCCTCTTTAGGAACTCTTCTTCTTTTTTTCTGGCAGGTAAACAATGGTTTACAACAGTGGCGGCCCGTCCATAGGGGGCGCCGCCCCCCCCCCCCCTGTAGTCACAAAAAAGGCCCTTTAAGAAAAAAAAAATTAAATTTCCTTTAACTAAGTGCACTGTTTTCGGGCACCGGCACTATAGGAAGTGCCACGTCAATGTAATCACGAGATTGCAGATGTGGCGCTTCATTTGCAGTATTTTTAGCTGCTTTGCGGCGCAAACCAAAGAGCAAAGCAGCTTCCGCCTTATTGTTTACGTGTACTAGTGTAGACGAGGTTACTTCCGGGTTTCGTGGATGAGGATAGAAATCGGAAGTGACGTTGGCAGCTCCATTCTTCGCATGGCCCGAGCGGAGCTGGAAGGGTAAGTAATGACAGAGCTGAGTCGCACAGAAAGCACTTCATGCAGGCAGCATACCTGCGCTGACTGGAAGGGGGACATGTAATAATCATATTTCCATTGTGGCAGTCTGGCAGACTAGATCAGATGTGAGAAGATGTGAGAAAGTTTTGTACCCTGCCTGCATGCTTCTCTAGAGTCTCTGCATGTTACGTGGTTACTGAACATCAGAAGCTAATGTACTAGTGCTGAACAGTACTCTCCGCTTGTCTGGTTAGCTGGAGGTTTGGTTTGGGTAATAATCCTGCAGATATCATTAGAGCAGGTTTATTCTTGTTGAGCCAGCCATCTATCCAACCATACTCAGCCATCCATACTCAGCCATCCATCCATCCATACTCAGCCTGGCCAGCCATCCATATTCAGCCAACCATCCATACTCAGCCAGCCATCCATCCATCCATCCATCCATGCTCAGCCAGCCATCCATACTGAGCCAGCCATCCATCCATCCATGTTCAGCCAGCCATCCATGCCCAGCCATCCATCCATCCATACTCAGCCAACCATCCATACTGAGCCAGCCATCCATGATCAGCCATCCATACTCAGCGAACCATCCATACTCAGCCAGCCATCCATCCATCCATGCTCAGCCAGCCATCCATACTCAGCCTGCCATCCATCCATCCATGCCCAGCCATTCATCCATCCATACTCAGCCAACCATCCATACTCAGCCAGCCAGCCATCCATCCATGCCCAGCCATCCATCCATACTTAGCCAACCATCCATACTCAGCCAGCCATCCATCCATGCTCAGCCAGCCATCCATGGT
Organism: Lithobates clamitans; assembly: GCA_037952925.1. Classification (NCBI taxonomy): domain Eukaryota; kingdom Metazoa; phylum Chordata; class Amphibia; order Anura; family Ranidae; genus Lithobates; species Lithobates clamitans. The sequence goes on from JBBGZY010000069.1 coordinate 3,669,395, forward strand.
CAGCCATCCATACTCAGCAATACTCATCCTTCCATCCATACTCAGACAGCCATCCATACTCAGCAATACTCATCCATCCATCCATCCTCAGCAATACTCACCCATCCATTCATACTCAGCCAGACATCCATACTCAGCAATACTCATCCATCCATCCATGCTTAGCCAGCCATCCATACTCAGCAATACTCATCCATCCATCCATCCTCAGCAATACTCACCCATCCATTCATACTCAGCCAGCCATCCATACTCAGCAATACTCATCCATCCATCCATCCTCAGCAATACTCACCCATCCATTCATACTCAGCCAGACATCCATACTCAGCAATACTCATCCATCCATCCATGCTTAGCCAGCCATCTATACTCAGCAATACTCATCCATCCATCCATACTCAGCCAGCCATCCATACGCAGCAATACTCATCCATGCTCAGCCACCCATGCCTAATCAGCAATACTCATCCATGTTCATCCATCCATCCATACTCATCCATCCATCCATGCTCAGCCATCCTATCCACCCCCATCCATACTCAGCCATACTCACCAGTACTCAACCGTACCCAGCCATCCCAATTGTACCCAGCCATCCCATCCGTACCCAGCCGTACTCAGCCGTACCCAGCCATCCCATCCGTACCCAGCTGTACTCAGCCATACCCAGCCATCCCATCCACACCCAGCCGTACCTGGCCGTAATACAGGGGACAGAGCGGGTGGATTCTATAAGGGATGTGGTTTATGAGAAGTGGGAGGGGTCAAAAAGGAAGGGCAGGGGCTGGCGCCCCCCCATCCAAAAACTTCCCCAGCCGCCACTGGTTTCCAAGTAGAACCAATGTGCCGTTATTGAGTTCTTGAGGGGTGCAGGCTATTCAATATCCACAGAGGTCTATATACTTACCTATGCTTAAGGCCGCCCCAATCTGGTCACGTGATCTCCCCTGTGTCAGCTGCAAGGGAGAGGAAAGAGCACTCAACAAAGGCTGGCATGCCTGGGGGGTGATGTCACCCATAGGCTTCTTTAGCCTTGCTATTGTTGGCACTGCCTCCTCTTCTCTGCAGCCTGCTGACACATGGGAGCTGACCAGACCAGAGTGGCTTGAAAATAGGTAAGTATATGCATCTTCATTAAGCATAGTCAGCATAGGTGTTAGGAGAGGGGAAGGAGAATTTTTAAGATTAGTTGGGTTTATCCTGGAATTCTACTTTAAAGGGCCCCAACGCTGGCAGGACTGAATAGTTAGTATTCTAGTGGCCAGTGGCTTAAGCCGGCCAGAGACGCTTCGAATCTCGGCCAGTTCAGCAATAACCAGCCAACATTCGAACCATGCATGGGCGGGCTGAATATACCCAAGTTGATCGATTAATCAACTTGGGTACAACCAGCCTGCAGGATTTACTGTTGGCAAAAGAGCCGCTAGCAAAAATTACTGTGTTCTCCCAGTAGGGACGGCTTCCCCCACATTGGGAGAGCACAATGGCTCAGCAGGAAGGATTCCCCTGAATTTGAAGAAACTCGCTCCGCCTTAGGCAAGGCCTTTTGGGTATCAGAGAGACCATTCTCCATTTGGTCATTTTTATTTTGTGCTAGCTAGGGTTTTTTTTCCTCAAACAATAGGTGCTGGAACTCAACCAGGACCCCCCAAAACCCCTCCATCCACACACACACCCTTCAAATCATATCAAATAGTGGGTGTGGTCAGTCAAATTTCACGAACAGTAGGAGGGTCTTAAAGGGGCAATAAATACCAGGATTGCATTATGTACAGAGTGCAGAGTTCAGGTGGGTTACACACACACACAGTGCAGAGCTGTCACTTGTAAACACAGAAACCGGTCTTCTGTGTTTACAAGTGATAGTGGTGAGCAGGCACCAAAGGGTCTGAGCCAGAGGTGGTGGAACCGAGTTCCACCAAGTTCCACCTGAAAAAAAGCCCTGGACTAGCATTTGCCCTGTCAGGAAAATTGCTTGTGTTCAGTCATTATAGTTCTATTGCAGATCCTTACTCTCTTTGTCAGCACACAGAATTCAGGAAAGTGTCAAGAATCTTGTAATATAGCAAAGATTAATGTAAGCTCCATCTCAGCTGAATAGTATGAGTCGCAATGATAAAAAACAAAGACTGGCGGCATGGTGAACAGAGTAAGAGGGGGTGTTTGGAGGCACGATAATTATATGTGGTATCATAGTAAGCATGCCTGGGATTCTTCTATAACAGAGATCTCGTACTGTGTAGCCAAAGCATAGTTTTGTGGTGAACCATATGAAGGCGAAACCTCTTATGTCCAAGTCCTCTTAGATTAACAGATTTGGGACTGAACAGAATGAACCTAATGAACTTGAATTCCAGATTTTGTTTGGGTTGTAATTGGCTAAATACACAATTTTAACATGTGCAAGACTCTCCTCTTAGACAGTTGTCACCAAAAAAAGTGTCCTACTTGGAAGATTTAGAGACACTTTAACCCTTGCATTCCAGCAGGGCTGCTGTTAGAAATCATGGGGCCCCATTCAGCATAACTGACAGGGTCCCCTTCCCCCGGCCGAAAGTGACTGAGGACATAGATTTATCAGTCCCTTTCTCTGTAGCTTAAGCTGCACAGATGAATGAATTGGAAGCACTCTGAGGCTTCCTGCTCATTTACAAATTATAGCATAGTAAACACAGTTTACTATGTTTCAGTGATGAATGGACACAGAAGGGATTGGTACCGATTGCTCACTGTGTTCATTCAGGAATAGAAGGGGCCAGTAAACTACATATCAATCCTGAAACACCCCCCTGGAGAGGAGAGGAGTAAAGCCAGCCGCGCTGTGGGAGAAATGGTCACACAGGGGGGCCTGGACAGCAGATGAAAGGGGTGCATGTGCTAGAACCAATCCCCCTGGATTGCAGCCGCAGGGAAAAATTAGAGGAGAAGTTGGCAGCACTGCAAGGGGAGGCATAAAAGACTTGGTGTCTGCGAAAAAGACAGTACAGCCGGACCTCCTGCTTAGCAGGTGCCCGGGCCCCCCTCTTAATCTGATGGGGCCCAGGCCCAGTACAGGAGAGCTGACTCTACTGCCTTACTAGTGGCCCTGCATTCCAGAGGGGGACACACTGTAAGGGTCATTTTTGTGTTCCTTGAAGGTTTAAATCTCACGCAGCAGAAATAAAATTATGAGGCTATAAGGACAGGAGTGCCTAGGCACCCTCACACACCAGAAAGTACAATTCTATTTTTTGGGAGAAATTCCAGACAAAGAGTACATTTTTTAGAGTCCTGCTTAGGCACAATAACCATTTCTTTTTTTTTTGTTTCAAACGGTTTTTATTGAACAATGTACAGTATCTCACAAAAGTGAGTACACCCCTCACATTTTTGTAAATATTTTATTCTATCTTTTCATGTGACAACACTGAAAAAATGGCACTTTGCTACAATGTAAAGAAGTGAGTGTGCAGCTTCTATAACAGTGTAAATTTGCTGTCCGCTCAAAATAACTCAACACACAGCCATTAATGTCTAAACCGCTGGCAACAAAAGTGAGTACACCCTTAAGTGAAAATGTCCAAATTTGGCCCAATTAGCCATTTTCCCTCCCCGGTGTCATGTGACTCGTTAGTGTTACAAGGTCTCAGGTGTGAATGGAGAGCAGTTGTGTTAAATTTGGTGTTATCACTGTCACTCTCTCATACTGGTCACTGGAAGTTCAACATGGCACCTCATGGCAAAGAACTTTCTGGGGATCTGAAAAAAAGAATTGTTGCTCTACATAAAGATGGCCTAGGCTATAAGATTACCAAGACCCTGAAACTGAGCTGCAGAAGGGTGGCCAAGACCATACAGCGGTTTAACAGGACAAGTTCCACTCAGAACAGGCCTCACCATGGTTGACCAAAGAAGTTGAGTGTACGTGCTCAGCGTCATATCCAGAGGTTGTCTTTGGGAAATAGATGTATGAGTGCTGTCAGCATTGCTGCAGAGGTTGAAGGGGTGGGGGGCTCAGCCTGTCAGTACTCAGACCATACGCCGCACACTGCATCAAATTGTTCTGCATGGCTGTCGTCCCAGAAGGAAGCCTCTTCTATAGATGATGCACAAGAAAGCCCACAAACAGCTTGCTGAAGACAAGCAGACTAAGGATATGGATTACTGTTCTGTGGTCTGATGAGACCAAGATTAACTAATTTGGTTCAGATGGTTTCAAGTGTGTGTGGCGGCAACCAGTGAACCAATGAATGCCAACATGTACTGTGACATACTGAAGCAGAGCATTAACCCCTCCCCCTTCGGAGACTGGGCCGCAGGGCAGTATTCCAACATGATAAGGACCCCAAACACACCTCCCAGACGAACACTGCCTTGCTAAAGAAGCTGAGGGTAAAGGTAATGGACTGGCCCAGCATGTCTCCAGACCTAAACCCTATTGGGCATCTGTAGGGCATCCTCAAATTGAAGGTGGAAGAGCACAAGGTCTCTAACATCCACCAGCTCCTAGATGTTGTCATGGAGGAGTGGAAGAGGACTCCAGTGACAACCTGTGAAGCTCTGGTAAACTCCACGCCCAAGAGGGTTAAGACAGTGCTGGAAAATAATGGTGGCCACGCAAAATATTGACAATTTGGGCCCAATTTGAACATTTTCACATAGGGGTGTACTCACTTTTGTTGCCATCAGTTTAGACATTAATGGCTGTGTGTTGAGTTATTTTGAGGGCAGAGCAAATTTACACTGTTATACAAGCTGTACACTCAGTACTTTGCATTGTAGCAAGTGTCATTTCTTTAGTGTTGTCACATGAAAAGATATATGTACATATTTAACATAATTTTGCATGTTATAAGGCAATACAGCAATTATGCATTAAAGATTCGGATATCTTATAAACACAGACTGGTATCTTGGCTTTTACAGTCAACACATTTCAAAAGTGGGAAAAAACGTCTAGCAAAAAGATAGAGACAACAATTCCTATAGTTTGATGAGCATCTGCTTTGAGTTGGGTCGTTAGGTTGCATTCATCTATGGTCTTAAGGCTTATTCTGTGCAGGTTTCTGTGGCCTGCAGCCATCTGTCCCAAATTGTATTGTACTTGCCTGGGCACCCTCTGTTAACATATATACATTTGTAGGGTATTGTGTTATTTAGATCTTCTTTCCAGTCATTAAAGCTAGGGGGTAATGGTCTCATCCATTGTCTGGCAATAGTTTTCCTGGCCGAGAACAAAGTTTCCTGCAGGAATGTCTTTGTGAATTTATCCATATCAGAATCAGGGACTATCCCCAACAAGCATTGTTTGGGATCTAGGGTCAGAGGGGAGCCCATGGTATCGTGCAGGAAATCCACAATCTGCTTCCAGAGCCCTTAGAGTAGCGGGCATGCCTAAATCAAGTGGAAAAACATGCCTGCCTCACGATTACACATCATGCATGTGGTAGGGTGTCCCTGCCGAAATCGAGCAATTCTTAAAGGAGTGAGATATGCTCAGTGTAGAATGTAAAACTGGGATAGTCTGTCAAAAAGTTTAGGGGAGACAGCCTTGCGGGAATCGAGTGCTTTACTCCATTCTTCGTCCTCTAATGCTCCCACCTCCCTTTCCCAGCTCGGTTTAATATCATATGCTAGTTTCGTAGATGAAGGGGTAATAAGCATGCTATAAAAGTCGGAAATTCATTTTTGCGGGTCTGTGCCTTTAAACACTGCCATAATGGCATTAGGGGTGGGCTGCGGGAGGGACTGAGGGAACTGAGAGTGTATGGCATGTCGTATCTCTAGGAATCTAAAAAACATGAAATTGGAAAGCATAAATGTATTTTGGAGGTCATCAAAAGTTTTAGGTTCGCCATTTGACAGTATGTGGTATAAGTAGTATATACCGATTGTGCTCCAGATCTCCATATCTGGGATCTGCTGGAATTCCGAGAGTAACTTATGCCAAAGGGGGGTAAAGTCATTATGTTTGGGGATCCCTAATTTTCCAGCGGTGGTATCCCATATTCGCTTATAATGATATAGGAGAGACCTGTGGTCTCCTTCACAATAACCATTTCTAAATTTTCCCTTTTTGATTTTGGGTCGTATTTTAGGGTCCATTTTCACCTTGCTGTCCTGGTGCATTGTGTCATTCATTCCCGATGACAGTGTTGGTCAGGAAGATTGAAAAGTCTAATTCACTGCCTCCCCCCCTCACCTTTTTTTTTTTTTCTTCCCCTTTCCTTCACTGTACTTTCTTTCTCCTTTATACTCTCTAGTTTCACCTTTTCACTTTAATGGTATTAAAGAAAGCTTTGTTATCCCTACTTTTATGGTGCAATGATTAATTGAACCTAGAGTGTTGATTCTACCCTTAACAGTTTAAGTTTTGTAGATTTCATGATTATTGGACATTCCGATATGGCTGTTCATACATTTATATTATCGTATTTATCGGCGTATAACACACACTTTTTCCCCCTTAAAATCAGGGGAAAATCGCGGGTGCGTGTTATACGCCGATCCCCTGCTGACTGAGCGGAGCGATCGCCGACCGCGATTTGAAAATGGCGCCGCCGGCGCCGAAATACACAGAGCCGGTCCTCGGCTCTTCTCGGCGGGACTACGAGTGGAGCCGAAAGTGGCCGAAAGTGAACGAGAGCCGCCGAGAAGAGCCGAGGACTGGCATTTTCCAACTGCAGTGACGCTGACATGTCACTGCAGTTTAACTGCAGCCTGGGCAAGGCTGCAAAAGGACACAAAAAAGCTTCAGATCGGCACTGGCAAAGCTTCAAGGCTGCAAATGGACACTGATAAGGCTGCAAATGACACCAAGGCTGCTGACTGCAAGGCTGCAAATGACTGCAAGGCTGCAAATGACACCAAGGCTGTTGACTGCAAGGCTGCAAATGACACTGGACAAGCATGCAGATGGACGCTGTGCAAGGCTGCATTGATGGGCATTTAAATGTAAGTTTTTTTCCTTAAAACATTTTTTTCCTTATAATTCCCTCCTAAACTTGGGGTGCGTGTTATACGCCAGCGCGTGTTATACGCCGGCGCGTGTTATACGCCGATAAATATGGTAATTATAACTGATGTTGTACATCTGATTTGGACAGGTTTGCTTTATGTTCACTCTATTCATTCATCTGTTTAAACGGATCCGCCGTTGTTTGTCTGTTGAATAATTTAAATAAAGATTTTGGAAAAAAAAAAAAAAGAGAAGTCTAATTCAACCTAAGAATAAAATCTGAAAAAAAGTATTGCCTTTAGCTATATCTTAACTTCTACCTTGGCAGATAAATTACATGTGATTTTTTCTCGAAATTAGTTTCAATATTTTATCACCAGTGAATATTCAGCACAAAGCACTGTATATGGGCAGTATTATGGCTAATTGCCTCTCCAGGGAGATTCCCCCCTCTCCGGCCTGTCCACTAATTTTTTCCTAGGACTGAAAGTGATGGCAAAGGCAAAAGTTTACAGTTCACCACCAGAACAGGAATAAAGGGGAAATCTTTCCACTAGGACACCTGTTGATTTGGGGTGTTTGGCTATACATTAATACTGTATAATATGTGAAGTCCACTTAAAGTATACCTAAAGACAAAACTTTTAAAACGGTATTTAGACAGGACGAGTCTGTGTGCAGTTATTTGCAGTAATTCTGAGATGTAGTGACCCTTGAATACCAGGAACATTTCATTTCATATTATGTGCACTCTTTGTGCAGTGTACAACATTTTTCCACCCAGTCCTCAGTTTATATTCCTACTATTTGACTTCAGCGTCTCATTCGCCTCTGGTTTTCAGTTTTTGTTATATTTGGCTCTCTGACAAACCAGCCACTCCAGCAAACTGCCAGTTATTCCATCATAAAGGATTTCCGCTGAAAGAATCACATTAGGACAAGGGAGTGTGACGACACCAGGGATGGTTTTATATAAGTAGCCGTACAATTGTGTTATGGAAAAGTGAGCGCTGTCACACAGATGTTGTGCGGCAACAACCTTCAATTGCTCAACTGCCTGACAACACAGAGAACTAAAGTAACTTTAAAGCCTAAACTTTTTCTTTGAGGGATGGTTCATAGAGGGCTATTTTGAACGGTTATACAATCAAATTAACATCATGTGTCTCTTGATGTAAGCTATTGTGTAGGAAGGCCGAGCACTTGGCTCTAAAGTGATTTTCTAGGAAAAGCTTGTAATGTACCAGTCCTTTAGTCAGAGTACAAATAGTACAAACAGTGGTGAAAAATCACACAGCGGGTAACTGGATACATCATCTATAATAAATAATTCAATTCATTTCCTAGGCCTCTTGCACATTGATGCCTAAAAATGGCATGTTTTTAGGCATTGGGGTGTTTTTGTTTTTTTTTTTGTTTTTTATTGATCTAAATGCAGCCCTTGCGTATTCATTGTGACAGTGCGAGGACCTGCCACTGTGAAAATGTCGGAGAATATTACACAGGATTCACATTAATGGTTAATGAGAAGTTCCAGACTATTGATATCGAGTGGAGAAAGCTATGTTTGTGGTTTTCCCTGGATTCTGTAGTCCCAGATCGGGGCCCTGAGCTTGAAGGTTCCAAAGTATCTTGGGTGAGATGTAGAGTGGCCACCTCATCCCTTTAAAAATGAACACATATTAATTACACAGGTTCTGTGGCTGATTAAGGTGGTGATTAAACTCACTTGGTGCCTTGTCTGAATTAAATTAGCCTCAGAACCTGTGTAATTCATGTGTGTTCGGGTTTAACCGCTTGCCAACTGGCTCACGCCGATATACGTCGGAAGAATGGCACTCCTGCACAAACTGCCGTACCTGTAAGTGAGTCCGCCAAAGCAGAATAGCGGGCGGGCGATCGCCACCATGCGCTGCAGCGTGCCGTGGGAGCGTGCCCATGGATCCCGCAGATTCAATGTCTGCCGGCGGCTCGTGATCTCGGCTAGGAGAGGGAGAATGAGTAAATGCTAATGTAAACAAGGCATTTCCCTGTTCTGCCTAGTGACATGACAGAGATCTTCAGTTCCCTGTTATTGGGAGCAGTGATCTCTGTCATGTCAGTGGTAGCCCATCCCCCTACAGTTAGAACACGCTGAGGGAAGACACTTAACCCCTTGATCGCCCCCTAGTGTTTAACCCCTTCCCTGACAGTGACATTTATACAGTAATCAGTGGCTATTTTTCAGGGGATTTTTTTCATAGCAAAAAGTAAAAAATACTGCTTTTTTTTTTTCAAAATTGTCTGTAATTTTTTGTTTATAGTGCAAAAAAATAAAAATCACAGGGGTGACGAAATACCACCAAAAGAAATCTCGACTTGTGGGGAAAAAAGGACGTCAATTTTGTTTGGGCACAGCGTTGCGTGACCGCGCAGTTAAAGCGACGCAGTGCCGTATCGCAAAAAATGCTCTGGTCATTAAGGGGGTAAAATATTCTGGGGCTGAAGTGGTTAAAGGGATGAGGTGGCAACTCTAGTGTCTGGATTTTACTCGGTGCCTGCAGAGTACACAGGTGTTCAGGGTCGATTTATACTCAAGCCTGATGATAGCTCAGAGTTCCCAGTTTGGAGCCACCTTTTCTTCAAGCCAAACCCAAACACTTTAGTGGCACGGGGCCATTTTTTTCCCCTATAGTATATACTATAGGATTATAAAAGACCTGGAACACCTTTGGGTGCCCCAATAAGAGTAGTGACTATGCGTGCTGTGGCAAACAGTGGGTGTGGCCAAACTGCGCTTGTTGACATAATTGCCCTGCCCCCCAGTGGTGCCGAACCTGCCCTCAGAGAGTCACCCGCAGCTTCCAGATGGCAACTGAGTGTTTGGCTATCTCGGTTACTTGGGGAACCACAGCCCGGTCTGAATAATGTTTCCGGGTTTCAGGCTGACTGAAACCCGGATAAATGATTTAAAACCCGGACTGCATGGGTGGATCTCACCCAGGGGTCAGAGGAGCCCCAGCCAGGAGCCAAGAAACTGGAGGTCTCACCCAGGAGTCAGAGGAACCCCAGCCAGAAGTCAAGAGATAGGAGGTCTCCCCCAGGAGTCAGAGGAGCCCCAGCAGGCAGCCAGGAGATAGGAGGTCTCATTCCAGGAGTCAGGTGGGCTCCTATCTGAGTGTCAGGAGAACCCCTATCCAGAGCCCAGGATTGGGCTGTCCAGCAGGGCACTGCAACTCAAGGATGGACAACATAGTCAGAGGGACTAGTAAGAAGAGCAGCAGTGCTGCTAACAAGGGAGCCAGGTGGCTCAGAATTTTCAGTTGACTTTTCATGTTGATGGTGGAAACCTCTTTATGGTCAACCAATGAATATGTGAACTCTCCATTCTGTTTAATAAAAGTGGACTGCCATGCTCTAAAATACAGTTTGGACTGGTGCAGCTCATTGGAAAAGCACCTACTGTACTACATGAGTATAATCTTCCTAATACCACAATGTGAAAATCTGCGCATATACGTCACAACCCAAGGAAAGCTAGAAGAATTTTTACATGCGTGTACGCATATGCACAAAAACACGTGAGTACGCAAATTTATTATACATTTATTATACATTCCAGGAGTCAGGTGGGCTCCTATCTGAGTGTCAGGAGAACCCCTATCCAGAGCCCAGGATTGGGCTGTCCAGCAGGGTACTGCAACTCAAGGATGGACAACATAGTCAGAGGGACTAGTAAGAAGAGCAGCAGTGCTGCTAACAAGGGAGCCAGGTGGCGCAGAATTTTCAGTTGACTTTTCATGTTGATGGTGGAAACCTCTTTATGGTCAACCAATGTATATGTGAACTTTCCATTCTGTTTATTAAAAGTGGACTGCCATGCTCTAAAATACAGTTTGGACTGGTGCAGCTCATTGGAAAAGCACCTACTGTACTACATGAGTATAATCTTCCTAATACCACAATTTGAAAATCTGTGCATATACGTCACAACCCAAGGAAAGCTAGAAGAATTTTTACATGCGTGTACGCATATGCACAAAAACACGTGAGTACGCAAATTTATTATACAGCCCATCCTTGTGTTTTATGCAGGAATTTTCTGCCAGGAATATGATGTTTATACATCAGTCTTATGTGCAAGTACCCTTAGAGTTGGCGTTGATGAAGATTTTAATTTTCACAAACTGCCATGTGATGTTTAAATCCAACGTCGAGGGCCCATTTAAACCAGAAACTGCTTTTTTAATGCATTCCAACATGCGCGTTTACATGCGTTTGGCATGCATTTACATTCATCTGCAGTGCACTTTTTTGGCATGGGGAAGGACAGGTCATCAAAGGAGTCAAACTTGTTTTGCTACAGTGGCTTTACAAAGGTTTATATGCATTCATGTTGCGAAAAAAAAATGCAGCCTGTACTTGTACAATGTAATGCAATAATGTGAACTATGCTCATTATCCTATGCAGTGTTCAAAGATGCATCCAACTGCATCTGGTGTGGATGGGCCTCTAAAGTGATGGTAAAGGCTAACTCTGACTATTCTTAAGAACATTTCCTCCTCCGGGTCCTACCTATCCTGCATACCCTGTATAAGGACCTATTCACACCAGGTGCGGTAAGACTGCATTTGGCTGCTATTTTAGTGCAGTCCCAACGCAAGACAAAGCTAAATGCCTTCCTTCCTACCTAGCCAGTTCACACCACCGCAACACGGCGGTCTGTGCTAAAATAAAGTATGGCATACAGTACTATTAATCAGCACACAACAATGAATCGCAATTCACCACCTCCCACCCTGCTGTGGCTGGGAGAACCTAATAAAATGTCACTGTGTAACATTTCAATAAAGTTTTTATTTCAAATAAAAATTGCTGCAATCAACATTGCTATCATCCTACCGCACAGCAGCGGCTGTGTTCTACCACCAGCCCTGCATTTACCTTTTTTTCTTAATCCACTTCAGTCCAATCACATGATTTAGCAGCTTCAGCTCTCCTGTGTAAGGAGCAGTGGCGGCTGGTGTTTTTTTTTTTTGGCGGGGGGGTGGGGGACAAACAAACAATCCCCCCCGAGCGACCTGCAGCACCTCCCCTCCTCCCTCTTCCCCCCACTGTCTGCCGGTCAGTCCGGCACTTACCCCATCTAGGCGGGTAGCAGGTGACGGGCAGCGGCTCCGTGTCCTCTCCTCTATCACGGCGGCTTCCAGCGTGCAGGGCTCCTCCCCTACTCCAAGGCATCAGATAGGATTGCCTGTCCTTTCAGCCAATCGAGTAACGGGTCTCAAAACCCGCTTCCTGATTGGCCAGGAGGAGGATCAGTGTTACAATAGCGAATGTTTATTTGCTGTTGTAACACACCTGGGTGGGCTCCGTTCCCATTCTTTGGCAGAGGGTGCTGACCCCACTGCATTTGCTGAACGTTTATTGCAACAATTGCTTCCCTCAGCATGGTTTTCCCCATTCTTCACCGTGGAAAGAGCACATCGCATACCCTTCACCAGGGACCCACAAGGAGCGCAGCCCCGCACCTTCATATTCAAACTACTCCACTTTCGAGATCGTGACACGTGATGAAGGAGGCGAGGGCCCAAGATGAGCTGCGCTTTGAAAACACCAAAATCCTGATCTTCCCAGATTATTCACTGGAAACACAGAAGCAGCGGAAATCATATGACGCAGTGAGGGCCAGACTCCGAGCCAAGCATATCCAGTACAGCATGCTGTTCCCGGTCAGATTGTGAGTGGAGGACGGTGAATTGGTGCGATTCTTTACATCTCCCAAGGATGCCTCCATGTGGATCAACACACTACCACGCAGATAAGTATCCCTGCAACTGGGAAAATGTTTTTTTTGTTATGAGAGCCATGGCCAACTGTTGCCCTAAAGTTGGGATCCTAAGCCTCCCCTAGGTTGGGACTGGCGGGGAGGGGGGTGGTCGGGTTGGTTGGGAATGTTTTGTTGTAACCTGTTTTCTTACTGTTTTTGCACAAGCGATGTACTCATGTCTGATACTAGGTATGTGAGATGCCACGTCTTGACCTTTTTAATGGTCTAGACCCTACATCTATCCTTGAACGATGGTCTGCAGATTGAAAATGTAACACCAGGCATATATGGCTGATTGTACCATAATTTTATGAAACACCAGGGGTTTGAACTTGTCTGTTAAAAGGTCACTGGTATTTAAGTTTCTTAAAACATACCATCCCAAATTTGTATACTGCAGAAGACTCACCTGACGGGGGGCAAACTTTTGAGTCTTAGGCGACCATCTGTGGGACATCAGTACCACTCCACATATACCAACTACTCCAGAGGAGAGATTATCCTTGCACATAAATCCCTACCGTTTAGATTGCTGGCACTGGAACTTGACCCAGATGGTCGGTATGTTGTGCTACATGCCATGGTGGACAGGTTGAAGTTGGTGGTGGTGGGACTATACCCCCCCCCCCCCCCCGGCCTCCACAAGAATACTTGAATACAAGAATATCAGGTTATCTCTAAAACTGCCGCCTTTGGCACAGATAATGTGGTGGTGCTGGGAGACTTTAACCTGGTCCCGGATCCTGCGATAGACAGACTCTCACCCAGAGCAGGCTTATCTTCAGAGCTGCTCTCTTGGGCCGAGGCCTCTAATTTGACTGATGTGTGGAGGTGGCGTCACCCTTCCCGGTGGGCCTACACATGTCATTCAGCCTCACACAAAACCCTTTCATGTATAGACCTTGCCTATGCGGGAAGGGGGGGTGTCTGTCCTCTCCAGGGTTCAAGACATCTCTATTCTCCCCTGTGGCATATCTGATCACGCTCCGCTTGCCTTGAAGCTATGCGTGTCCAATGCACTGGGGGAGAGTCCAGGTTTTGGCTGTCCAACTCAAGGATTTCTGAACCATATAGATCCGAGTTGATACACTACTGGCGGGACTTTGACCAATCTGTGACTCTGACCACATCCTGGGACGCATTTAAGGCCTTCACTAGGGGTAGCCTGCAAACACATATCCGTAGGATCCGGAGAGATCTGAGGGAGGAAACCCAGAGGACTGGGGAAAGGGTGACAGTGCTTGAGGTGAAATATTCCATGTCAGGGACCCCTGAGGTATACTCAGACTTCCAGGCAGCATTGAGAGATATTCTCCTATTACGTACATCGGCCACTAAAACTAAGTTCCTACACCAGTCCCAAAGAATCTTTGAGCACAGAGAAAAAACGGGTAGTATGCTGGCATGGCTGGTGAGGGAAAGCTCCTCCCCGGTGACTATCTTAGCCATATGCGACTCGGATGGGACGGCTTTGACCGACCCCTCCAATATTATTGGCAGATTTGCATCATTCTATCAAGAGCTCTATAGCTCGCGGATGGGATGCTCGGATGAGGAGCTGACAACATACCTCAACGGGGTTGAGCTCCCTTGCCTGACATCCACATATAGGGAATCATTGTACGGCCCAATCTTGTTAGAGGAACGTCAGCGGGCAGTAGCCTCTTTACAAAATAGCAAAATGCCAGGCCCAGATGGTATCCCTGCCAAATTCTATTAAACATATGCTGAAGAAATACTCCCATCATTTAAACTAATGCTCCAAAAAGCCATGGAGGGGAACTCGCCGCCCCCGACAATGGCTGAGGCAGTTATTATGGTCATTTTTAAACCCCGTAAGCCCCCCGAACAGTGTTCCTCGTATCGACCAATTTCCCTCGTCAATGTGGATGCCAAGTTGTTGACCAAGGTACTGGCCGGACGACTAAACACTGTGGTCATGGCACTGGTGCACGCGGACCAGTCTGGATTTATGCCAGGTAGGGTTACTGATATAAACATTCGACGCCTCCTTACACATCTTTCCAGGGCAAGCGGGGATGGCCAGGAAGTGGTAGCCTCTCTAGATGCCAAAAAAGGCTTTTGACTCAGTTGAGCGTCGCTACCTCTGGGCCGTCCTGCGTAAGTTTGGCTTCGGCCCCCGTTTTATTAGATGGGTTCAGATATTGTATCACAACCCCACCCCACGGTACAAACAACTCACTGTTCTTGCCCTTCCCCCTGTCCAGGGGCACTAGACAGGGCTGTCCACTTTCCCCCGGACTGTTTGCACTGGCCATGGAACCCATGGCTGCCCGCATCAGATAGTCTTATATGCCGATGACACTCTTCTCTTCCTTAAAGATATCTCCTCCCTCCCACCAGCACTTCAAATAATAGACAAATTCAGCTTGTTCTCAGGAATCAAGGTTAACTGGGGGAAATCACTCCTTTTTTTGTTAAAAACATCTGGTTATCACCCACCAACAGGTACTCCTCTAAACTGGACACCTGAATTTAAATATCTAGGAGTAAGGGTTGGAACTCCGTTGTCCTCATATTTTGAGCTGAATCTCCAACCACTACTCAAAAACTTTTCACAGAAATGTATAGCCTGGGAAACCCTCCCCCTCTGGGCAGAGTAAACTTAATTAAGATGGTATACCTGCCTAAATTTCTGTACCTTTTTCGGAACTCACCTTTGATCCCCCCGCCTCATTTTTTGCCAAGCTAAAAAGTATAATATCTTCCTTTGTCTGGAACGGAAGGCCCCCACGACTGGCCATCACCACCCTTCAGCTTCCCATCACCCGGGGGGCCTGTCTTTACCGGACTTTCAGGTTTACTTCTGGGCGTCCTGGTGACGGTTAGATGGTGGTTCTCCCAACCAGACGATAACCCAGCGGTGACCCTGGAAGCTGCCATCATGGGCTCCTACTCCTCCCTTAGCAACGTAGTGTTCAGAGGAACGGAGATTCTACCCTGGCATTACGGAACTGATGAACATGACAATTACAGTATAGAATAGGGTCAGGACCCGTTTTAGCTCCCCCGAGACATTTTCCCCTCACATCCCCCTCTGGGGCAACCCCAAATTACCACATATGAACACTGTTCCAGATCCCCAGATCTGGGGGAGGAAGGGAATAGTGAAGCTGAAACACATCTCGTGGGTGGTAAACTAAGAATCTTCTCTGATCTCAAGGGTGCCTACTCACTACCGGGATGGATGCTATTCCGATATTACCAGCTCCGACATGCCTATAGGAAACCCACCACTCCTTAAGCTATAATCAGACTCTGTGGAGGGACTACTTACCACCAAGATCATAGATAAACCCCTATCCCCCTATACTGCCTATTGTCCATAGCTCCTACAAAGAAGCTTGAGAAAACCCTGGACAAGTGGAAAATGGACATTCCTGACTTGTCAGAAGACGAATGGGAAACATAAGTATCCTCCTTTGTTACTAACACGATCTCGTCTAGAGACCGATTTCTGCAGGTCATGTTCCTCCACAGAGCCTACTACACCCCAAAACGATTGACAATCATGAATCCCAACACCCCGGTGGCCTGCCCCAGGTGTGGTCTAGGGTCCGCCTCCTTCCTCCACATGGTATGGTCCTGCCCCCGCCTCGGGGACTATTGGTCGGAAATAGCTGACGCTTGACCAGATCACCTCCTTAGATGTGGGAACTAACCCAAAAGCGATGTTGTTAAATATTTTCAACCCTAGAGTACGGGGCAAGTATACCAAATTGTTCCTGAGTTATGCTACATTTTATGCCCGGAAAGAGATATTCCTCCACTGGAAGGATGCCGCACCCCCCAGGGTGTCTTCATGGCGCCTAGCATTGAACTTGGTGCTCCCATTATACAAGCTTACCTATGCCATTCTCAATTGTGCTAACAAATTCGACAAGATATGGTCGGGATGGATAGATGCATGGGGTACAGAGTGACCAGACGACATTCGAGGTATTGCTGATGTACCCGTCCATGTTAATGAACCACTGATAAGATCTTTTGAATAACTACCTACTGTTTATACTACGGTAATTAAAACCAATTATGTAATTGAGGTCCCTCCTCTGCCCCCCCCTCCCCCCCCCCCATCATCTCTCACCTATCCTGCCTCCCCACATCGCTTGTACTGTCTATGCATCGCTTGTACTGTTTGTACTGGTAAATGTGTGGGGATCTTCCGGCATCACATTTATCCATAGTTTCACTAAGGACAAGTTAGGTACATGTTGAAAGGAATAAGTGCCAGTTAACAGCAGTACTCGCACAAGAATACAGTCCGCATTCCTGTATAATTCAGTGTGATGCGATTTGATTCTGATTTAATTGAAGGAGATGAATTCACACTAGATCCCCCCAAAAGTAATGCATGTACTACTTTTAAAACCCACTGCAACTGGATCGCATGGTACTGTGGTACTATGCGATCTGGTGCAGGCAAATGCACTGTGTTTGCGATCTGCATTTTGGGTGTTGTTAGGAATCTACTGACATCTGCAGCAAATCGCACACCCAGTGCGTTTGGAATGCAGTGCAGGAAATGTGCATGGAAAGTGGGTTTCCCACACTGCAGTCCAGTGTGAGCCGGCACTTAGACCCCTTTCACACTGGGGCGCTTTGCAGGCACTACAGCGCTAAAAACAGCACCTGCAAAGTGCCCTGAAAGAGCCACTGCTGTGTCTCCAATGTGAAAGCCCCGAGGGCTTTCACACTGGAGCGGTGCGCTTGCAGGACGTTAAAAAAACTCCTGCAAGCAGCATCTTTAGAGTGGTGTATACACCGCTCCTGCCCATTGAAATCAATTGGGCAGAGCGGCTATACCACGGACAAAGCGCCGCTGCAGCAGCGCTTTGCGGGCGGTTTTAACCCTTTTTCGGTCGCTAGCGGGGGTTAAAACCACCCTGCTAGCGGCTAAATAGCGCTGCTAAAATGACGGTAAATCGGCACTAAGAATATCGCTGTTTTACCGCCTGCGCCCGCACCGCCCCAGTGTGTAAGGGGCCTTAATCTGAAGTTTAGTAGAGTTCCAATGCAATTAAATATATTTATACATTAAAATGATTCTACCGTGTGTTCACAGCTGAATGCAGCGCGTTATGTTATTCTCATGTTTATATGACACTTTCCAAGTGATTGACACCCATCACACCTTAAGTGCCAATTATGATAATGAATATCAGTGGCTGCCATACAAGAAAACACATACTAAACCTGAGAAATCTTTTTACTCTTGCACTGCTGACAGGAGCAGTGAATCTGATACACAATGATCAGTTTAACCACTTCAGCTCTGGACGATTTACCCCCCTTCATGACCAGGCCATTTTTTTTTTTTCGATACGGCACTTTGTTATCTTAACTGACAATTGCGCGGTCATGCAACGATGTACCCAAATAAAATTGATTTCCTTATTTCCCCACAAATAGAACTTTCTTTTGGTGGTATTTGATCACTTCTGTGGTTTTTATTATTTGCACTATAAACAAAAAAACAGATAATTTTGAAAAATATATTTTTTTTTACTTTCTGCTATAAAACATATCCAATGAAAAAATGTAAAAAATCTAATTTCTTCATCAATTTAGGCCAATATGTATTCTGCTACATATTTTTGGTAAAAAAAAAAAAAATCTCAATAAGCGTATATTGATTGGTTTGCGCAAAAAGTATAGCAGCTACAAACTATGGAATATTTTTATGGAATTTGTATTTATTTATTTATTTTACTAGTAATGGCGGCGATCAGTGACTTATAGCGGGACTGCGATATTGCGGTGGGTAAATTGGACACTAACTGACACTTCTGACACTTTTTTGGGGACCAGTGACACTAATACAGTAATCAGTGCTAAAATATGCACTGTCACTGCACTAATGACACTGTCTGGGAAGTGGTTAACATCAGGGGCAATCAAAGGGTTAACTGTGTTTTATTTTTACAGTGTGGAAGATGCTTTTACTAGAGGAAGACATGGAACCTAGTCCCTGCTTTGCAGGAACACAGGATCCATGCCTGGTTAAAAGCTGAAATCCAAGCATATATAAAAGACACAATTTAATGCAACTCAATATACAAATAGGGTAAGTACCTGAATGTGACCTGACATCAGCCTCTTTCATTCCCTATACAGCAGGGCTGGAGTGTGAAAGAAAGAAGCAGCACAAGGGGCCAATCAGTTCATGTGCTGACAAAAAAAAGCATTCTGATAGGAGGAGACAGCAGAGCGCTGAGAGATGAGCTTGTTGCTGCGCTGTTTCTCCGTTCACTGTCCAGTGATATCCAAATGTAGATGAAAAAGAAATCCATTTGTTACACACAAGGTCTTAGTTACACCAACAACCATCTCTAACACATCCCAGCCAATGTGGTAGGGTCAACGCGTTTCAGGGTAACCCCCACTTCTTCAAGACCTTATAGTCCTCACTTGTATCCACATATGATACAGTACAATATTTGAAACTGAAAATAAGAAAAACATCAAATGAAAATCAATAACTGGAAAAGAACATTCCCTCTGTAACATAATACAGAGATATAACCTCTGATTTCTGTGAGGTTAGACCTCTGTAATATATATTTTTAGGGAATGTTATTTTTAATTTTCATTTGATGTTTTGCTTTTGTTCAGTTTCAAATATAGTACTTTTATCATATGTGATTACAAGTGGGGTCTAAAAGGGTCTAAAGAAGCAGGGGTTCCCATGAAACGCGTTGACCCTACTATACTGACATTTCAACTGGAATGTGTTGCAGATAGGTGGTGTAATTATGACCTTGTGTGTAACCAATGGATTGTTTTTAATATACATTTGGATATATGATCAATGTTTTAATGTTTGTAACAATAAAAAATGATAATTTATAAATAAATAATATAAATAATATATAAATAATATTTTTAATTGATGTGTATTTACTATTGAAGGCATATATAAAGTCCCATGTGTTTGGCTCTTTCTGTGGATCATTGCACTTGGAAAATGTATTTCTCTTGGTGAAGTTCTCTCTTACCAATCATTAGATGTGATGGCTGTATTAGTTTCCTTTTTTTTTTTTTCCCCTTTTGTTTTCACCTGGTGATCTATCCAGGTGAAACACACCTCTTGTATTAGAGGCCCCCATTCTGGATGAAGGAGCACAGGGGTGCCTTTGGGCAGCAGCATTGTCAGCCTGAAGGGGGGGGGGTGAGATGTACTAGCAGATTTGAATACACTAACAAATTAAAGCCAAACTCCAGCTCACACTTTATAAGCAGTTACAACAAACAGTTTTTCTTCTTTTGGGCTAAATTTTTTACTAAAATAAAAAGAAGCTGATCATTTTAAACACTCCTGTCAGTGTCAAAGGGTTTGTCTCGCCTGTGTAACTGATATATTTCCTAAGAAAGCTTATTCTTTTGAAAAGAGGCCAGGTCACCAGATGAAAAAAAGAAAGAAAGCAAAAAAAAAAAAAAAAGAAAATGAGCGCAACCACCACATCTAAGAAATGGCAGATTGCAAAAGAATAAATGTTTGCTTTTGGGTTTATTATCACTTTAAATTGCAGCCCATCTTCCCCTATTTTCTCTGGCAGCAGGGACTTCACAACCTGCCAGACTTATAATATAAACAAACAGCAGGTGCTACAACCTGTTAGAAACCTGCTGAAATTAGACTTCAGAGTCTCTGTAGTGATCTTGAGGATAAGTAACTCCGCAGCACCTGCCGCTACAGAGGTCCGTGAGGGTTTTGTTTTTGCTTCTTAAGAATATGTAAATACATTATATTTTTTTGTGAGTTGGACTTATTTCACCGCTAGCGATCATTTATGCAAATGAGTAATATAATACCCTTATCGCATGTGGTAAAACTTTGTAAATAAACCCCTTAATGTCCATAGTCTGGGCGCTGATTAAGAACTATTGATTGATAGAATGCATTCAGTCTACAGTCTGCCTACAAATACCTGCCTTCACAATGTCCCAGCTAGAGCTGCACGATTAATCGTTAAAAAATCGCGATCTTGTTTTAACCCCCCACACGATTTTAATCTGGCATTTCCACGATTCAGTGCTGAGCCGTTCTCTGCTCACAGCTGACAACTGTCAAAAAAATTAAAAATATTAAAAAGGGAAAAGTTTATTGCAACATTGTTCCGCCCTGAGATAAAAAGAAACATTGTATCATTTGGTTCTTTTAGATCAAGAGTAGGGATGAGCTTCGTGTTCGAGTCGAACCCATGTTCGACTCGAACATCGGCTGTTCGCCCGTTCGCCGAATTGCGAACGATATGGGCTGTTCGCGCCAAATTCGTGTGGCATCGCAGTGCATTGCTTGCTGATGATTGGCCAAGCATGCACTATGACCCGCATGCTTGGCCAATCACAGCGCCGCCTGAACAGAGAGCCGTAATTGGCCAAAGCCAAGGAGGCTTTGGCCAATTATGGCTCAGGGGATTTAGTACTTGCCCCACACTATATAAGGCCGCCTGCACGGCGGCCCTGTGTAGTGTGTGTTCCGGCGTTCATAGATAGAGAGAGAGAGAGAGAGACAGACAGTGTCATTTGATTTGAGTTAGATAGATTAGGCAGAACAGTCAGTCAGTTAGCTGCACTTACAGTGTATTGTGTATATATATGCATCCCAGGTGTTGCATATATATATATACACTGTATTCAGTTTAGCTAGATCCGTTCCTGTTATCTTCTAGACTATTTACATTTAGTGCAGTGCGTCCTGCTCACAGTGTTCAGCTAGATCCGTTCCTGTTATCTTCTAGACTATTTATATTTAGTGCAGTGCGTCCTGCTCACAGTGTTCAGCTAGATCCGTTCCTGTTATCTTCTAGACTATTTACATTTAGTGCAGTGCGTCCTGCTCACAGTGTTCAGCTAGATCCATTCCTGTTATCTTCTAGACTATTTACATTTAGTGCAGTGCGTCCTGCTCACAGTGTTCAGCTAGATCCATTCCTGTCATCTTCTAGACTATTTACATTTAGTGCAGTGCGTCCTGCTCACAGTGTTCAGCTAGATCCGTTCCTGTTAAATTCTAGACTATTTACATTTAGTGCAGTGCGTCCTGCTCACAGTGTTCAGCTAGATCCGTTCCTGTTATCTTCTAGACTATTTACATTTAGTGCAGTGCGTCCTGCTCACAGTGTTCAGCTAGATCCATTCCTGTTATCTTCTAGACTATTTACATTTAGTGCAGTGCGTCCTGCTCACAGTGTTCAGCTAGATCCGTTCCTGTTATCTTCCTACTGACAGGCAGGCTTGTCTGGTTACAGTATATAAAGCTACCTGAAGAAAATTACTGGTGTTCTATTTGATCCTGTTAGTACCACGGTCAGGCAGCTAGACTATTTACATTTAGTACAGTGCGTCCTGCTCACAGTGTTCAGCTAGATCCGTTCCTGTTATCTTCCTACTGACAGGCAGGCTTGTCTGGTTACAGTATATAAAGCTACCTGAAGAAAATTACTGGTGTTCTTTTGATCCTATTAGTACCACGGTCAGGCAGCTAGACTATTTACATTTAGTACAGTGCGTCCTGCTCACAGTGTTCAGCTAGATCCGTTCCTGTTATCTTCCTACTGACAGGCAGGCTCGTCTGGTTACAGTATATAAAGCTACCTGAAGAAAATTACTGGTGTTCTTTTGATCCTATTAGTACCACGGTCAGGCAGCTAGACTATTTACAGTTAGTGCAGTGCGTCCTGCTCACAGTGTTCAGCTAAACCTACAAGTTAGTGGGGTGCGTCCACCTCACAGTGTTCAGCTAAAGCTACCTGTAGAAGGTTGGTGGTGTTCTCATACAACAGGCAAGCAGTTGATTTTGCTAGCTGCAGTATCAGTACATATATATATATATATATATATATATATATATATATATATATATCCCAGCTTAGTGCAGCTACAGGCCATTAGTATGTCTGGAAGGCCAAGAAGGAGAGGCAGACAGTCACAAGCCAATAAGAGAGGGCAAGCAGGCTCTGTGTCTAGTGCTGGTCGTGGAGACGGTGCATCCTCATCAGCACATGGCCATGGGACACGCTTGGCCTTTTTTTCGGCAGCTGGCCGTGTTGAGCCGCAACATGCGGAACACTTGGTCGAGTGGATGACCAAGCCGTCCTCATCCTCCTCATCCTCTCTCACCCATGCCCAGGGTGCTTTGTCTGGCAAAGCAGCGGCCTCTTCCCTCAGCTCAATGTCATCAGTGACTCCTTCCCTAGCTCCACCATGTCCTCATGAGGATTCCCTCGAACTGTTTGACCACAGTGTTGGGTACATGCTCCAGGAGGATGCCCAGCGTTTGGAAGGCTCTGATGATGATACTGAGCTCGATGAAGGCAGTAACATGAGCATGGACAGAGGGGGTGCCCAAGAAGGACAGCAATCTGGCAGTCATGCTCCCCCTGCTGCAGCATACTGCCAGGTTTGCTCCAGTGATGAGGAGGGAGGGGATGATGAGGTCACTGACTCAACGTGGGTGCCTGATAGGAGAGAGGAGGAGGAGGAGGAGGAGGCGGCACATCACCTACGAGGCAGGATGCCCTCCAGGGGCCAGCCTAAGGGCAGCACATTGACTGCATCACACCCCAAAGCTCCACATGTGCAGGGCGCTGCAGTCTCTGCGCGTTATTCAAAAAGTTCTTTGGTGTGGGCCTTTTTTGAGACGAGTGCATCAGATCGCACCGCTGCTATTTGCAACATATGTCTCAAGCGTATCTCACGTGGCCAAAACATCTCCCGCTTGGGTACCACATGCTTGACCAGACATATGTTGACCTGCCATGCAGTTCGTTGGCAAGCGTATCTAAAAGACCCACACCAAAGAACAAAGAGGATCTCTCCTTGCTCCTCATCAGCTGAGATTTCCAACCCCACTAGACCTCCAGTCCTCTCTGAGACCTGCAGTGAGAACAATGAAGGTGTAGAATTAGGTGTGTCACAGCCAAGTACTTGTGGGCAATCTGCTTTTTGGTACACCGATGTCAGATTGTACCAGGCAAATTTCCCTGCCCCAGCTGCTGCACCGCCGAAAAAAGTTTGCTCCCAGCCATCCACATGCCCAGCGGTTGAATGCTAGCTTGGCAAAATTGCTAGCACTTCAACTGCTGCCTTTTCAGTTGGTAGACTCTGCCCCCTTCCGTGAGTTTGTGGAATGTGTGGTTCCTCAGTGGCAGGTACCCAAACGCCACTTTTTCTCACGGAAGGCGATTCCGGCTCTCTACCGGCATGTGGAAGGCAATGTCCATGCCTCGCTGGACAGGGCGGTCAGCGGTAAGGTGCATATTACCGCTGACTCATGGTCCAGCAGGCATGGACAGGGACGTTACCTAAGTTTCACGGCGCATTGGGTGACTCTGCTGGCAGCTGGGAAGGATGCAGGACAAGGTGCAGTAGTGTTGGAGGTTGTTCCGCCACCATGCCTCCAAAATGCTAATGATTGTGACACACCTCTCTCCTCCACCCCCTCCTCTTCTTCTTCCTCCATGGCCTCTTCCTCGGAACCAGCGGTGCTCCGTAGTCGTTCAAGGGGCTACGCAAGTACGCAGGCCAAAAGACGCCATGCGGTGCTTGAGCTGGTGTGCTTGGGGGACAGGAGCCACACTGAGGCAGAGGTTCTGTCAGCTCTGCAGGGGCAGGTTCAGAGGTAGTTGACGCCACGTCAACTTAAGGCAGGAATGGTGGTTTGCGACAATGGCACCAACCTCCTCTCTGCCCTCCGACAGGGACAAATGACCCATGTGCCCTGTTTGGCTCACGTCCTTAACTTGGTGGTGCAGCAGTTCTTGGGCAGGTACCCGGGCTTACAGGATGTCCTGAGGCAGGCCAGGAAAGTCTGTGTGCATTTCCGCCGGTCATATAATGCCAGTGCTCGGCTGACGGACCTCCAAAAGGAGTTTAACCTGCCCAAGAACCGCCTAATCTGTGACATGCCCACCAGGTGGAACTCAACGTTGACCATGCTGCAGCGGCTGCACACGCAGCAGAGGGCCATCAATGAGTACCTGTGCGACTATGGCACCAGGACAGGGTCAGGGGAGCTTGTTTTTTTTCCCCACGCCAGTGGGCCATGATCAGGGATGCATGCACTGTCCTGTCACCATTCGAGGAGGCCACGAGGATGGTGAGCAGTGACAGTGCATGCATCAGTGACACTGTCCCCCTTGTCCACCTGTTGGAGCACACGCTGCGTGGAATAATGGACAGGGCACTTGAGGCAGAACAGAGGCAGGAAGAGGAGGACTTCCTTAGCTCTCAAGGCCCCCTTTATCCAGACAGTGTTCCTGCGTGCCCGCCGATCACACAGGAAGAGGACGAGGAGGAGGAGGAGGAGGAAGATTGTGTCAGTATGGAGGTGGAGCCTGGCACTCAGCATCAGCAGCAGTCTTTAAGGGATCAGTCCCAAGAAACACATGGACTTGTACGTGGCTGGGAGGAGGTGGCTGCGGACGTTGTCGTCCTTAGTGACCCAGAGGACTCCGGACCGAATGCCTCAGCAAACCTACGCTGCATGGCCTCCCTGATCCTGCAAAGCCTGCGTAAGGATCCTCGTATTCGTGGTATCAAGGAGAAGGACCAATACTGGCTGGCAACCCTCCTTGATCCACGTTACAAGGGTAAGGTTGCGGACCTTATCTTGCCATTGCAGAGGGAGCAGAGGATGAAACATCTTCGGGAGGCCTTGCAGAAAGGTCTGTGCAACGCGTTCCCAGAGACTGGGAGGTTACAAACTCCTGTTTCTGGACAACGTGTTGCTGAGGCTTCGGTCAGTCAAAGAAGGAGCGGTGGAGAAGGTGGCCGTCTGACCGATGCGTTCAGACAATTTTTTGGTCCGCAGCCCCAAGGTATGATCGGTTCCAGCAACCATCGCCAGCGTCTGTTTTACATGGTGCAGGAATACCTAGGGGCAAGATCAGACTTGGACACCTTTCCCACCGAAAATCCCCTGGGTTACTGGGTCTTGAGGATGGATCACTGGCCAGAGCTTGCACAGTATGCAATTGAGCTACTGGCCTGTCCTGCATCCAGCGTTCTTTCGGAACGCACATTCAGTGCTGCTGGAGGCGTGGTAACCGATCACAGGGTGCGTCTGTCCACCGACTCGGTCGATCGGCTGACCTTCATAAAAATGAATCAGTCTTGGATCACCACCAGCTACCAAGCACCTGATGCTGATGTAAACGAATAATTTTTTTTGAAATCTCAGATCCCTTCAAAGACTGCCTATGCTGATGCTGAGTGACTATCCCTGAGTAATTATCCTCTTCCTCCTCAATCATCACGCTGATAGCTTATAAGAACATTTTTGGTTCTGGGCGCCACCACCAGTGCCTAAGGCACAATTTTTCAGCCCCTGTTTAACAGGGGCGTGTAATTACAATTTTTGATGTAATACTTTGCAGCAGGGCTCGTTCCTGCATTCCAACTAGAGTGTCTGTGAGGGGTTGCAGTGTTGTGGCACCAGCACCAGCGCCTAAGGCCCAATTTTTCTGCCCCTGTCTAACAGGGGCGTGTAATTACATTTTTTGATGCAATACTTTGCAGCAGGGCTCGTTCCTGCGTTCCAACTAGAGTGTCTGTGAGGGGTTGCAGTGTTGTGGCACCAGCACCAGTGCGTAAGGCCTAATTTTTCAGCTCCTGTTCAACAGGGGCATGTAATTACAATTCTTGATCTAATATTTCACAGCAGGGCCCTGTGAGGGCTTACAGTGTTGTGGCCACAGCAACACCTAAGGCCCAAATTTCTGCTGAGTATATAGGGCAGGACCCTACTTTCAAACATCTAACTTACAAACGACTCCTACTTGCAAACGGAAGGAGACAACAGGAAGTGAGATGAAATCTACCCCTAGGAAGGGAAATTCTCTCCTGTAAGAGTTAATATGGGAAAACAATTTCTCCTTTCCACTGATGCTTTCCAATCCTTGTTCCACAAAAAAACCCAAATTTTCAAAAAACATTTTTCATTGGGACAAAAAGTGAGGTGAAATCTTCTGAAGAGGAGGAAAGACAGCAAAACAAATGTCACAGGGGTGATAACCCTTCCCTATGTTTTCCAAAAAGCTTAAAAAAGATTTTTTGGCTGGAGCTAAACACGTTAAAAATGTACCCGTTCAAAATTACAAAGAGATTCTACTTAACAACAAACCTACAGTCCCTGTCTTGTTTGCACCGCCTGTATACTGCTGTTCAGAGTATATAGGGCCTTTCCTTATTTTAATTTGGGTGCGGGGTTCCCCTTAATATCCATACAAGACCCAAA
Source organism: Lithobates clamitans (assembly GCA_037952925.1). Classification (NCBI taxonomy): domain Eukaryota; kingdom Metazoa; phylum Chordata; class Amphibia; order Anura; family Ranidae; genus Lithobates; species Lithobates clamitans. The sequence continues at coordinate 3,696,408 of JBBGZY010000069.1, forward strand.
GGGCCTGGTAATGGACTGGGGGGTACCCATGCCGTTTGTCTCACTGATTTTCATCCATATTGCCAGGACCCGACATTACATTAAACCCGCAAGCAGTTTTAAATGAGATTTTTTCCTTTGAAAATGACATTTGGTGCAGGGACTGTTCTAAACACGGGAAACACGCGTCACTTTACAGGCATACTATAGACACCCCCCAGGTACGATATTTAAAGGAATATTTCACTTTTTTTTTTTTTACTTTAAGCATCATTAAAATCACTGCTCCCGAAAAAACGGCCGTTTTTAAAAGTTTTTTCTGCATTGATACATGTCCCCTGGGGTAGGACCCGGGTCCCCAAACCCTTTTTAGGACAATACCATGCAAATTAGCCTTTAAAATGAGCACTTTTGATTTCGAACGTTCGAGTCCCATAGACGTCAATGGGGTTCTAACGTTCGTGGAACTTTCGGTCCGTTCGCAGGTTCTGGTGCGAACCGAACCGGGGGGAGTTCGGCTCATCCCTAATCAAGAGGATGAACTTGGGTTCAGGTCAGGAAAATTAGGTCAGTTACAGAGGTGTTCTGGCTAACCCCCCCCCCCCCATGAACAATTAAGAGTCAGCAGCACCAAATACTGTAGCTGCTGACTTTTGATATTAGGACACTTATGCCGCATACACACGATTAGACATTCCGACAACAAAATCCTGGATTTTTTCCGACGGATGTTGGCTCAAACTTGTCTTGCATACACACGGTCACTCAAATCTTGTCGGAAATTCCTGAACGTCAAGAACGCGGTGACGTACAACGTGTACGACGAGCCAAGAAAAATGAAGTTCAATAGTCAGTGTGGCTCTTCTGCTTGATTCCGAGAATGGGTGGAACTTTGTGCGTCGGAATTGTGTACACACGATCGGAATTTACGACAACGGATTTTGTTGTCGGAAAATTTGAGATCTAGATCTCAAATTTTGTGTGACGGAAATTCCGATGGAAAATGTCTGATGGAGCCTACACACGGTCGGAATTTCCGACAACAAGCTCCCATCGAACATTTTCCATCAGAAAATCCGACCATGTGTACGGGGCATTACCTGTTCAGGGTTCCCACGATGTTGGCACCCCAGCCAATTTTCATATTGGCTATCGGGTGCTGCTGCGGCCATTCTTGTTAAGGGAAACTGGCAGTGGAGCCTTTCAGCTTCATAGCCGATTCCCTACTGCTCATGCTCGAAGCATGCTGCACTTTCTTATTGGTCTGGCGACGGAGGAAGGAGGAGGGGGGCCAAACTTCCAAGGAACCGCGCCTTCCCTTAAGGTGGGAAGGGGGACCTTTCAAAAACAGGTACCTGTTCCCCCCTCCCCCCTGAAATTGTGGCACTGGAAAGGGGGAGGAGAAAGATAAGCGTAAGTCCCACTTTTGAGGGGGACCTCTTCCTTAAGGATTAAGCCTTTTTCTGACATTTGTTGCTTGCAAGTTCAGATCAGTATTTTTTGTTAGAAAATTACTTAGTACCCCGAAACATTATATATATATATATATATATATATATATATATATATATATATATATATATATATATATATATATATATATATATATATATATATATATTTAGCAGAGACCCTAGAAAATAAAATGGTGGTCGTTGAAATATTTTATATCACACTGTATTTGCGCAGAGGTCTTTCAAAGCAGTTTTTTGGAAAAAAATACACTTTGATGAATTAAAAAAAAAAATTGAAACAGTAAAGTTAGCCCAATTTTTTGTATAATGTGAAAGATGACGTTACACCAAGAATCGTGATCTTTATTCTTAGCAAAAAAAAAATCATGATTTTCATTTTATCCAGAATCGTGAAGCTCTAGTCCCAGCTAAAAAAAATGGCATCTCCCACTTTGTATGAACAGAGGGAACTCTTTGATCAACTACTACAGCTGTTCTTCTCATTCAAAACCAGAGCAGAAAAAGTAAGACTATTTGGAAACCTCAGCCCAAGCGCAAGCTTATCCACAGCAGGTGTTGCAGTTCAATACTACTTGACACGGAGAACATGGCCCTCAATCCTCGTTCTTGCTAGTAACCTCAGCAGGAGTCGGAATGAGATTCCTTTGTACAGCTTCATCCATTGTGCATGTTATTACAGCAGTGCATGAATCATGTCACCATTCCCCAACACAAGGCACTTACAGTGAAAAATAATTCATCTACACATTGAATATGTTATTCTCAGTAGACTGAGAGAAGATTGCCCTCTGTGAGAAAAACATTGGTTTAAATCTAACATATCAGACAGCTTGAGAAATTATGTATAAATGTCTGCTGGTGTCATCCGACGGACATTTTTTTTTTTTTATTGAGTCATACACAATAACGAATAACGTGACATGATATTTTAATGTAAACCTTACAGATACAGATAAAACACACAGATATATATGTTAGAAGGCTGGCTGGACGCTAGCCTGAATTTGTAGGAGGAGCCTGGGGGGTATATATCCCTCCTCCTCCTCTGTCAGATCCTTCGTCGGCTCATTCCCTGGTTCCCACCCACCCGTTTCCACCATACTTTAATTGTTTCATTTACATCTTGCACATTTCATATATATTCATTCAGGGTATGCCCTCTTTTAGGCATGCTGACCAGCTAGGCCAAGGCACACCTCAGGTCTTGGTATTTCGGGTTATCGCATTTACAAGTGAAGACTTTGACTACAAATACAGTAAAACCTTGGATTGCAAGCATAATTTGTTCCAGAAACATGCTTGTAATCCAAAGCGCTTGTATATCAAAGCAAATTTCCCCATAGGAAATAATGGAAACTCAGATGATTCATTCCTCAACCATTTATTCATAGGTCCTTCAGTTTATAGTCCATATAAAAAGATTATAGCAATGTGATAGGTTGTGTAACCATAATATGTCCATCCACAAATGGAAGCCTCCATAAGGGGATTAGAAGCAAAATCCAGCAGGAACTACAGGGTATAAAAGAGAAAAGAGGCGCCTCTAAGCAATATGTTGTTTAATGTTGTACCTTCATTAAGGCCCCTTTCACACGTGCGGACCGTACGTCCGTATTTCATCCATCTGTTTTCGGATGAAATACGGACATACATGCATCCCTATGGGATAGCAGGTGTCAGCGGATGAACATCCGCTGACACCCGAAATCATCCGTCCCCGCTATTGTCTGATTCTGCAGACGGAGGAAAATCCTATTTTTCTATCCGTCTGCAGAGCGGATCGGATGAACACGGACAGACGGTCCGTGTTCATCTGATCCCCATAGGGGAGAGTGGAGATCTGAAAGGGCGGTCCCTGCACAGTACACCACAGGACATGGTTCCAGTAATCCATGTCCTTAGTCTGCTTGTCTTCAGCAAACTGTTTGCGGGCTTTCTTGTGCATCATCTTCAGAAGAGGCTTCCTTCTGGGAGGATAGCCATGCAGACCAATTTGATGCAGTGCATGGCGTATGGTCAGAGCACTGGCAGGCTGACCCTCCACCCCTTCAACCTCTGCAACAATACTGGCAGCACTCATACGTCTATTTCCCAAAGACAACATCTGGATGTGACGCTGAGCACGTGCACTCAACTTCTTTGGTCGACCATGGCGAGGCCTGTTCTGAGTCGAACCTGTCCTGTTAAACTGCTGTATGGTCTTGGCCACTGTGCTGCAGCTCAGTTTCAGGGTCTTTGCAATCTTCTTATAGCCTAAGCCATCTTTATGTAGAGCAACAATTCTTTTTTTAGATCCTCAGAGAATTCTTTGTCATGAGGTGCCATGTTGAACATCCAGTGACCAGTATGAGAGAGTGAGAGCGATAACACCAAATTTAACACACCTGCTCCCCATTCACACCTGAGACCTTGTAACAATAATGAGTCAAATGACACCGGGGAGGAAATATGGCTAATTGGACCCAATTTGGACATTTTCACTTAGGGGTGTACTCACTTTCGGTGCCAGCGGTTTAGACATTAATGGCTGTGTGTTGAGTTATTTTGAGGGGACAGCAAATTTACACTGTTATACAAGCTGTACACTCACTACTTTACATTGTAGCAAAGTGTCATTTCTTCAGTGTTGTCACATGAAAAGATAGAAGAAAATATTTACAAAAATTTGAGGGGTGTACTCACTTTTGTGAGATACTGTATATACAGTGCCTTGCAAAAGTATTCACCCCCCTCTTGGCATTTTTCGTGTTTTGTTACATTACAGCCTTTAGTTCAATGTTTTTTTAATCTGAATTATATGTGATGGATCAGAACACAATAGTCTAAGTTGGTGAAGTAAAATTAGAAAAATATATACAAAAACTTTTTTTTCAGAAATAAAAAAATGATAATTGGCATATGCGTATGTATTCACCCCCTTTGTTATGAAGCCCATAAAAAGCTCTGGTGCAAACAATTACCTTCAGAAGTCACATAATTAGTGAAATGATGTCCACCTGTGTGCAATCTACCTATCACATGATCTGTCATTACATATACACACCTTTTTGAAAGGCCCCAGAGGCTGCAACACCTAAGCAAGAGGTACCACTAACTAAATACTGCCATGAAGACCAAGGAACTCTCAAAACAAGTAAGGGACAATGTTGTTGAGAAGTACAAGTCAGGGTTAGGTTATAAAAAAAATATCCAAATCTTTGATGATCCCTAGGAGCACCACTAAATCTATCATAACCAAATGGAAAGAGCATGGCACAACAGCAAACCTGCCAAGAAACGGCCGCACACCAAAACTCACGGACTGGGCAAGGAGGTCATTAATCAGAGAGGCAGCACAGAGACCTAAGGTAACCCTGGAGGAGCTACAGAGTTCCACAGCAGAGACTGGAGAATCTGTACATAGGATGACAATAAGCTGTACGCTCCATAGAGTTGGGCTTTATGGCAGAGTGGCCAGAAGAAAGCCATTACTTTCAGCAAAAAACAAAATGGCGCGTTTTGAGTTTGTGAAAAGGCATGTGAGAGACTCCCAAAATGTATGGAGGAAGGTGCTCTGGTCTGATGAGACTAAAATTGAACTTTTTGGCCATCAAAGAAAACGCTATGTCTGGCGCAAACCCAAAACATCACATCACCCAAAACACCATCCACAGTGAAACATGGTGGTGGCAGCATCATGCTGTGGGGATGTTTTTCAGCAGTCGGGACTGAGAAACTGGTCAGAGTTGAGGGAAAGATGGATGGTGCTAAATACAGGGATATTCTTGAGAAAAACCTGTACCACTCTGTGTGTGATCTGAGGCTAGGACGGAGGTTCACCTTCCAGCAGGACAATGACCCCAAACACACTGCTAAAGCAACACTTGAGTGATTTAAGGGGAAACATGTAAATGTGTTGGAATGGTCTAGTCAAAGCCCAGACCTCAATCCAGTAGAAAATCTGTGGTCAGACTTAAAGATTGCTGTTCACAAGCGCAAACCTTCCAATTTGAAGGCTCTGGAGCAGTTTTGCAAGGAGGAATGGGTAAAAATCCCAGTGGTAAGATGTGGCAAGCTCATGGAGACTTATCGAAAGCGACTTGGAGCTGTGATAGCTGCAAAAGCTTGCTCTACAAAGTATTGACTTTAGGGGGGTGAATAGTTATGCACATTGACATTTTTTGTTATTTTGTCCTATTTGTTGTTTGCTTCACAATAAAAAAAAAATACTCAAAGTTGTGGGCCTGTTCTGTAAATTAAATCATGCAAATCCTCAAACAATCCATGTTAATTCTAGGTTGTGAGGCAACAAAACACAAAAAATGCCAAGGGGGGTGAATACTTTTGCAAGTATACACTCCCACACATACACCCCCCCCCCCCCCCCCTCCAGTCGCCTTGTCTCCACCTCTACCCACCTCCCATTACCACCCATTTTTAAACAATAAATACTTCAGCAGCAACAATTCCCCACCAGTAACAATAAATCCCCCACCAGCAATAATAGCAGAATCAGAACGCTATAATCATCCCAAAGGGAAATTTTTTCGACACAGCCACACTCAACATATATCCCCAGCAGCAACAATAAATCCACCAACAGCAACAATAAATCTCCCAGCAGCAATAATATATTTCCAGCAGCAAAAATAAATCCTACAGCAACAGCAATAAATCTCCCAGCAGCAATCAATAGTAAATTCCCCAGCAGCAAAATAAATCCCCCAGCAGCAATAAAAAATCCCCCAGCAGAATAGTAAATTCCCCAAATTAAAAAAAATATACAAAAATAGGCCTATCGAGAGTTGAATGTTGCCAACATCCCTAATACCACTACAAACAGTGCGATTTTCTCCCATGGGACTTTTTATGTTATATAAAACAATGCATATTTTAGTCATACATTTTTTTTTTTTCATGGTTGGTTCTGCAAGGAAATGCGATCTTGCATGCTTCCAGCTTTCACCCTTGGGCACTTATATATTTGATAACATATAGCCAATACCTCCGTATAAGGCGAATCTGTTCCAGTGAGCAAACATTAAAAGGGAGGCTGACAAGCTAAGGGAACAATTATTAGAAAGAGGCTATTTTAAAACATGTCTACATAAACGTTCAATCCTGCACAGGAACAGTCTAGGGGAAAAAATGTTATTTAAAAAAAAGGTACTTCAAAGAATCAGGATTTTAACAGTGTGGTTTTGCGGTATTCTAACAAAAATAAAGAAGTTAGGAGTATTCATAATAAGTATTCATCAGTTATAACTGATGGTCCTTTAGTTAGAAATTCTGTTAGTGAAACACTTTGCAATACCTTTAAACGGGCAGCCTCAATTAGGGGTAAGCTAGTCCATAGCCAATTTAGAGCGGAACAGAGAGGTGATCCTTGTCCTTATACCTGCACCTTGCCTTATGGGAATTGTTCTCATTGTCCATCTGTGTCAAGAAAGGGGCTCTGAGTCTGACACCGCCCAACAGAGAGATCTATATCTCCCCAATGTGAGGCATGTGGCCAATGTTCATAATTATATAATACAATTCCACAAGGTAAGGTGCTACAACCCAATTATGGCTCTATCAGGCTTTGGTAAGGTGCTTCACCACGCCAGACTAGCAGTCTCCGTCTGCTTTCCAGTAGATACTCATGAATGAATGTAGGCAACAAGGTTATAGTAGAAATAAATCTTCTTTATTGAAAACAAGGACCCATGTGTGGGTCCTGCTATGAAACATTTTACTCCTTCTTTTCAATAAAGAACATTTTTTCCACTATCACTTCATGCATAATTATATAATACCCTAAGGTTACATTTGTAGCACTTGATCGGTTACATATACCAGTTAGAGGAGGGAATTGGAAGTCTCCTCCAGTTGTAAACGAAAATTGATTTATTGACTTAAAGTGATATAAAAGGTTTTTTTTTTTATTTTAAAAATAACAAACATGTTATACTTACCTGCTCTGTGTAATGGTTTTGCACAGAGCAGCCCCGACCCTCTTCTTCCCGTGTCCCCCGCCAGCGCTCCTGGCTCCTCTCCCTTGACCAGTGCCCCCATAGCAAGCGGCTTGCTATGGGGGCAATGGTGTGTGCTCGCTCCTGAGCTCCGCTCTATGCATCCATAAGACCCCACCCCCCCACTCTATTCTCATTGACTCACTGTGATTGACAGCAGTTGCAGCCAATGCCTCCCGCTGCTGTCTCAGCCAATCAGGACAGCTGAAGCTCCTGTGTACATCGCTGGATTGAAAGGGGGCTCAGGTAAGTATTAGAGGGGGGTGTGGAGGAGCAGCAGCCTTTACAACTACTTTAAGGCCACAAATCCCCAGATTTCAATGAGACTATAAGTTAAAATCAATTTCTAGAAGGTCTCATATCAGGGAAACCTGATTAAGTATGAGTGGCTGTTTTCCATATGGGTGGTGTCAACTCCTTAACATCTACACAGTGGGTTGATGTATTTTGTTATTCAATTTTCCTTGTGTTTATAGTGTTCTCAATATGATCAGTGGAAAAATGATGTGCTTCTATATACAGTGGGGACGGAAAGTATTCAGAGCCCTTACATTTTTCACCCTTTGTTATATTGCAGCCATTTGCTAAAATCATATAAGTTCATTTTTTTTCCTCATTAATGTACACACAGCACCCCATATTGACAGAAAAACACAGAATTGTTGATATTTTTTTAGATTCATTAAAAAAGAAAGTATTCAGACTCTTTGCTCAGTATTTAGTAGAAGCACCCTTTTGATCTAATACAGCCATAAGTCTTTTTGGGAAAAATGCAACAAGTTTTTCACACCTGGATTTGGGGATCCTTTGCCATTCCTCCTTGCAGATCTTCTCCAGTTCTGTCAGGTTGGATGGTAAACGTTGGTGGACAGCCATTTTTAGGTCTCTCCAGAGATGCTCAATTGGGTTTAAGTCAGGGCTCTGGCTGGGCCATTCAAGAAGAGTCACGGAGTTGTTGTGAAGCCACTCCTTTGTTATTTTAGCTGTGTGCTTAGGGTCATTGTCTTGTTGGACAATGTCTGGGGACAATGTCTTTACTGCCTGTCCGATTTGTTCTTCAGTCCAGGTGTCCCCAGGAGCTGGATCACCATGCTGGACTCTGAGAGGGTGTCTTCTTCCTCACACCACTGGATCGCAGCGGCAGGGTCCATCCTGATGCTTGCAGGCATGTTGACTTAAGGAGTTAATTGCAGAGTAGCCGAATCATCCTGGACGAGCCCCCACGTGTAGCGATACCCCCGCAGGGGATGCTTAAGTATGTTCAGTCTGTTACTCTGCCTCTCAACCCCAATAACAGTCTCAGCCCCCTCTGGCACACCTGGCAATAGTGTAAGTGCAATGACCAAAGAGAAACACACGCATTATAATAAAACACAGAAATTGTCTTCACTGCAATATTTCTGAGTAAGAATAACAGACAGTAACAATATATACTAGAGTAATCAACTAGAGAGCATTAACTGAGATTTAAGAGCAATATAACTCTCAAGCTGCTTTCAGGAGATTCCAAACACTGGAATGTCCCCAAGAGCAGAGGCACACTTAAATGGCAAACAAAGCACAATATGACACTTTAAATTGGATTGGTTACCTCTACTCAGGTTAGCTCTATAAGTCCAGGCAGGAGGAGAGCAGAGGGATGTTTCCCTTTGTGTCAGGCTTCTTTCTCCTGTCCCCTGACACCACAGGCCCAACTTTAAACACTCTATACAAATCAACAGGTAATAGCTTAACTTCTTAGATAAACTGTCCTACACACCCAATGCATATACAAAGCCCTGAGTATGTGTGTGTGGATCCGTGTGGCACTAGTAGTTTCAGTCCTTTTGAAGTAAACTCCTGGATAGCAGGGCCAAACAACACAACTGACCCAGTTTATGACGTGAAACAGACAGGGTTTTGTTCAACTAGGTGAGAGGACAATGATGGCTGTATACAATGTCCCAGAAATAGAAAGCCTTATCTTTTTTCCTGTGGTACTACAAGTGTCAGCAAGATGACTACCAGCAATGATGTCTGCTTACAGTGTTCAAATAACTCCTTCTGTAGTGCAGTGTCTCTGTTCCCTGCAGATGGGCAGAAATGCCCTCTCACCAAATCCCGCGATCAAGTCCCAAAACAAACGTCCTGGAACAGACAGGCTTTCTTGGCAACCCGACCGGTCACCTCACACTTGAACAATTCACTGTTGGTGTAGGTGCGCCTCGATATACACCTGGGATCCCCCTCTCTCAGGCTGGACATCCCAACTGGCACTGGAGGCCTGAATTGCGTGGGGAGATCATCTGAGAGACAGCATCTCTCCATCAGGTCTGGTCTTTTCCCTCACTCAATGCTTACTGACTTTTCCTCAGGACACAAAATTGACTCTTTACTTTCCTGTCACAGAGCATCCTGGGCTTTTTGTAGTTCCTTCTTGAATACCAGGCTATAAAGTCACTTTGTGAAGGAACTGCATGTCCCAGAATCTATTGCAGCTGCTTCCTGCAGCTTAGTAAAGTCTCTCTGATTGTCTGCTGTAACTGTGCTTTTAATTTGTTTACAATTGGCAATAGGGGCACAAGAGAGGCTACTAAATGCACAGCTCTGCGAGTGCACATGGGTCTGCGAGTGCATGTGGGTCTGCGGGTGCACATGGTCTGCGAGTACCTGTGTATTGTCTTGTTGAGTACCTGTGTATTGTTGAGTATCAGTGTCAGGAAGCTAGTTGTTAGGTAATTTGGACAGGGTATAATCCCAATCCCCATTAAATTGGTAGGTATGATGCCCGGCGGGTGTGGAGATGCAACTCGGTGTACATCTTGCAGCATGTATGTGTTCCTTGATTATCTGATCAAGGGAGAATACTGCTGTGCAAAATGTAAGCACATTGTTTCCCTGGAAGCCCAGGTTCTGAATCTAGAGAAGCAACTGTCAGCACCGAGAAAACCCTCCATACTAAAGGAGAGCCGGGAACATGTGCGGATGGGGACAAAGATGTTGTCAGGGTACTCACCAAGACCTGAGATGCTGAGAGCGGCTCCCCTTGCAGCTAAGCACACTCTACCCCTGAAAGTGGCACAGGGGGAATAGGGCACAAAGAGGCACGAAACACCAGCAGGCTAGATGGGACTTAAGTGATGATCACAGGTAGAGCTGGTACACCGTGCAGGGGTAGGCTTGGCACCAGTCTGGAATTAGAAGCCGGCTGGGGCTCTAATCCAGCGGATCCGAAAGTAGAGATTGGGGAGGAGTCCTTGGAGGAAGCCGGGGGTCAAACACAGGTAATCAAGTAGAAGCAAGTCCTTAGTACTTGCCGGGGTCATACACAGGAAGTCAGGAAATGTGACGCGGGAGAGAGGGTCCTTAAACAAGCAAAGGTCAAAACACTGAAGTCAGGTAGAGTAGAGGAGTCCTTAGGCAAGCCGGGGACAAAGTACTGGAGAAGATCAGAGCAGGTCAGGGTCAATCCAGGTCACAACAGGTAATCACAGGATAGCAGAGTACTGAGGCAGGAACACAGAAAGTTGAGAGCCAAACCAGCAATTAGGCATGAGGCTGAGCAGCCTTTTATAGGCCAGCAAGGAGATTTCACGTTATGCGCGCTTCAGTGCACACACGCCCACGCCGTCACGCTGTATCGCGCACCCGTATGTGCCATTCCGCTGTATCGCACACCCACATGCGGCGGAGCACCATTCTACCGCGCATGCGCGCACAAAAGTGCCGATACTGGCAAGCCGGCTTCTAATATTTCTCTGACATATTTTACTGTACTTGGGGTAGATCTACATGTTTTTTTCCTACACTTCACTAGTCACCTCTTCTGCCTTTTCCCTTTCTTTTTTCTATTCTTCTCATGAGGCAGTGAGGCGGGGTGATTCCTAAAAGGAAGATTATTGGAACCAGAGGGGACAGAAGTAATGTCTTGGGCTTCCATGTTGGTAGTCGGAACTGTAATAGGCTCATTGATGTGTGAAGAATCGCTTCAGGGAGCCAAATTATCAGTACTAGCAGGAGTAACAGAAGTATAGTTTGAAAGGGAATGATTGTTGTCCCTAGTTCCAGATTTATTCCCAGTGATATATACCCTATGAGCGAGTTATTTTGGAAGTGGAAATGCGGTATTTTTCCTAAGAGTTAGAATATGTCCATGAGAGCGAAGGGGGGTAGCAGCTGGCCTGGGGCATGCCTATTAACAGTTGCGGCCCGCCCCCCAACCCCCCTCCTGTAGTCACAAAAAAAACTGGAAAAAAAATTAAAATTTAAACCGGCCCTTTAAGAAATAAAATAATAAAAAAAAAAAATCCTTTAACCTTTAACATAGTGCACTGTGGCGCCGGACGCAGTGCACTATGGGAAGCGCCACGTCAATGCAATCACGAGATTGCAGACATAGCGCTTCATTTGCGGGCATTTAACCCGCCTTGGGGCGCAATACAGAACGCTGAGTAGCTTCCGCCCATAAAATCACTGTGATTCTACAGGCGGGAGCATTGTTGTTGAAGATCTCGAGGTCACTTCCGGGTTTTCTGAAACTGACGAAAGCCGGAAGTGAGGTCGTCACGTCGGCAGCTCTGTTCTTCGGCCCGATCGGAGCTGCACTGCAGTGAGGTGAGAGAGAGCGCGCCTGCATTCTCTAAATAACTGTTCCAAAATTCCCGATACCGATCATAATGAAAAATGTGATAAATCATCTCCCTGTGCCCCCCTGACAAAGTGGAATCGGCTTAGTGACTGCCTGCACAAATTATTTTAGCAAAGCATTTAATTGACAGAAAATGTGTGTTAATCAAAAGTGGAAGCACCAAAGCATGTTCAGTAACACTAACATGGGGTTTAATGATTTATTCCATATTGTGTCAGTCTGTTCCATTTTAAGACATTTGAAATGTATTAAAATGGAACAGACTGACACAATATTGATAAAGTATTAAACCCCATGTTAGTGTTACTGAACGTTAATGAGAGGCTTTTGTTTCACACACATTTCTGTCAATTAAATCCAATGTAAATTCTCACCATAACATTGCAACTGATTTAAAAAATATCTGATTGGGGGCCTGGGGTTACCAAACTTTTCCTCTTATTACCATGCTGCACAAATTTCAATTTTAACTAAATACCATTCTAGGGAAGAAATACCCCTTTGGGTAGCTATTGAATCTATTGATAGCGACCCCATATCTGTAGCCAATTTGTTATGGATGCAACCTAGAGATAGATCTCATCTATTTAATCCCATTACAAAACATTCATTAACTATTTGGGATAAGTTTAGTAAAATCCATATGCTTCAATCTATGCACAATCCCCTTCTTTCTTTTCTAGGGAACCCAGCTTTTTATCCTGCTTGGAAATTTCCAAAGTCATTTTCAGCTTGGTCCTCTACAAACTTGGTCAGATTATATAAGCTAGTCTCTAACGATAAATTTCAAACATTCTCTACTTTATGTGATAACAATGAATTACCTTGTAATGAAATATTTCGTTATTTACAAATCAAAAATTTTTATACGCCTTTGCTTAGGACCGGTACCATGCTTAATCAATTGTCTCAATTTGAGCATATTTGTATGAGTGACCCACATGTTAGAGGGATTATTTCACTCATTTATCAAAATCTCATTAATACTCCTAATGATATACTTCCGCCTTATACTGCTAAATGGGCAACAGATTTAGGACGGACGTTCACCATCAATGACTGGTCTAACATATGGATGGCTACCAAATCCTCATCCCCTAATTGCTTTGCTCTTGAAACTAACTTCAAAGTTTTGGCGCGTTGGTATCTAGTACCAGCTAGGATTGCTAAATTTACTCCTTCATATCCTAATAATTGCTTCCGAGGTTGTTCCTCACCAGGTACCCACGTGCACATATGGTGGCAATGCCCAATTGCGCAAGAATTCTGGAAAAAAGTATTTGCCATGGCATCTAAAGCTTTAGAAATTCCTATAACATTAGATCCAGCCATTGCACTCCTCAATCTTAAACCAGACAACATAACCTGTAATCAATTCAAATTGCTTATTCAAATCAATACTGCAGCTAAACAAACTATAGCCAAAGCATGGAAGTCTAATACTCTGATTGTGGCAGAAGTCAAACATAGAACTAACAAGGCCCTCATTTTCGCAAAAATGACAGCTATCAAAGACAATAATATTAATAAATTTAGTAGGATTTGGCAGCCTTGGGTTAAGCACTTCTTTTCTTCCGATTTCGACCAGTCATTGATGTTACCCTATTAAAATTCCTGAAATATTGATGTATTATTGCTTATCTATGTCGGGAGCCGGGACACCACTCCGGGGGATTCTTTCTTTTCTTCTTTTTTCCTTTTACCTTACTACCTTTTTCTCTTAAGATCGCTTTAATTTCTAGGGCAAACCTATGTAATTTTATTTAATATTCAGCACTATGATTAAAATGCCCGTATAAATCTCATATTCTTTTCTCTTCCTTCTCTACTATCTTTTCCTTTATCATTTATTAAGCGATTGATATTTATGGGATATTTTTACAATTTACTTAAGTGACTCATATCTCATTATCAATGAGTAATGTCTTTCTGCATATTAGACTTTCATAATTGTTCTCCTCCGATAGTTAAATATAGTCAATAATTTGTAATGAGAGTATCACTCCTTTTTTCCGTTCTTCATTTAAATTTTTTTCATCTTCTCTCAGGTGTACTATATGGATTAATTGCTATTTGTAATATTAATTTCATTTTTGATTATCCATGCCCCCATCTATCCACAGTTTGAGCCCAAGCGGGGTGGATAGGTGGTCTGGAGGCATACTTTATATATTTCATATATAAATAGAGATTCATATTTTGATTCACAATTTATTGACTAATTTAAAATTTTATTTACCTCTGATTTCACCTCGCCTGTGAGATTTGTTTTTGTAAAAGCCATATAGATATGTCTCTATTGTTCATATATATATCCCTTGATACAATATATGATATACTTTGTTTTTTCTTATGCAAAATTTCAATAAAAATATTGAACAAGATAAAAAATATCTGATTGAAGAATAGTCATTCTGGGATATAAAAATCTACGTCATCACATTTGCATATCTTATATTACAGTAATTTTTAAAACTTCAACTTTTCACTGTTTTTTTTTTTTTTTTTGAACGCCACACACCGATGTATCTCTGGTTTGGGGACGGATATCATTGTTATGGCAGCAGCTAGCTGCCATAACCCCGGAATCCCCGTGTTCAGCCGGTGGTCGGCTACAAGATAAAAGTAATCTCTGCGGCGGAATCGCCGCAAGATCACTTTTATCGGTGGCGGGAGAGGGCCCCTCCCTCCGGCCACGATCCGGTGCCCTCCGTCGCTTACCAGAGCCGTCGGCAGCGACAGAGGCGATCGTACGTGTCTCCTTGCTAGGTATGGAGACGAGCGAGGGAGAAGATGGCCCCCACCCGTCTCCATACCATAGCTGGACGGAAGCGACGTCAAAACGTCACTTCTGCCCATACTTCTTAAAGGCACATTTTTTTAATGTAATTTTTTCAAAATGACAAAAAATGTATTTATTTATTTTTATTTTTTTTGCATTTAAGTCCAAATATGAGATGTGAGGACTTTTTGACCCCATATCTCTTATTTAAGAGGACCTGTCATGCTTT
This sequence comes from Lithobates clamitans, assembly GCA_037952925.1. Lineage (NCBI taxonomy): Eukaryota > Metazoa > Chordata > Amphibia > Anura > Ranidae > Lithobates > Lithobates clamitans. Next base: position 3,711,493 of record JBBGZY010000069.1, read on the forward strand.
TTTCTATTACAAGGGATGTTTACATTCCTTGTAATAGGAATAAAAGTGACACCATTTTTTTTTTCTTAAACAGTGTAAAAATAAAAAATAAAAGGTAAAATAAATAAGAAAATTTTTTTTTTAAACGTCCCACCGAGCTCGCGTGCAGAAGCGAACGCAAATGTGAGTAGCGCCTGCATAGGAAAACGGTATGCAAACCACACGTGAGGTATTGCAGCGATAGGTAGAGCAAGAGCAATAATTCTAGCCCTAGACCTCCTCTGTAATGCAAAACATGCAACCGGTTGAATTTTTTAAATGTCGCCTATGAAGATTTTTAATGATAAAAGTTTGTCGCCATTCCACGAGCGGGCGCAATTTTGAAGCGTGACATTTTGGGTATCAATTTACTCGGCGTAACATTATCTTTCACAATATAAAAAAAATTGGGCTAACTTTACTGTTGTCTTATTTTTTGATTAAAAAAAGTGTATTTTTTTTTCTTTAAAAAGTGCGCTTGTAAGACCGCTGCGCAAATACGGTGTGACAGAAAGCATTGTAACGACCGCCATTTTATTCTCTAGGATGTTAGAAAAAAAATGTATAATGTTTGGGGGTTCTAAGTAATTTTATAGCAAAAAAAATGGTTTTAAATACTCATGAAAAGAGATAAAAAAAAAAAAAATGTTATCAAGTGTTAGGGCCAGTTCCCACTGCTGCGATGTCCGAGATCGGATGTGATTCGCACCGCACTGCAGTTCAAATCACATGCGATCTCATTTCAGCCATACAGATAGCATGGCTGAATTCGCATAGCATTTGGGCCAAACTCGCACAGGACCCTTTTTTTGGTCCGCAGCAGAATCAGATCGCATGGGTGTTCACACCATGGGATCCGATTCCTGTCCGACTTTGCAGATCACACTGTGATATGCGAACTGATTTGGGGGTGTCATTAACTTTTAACTGACACTCCCAGCAGTTCGCATAGGGCAGTGTGAACTGCGGCCAGGAGACATGCGATGCGGGAACCCGCAGTAGATTCGCAGGGTTCCCACATCGCAGCAGTGTCCTTAAAGAAAATCTGTACCTGATGATATACAGAGCTTTTCATGCTGACAAGTACTAGTTGCCACTTGCCAGGCTGTCTCTGGCCGTAGAACTGACCTAGAGCAAGCAGGGGTGTAATCTGGTGTACTTAACACTTGGGGCAGATTATGTTTATTTTAATTATTACTACTGGAAATAATTTTGACTACCCTGTTTCCCCGAAAATAAGACCTAGCATGATTGTCAGTGATGGCTGCAATATAAGCCCTACCCCTAAATAAGCCCTACCCTGTTTCCCTGAAAATAAGCCCTACCTTGAAAATAAGACCTACAAGGACTTTAACTAGGGCTTATTTGGGGGTAGGGCTTATATTGCAGCCATCACCAACAATCACGCTAGGTCTTATTTTCGGGGAAACAGGGTAACAGAGGAAGGTGGTGCCTCTTATATAGTCAAAACTATTTCAGTAGTAATAATTAAATAAATGAATGCTAATAATGTCCATTAAAAAAATGGAGACAGAGGCTATATTTTTCTCTGAACATCAAAGGGGCGAACTTTAGATGCAAAAGGCTGGATTGATATTTTCAACCCACAAATCTATATATGATGTACAGAGCCCTGTATATAATGTAGAGCCTGGTATATGATGTACAGAGCCCTGTGTATAATGTAGAGCCTGGTATATGATGTACAGAGCCCTGTGTATTATGTAGAGCCTGGTATATGATGTGCAGAGTCCGGTGTATAATGTAGAGCCTGGTATATGATGTACAGAGCCCTGTGTATTATGTAGAGCCTGGTATATGATGTGCAGAGTCTGGTGTATAATGTAGAGCCTGGTATATGATGTACGGAGCCCTGTGTATAATATAAAGCCTGGTATATGATGTACAGAGCACTGTGTATAATGTAGAGCCTGGTATATGATGTACAGAGTCCTGTGTATAATATAAAGCCTGACATATGATGTACAGAGCACTGTGTATAATGTAGAGCCTGGTATATGATGTGCAGAATCCTTTGTATAATGTAGAGCCTGGTATATGATGTACAGAGCCCTGTGTATAATGTAGAGCCTGGTATATGATGTGCAGAGTCCTGTGTATAATGTACAGCCTGGTATATGATGTGCAGAATACCTCTTTCACATCAGAAGCTCCCCATGACATAAGAGTCCCTCCTTTCACACCAGACACCCCCTATCACATCAGGATCCCCCTTTCACATTAGAAGCCCCCTCATCACATCCAAGAGCCACCCCTCCCCCCTGTATGTCAGAAGTCCCCATCATATCAGAGTTGCTGCAGACCGGGTAAAATCTTGTAGTGGGTCGGATGTCGTTCTCATGGCATAGTTTGGAGACCCCTAGTCTATACTGCCTTTCAAGTGTGCAATCTAAAGGGAAATACCCCAAAATAACAACTGATAGCTATTGTTTTTCCAAGATAAACTTAAAATTTCTGGCTGTGTTTTTCACATGGCAATATTGAATAAACATGCATCCAGAACAGCTGGAAAAATGTGGCGATCAGATTGAACCTACATAATGTACCCTGTACACTTGTCCTCTGAAGTCTATTGCCACAGTATAAAAGCCAGCCAGGAACTCAGCACAGGGATGGGGGGAACCTCTTATAATGGGCACAGCAGCCAGCAGCTGTACAGACCCGGGAACTCAGCACAGGGATGGTGGGAACCCCTCATTATGGGCACAGTGAGGCTGCAATTGATGGGCACAGTGAGGCTGCATTTGATGAAATAGACACTTGCATTTGGCAGCACCATACCTATCTCTCTTTTAAACTTACCCATATTTTCATTTGACTCGTAGGTATTGATCATTGTAGAATTTTTTTTGAAAATGAGTGAAAATTCGGTTCCATCTTTGAAGCTATTTCCCTTCACAAGGCGTTCGAATGAGGAAAAAAAGAGGATAAAGGAGCTTGGACCACATCAACCCAAATTCAGCAGAGGTCAAGTGATCTTGGTCGAGTTTACACTCAAAGCTTTTCCACCGCTTCTTATAATAAATGGAGTTGGCTAGCTGGATGTGATGTGACTCATGCCTATCATTGTTTTCCCTGTTTGCTATCCCAAAGTCATGGCACCGACAGCCTGTGGATATCAACAGAGGTTAACGATCTAAAGCATCTCACTGAAAAGTGCAAGCGGCATGAAACTACCCAAAGCCATCTTGACAATGTTATGAGGCTCAAGTTTTTTGGGAAGCGTAGCATTGGTGAACAGCTAGATGCAGGCTACAGAATTGCCATTAGAAAACACAATAAAGAGGTCACAAAAAATAGACACATCCTATCTCGAATAATAGACTGTGTGAAATTTTGTGGTGCATTCGAGCTGGCTTTGCGTGGCCATGATGAGAGTGAGAGCTCCGATAATCCTGGGATATTCCGTGGCTTGGTCGATTTTCTTGCTTCTCTTGATGGAGTTTTGAGAGAGCACCTTGAGAATGCCACTGTTTTTAAGGGAACTTCAAAAACTGTGCAGAACGAGCTGTTGGACTGTATGTTGTCTGTAGTGAAGGAGCACATTATTCAAGAAGCACAGAGCAGCAATTTCATTTCAATTCAGGCTGACGAGACCACTGATTGTGCCACACAGTGCCAACTTGTGCTTGTACTGCACTACATTCATGCCAAAAACAACGTACAGGAGAGGTTTTTTGAGTTTAGTCATCTACATTCCGCTAATGCAGATTCCATTGCTACAGCACTACAAGAGCGTCTTGCTGTCATCCTTCCAGGGGATCAGAAACATAAACTTATCTCCCAAGTATATGATGGAGCCAGCGTGATGAGGGGTGTCACTTCAGGGGTTCAAAAGAAGATTCAGGATATGTACCCAAATGCCCATTATATCCACTGCTATGCACATCAGCTCAATCTGATAATGCAACAGGGCACAATTCTCAAATAACCAAAGCGAGGCTTTTTTTTGCTAACCTTGGAGGATTTGCCAGCTTTTTTGCGAGATCACCCAAGCGCACAGATGTAATTGATAAAGTAGTTGCCCATAGACTACCAACATCAAGCAGTGTCAGATGGAACTTCCACAGCCGTGCCGTCAGTACAGTGTTTGAGCACAGAGAGGACCTCATCCGCTGTTTTGAAACCATGCGAGACTCAGGTGACTTTGACCCTGTTACCATGAGAGAGGCAGCAGGCTTTGCCGTGCTGCTGGAGGATCAGGATTTTAAATATTTTCTTACACTTTTCCACAACATCATGCCACATGTGGACCTCCTCTATGCCAAACTCCAGAAGAAGGACACAGATTCAGTCCACATTAAGGGGAGCATCCAGTAGTTCCAGCGGGACATACCGAAGATCAGATAGCAGCTGTATTCCTCCTTTTCCATGTGTTGTTATTATTATTATTTTTTTTTATTATTATTATTGCTCATACATTTTGCAGAGATTCTATGCCATCCCTGGTTGACCAAAGCAGTCAAGGTGGTTCTCAACCAAAGAGGCGGGGCTCGCTGAATCCAGGAGAACAAAAACGCATTGCAACCGAGGTGAGTTTTAATTTGTTGCACTATTTGTATTTTTGATAGCTCACTTATAGATATGAAGATTGGAAAGAAAAATATTTTTCTTACAATATTCATATAAAAATGATGTGATCTAAAAGGATTTGTTACTCCCTCTAGTGAATAACATTAGTATTACAGCCTTCATCTGTGTTAGCTGCCTGAACATCAGAAATGCATGAGACTTGACATATTTACTAAGAATGTCTTGTCCATGTGTATGGAGTTCTGATAAATTATGGATTCAAAACCACTGAAACTGATCTCCCTTTATAACTTAAAACTGAATATTTTAAAATGGCCAGTTTTAATGTTATGAAGGGTGATCAGTTTCAGTGTTTTTGAATCCATAATTTCTCTTTATGGAGGGATCGGAGTCTAAAAGACCCCCGATCCCTCCTCTGCACTTCACAGTATTCAGATCGCCAAAAACGGCGATTCTGAACACTGTATATTTTTTTTAAACCGGCGCCATTGGCAGCCGAGTAAACGGGAAGTGACGTCATGACGTCGCTTCTGCGTTTACATTGAGAAGGCTGGAACGAAGCCGCCCACAGCTTCGTTCCAGCCCGCCCCCAGCCGCCGAAGGCGGCCGATTGGACACCGGGCTTCCCGATCGCACGGGAGGCCCGGTAAGAGCGACGGGAGGCGGGGAGTCCCCTCCCGCTCCTCCGGTATAACAGCCGAGCGGCTTTTAGCCGCATCGATTGTTATATACGGGTAGCCGATCGCCCGCTGGAAACAACGGTATTGGGATGATGCCTGCAGCTGCGGGCATCATCCCGGTATAACCCCGGAAAGCCGAGTACGCAGATGTGCGTACTGTCGGCGGGAAGGGGTTAAAAAGGATTAAGACTTTTCTGAGAAATGGCATCACCCAGGAAAGGCTGAATGCATTGGCCATGCTGTCAATGGAAAAGAGAGTGGTGACAGAGATGACTGACTTCAACCAGAAGGTCATAGAGAAATTTGCAAGCCAGAAAGAAAGGAGAGCAAAATGTATTTTCAAATAGTTCTATTGGCAGTAATGTGAATGTGGCGTGCATTTGTATTCAGTCATCTTTTCAGAGTTTTTTGCTGTTGTTTTTTGTACAATAAAGTTTGTTTGCTGTTATAAAAAAAATCACTGATTCGTGGTACATTTATTGCATTCTTTACCAGTTGAATTAAACATTAACATTTTCAATATTTTATCTAGATATATAATCTGTCCTGTGATGCTGGAACTGTATACTCTGTCCTGTGGTCTGAGCTGTATACTCCTGACACTATGGGTGGAAGCAAGTGGAATACAGGGGACGGAGTGGGTGGATTATATAAGGGGTGTGGTTTATTAGAAGTGGGAGGAGTCAAAAATTATGGGCGGGGTCTGGTGCCCCCATATCCAAAAACTTCACCAGCCGCCACTGCCTATTAATAAGAAGCTTGACCACCTCCCTCCAACTTAAAAGACATCCCGTTTCTTAGAACTATATTTGCTCTTTATTGGGTGGATTAGAGCTCCTGGGGTACCCTATTCCCTTTTCCCTGCCCTTTCTTCTCCTGCCCCCCTTTTTTTAATCTTATCTTACCTTTTGTTTCATTTCTTCTGTTCTTGTACTTCCTTATTTATCTTTCTCTTGTTTCTACTCTCCCTTTTTTAGGGGGGTGGCTTTTGAAGCTCTGGATGAGCTCTACTGGGTATGGACATTTATTCCCTTTTCAATTTCCCTTCCCCTCCATTTTTTTGGCCAGACCTTTTTTAGACAGGCTCTCATATGCCCTGTACACACAATAGGATTTTCTGATGGAAAATGTGTGATAGGACCTTGTTGTCAGAAATTCCGACCGTGTGTGGGCTCCATCACACATTTTCCATAGGAATTTCCGACACACAAAGTTTGAGAGCTTGCTATAAAATTTTCCGACAACAAAATCCGATCGGGTGTACACAAATCCGACGGACAAAGTGCCACGCATGCTCAGAATAAATTAAGAAACGAAAGCTATTGGCTACTGCCCCGTTTATAGTCCCGATGTGTGTGTTTTTTACGTCACCACATTCAGAACGATGGGATTTTCCGACAACTTTGTGTGACCGTGTGTATGCAAGACAAGTTCGAGCCAACATCCGTTGGAAAAAATCCATGGATTTTGTTGTCGGAATGTCCGATCAATGTCCGATCATGTGTACAGGGCATTAGGCTTCCGAGCTGTTAGCACAGCTGTGGAATAAAAGGTATGACATCGATCTAATTGCCTTGTTGCTGTCTTTCTTGTTTTAGTTACAACTGAGAAGCCTCTATATAACAGCCACTTCTTCTACTCTTTAGTTTAGGAAAAGGTCTTTAGTTAATTCATTGTCTCTGTTATACCTTATTGTACTGATGTTATCTCTAATGCCTTTCAACAAGGGTGGAAAGTTTTGTACATTGTTTATTGGCAAATTTTTTGTATGTGTACTGCTTCCTTTATTAAAACTGTAAATAAAAGTAAAAGAAGAGAAGCTGGCCAGGGACATGTTGCTCGTCAATGGGCAAACCAAAAAAAACCCCTATCTTTCTTTTAATCCTCAAATTCTCGGTCTAGTTTCTTGTTTCGTTTTTTTTTTCTTTGGCCACTAATTTAGTCACATAGTTATGTAGTTAGTCTGGTTGAAAAAACACAGAAGTCCGTCTAGTTCAACCAGTAAAGGGGGGGGGGAATATACACTATCACCAAAAGTATTGGGACACCTGCCTTTACATGCACATGAACTTTAATGGTATCCCAGTCTTAGTCCGTAGGGTTCAATATAAGATTGGCCCAGCCTTTGCAGCTATAACAGCTTCAACTCTTCTGGGAAGGCTGTCCACGAGGTTTAGGAGTGTGTCTATGGAAATGTTTGACCATTCTTCCAGAAGCACATTTGTGAAGTCAGGCACTGATTTTGGACGAGAAGGCCAAGCTTGCAGTCTCAAAGGTGTTCTATTGGGTTGAGGTCAAGTTCCTCCACTCCAAACTCGCTCATCCACATCTTTATGGACCTTGCTTTGTGCACTGGTCCAAATCATTTGGTGAAGGGGGGAATATGGTGTGGGTTTGTTTTTCGGGGGTTGGGCTTGGCCCCTTAGTTCCAGTGAAGGGAACTCTTAAGGTATCAGCATACCAAGACATTTTGGACAATTTCATGGCCCCAACTTTGTGGGAACAGTTTGGAGATGGCCCCTTCCTGTTCCAACATGACTGCGCACCAGAGCACAAAGCAAGGTCCATAAAGACATGGATGAGCGAGTTTGGGGGGGGAGGAACTTGACTGGCATGCACAGAGTTCTGACCTCAACTCAATAGAACACCTTTGGGATGAATTAGAGTGGAGACTACAAGCTTCAAACTGACTTCAAACTTCAGTCTTGACTTCAAACTATATATATATATATATATATTTTATATATAGTTGTGCTCAAGTTTACCCTGGCAGAATTTATGATTTCTTGACCATTTTCCAGAGAATATGAATGATAATAAAATAAAAAGGCAGCGCATAAACAAACAAAAGACGTAATAAATATTAAATGGTAATAAGGAAGTCGATAAAACTCATATTCAGAAAAACACCATCAAGTGTCCAAAACGGTGATTCTATGGATGGTAAACAGGGTGATCGTGTGACAACCTCCACCAGCAGTGAATCCTAGCCGCTCACCTTAAAATATGAACTCCTGAGTATATCAGTCAGGTCACATACAGTATCTCACAAAAGTGAGTACACCCCTGACATTTTTGTAAATATTTTATTCTATCTTTTCATGTGACAACACTGAAGAAATGACACTTTGCTACAATGTAAAGTAGTGAGTGTACAGCTTGTATAACAGTGTAAATTTGCTGTTTCCTCAAAATAACTCAACACACAGCCATTAATGTCTAAACCGCTGGCAACAAAAGTGAGTACACCCCTAAGTGAAAATGTCCAAATTGGGCCCAATTAGCCTCTTTTCCTCCCCAGTGTCATGTGACTTGTTAGTGTTTTTAAAGGTCTCAGGTGTGAATGGGGAGCAGGTGTGTTAAATATGGTCTTATCGCTCTCACTCTCTCATACTGGTCACTGGAAGTTCAACATGGTACCTCATGGCAAATAAATCTCTGGGGATCTGAAAAAAAGAATTGTTGCTCTACATAAAGTTGGCCTAGGCTATAAGAAGATTTTCAAGACCCTGAAACAGAGTTGCAGCATGGTGGCCAAGACCATACAGCAGTTTAACAGGACAGGTTTCACTCAGAACAGGCCTCGCCATGGTCGACCAAAGAAGTTGAGTGCACGTGCTCAACGTCATATCCAGAGGCTGTCTTTGAGAAATAGATGTTTGAGTGCTGCCAGCATTGCTGCACAGGTTGAAGGGGTGGGGAGTCAGCCTGTCAGTGCTCAGACCATACGCCGCACACTGCAGCAAATTGGTCTGCATGGCTGTCATTCAAGAAGCAAGCCTCTTCTAAAGATGATGCATAAGTAAAAACCCTCAAATAGTTTCCTGAAGACAAGCAGACTAACGACATGGATTACTGGAACCATGTCCTGTGGTCTGATAAGACCAAGATAAACTTAATTCGGTTCAGATGGTGTCAAGTGTGTGTCCACCAGGTGAGGGGTACAAAGACAAGTGTGTCTTGCCTACAGTCAAGCATGGTGGTGGGAGTGTCATGGTCTGGGGCTGCATGAGTGCTGCCGGCACGGGGGAGCTACAGTTCATTGAGGGAACCATGAATGCCAACATGTACTGTGACATACTGAAGCAGAGCATGATCCACTCCCTTCGAAGACTGGGCTGCAGGGCAATATTCCAATATGATAATGACCCCAAACATACCTCAAAGACGACCACTGCCTTGCTAAAGAAGCTAAGGGTAAAGGTGATGGACTGGCCACGCATGTCTCCAGACCTAAACCCTATTGAGCATCTGTGGGGCATCCTCAAATAGAAGGAGGAGAAGTGCAAGGTCTCTAACATCCACCAGCTCTGTGATGTCGTCATGGAGAAGTGGAAGAGGACTCCAGTGGCAACCTGTGAAGCTCTGCTGAACTCCATGCCCCAGAGGGTTAAGGCAGTGCTGGAAAATAATGGTGGCCACACAAAATATTGACACTTTGGGCCCAATTTGGACATATTCACTTAGGGGTGTACTCACTTTTGTTGCCATCGGTTTAGACATTAATGGCTGTGTGTTGAGTTATTTTGAGGGGACAGCAAATTTACACTGTTATACAAGCTGTACACTCACTACTTTACATTGTAGCAAAGTGTCATTTCTTCAGTGTTGTCACATGAAAAGACTGAATAACATTTTTACAAAAAATGTGAGGGGTGTACTCACTTTTGTGAGATACTGTAGGCGGTCCCTTCACAAGGGTATACAAGCTGGTCCACTAGATGTAAAGATCACTGAAGATGAGTGCATACTGATTGTATGAGATCCCTTGTATCCAAACCACAGGCTCCGATATATTCATACATAGAATGACAGCAATACAATATAGTGCTCTGCGTTTGATATATAAAAAACATTTAACATGTAAAAAAAGGAATTGCACCTACAAGTATGGCACTGTACCTCAGTGCTATGGTAAAAAGGCAAATAATAACAGTTTTTCCACGAGTATCAACGAGAGACGTGGGTGACGTCACACTGGTAACGTGGTTCCGTACACGTTACCTCCCAGGGGGCGGGACTTCGTCGCTATGAATGATAACACAAAAACTTTTCTTTCACTCATGGTTAGTGTTTGGATAAAGCCATTTATTATCAATCAACTGTGTTTACTCTTTTTAAATCATAATGGCAACAGAAACTCAAACTACCCAAATGACCCTGATCAAAAGTTTACATACCCCAGTTTTTAATACTGTGTATTGCCCCTTTTAACATCAATGACGGCTTGCAGTCTTTTGTGGTATTTGTGGATGAGGCTCTTTATCTTCTCAGATGGTAAAGCTGCCCATTCCTCTTGACAAAAAGCCTCCAGTTCCTGTAAATTCTTGTGCTGTCTTGCATGAACTGCACGTTTGAGATCTCCGCAGAGTGGCCCAATGATATTGAGGTCAGGAGACTGAGATGGCCACTCCAGAACCTTCACTTTATTCTGCTGTAGCCAATCGACTTGTCCTTGTGTTTTGGATCATTCTCATGTTGGAATGTCCAAGTACGTCCCATGCGCAGCTTTCTGGCTGATGAATGCAAATGTTCCTCCAGTATTTTTTGATAACATACTGCATTCATCTTGCCATTAATTTTGACCAAGTTTCCTGTGTCTTTGTAGCTCACACATCCCCAAAACATCAGCGATCCACCTCCGTGTTTCACAGTAGGAATGGTATACATTGCATCATAGGCCTTGTTGATTCCTCTCCAAATGTAGCGTTTATGGTTGTGGCCAAAAAGCTCAATTTTGGTCTCATCACTCCAAATGACTTTGTGCCAGAAGGTTTGAGGCTTGTCTCTGTGCTGTGTGGCGTATTGTAAGTGGGATACTTTGTGGCATTTGCGTGGTAATGGTTTTCTTCTGGCGACTTGACCATGCAGCCCATCTTTCTTCAAGATGTGCCTCCTTATTGTGCATCTTGAAACAATCACACCACATGTTTTCAGAGAGTCCTGTATTTCACCTGAAGTTATTTGTGGGTTTTTCTTTGCATCCCAAACAATTTTCCTGGCAGTTGTGGCTGAAATTCTAGTTGGTCTACCTGACCGTGGTTTGGATTTTAACAGAACCCCTCATTTTCCACTTCTTGATTAGAGTTTGAACACTGCTGATTGGCATTCTCAACTTCTTGGATATCTTTTTATATCCCTTTCCTGTTTTATACAGTTCATCTACCTTTTCCCGCAGATCCTTTGGCAATTCTTTAGCGTTCCCCATGACTCAGAATCCAGAAATGTCAGTGTAGCACTGGATAAAAGATTCAAGGGTCTGTCAGGAGTCCAGAAACTCAATGACCTTTTATTCACACACACTAATTACAAGCAAACAGATCACAGGTGAGGGTGGTTACCTTTAATAGCCATTCAAACCCCTTTGTGTCAACTTGTGTGCATGTTATCAGGCCAAAATCACCAGGGTATGTAAACTTTTGATCAGGGTCATTTGGGTAGTTTCTTTTGTCATTATGATTTAAAAAGAGTAAACACAGTTGATTGATAATAAATGGCTTCAGCCAAATACCAACCATGAGTGAAAGAAATGGTTTTGTGTTATCATTCATATTCTCTGAAAAATGGTCAAGAAATCATAAATTTTGCCAGGGTATGTAAACTTATGAGCACAACGTGTGTGTGTGTAAATATATATATATATATATATATATATATATTAAAAAATCATACAATCCTATATACACAATCCTATAGGCAATAAAAACAGAAAAGCATGATTTAATTTATTGTCAGCCACTTCGATTTGATGTTGTAAAGCAGAAACCTATTTGTCAGACAGACAAAATGACTAATGTTGGTCTATTTGGGAACATACAGCTTGGATCTCTTTAGTGTATCCAAGGCAACAGTGCCTGGGATGATCTCACAGTGCAGATCTATAAGGCACAGGGCACAAGAAGTGCAATCGATGGCCAAACATCTCTTTACTTCCTATTCTAGAGACACAACAGGAAGTGGGAAGAATTCCCCTTCATGCCAGCTGTCACTTATAAAGGTGTCCACACTGGACGATTTCACCTCCTGTCCTAGTGACAAATGTCACATTTTGGAACCAGGATAATTGTTTGTGGAGCATTGGTGCTTTCTGAAAGGAAAGCTTAGCATTGCATATCACTTGTTGAAATCCACAGCTAGCAAGAAAGGGAGGCAGTGTGATTGTTCTGATTTAAAGAATATGTCAACCCAAATTGTCATATTCCTGATTTATGTCTGCTGTACCATTTACTTGCATGGAAGCATCCTTTTCTCTTTGTATTGCTTCCTTTATGTAAAATCCCTGGTGGTGCTGGCAGTCCCTCCGCTTTCCTATTGAAAACTGATCACACTAGGCAGGATAGCACAGTGTGGTCAGTTCTCTAGCTGTGCTGAGAACTCAATGATCAGACTGCTGCTGACACGCCCCCCTGCATAGCCATTCACTAGAAAGACTCATGTGCCGTTGTTTCTCCTCTCCAAGATCGTTGAGCTCCTTATGAAGCTGAGAACAGAAAGTTTGTTACTTTTAAAAAAGGAGGAAAAAAAAAAAAGGTATTTATATCATTTTTTTATGCATATACACATTTTTTCTTTTTATTTTTGTTTTATATTGAATGGGTTGTTTTACAAGATGAAGGTTTACATATACAGTCTTTTAAACCCTCAGTGTGTTGTGAAAAGAACTGAATAAAAGTAGATCAAATGACACCAGCTATGTACAAAATAGCAGCAAAATGACTCAGCAAGATGAATGCCTCAGATGCTCCATCTGCTGGCTATAAGTGGTAAATAGGAAATATTCACTTACATGCATACATACATACATACACCCACCGGCCACTTTATTAGGTACACCTTGCTAGTACCTGGTTGGACCCCTTTTTCAGAGATGGTATTCTGCATACCTTGGTTCTTATGCCCCGTACACACGGTCGGATTTTCCGATGGAAAATGTCCGATCGGAGCGTGTTGTCGGAAATTCCGACCGTGTGTGGGCTCCATCGGACATTTTTCATCGGATTTTCCGACACACAAAGTTGGAGAGCAGGAGATAAAATTTTACGACAACAAAATCCGTTGTCGGAAATTCCGATCGTGTGTACACAAATCCGGCGGACAAAGTGCCACGCATGCTCAGAATAAATAAAGAGATGAAAACTATTGGCCACTGCCCCGTTTATAGTCCCGACGTACGTGTTTTACGTCACCGCGTTTAGAACTATCGGATTTTCCGACAACTTTGTGCGACCGTGTGTATGCAAGACAAGTTTGAGCCAACATCCGTCGGAAAAAATCCTAGGATTTTGTTGTCGGAATGTCCGAACAAAGTCTGACCGTGTGTACGCCCTATAACGGGTGGTTATTTGAGTTATTTTGCAGTCTGCCCATTCTCCTCTGACCTCTGACATCAACAAGGCATTTTCATCCACACAACTGCCGCTCACTGGATATTTTCTCTTTCTCAGACCATTCTCCGTAAACCCGAGAGATGGTTATGTGTGAAAATCCCAGTAGATCAGCAGTTTTTGAAAATACTCAGACCAGCCCGTCTGGCACCAACAACCATGCCACGTTCAAAGTCACTTAAATCCCCTTTCTTCCCCATTCTGATGCTCAGTTTGAACTTCAGCAAGTCGTCTTCACCATGTCTAGATGCCTAAATGCATTGAGTTGCTGCCATGTGATTGGCTGATTAGCAAGCCATTGAACAGGTGTACCTAATAAAGTGGTCAGTGAGTGTATATTTCATATATACCTAACTTAAGGGAATAACAATATCTATCTATCTATCTATCTATCTATCTATCTATCTATCTATCTATCTATCTATCTATCTATCTATCTATCTATCTATCTATCTATCTATCTATCTATCTATCTATCTATCTATCTATCTATCGTACTTTATTCATAGAATTAATAGAACTATTCACTATCAGTTCCCACCCTGGAGGATCATTCTCTCTACATCCCATAGACAAACAAATTCACTCTGCTCAATTTCTATGGAGCCCAATAAATCTACCAGTATACCAGAATCCATGTGCCTTTTCTTCCATTCTTCAAAAAAGCCATGTGTTCTTTTATTCCTGTAAAAGGATTTTCAGAATCTGTAGTTATTTCAGGTGCTAATTGCCTAAAGTGATGCTGTATTGCGCTTATTTGATTGGTGAATTATCATCAGTAATTTTCAGAGAATCCGCTGAAGCCAGAGAGCTAAATGTCCAATAAAATATCCTATTAGTGGCTAATCCATAGACTTGGTGCTGCAAGTGACAGTGCTAACCCCTAAGCCAACTATTATGTATTTCCACCACCTTATCACTTTTAAGTACTGTTAGGTACTCTTATATTTTTTTATACTCTTATATTTTCCCCCATGGATTCTCACCGACAAAGACACTATGGAGCGTAAATATTTAAATAACGTAAAATGCTTAAATGTTTAAACTTTAACACTGCCTCCGCTGCCCCAGTACCTATAGAGGGGTTACATTTCAAACTCTAAAGAAAAGTTTCTTTTTTGGCAGTTGGTTTTATTTCTCTGGACAGTTATGCCCTGTACACACAACCGGTTTTGCCGTCGGAATACACTCCGAAGGTTTCTCCGACGGAATTCCATTCAAGCGGTCTTGCCTACACACGGTCACACCAAAGTCCGACCAAAGTCCGACCGTCCAGAACGCGGTGGCGTACAACACGTACGATGGGACTAGAAAAAGGACGTTCAATAGCCAATAGCCAATAGCTTCCGTCTCGTACTTGCTTCAGAGCATGCTTCGTTTTTGGTCCGTCGGAACAGCATACAGACGAGCGGTTTTCCAGATAGGAATTGGTTCTGTTGGAAATACAGTATTTAGAACATGTTCTATTTCTAGGTCTGTCAGAATAAAAGTCCGATGAGACACACACACGATCGGAATAGACGATGAAAAGCTTCCGTCTGACTTTTTCTGTCGGACATTCCGCTCGTGTGTACGCGGCTTTAGTGGACGATGTATTGAATATTATAAATTGAAAATCGAATTACGTTTCTTTTGTATTTGTGACATGAATAGAATTTTGCTGTAGTGAAATGCAGCTGTTCCATGCTTCCAGCAAACAGATTTAATCGTGGATTCTAAGAAGGGCGGGAGGTGTTATGCTACATAAAGAAAGAATGGATAGTGAAGGAATGAACAATAGGAACTAGAGTCGTTTTGAAACTATAAGGCACGTTCAGGATGCAGAAGGATAGAAAGGTAGACTCCTATGTAACATACATTTAAGGATAGCCTTATCCGGCCCTTGGTGCACGATTCCTCCCACTGACACCAACAGTAGGGCAATAATTCCTGCACTGTCATCAACAATGGGGCAGTATTCTTCCTACTGCCACCAATGATGGGGCACTATTCCTCCCACTGACACCAACAGTAGGGTATAATTCCTGCACTGTCATCAACAATGGGGCAGTATTCTTCCCACTGCCACCAATGATGGGGCACTATTCCTCCCACTGATACCAACAATAAGGCACTATCCCTCCCACTAACACCAATGGTGGGGCACCATTCTTCTCACTGCCACCAATGATGGGGGCAATATTCCTCCCACTGACACCAATGATGGGGCACTATTACTCCCACTGATACCAATAATGGGGCACTATTCCTCCCACTGACACCAATGGTGGGGCATTATTCCTCCCACTGATACCAATGATGGGGCACTATTCCTCCCACTGATACCAGCAATGGGGCACTATTCCTCCCACTGACACTATGGATAGGGCACTATTCCTCCCACTGACACTGATGATGGGGCACTAATATTCCAACTGACACCAATGATGGGGTACCAATCCTCCCACTTACACCAACGATGGGGCACTAATAATCCCCCTAATACTAAAGATGGGATATTGTTTGCTTCCACTGTTGCTGTGACATTTTCTACCCCCACTAGCCACAATCCAGCTCCCCTAAAAAATCTGAAGCACAGTAAACTGGTCCTTTATTTAGAAAGTTTGGAGACGTGAATAAAGGACACATTTGTCAATATGCTAAGGTTAACTATTGAAGATCCTTATTTTCCTATAATTGTATGGTGGCTCCAGCCACCAACTCACTACAGCACCTCACAAGACCTGTGAGTGAGCCTGTAAGGAGTGCAGCAGAAAGAATGCAACTTCGCTGAGGCTTTTATTGCTGTGCTCCCCTCAGGCAGATTCACCCTGTCTATTTGTCCCGTTTACCGTTATGACAAAAAGTGATAGTGCAAGAAAATCCAAAAGCCCGGGTGAGCTGGTGAGTGTCAGTCTGGAGGACTGTGGGGAGAAGATAGCCTGGAGGGCTAGTGAAAGGGGCAGCTGCAGCCAGGTGGATTGGCAGTGCCTGAAGAGGTGGTGCTGGGATCAGTAACCACAGGAGTGTTGGAAGAAGCAACAGCAAGTAGCGTTTCTATATTGTGAAATATATATATATATATATATATATATATATATGCATTATACCTATCTATACCAGTAGGTGACACTGCAGTATTATAGTGTGTATTCTCTGTGTAATCACAGGATGTACCTTCTGTATCGAAGCATGCACTTGTATCCTCTTTGTTCCTGCTCATGTTTCTCATGCTTTAACCACTTGACGACCGCCTCACGCCGATGTACGTCGGCAAAGTGGCACGGACAGGCAAAATCACGTACAGGGTACGTGATTTGCCTTCCGCGGGTGGGGGGTCCGATCGGACCCCCCCCCGGTGCCCGAGGCGGTCGTCGTTTGTCCAGCGGCGATCGGTGATGAGGGGGAGACCATCCGTTCGTGGCCCCCCCCTCGCGATCGCCGCCGGCCAATGAGAACACTCCTTTGCTGCTGTATGCTAAACAGCAGCAAAGGAAGTGATGTCATCTCCCCTCGGGTCGGTATTTTCCGTTCCGGCCCGAGGAGAGACGACAAGTATGTGAGTGCACAAACACTACACACACAGTAGAACATGCCAGGCACACAAATCACCCCGATCCCCCCCCCGATCGCCCCCCGATCCCCCCCCAATCACCCCCCCCCCCCTGTCACAAACTGACACCAGCAGTTTTTTTTTTTTTTTTTTTTTTGTTTTTTCTGATTACTGCTAGTTGTCAGTTTGTGACAGTTACTGTGTTGGGACAGTGTATATTACCCCCCTTTAGGTCTAGGGTACCCCCCTTACCCCCCCTAATAAAGTTTTAACCCCTTGATCACCCCCTGTCACCAGTGTCGCTAAGCGATCATTTTTCTGATCGCTGTATTAGTGTCGCTGGTGACGCTAGTTAGTGAGGTAAATATTTAGGTTCGCCGTCAGCGTTTTATAGCGTCAGGGACCCCCATATACTACCTAATAAATGTTTTAACCCCTTGATTGCCCCCTAGTTAACCCTTTCACCACTGATCACCGTATAACCGTTACGGTTGACGCTGGTTAGTTCGTTTATTTTTTATAGTGTCAGGGCACCCGCCGTTTATTACCGAATAAAGGTTTAGCCCCCCGATCGCCCGGCGGTGATATGCGTCGCCCCAGGCAGCGTCAAATTAGCGCCAGTACCGCTAACACCCACGCACGCAGCATGCGCCTCCCTTAGTGGTATAGTATCTGAACGGATCAATATCTGATCCGATCAGATCTATACTAGCGTCCCCAGCAGTTTAGGGTTCCCAAAAACGCAGTGTTAGCGGGATCAGCCCAGATACCCGCTAGCACCTGCGTTTTGTCCCTCCGCCCGGCCCACCCAAGTGCAGTATCGATCGATCACTGTCACTTACAAGGCACTAAACGCATAACTGCAGCGTTCGCAGAGTCAGGCCTGATCCCTGCGATCGCTAACAGTTTTTTTGGTAGCATTTTGGTGAACTGGCAAGCACCAGCCCCAGGCAGCGTCAGGTTAGCGCCAGTACCGCTAACACCCACGCACGCAGCATACACCTCCCTTAGTGGTATAGTATCTGAACGGATCAATATCTGATCCGATCAGATCTATACTAGCGTCCCCAGCAGTTTAGGGTTCCCAAAAACGCAGTGTTAGCGGAATCAGCCCAGATACCTGCTAGCACCTGCGTTTTGCCCCTCCGCCCAGCCCAGCCCAGCCCACCCAAGTGCAGTATCGATCGATCACTGACACTTACAAAACACTAAACGCATAACTGCAGCGTTCGCAGAGTCAGGCCTGATCCCTGCGATCGCTAACAGTTTTTTTTGTAGCGTTTTGGTGAACTGGCAAGCACCAGCCCCAGGCAGCGTCAGATTAGCGCCAGTACCGCTAACACCCACGCACGCACTGTACACCTCCCTTAGTGGTATAGTATCTGATCGCATCAATATCTGATCCGATCAGATCTATACTAGCGTCACCAGCAGTTTAGGGTTCCCAAAAACGCAGTGTTAGCGGGATCAGCCCAGATACCTGCTAGCACCTGCGTTTTGCCCCTCCGCCCGGCCCAGCCCAGCCCACCCAAGTGCAGTATCGATCGATCACTGTCACTTACAAAACACTAAACGCATAACTGCAGCGTTCGCAGAGTCAGGCCTGATCCCTGCGATCGCTAACAGTTTTTTGGTAGTGTTTTGGTGAACTGGCAAGCGCTAGCGGCCTAGTACACCCCGGTCGTAGTCAAACCAGCACTGCAGTAACACTTGGTGACGTGGCGAGTCCCATAAGTGCAGTTCAAGCTGGTGAGGTGGCAAGCACAAGTAGTGTCCCGCTGCCACCAAAAAGACAAACACAGGCCCGTCGTGCCCATAATGCCCTTCCTGCTGCATTCGCCAATCCTAATTGGGAACCCACCGCTTCTGCAGCGCCCGTACTTCCCCCATTCACATCCCCAACCAAATGCAGGCGGCTGCATGAGAGGCATTTTTATGTCCTCCCGAGTACCCCTACCCAACGAACCCCCCAAAAAAGATGTTGTGTCTGCAGCAAGCGAGGATATAGGCGTGACACCCGCTATTATTGTCCCTCCTGTCCTGACAATCCTGGTCTTTGCATTGGTGAATGTTTTGAACGCTACCATTCACTAGTTGAGTATTAGCGTAGGATACAGCATTGCACAGACTAGGCACACTTTCACAGGGTCTCCCAAGATGCCATCGCATTTTGAGAGACCCGAACCTGGAACCGGTTACAGTTATAAAAGTTAGTTACAAAAAAAGTGTAAAAAAAAAAAAAATATGAAATAAAAAAAAATAGTTGTTGTTTTATTGTTCTCTCTCTCTCTATTCTCTCTCTCTATTGTTCTGCTCTTTTTTACTGTATTCTATTCTGCAACGTTTTATTGTTATTGTTATTGTTATTGATTGTTATTGTTATTGTTATTGTTATTATGTTTTATCATGTTTGTTTTTCAGGTGTGTAATTATTTACACTTTACTGTGCTTTATTGTTAACCATTGTTAACCATTTTTTTGTCTTCAGGTACGCCATTCACGACTTTGAGTGGTTATACCAGAATGATGCCTGCAGGTTTAGGTATCATCTTGGTATCATTCTTTTCAGCCAGCGGTCGGCTTTCATGTAAAAGCAATCCTAGCGGCTAATTAGCCTCTAGACTGCTTTTACAAGCCGTGGGAGGGAATGCCCCCCCCCCCACCGTCTTCCGTGTTTTTCTCTGGCTCTCCTGTCTCAACAGGGAACCTGAGAATGCAGCCGGTGATTCAGCCAGCTGACCATAGAGCTGATCAGAGACCAGAGTGGCTCCAAACATCTCTATGGCCTAAGAAACCGGAAGCTACGAGTATTTCATGACTTAGATTTCGCCGGATGTAAATAGCGCCATTGGGAAATTGGGGAAGCATTTTATCACACCGATCTTGGTGTGGTCATTTGCTTTGAGGGCAGAGGAGAGATCTAGGGTCTAATAGACCACAATTTTTTCAAAAAAGAGTACCTGTCACTACCTATTGCTATCATAGGGGATATTTACATTCCCCGAGATAACAATAAAAATGATTAAAAAAAAAAATATGAAAGGAACAGTTTAAAAGTAAGATTAAAAAAGCAAAAAAATAATAAAGAAAAAAAAAAAAAAAAAAAAAAACACCCCTGTCGCCCCCTGCTCTCGCGCTAAGGCGAACGCAAGCGGCGGTCTGTCGTCAAACGTAAACAGCAATTGCACCATGCATGTGAGGTATCACCGCGAAGGCCAGATCGAGTGCAGTAATTTTTCCAGTAGACCTCCTCTGTAAATCTAAAGTGGTAACCTGTAAAGGCTTTTGAAGGCTTTTAAACATGTATTTATTTTGTTGCCACTGCACGTTTGTGCGCAATTTTAAAGCATGTCATGTTTGGTATCCATGTACTCGGCCTGAGATCATCTTTTTTATTTCATCAAACATTTGGGCAATATAGCGTGTTTTAGTGCATTAAAATTAAAAAAAGTGTGTTTTTTCCCCAAAAAATGCGTTTGAAAAATCGCTGCGCAATTACTGTGTGAAAAAAAAAAATGAAACACCCACCATTTTAATCTGTAGGGCATTTGCTTTAAAAAAATATATAATGTTTGGGGGTTCAAAGTAATTTTTTTGCAAAAAAAAAAAACTTTTTCATGTAAACAATAAGTGTCAGAAAGGGCTTTGTCTTCAAGTGGTTAGAAGAGTGGGTGATGTGTGACATAAGCTTCTAAATGTTGTGCATAAAATGCCAGGACAGTTCAAAACCCCCCCAAATGACCCCATTTTGGAAAGTAGACACCCCAAGCTATTTGCTGAGAGGCATGTCGAGTCCATGGAATATTTTATATTGCGACACAAGTTGCGGGAAAGAGACAAATTTTTTTTTTTTTTTTTTTTTTTTGCACAAAGTTGTCACTAAATGATATATTGCTCAAACATGCCATGGAAATATATGAAATTACACCCCAAAATACATTCTGCTGCTTCTCCTGAGTACGGGGATACCACATGTGTGAGACTTTTTGGGAGCCTAGCCGCGTACGGGACCCCGAAAACCAAGCACCGCCTTCAGGCTTTCTAAGGGCGTGAATTTTTGATTTCACTCTTCACTGCCTATCACAGTTTCGGAGGCCATGGAATGCCCAGGTGGCACAAACCCCCCCCAAATGACCCCATTTTGGAAAGTAGACACCCCAAGCTATTTGCTGAGAGGTATAGTGAGTATTTTGCAGACCTCACTTTTTGTCACAAAGTTTTGAAAATTGAAAAAAGAAAAAAAAAAATGTTTTTTCTTGTCTTTCTTCATTTTCAAAAACAAATGAGAGCTGCAAAATACTCACCATGCCTTTCAGCAAATAGCTTGGGGTGTCTACTTTCCAAAATGGGGTCATTTGGGGGGGTTTTGTGCCACCTGGGCATTCCATGGCCTCCGAAACTGTGATAGGCAGTAAAGAGTGAAATCAAAAATTTTCACCCTTAGAAATCCTGAAGGCAGTGATTGGTTTTTGGGGTCCAGTACGCGGCTAGGCTCCCAAAAAGTCCCACACATGTGGTATCCCCATACTCAGGAGAAGCAGCTAAATGTATTTTGGGGTGCAATTCCACATATGCCCATGGCCTGTGTGAGCAATATATCATTTAGTGACAACTTTATGAAAAAAAAAAAAAAAAAAAAAAAAGTGTCACTTTCCCGCAACTTGTGTCAAAATATAAAATATTCCATGGACTCAATATGCCTCTCAGCAAATAGCTTGGGGTGTCTACTTTCCAAAATGGGGTCATTTTGGGGGGTTTTGTGCCACCTGGGCATTCCATGGCCTCCGAAACTGTGATAGGCAGTGAAGAGTGAAAGCAAAAATTTACACCCTTAGAAATCCTGAAGGCGGTGATTGGTTTTCGGGGCCCCGTACGCGGCTAGGCTCCCAAAAAGTCCCACACATGTGGTATCCCCATACTCAGGAGAAGCAGCTAAATGTATTTTGGGGTGCAATTCCACATAGGCCCATGGCCTGTGTGAGCAATATATCATTTAGTGACGACTTTTTGTAAATATTTTTTTTTTTTTTTTTTTTTGTCATTTTTCAATCACTTGGGACAAAAAAAATAAATATTCAATGGGTTCAACATGCCTCTCAGCAATTTCCTTGGGGTGTCTACTTTCCAAAATGGGGTCATTTGGGGGGGTTTTGTACTGCCCTGCCATTTTAGCACCTCAAGAAATGACATAGGCAGTCATAAACTAAAAGCTGTGTAAATTCCAGAAAATGTACCCTAGTTTGTAGACGCTATAACTTTTGCGCAAACCAATAAATATACACTTATTGACATTTTTTTTACCAAAGACATGTGGCCGAATACATTTTGGCCTAAATGTATGACTAAAATTTAGTTTATTGGATTTTTTTTATAACAAAAAGTAGAAAATATCATTTTTTTTCAAAATTTTCGGTCTTTTTCCGTTTATAGCGCAAAAAATAAAAACCGCAGAGGTGATCAAATACCATCAAAAGAAAGCTCTATTTGTGGGAAGAAAAGGACGCAAATTTCGTTTGGGTACAGCATTGCATGACCGCGCAATTAGCAGTTAAAGCGACGCAGTGCCAAATTGGAAAAAGACCTCTGGTCCTTAGGCAGCATAATGGTCCGGGGCTCAAGTGGTTAAGACATAATCTAACATCCTCCATAAAAGTAAAGCCATTTGCTGTATCCAAGAAGCTTCTAGCGCATGATTGCAATACTCTGATAATAAGTGAGTGATACAGCTGTACATTTATCTTTTTGCTACACAACCAAAGGGCCTCGGGTTCCTGCTTGTAATGGGCTGACTGCTTCATCTAACTGAGACACTATTGGATATTGACAGTGTTGCAGCTGGGTTCTATAAGCAAGTGAATGCTGGAGAAGAAGATGAACTGTATATAGAGACTGTATATAGGATGAGTTGTCCCTGAAGTTCTGAAGTCAAATGGCCATCCCATAATCTCCCATCCCTATCCAAGTTATTATCCTTCAATAAATAACAAAAACAAAGTCACGGACTGTTCTCTGACTCTGAGTGCCTGTGAAAATTTGGTGTGCCTGGTTGTGCAAGGTGGGGGGATCCCATTCTACTTGCGGCTCCTTAGGCGGTGCGCTACATTTGCGCCAGGCCTTAGACTATTTATTAGCTCTCCAGCCAGCTACTGGGCACACCTCCCCAGGGATTGGCTGGGTCCCCATAAATATTCAGACTGCTCTTCTGAAATTATCAGACCAGCAGTCTGTGAAACACTGAGCAGTCCAAAGCAATCAACACCTGCTCCACTGGCTACAGAGTAGCCTAACTAATTTTATCTAGCATCCTCTACTCTAACCAGAATGGTGCTACACTTATAAATTATGTAATGGCAGGGCTGGAAGGTTAGGTTGTGGGACAATTAGATTTCATAAGATAGCTGTTGAAAGCAGAGCTAGAACTTGTGTTGCGCAAGCTAACAGAATCCATGTGCCTTTTCTTCTTCTTTCAAAAAAGCCGTCTGTTCTTTTATTCCTGGAAAAGGATTTTCAGAATCTGTAATTATTTCAGGTGCTAATTCCCTAAAGTACTGCTGTATTGCGCTTATTTGATTGGTGAATTATCATCAGTAATTTTCAGAGAATCCGCTGAAGCCAGAGAGCTACATGTCCAATAATAGAATATGAAGTGTTCCTGGAGGAAAACAAATTAACTCCTACGATTCTGTGGAGGGTCATTCTATTATGAAATCATATTTCAGTGTTTGGTGGTAAGTTAAACCACCTGGTGGTTTGGTTCCTTTTATCCCTCGGGGACTCTATGGGTGATATCACTGCAATGACTTCCCAGGTCTGTGCACCTGTTGTGACCATTATGCAGCCTTCCACCATGCCTGCTGGATTTGTAATTCATTTATATTATGGAGAATGTAACAGGTTGAGACAAGACACAAATAGGTGGGCAGGAACATCCACAGGGGGACACGAACAGAGTCAGAAATTAGGACCAGGAGAGCTTACTGTTGGAATATCCAGGATAGTGCTGGATATTCCCTGCTGAACTGGCCAAATTTCCATTCATATATGGCTGGGTGTGTCCCCAAACCCCCCTTTTATGATTGGTACATATGTGTATTTTTTTTATGCCTATAAGTCATGTACCTGGTCAAGGCTGAGGTGACAAGAGGGCTTTCCCCTCCTCCCCAATACCCCCTGGAGCCGATGACAGAGTAGAGCAGCATAAGAAGTGGCATGGGTGCCTGCGATGGGTCCAGACACTGAAAATGATCTGGATACTGCTACAATGTTGAAGATGCTCACACTCGACCTAGCACAGAAGGCTTGTATGCTGGTTGGGCACAGGAACCCACAGGTGCTAGAAGCAGAGACATGGCCAGGGCACGCAGAAGTCAGCAACTGTCAGGCAGCAGAGGGACAGAGTTGGGCAGCAAAAGGTACAGTTGGGCTTTTGTAAGGTCAGAGTCCATGCCAAGGTCAACAGCAGGCAGTAGGCAAATTCAGGACAATAGTTAAATTGACACTTATTCCTCAAAAGTTATACATACACATCCACTACTTAATGGCTCTGTGATGTAGTTTTCATGAAATTGGTGTTTTTCTGCCTCCTTGTAATGTTTTTTATGTGTTCCCAAACCTGAGTAATATGTGTACCTCCTATGACTGTCAGCTCCATCTAGGGTCCATAGTGTGGTATTTTCTTGAAATACCCCAATCTAGAAAATACTCCATTATGGCCACTAGATAGAGCTGACAATCATAAAACAAGCTGTGTGAATGCTTGAGACATTTGCAGAGCAATTTTTTTTATAAATAGACTCATAAGAATTTATTGGAAAGAGCACATTATATTCATACATTTGGAGGAGCAATTTGAAAGGATGAGGATAAGCCTAAACGTGCCGCACATTTTTCATTTTAAAAGGCTGGTAGATCCAACCCCCGTCATTTAAGAAATGACATAATTTTTGTCTTTTCTACAATTGGCTTGCTATTACTTCATTTTAACTGATGCGTCAGCTTTGTGCTTTCCTGAACAAGAAATAAACATTTTATTCAAATCAGATCAAGTCTGCAGGCTTGTATAAAATGTGCCTTGTATGTAAGAATTTATCAAGCCTCGAGAAATCATATTCTGATTGTAATTTCTATTTATTCAGGATGTGCTCTCCAGGTTTAAAGTATTTCTCTAGGACAGAAAGGTATATCACCAGCATTGTTAAAGGAAAAGTCACCCTAGACATACTTGCATTATAAGAATTTTCAATATTTCTGCATCCTAAATTGTGGCTCAGATGTCACAAAGCTATGTAGTCTCATACCATAATGTCATTTTCCCCAAGATCACAATGAATGACCTGCAGATAAACTATAAGATCACCTTAACATGTCCCGATTCACTTACTTGTCCCTTTGGCACTTATTGTGTGGCCCTTGGGCTCCCTGCAGTCAATAGCCTGTGCTTTCTTAACCTAGATGCTTACTCAGACCAGTGAAGGAAACATATTCTTAATAAAATTTTTTGAAACAAAAAAAAAGAAAAATATTTTTAAGACCACTTCTAGGTTCTGTAACAACAGTCATTGGTAGGCTGGCACAGAGAACAAGAAAGAAGTAGCCGGCCACTGATGCCATGTCTTTTTTCTAGGTCCTGGCGCAGACATCATTAGTGGGCTGGCGGAGAGAACAAGGAAGAAAAAGTCAACCATTGATGCCATGTTTTTATTCTAGGTTCTGGTGCAGAAGGAAGAAGAAGCCAGTCACCAATTACGTATTTTTTACGTTCTGGTGCAGACATCATTGGTGGGCCAGCACAAAGAACAAGGAAGAAGAAACCAGCTGCTGATTACGTATTTTTTTCCAGGTTCTGGTGCATACATCATGGTGGGCCAGCACAAAGAACAAGGAAGAAGAAGCCAGTCGCCGATTACGTATTTTTTTTCCAGATTCTGGTGCATACATCATGGTGGGCCAGCACAAAGAACAAGGAAGAAGAAGCCAGCCACAATTAAATATTTTTTCCCAGGTTCTGGTGCAGACATCATGGTGGGCCAGCACAGAAAACAAGGAAGAAGCCGGCCAGTGATGACATATTTTTTTAAGATTTTGGCACATGGGTAATTGGTGAGCTGGCAAAGAGAACGAGGAAGGAGAAGATGGCCACTGATAGAGATTTTAATTTTTTTAAACGTCAGGATTGGTTTTGGAATGGGGGCAGGATGGACCAGTGGAGTTGGGGACAACCAGACTGAAGAGGAATGCAAATGTAATGCCGCGTACACACGGTCAGACTTTTTGACCGGACTGGTCCGACGGACGCCGACGGACCAAATCCAGCGGACAATCCGATCGTGTGTGGGCTCCACTGAACCTTTAGCGGACTTTTCCAGTTGCAAATCTGACAGACTTTAGATTTGGAACTTGCTTCAAATCTTTACGCCGTAACTCAGCAGGACCCAGAAATCCGCTCGTCTGTATGCTAGTCCGATGGACAAAAACCAACGCTAGGACAGGCATTGGCTACTGGCTATCAACTTCCTCATTTTAGTCCGGTGTATGTCATCACGTATGAATCCGTCGGACTTTGGTGTGATTGTGTGTAGGCAAGTCCGTTCGTTAGAAAGTCCGTTGACAGTTCGACAAAAGTCCGTCGAAAGTCTGTCGGACAGGCTGTCGGACTTTTGTAGCTGAAAAGTCCGACCGTGTGTACGCGGCATAAGTGATTTTATATATTTTCCTAAGCACATTTTATAAGTGCTGGCAGTTTATTGTGAAGGGGGTGGTCCACTATAAAAGGTTTGGGTTATTGATTTTGCACGGCCTTCATTTTTTTTGTGTGCAGTCCGTCCCTTTTATCTTTTATGTTTTTCCTTTCTTCTATTGTAATGGACTTTGCTAAGAGAAAAATCAAATGTGTCACAGGCAATTTATAAAGGAGATTTAGGGAGCGCAAATCAAGAAACATTGATTTATAAAGCAGCTGTAATAGCAATGAACTCTAGCAGTCTCATATAATTTGTCTTCAGTACTCACAGAAGGGTAGACTCCTCCAACACACAACCCTCCTGGGAAGAAACCTAGGGGATAATGAAGCAGTAGCCAGAGGTAGATGCCATATTGTCAAACAGATTTGTGATGTTATACATAATATTTTACAGTCAGGTACAATTTTCTATAGAATAATCCATAGTAGTATTCATAGTATTGTTAAGTTGGGAAGTTAGTGTTGACCCCTAAAAAAGACTTGTAGGTTGTGGAGTGAGAGCCAGAGTTCAGGGCTTAGGTTTCCAACCTCCTGTTACAACATTCACTGTAGGCCCCTGGTGCAGGAACTGGCTCAACAACCCCCTGCTGGGGGTGCTACACAATCCCATAAGTCCTCCCGATTTTTGTTTCGAAAACAATGAAAAGATACAATATTAGGATGTTGTATCCCCCCACAGTGGGCATTGTTGTAACAGAATTGGATGCAGCACAAGTTATCGTCTTAGCGCCTTGATCCCTTATTGAAAATTTGTGAATGATGGCTAGTTATTGTTAACAGGACCACAGGGAAACATTGTCACCTGAGCACTGACAAAACATCAACAAATCATTATGACCTAGCCATGACACTGCACTTATAAGATTCAATTTACCACAAGCCAATAAATACCCTAGGAGGCTGAAATCAGATACGGGACTGTTAGAGAAGGAACAAAAGCGCGAGATGGATGCAGTACAAAGCATCCATCTCATCTTATTCTTCAGATAAAAATTGATTTTCTTAAAACAGTTTTTGCAACAGAAGTAATACATCTGAAAATTGGTTTCAGAGATGGAAATGAGGTAAAAAAAAAGTCTGACTGGCAGAAAAGATGAAAGGCTTTTAAATTGTATGTACAGCTAAAACTTTACAAAGAAAATAAAAGGTTTTGCCTTTACATATGCTTTAAAGAGGGTTTCTAAGAAAAAAATGGAAAAGCACTGTTTGTTTGGGGTCCTTAATTGTAGTGGCATGGATGAGCCAGCAGCTGGACCCCCACAGAGCTGTCATTTTGCAGATTGAAGTTCGGTTGCAAGAATGCTTAGGGCAACCTGTTTTGAGGTTAGGCTAAAGTACCAGATGTCAGGAGAAGGTAAAGAGTTGTAACATTCTGTAATAAACAAAATAGATGGTGGGACTCCCCTCTGTTTTACTTCATGGTTGGGCCATAAATAAAAAAAGGATTTCCGTTTTTCCTGTCAATATAGATAAGTAATGCTGTGTACACACGAGCGGACTTTACGGCAGACTTTGCCCGGCAGACGGGATTTCGTCGGACAATTCGATCGTGTGTGGGGTCCAGCGGACTTTATTTTCTCAAAAGTTGGATGGACTTAGATTTGAAACATGTTTCAAATCTGTCGGACGGACTCAAGTTTGGTCGAAAAGTCCGCTCGTCTGTATGCTAGTTCGACAGACAAAAAGCCACGCTAGGGCAGCTATTGGCTACTGGCTATGAACTTCCTTGCTTTAGTCCGGTCGTATGTCATCATGTACGAATTCGACGGACTTTGGTTGATTGTGTGTAGACAAGTCCGTTCATTCAGAAAGTCCGTCGTAAAGTCCGTCGAAAAGTCCGCCGGGCAAAGTCTGCCGTAGAGTTCGCTCATGTGTACGCGGCATAAGGGTTATTAAAACTGAAGCATCCTTGCGTAAAGGGTAGTCTGATATTTTGGTTATGAGTGGATATTTTTCTGTCGAATCCAACGTTTATTATAATTACGGATGGGCAAACGATTCGGCCTGAGCATGAGTTTGGGCCGAACTTTGGCTGAACATTATGCCGGGTTTGCGGCAAATTTGAAAGCTGCGGAACCCTGTTAAAGTCTATGGGACACTAACATGAAAAACCAAAAGTGCTAATTTTAAAGGCTTATATGCAAGTTATTGTCATAACAGGTGTTTGGGGACCCGGGTTCTGCCCCAGGGGACATGTATCAATGCAAAAAAAAGTTTTAAAAAGGGACATTTTTTCGGGAGCAGTGATTTTAATAATGCTTAAAGTGAAACAATAAAAATGAAATATTCCTCTAAATATCATGCCTGGGGGGTGTCTATACGATGCCTGTAAAGTGGCACGATTTTCCCGTGTTTAGAACAGTACTACAGCAAAATTACATTTCTAAAGGAAAAAAAGTCATTTAAAACTGATTGCGGCTGTAATGAATTGTTGGGTCTCGGTAATATGGATAAAACTCTTTGAAAAAAACGGCATAGTTCCCCCCCAGTCCATTACCAGGCCCTTCAGGTCTGGTATGGATATTAAGGGGAACCCTTCGCTAAATAAAAAAAATGGCATGGGCCCCCCCCAACATCCATACCAGATCGATTTTAAAGGGAACCCTGCACCAAAATGAAAAAAAATGGCGTGGGGCCCCCCAAAAATCCATACCAGACCCTTATGCGAGCACGCAAGCTGGCAGGCCACAGGAAAAGAGGTGGGGACGAGAGTGCCCCCCCCGAACCGTACCAGGCCACATACCCTCAACATGGGGAGGGTGCTTTGGAGTAGCCCCCCCAAAGCACCTTGTCCTCATGTTGATGGGGACAAGGGCCTCATCCCCACAACCCTTGCCCGGTGGTTGTGGGGGTCTGCAGGCGGGGGGCTTATTGGAATATGGAAGCCCCCTTTAACAAGGGGACCTCTAGATCCCAGCCTCCCCACCATGTGAATTGTAAACTGGTACATTGTACCCCTACCATTTCACAAACAAAGTGTCAAAAATAGTAAAAAGGACAGGAGACACTTTGGGACAAGTCCTTTATTAAAAAATAAAAAAATAAAAATTCTCCCGTGATGTAGATCCATCTCACGATCTCATGAGCCGAAAAAAGAAAAAAAAAGCCGCAACAGCTCCGCTTCCATGGGAGGCTCCCGCCGAGTGATGCTTCTTCTCGATGACAGCTTTAATATAGCTGAGGGCGGGGCCACTCGGTGACATAAACGGGCGACCCCACCTTCCTCTGACGTCACGTGGTGTCAGGGGGCGGGGTTTACGTCACTGGGTGGCCCCGCCCTCAGCTATATAACAGCTGTAATTGAGAAGAACCGTCACCATGGAGGCGGTACCAATGACACCCAAATTCACTTCTTCAGTCTCCTCTCGCATTACTAACTGACCCGTGTCCCCCTTCATGACTTTTCCATCAAAATCAATAATGCGATCATCAATCTCACCACTCATGTCAGGGTACTAGGTGTAATCCTAGACTCTGACCTGTCCTTTCAGCCCCAAATCCAATTGCTGGTAAAAGCTTGTAGACTTCACCTCCGTAACATCTCTAAAATACGCCCCTTTTAACAAATGAAACCACCAATCTACTCATTCACTCCCTCGTTATCTCTCGCCTTGATTATTGCAACTCCCTTCTCATTGGCCTATGTTTACATAGGCTATCCCCTCTTCAGTCCAGGGCCAGATTAACATAGGGGCTATTGGAGCTGCAGCCTAAAATAGGCCCTAGCAGGCCAGACTCACTGTCACTATTATTTTCTGTCACTTGTAAACACAGAAGCCTGGTTTCTGTGCTACAAGTGACAGCGTGCTGCTCAGCGGCATCAGGAGGGGGGGTAAGCACTGCTATTTTACAGAGCATACGGAGATTTCCATCTTCCACTTACCCAGCTTTGCCGTGTGACACAGGAGGTCCTCCCGGACTGGCTGAGCCATCCATCATAGGAGCCTACCTGGTCCAGGAAGCGGGACCTCATATGTCTGTGTAAACCGGCTGCAGTGGCTTTCCTCTTCAGATGTCTGGGCATGCTACAGCCAGCTGAGCCAGGTAAGGCTGATGGGATGGGACCAGGCACTGATGATGAGGCTGCAGTGATGATATGATGATATGATGATAGGCTGTATTAATGGGCACTGATGGCTGGGCACTGATGAGGCTGTATTAATGGGCACTGATGGCTGGGAACTGATGAGGCTGTATTAATGGGCACTGATGGATGGGCACTGATGAGGCCGTACTGATGGGCACTAATGCGGCTGTATTGATGGCTGGGCACTGATGAGGCTGCATTGATGGACGTTGGTGGCTGGGCACTTATGAGGCTGTATTGATGGGCACTGATGGCTGGGTACTGATGAGGCTGCATTGATGAGCACTGGTGAAGCTGCATTGATGGGCAATGCAGTGCCCATCAATTCAACCTAACCAGTGCCCATCAATACAGCCTCACCAGTGCTCATCATTGCAGCCTCATTAATGCCACATTGGTGAGGTTGCATTGATGGGCACTAATTATGAGGCTGCATTGATGGGCACTAATGATGAGGCTGCATTGATGGCCATTGGTGACTTGAGGCTGCATTGATGGGCACTGGTGAGGCTAAGCTGATGGGAACTGGTCAGGCTGCATTGATGGGCACAGGTAAAGCTGCACTGATGATCTGTGTATTACGCTGTCCTGAACCCAGCATTCTGTATTACGCTCTCCTGAACTCATCACTCTGTGTATTACGCTGTCCTGAACCCAGCGCTCTGTGTTTTACGCTCTCCTGAACACAGTGCTCTGTGTTTTATGCTCTCCTGAACTTAGCGATCTGTGTATTACGCTCTCCTGAACCCAGTGCTCATTGTATTGTGCTTTCCTGAACCCATCGCTCTGTGTTTTACGCTGTCCTGAACCCAGCGCTGTGTGTATTACGCTCTCCTGAACCCAGTGCTCTGTGTATTATGCTCTCCTGAACCCAGTGCTTTGTGTATTACGCTCTCCTGAACCCAGCGCTCTGTATATTGCGCTCTCCTGACCCCAGTGCTCTGTGTATTACACTATCCTGAACCCAGTGATCTGTGTTTGGCGCTCTCCTGACCCAGCGCTCGTTGTATTATGCTCTCCTAAACCCAGCACTCTATGTATTACACTCCTGAACCCTGTGTTATGCATTCCTGGTTTTATTGAACAATGTCCCTTTAAGACCCTCCCACTGTACAATTTGGCCACACCCACCCTATGATGTGGTGTTCTCCCCCAGCAGGAAGGAGGGGTTCCTGCACCTATTCCTTGAAAAGAAAAGCCCTGGGCCCAGCCGCCCAAAAAGAACAGGCTGCACACGGTAAGCCGTCAGGGAGTGATCCCCCTGGCCTGGACCGGACCTGCATCCGCATGTGCCACCTGGGCTGGGTAGAATTAATAACAGGCACTGCGGACAGTTGTGCCCTTCAACCTCCCCTCAGGGCTCGCCATGCACGTCAATGCAGGGCTCTTATGGAAGCCTGAGACTTCCATGGCATTGGGCCTGCGCTGCTTCACTCTTTTGCCGCGTACACACAGTCAGAATTTCCGACAACAAATGTTCGATGGGTCCTTGTTGTCGGAAATTCCGACCGTGTGTAGGCTCTATCGGACATTTTCCGTTGGAATTTCCAACAAACAAATTTTGAGATCTGGATCTCAAATTTTCCTAAAACAAAATCCGTTGTCGGAAATTCCGATCGTGTACACAAAATTCCACACATGCTCGAAATCAAGCAGAAGAGCCACACTGGCTATTGAACTTCATTTTTCTCGGCTCCTTGTACGTGTTGTATGTCACCGCGTTCTTGACGTTCAGAACTTCCGACAACATTTGTGTGAACGTCTGTATGCAAGACAAGTTTGAGCCAACATCCGTCGGAAAAAAACATGGATTTTGTTGTCAGAATTTGCAATCGTGTGTACGCGGCATTTCACTTTCACTTTCACCTCAGGCGCACGCCGACGTACAGCCCTTAAGGCTTACCAAAATCCTCAGCACCAGGCCCATAATGTTCTTAATCCGGCCCTGCTTCAGTCTGTCATGAATGCTGCTGCCAGACTTCTCCACCTTACCAACCCCTCAGTTTCTGCCACCCCTCTCTGCCAATCCCTACACTGGCTGTCGATCGCCCCGGCAAATTAAATTCAAAATAGTAACCAAAACATACAAAGCCATTCACATCTCTGCCCCGAGCTACATCACCAATCTTGTCTCCAAATATCACCCAAACCGTCCTCTAGGCTCCTCTCAAGACCTCCTGCTCTCCGTCTCCCTTGTCTCCTCCTCCTATGCTCATCTCCAGGATTTCTCCAGACCCTCTCCCATCCTCTGGAACTCTCTACCTCATCCTGTCTGGCTATCTCCTACTCAAGCTGCCTTCAGACAATCTCTGAAAACTCATCTCTTCAGGGAAGCCTATCACGCCTCCAACTAAACTTTTACCACTTCCATCAGCTCTTTCTCCACAGTTACATCCTTTTGTACCACCTGCCTCACCCTATAAATTGTAAGCTCTTCTGAGCAGGGCCCTCTTAAAGTGTTTGTGAACCTATATAACCCAGGCTATGCCAGACCCTCTATTAGAGCCTGGCATAGCACATTGTACATGTCTTTTAAATAAACAAGCATTGTAAATACAATTTTAGGGTGATCTTCAGGCCGGTCACATGCTACGCCACCACTGTATACCACCAATGGATGGATATTGCAGGAGGGGCCATGATCTCCCTCTGACGTCAGCCGGGGAGATCACATGGCCGCTCAGCCTCTCCTGCAGTAGCCCTGGAAACCGACTGAGAGTCACGTGACCGGCCTGAAGACAGCGCTAAATCAGTATTTACATTGCTTGTTTTTATAAAAGGTATGTACAGTGTGCTATGGTAGGCTATAATCGAGGGGCTGGCACCGAGCAATAGGAATTTTTCATTTATAATAATAGCGGCGGGGGACGGGGGACGGAGACAGAGACACAGGCATTAAACTGACAGGCAGGAAGGAGGGGGTGAGGGGGAGAGATGAGAGCAGAAAGGGACGCAAACCGACCACGGTGTTCAGGGCTCAGCAGCACTGATTTTCGTGGTCAGTACAGAGAGGGCACACAGGAAGTGGCAGGTTTAGGGAGGTTTTTTTACAGTTTAGAGGGGGGCAAGCACTGTGCTGTTTAATCTGCTTTAAGGGACCAGGATATCATTTTTTTTTGGGGGGTTAACAAACACTTTAAACCTTGTATTTTATTGTATTGTAACTGTATTTTCTCCCTTTTATATTGTAAAGCGCTGCGTAAACTGTTGGCGCTATATAAATCCTGTATAACAATAATGACTCCTTTGTTAAGGACTTGGCCGGCTGATACCAAAAGAAGGTTTTGCAGTATGCATAAGAATATGACGATTATTATTTATTAGTAGTTTTTATTATGTTATTTTCATACGGTTAATGTTTAGGGGCTGATGAACAATCTAAACAATCCTCACTTTAACCAAAAATAAATAAAGACTTTTTGGCCAAAGTTGGGCTTTAACTTCCCCGCAGCCAACAGATTAGCATGACAGTCAACAGCTAGCATTTTCAGAAAATGATGGTAACCACAAGGGGTCTATGTATTTATCTCATGACAGATTTCTTTACAAATAAATAATAAAACCTCTAATAAAAAGAAGTAAAGATATGTAGATAACTGTACTATAGAAATAGTAATGCCTGATTTTATGACAAATTGCTACTCTATAAAGAAAAGGAATAGCAGCATTTTCTAGCCTATATTTATAATCATCTCTTTCACCATTCAAAGTCTTTCAAATGATTGCTACTCGCCACTATAATTTTGATCAGCCTTGCCATAAAAGAAAATGATGTAATGAGATTTAAGGTACAGCACAGACGTAATAAAAGAGAAATTGCAAAGCGTCAGGCAGTTCTTTAGTGACTGCAAACTGGCAGTATAAAGGCGCGGGTCAGGCCTGCCTACTGCAGCTAGTGAGTCTTGCTACGCAATAGAGAGACCCCCTACAGCGTGACTTGTTAGCAGCAGCTTATCAGCTGTAAGATAGCATTCAGCGAGCCTGCCTCTTCACAGCTGGCGTGTTTGCTAAGCGATGGTGATATTCAGTAGGGACCGAATACTCTGCATACTCTACATACCCACAAATCAAAATCTTATTCATTTGCTTTGCCAGCTTTCATTAAACAGGGCTGTTAGAAATAATAACAAATAGTGAACTGAACTCTGAAAGAGATGCCCAAAAAAGACAGAGGGCAACGGACTAGTCACCGGTATTGCCAATGGCTTACCTGCCACTGATATTCTCCCCATGACTGACTTAAAATGCCTTGTACACTGTGGGGGTGATTTACGACGCACGTTTTCATATTTACGAAATGGTGCACTGGTAACAGAGCGCGAATCCCCCATTTGCAATAGCGATCTCGGTGCACGGGAGAATGCAACCTGTGCGCCACTATGGACATGGCGCACGGTATCTCCAAATCAATATTGATAGAAGATGGAGGTGCCAATATTAAGGGATGATGTGTGGAAGTTTAGTAACAACTGCCCAAGTAACAAATATGAACAAAATAGAATGAGAAAGTAACTTCTTCTGAGAAAGTCTGCTGTGCCCACAAGTACCTTTAAGAACTGTGTGAGATCAATGTAAGCACTGCGCATGCGCTAGCGGCTCTTGCGCTCGTTCACATGTGTTTGTTCACTTCGCGGCCAAAATCTTAGTAAATGTTAAGCAATATACATGCAATTGCATGGGTTGAACGGGCACACCTCCAAGCTTGACACATTTTTTTTTTACGCTGGTTCACCTTTATGTATTTTTTAAGGAGATTTGCACACAGGTCATGTTAGCATGTTACATTGCCAACATGTGACATGCACCTTGTTAAAATTATGTAAAGACTCTCACTCTTCCTAAAAGGGCATTTAACCTTCCCCCTCTAATGCATATGATTTCCTTGGGCTAGCTTTTGCTTTTAAAGGGGAACTCCACACTCCATTCTCCAATTCTCTTCTCTCCCCCCTCTAACCCCTTGGATTTTCATGGGCAAACTTTTTCTTTTAAAGGGGAACTCCACACTCCACTCTATTCTCCAAAGGCTGTGAGCTGCCTTCACCAATCCAAACCACATCCTTTTTCAGAGCAGGGCCAGCTAGGAAAGGGGCAAGAAGAGTGTTCGCCCAACCCCCTCCTGAACCATACAAGGCCACATGCACTCAACATAGCTGGATGCCTTTGGGGCATGTTGGGCTCAGCCCAATACCAAGCACCTTGTACCCACTACTTTAATGGGGCTTTCCACATTCCATGAAGTTCAAATTGGTGACATTGATATTAGATCATTCAGAGAAAGAATCATTAACCACTACTCTCTGAATACGGTCTTTTAGCCAGTTTTCTATTCATTTACAAACTGATTTTTCCAAGCCTGTAGAGCAAGGGTCCTCAAACTTTCTAAACAAAGGGTCAATTTATTGTCTTTTAGTCTTTCGGGGGGCCGGACTATGGTCAGTGGTAGTGTAAATTTTCCTGGCATCAGTGGGAGTAAAGATTGCCCCATTTGGTATCAGGGCAAGAAACAGTGTCCCATCATTTGTATCATTGGGAAGAATAGTGCCCCATTATTGCTATAAGTTGGTGATATTTTTCTTCATTGTTGGAGTCAGTTGGTAGAATAGTGTCTAGTATCAGTGGGAGGAGAAGTGTCCCAAGGGCCAGATAAAGGCAAGCAAAGTGCCGCCGTTCGGAGGCCACTGCTGTAGACTTTACCTTACACATTAGCCATGTGTGGGGAACTGTGTCAAACGCTTTTGCAAAATCCAAGTATACCCCGTCCACAGCCACCCCTCTTCATAAAAAGAAGGTCCAAGGTTTTACTTACCTCTTCATAAAAAGAAATCAGATTTGTTTGACAACTTCTGTCTTTCATGAATCCCATGCTGTCTGCTGCTTACAATGTGTTTTTCAATCAAGAATTCATCTATGTGGTCTTTTATTAAACTCCCCAGTATCTTCCCGACTATAGAAGTCAAACTAACAGGTCTATAGTTACTTGGTAAAGATTTTGATCCCTTTTTAAATATGGGAACCATATTGGCCCTACGCCAATCCAGTGGTACCATTCCAGTCATTAAAGTGTCCCTAAAAATTAGAAACAATGATTTAGAAATTACAGAGCTCAATTCTTTTAGGACATGTGGGTGGGAGATTTTAAGCTGCGGCTCCCTATTCTTTAATTTCTTTTCTTTTTTTTTTATGTTTAGAGATGTAACATTAAAAAACAACACTGATGCATCCATGACAGGAAATAATATGACTTGTTTCATAAAGTGGTGATTCTTTTTTTAAAAACCCATTATATATGAAAATGGACCTATTGTCAGTCCGGATAGCTGCTGTCAAGATAAAAACTAGCACGATGGTGATGTCTCTGGATTGGAAATGTTCACATTTAATTAAGCGTACCTTTAACTTATTTTTTTAAGTAGCGCAGCTGTCAGACAGCGGTGGGGAGGTGCGCTTTTCTCTCGCTACAGCCGATGAGGACGCCAAATGAAAACGTTGAGCTTCCCCTCGGCGCAAATTCTCTCTTCCATCGAGTTGGAGTAGAATCTCACTAATGAAAAATCCTAAAATGTGTCACTCGTCCCAGCATGACGGCCGCGCTTCCAAATCTTATCCGCTACTTATTGTGCTCCATCGTGATTTGTTTGGCAAAGCAATTACGCCATGATAATTACTATCCGAGGGGAAATAAAACAGGACGGAATGTTAGGCGGAGAGCGAACAGGCGCAGCAAGAAAATGAATTATCAGAGAAGGGAATTTCGAATTCCACTTACAGTGGCAGAGCAAAATCAGATAAGGTTCACGAAAATATTGGAGCTGAACTCCAGGCTGATATAAAAGGTGCACAAAAAATCCGCTCTGTATTCATTAATACATCATTAAATGTATTTTATTTTTTAATGAAAGCAGTGAAAGTACCAATTTTTTTAAAGTGGTATTAAAGCTTGTTTGTTTGTTTTTTAAATAACAAACACGTTATACTTACCTGCCCTGTGCAGTGTTTTTGCAAAGAGCAGCTCCGATCCTCTTCTTTTTGGGTCCCCTGCTGGCGCTCCTGGCTCCTCCCTCTTGAGCAGTGCCCTCCATAGAAAGCCGCTTGCCCTGGGGGTACCGCTGTGTGCTCGCTCCCGAGCCGCTGGCTCTATGCGCCCATCAGAAACATAGAGCCACGGCTTGGCCCAGCCCGACCCTGCTCTCTCCTCATTTGCTCACTGGCTGTCATTGACACCTCCTGAACCATACCAGGCCACATACTATTAGCATGGAGGGGGTGCTTTGGGGCAGGGGGGCTCTGCCTCTGATGACATTGGTAAAAGTCATAACAAAGTCGCACTCATCCATAGTTGCATCAGAATCGCATCAAAGTTGTAGCAAGTTGCTGGTTAAAGTCGCAATGGAAATCGCATGATTTTTAAGTTGCACAAGTGTGAATGGACTCTTATCTATACCTAAGCAAATAAACAGATCAATTTGAGTACTTTGTCCAAAGCGACTAATAAGCCTGTAGAGTCCAATGAAGAACAGGGCCTCTTGCTAAGGAAACATCTTGAACTGATGCAATGGTGGTATTTTTTTTAGCTTTCCAAGCCTTCATCAGCATACTGGACATCATGTGGTGTATTCCCTATCCAGGTACAGAAACAGTCCTTAGGAAAAAGGGGACACAGCAGGGCTCCAAACTTGTAGAGTCCTCTGAATCCTACAGTTCAGCAACTGTACACACAACTGTAGGCAGTGCCGATCCTGACCTCCCTGGGGCCCTAAGAAAAATTCTGCTAAGGGGCCCTCTACCTGACCCGTGATGCCATGAGCTATGTAAACCATTTGCCATTGCCACACAGTCACACCTGACACTTCAGTGCTCCCAATACAATCCTCCCTCCTTTAAACAAAACAGTCAAAGAATAAGTACAAACAGATAGAAAAGGACATGAATATAATATACGTCTGTGTATATCTAGATCTAGATTATATATATATATATATATATATATATATATATATATATATATATATATATTTATATTTAGAGAGATAGATAGATTCCCCTACATTAGGGTCCACAGAGAGCCTCCCCTTACATCAGGGTCCCCAGAAAGCCTCCCCTTACATCAGAGTCCCCAGAAAGCCCCTCCTTACATCAGGGTCACTAGAGAGCCCCTCCTTACATTAGGGTCCCCAGAAAGCCTCCCTACTCACATCAGGATCCCCAAAGAGCCTCCTCTTACATCAGGGTCCCCAGAAAGCAACTCCTTACATCAGGGTCCCCGGTGAGCCCCCCTTACATCAGTGTCCTCAGAGAGCCCCTCCTTACATTAGGGTCCCTAGAAAGCCTCCCTACTTACATCAGGGTCCCCAGAGATTCTCCCCCTACATCAGGGTCCCCAGAAAGCCCCCCTTAAATCAGTGTCCTCAGAGAGTCCCCCCTACATCAGGGTCCCCAGAGAGCCTCCCCTACATTAGGGTCCCCAGAGAGCCTCCCCTTACATTAAGGTCCCCAGAGAGCCTCCCCTTACATCAGGGTCCCCAGAAAGCCCCTCCTTACATCAGGTTCCCCAGAAAGCTCCTCCTTACATCAGGGTCCACACAGAGGTCCCCCTTACATCAGAGTCCGCACAGAGGCCCTCCTTACATCAGAGTCCACACAGAGGCCCCCTCTTACATCAGAGTCCACACAGAGGCCCCCCCTTACATTAGAGTCCACACAGCGGTCCCCCTTACACCAGAGTCTGCACAGAGCCCCCCGCCTCACTATGCCCATCATTGGAGCCTTACTGTGCCCATCATTGCCGCCTCACCATGCCAAACAATGTAGCCTCACCGTGCCCATTATTGCAGCCTTACTTTGCCCATCATTGCCACCTTACCGTGTGAATCATTGCCGCCTCACCGCGCCAATCAATGTAGAATCACCGTGCCTGACATTGCCGCATCACCGTGCCCATCATTGCAGTCTTATTGTGCCCATCGTTGCTGCCTAACCATACCCATCAACGCAGCCTTACTATGCTCATCAATGCCGCCTCACCATGCCCATCATTGCAGCCTTACTGTGCCCCTCATTGCCACCTTACCGTGCCAATCAATGTAGCCCTACCGTGCCTATCATTGCTGCCTTACTGTGCCAATCATTTCCGCCTCACTGTGCCAATCAATGTAGCCTTACTGTGCCCATCATTGCTGTCTTACCGTGCCAATCATTGCCACCTCACCAGTCAGTGCCAATGGATTACGTACAGGCACAGCGCGCATCTCACGATGTGTCACGGAGCTCAGTGTGAAAGGTTCAGTCGCGCTGTGACAAAAGTTCCGCCCTCCTCCTAGACCAGCTTGTGTGATATACAGAACACTGCATCTATCACACAAGCTGGTCTAGGAGGAGGGTGGGACCTTTGTCACAACGCGACTTCACACTGACCTCCGTGACACAGCGGGGCTCTGCTTTGTAGCCACAGCATAGCTCAAATCGGCCCCAGGGCAGGCAGCCTACCGGGAATTGTCCCAGTATCCCGGTAGGCCAGCCCGGCCCTGAGCAGAGCCGATCCACCCTTGGGGCCCCCCCCATAGTGGCGGGGCCCTACGCAGCTTGCGTAGTGAGCGTATAGTCCATAACTTCTAGAGGCACATATAGGAATTTGAATCCATAAGTCAGCGCTACTTTCCTGAGCACAATGCGGTGCATCCTAGGGAACCATGGCAACGGGTCCTTTACTCTTCTGCCTGGCGGGATGACAGGGCTAGCAGCCTGTTTAATTTGCTGATGATGGGCCTTACTCTGAGCACCAGCCCTGGCCAATGTACATGAAAGCGACAGGTCAGAACATTTCTGTTGGTATTCCTTGCTAAACTGTAGATTAGCAGCAAACTGTGTCTGTCGCTGAATAAACTGCTTTTCATCTTCCTCCAGCTCACACTTGGGTTCACTTTCCAACACAGACACTGTCTCTTTGGGATTTGGCAAACGTTCTGCCTCATAGGAGGGTTTCTGCACCCTGGCCTCCTGTGCGTCCTGGTCTCTCCAAAACCACTCTGACGAAGAATTTCTGGACACTTCCCACTTGCTAAAGTCCTCTTCAGTCTCATCCCTGGTGATCCAGGGTCAAACTCTGCACTGCTTCCCTCTGCGGAAACAGGCACATGTGCCCCAGCTTCTACAGGCTTCTCTTTTGTCTCCTCACTAAGAACAACTGGCTTGTCAGATGAGGGATCCCAATTCACTTGTCCTAGGATGGGTCACTAACTGTTCTTGGTAACAGCTGTGACAAGGTTTGCCTCACAGGATGTGCTGCTGGTGGCCTTACTTTAAAAGATGTCTCTGTTTCAACCCCCTTGGTGCAGAATCTTGTGTCCACTCCACATGGTAGACTGCAGGTGGTATTAATTGGAACAATGGCACCTCACAATGCCCCCACCGGCTCCAAAAGTGAATCCCCGCTGTTGGCTGCTCACATACAGCACAGAGCAGACATAGGTGTTAGGCCCTCCACGTGGTCCCGAGAGCTAGCTTGCCCCTTGGCACCAGCCTCTAACCTGTTTCAATCAAGCACTCCTCCTCTCCAGCCAACAAGTTCAGTCTCCTCTCTGCTCCTCGCTCCCCACAAGACTCCCAGCCTGGCTGTCAGAACGGTGCATGCCCCGCTATCCCGCTACTCTCTGCCATGTGCAGGGTGTACTTCTCCTCTGACACACAGTCCATCACTCCGCCCCCTCTTCCAGGGCCTCCTGGTGCCAACTCTCCCACGTCAACTCTTAAAGGATAAGTTCATTTTTAAATAAATAAATGCACATTTTTTACATAGGTAAAAAGTGGATTTACTATTTTTATTTTTGGAGCCTCTAGTGATCTGCTGAAGCATTGCACCAATGATCAGCAGATCACTAGAGTCATGCAGGTCCGTGTGAGATTGTTGTCTGTGCATATGAGATGTGTCTAAAAGGTTCGGTGAATGGTCCAATATCTGAACCGCAATATGGGCCAGGTGTGCGTGCACATGCACATGGCTATCCGGAGACATGTGGAGAAGCCCCACCTAGTGTGGAATACACGTGACCATCAGGGTAAACCCGCTGCAGGCAGTCGAATGTAGTCAGCGTGAGAGGTAGGGTCACAGTGCAATGGAGCAACGAGTGAACATCAAGTGCTCCTACAAATTGAGAAAAACACGACGGAGATGCGTGAAATGTTGGTGCAAGTGTACGGGACCGAAGCTGAGAGCAGAAAATGTGTGTCGATAAGCAGAACCAAAGACATGTTCGAGCAAGTGTGACAAATGCTGGCATGAGATCAGAGACTAACTCTATGATTGATGGCGGAGGAATTGGGCAATAGCAAGGACACAGTGAGCATCATCGTCTGTGAAGATTTGAGTAAGTGGAATATCTGTTCCCAGTTTGTGCTCCACAAGCTGACAGACGGACAGAAAGTAAAATGGATGGAAACCTCTGGAGATTTTACTACCATGTGTGGCCAGGATCTATCTTTTCTGCCAATCTAAGAATGTGTGACAGCGGTTCTGCGATTCCTACCTTTGCTGACAGTTTCTAAAAGCTTTATGAACTTTGCCAAAAGTGTGATTATTTTGAAGGCCAATAAAGGTAATTTGTTTGTATCTTCTGTTTTGTTTATTTTTTTTCACCAAACTTTTTAGACAAATCTTGTAGTACGAATGGACAAGCAGTTTCACAGTAACAGAAAGACTCAATGAGCTACCACAGCGCTCAACAGCCCTGTGTAGTTTATTGAGTAGGCTGTTGGTGTTTTGTAGTTTATCCATTCAAAAAAAGATGTGAATTAATGACGTGACCATGTGGGCAGAGCACTGCACGGCCACGCTTGTTTCCAAAAGTGACAGCTCATATGGGGAACTTCTCCCTGTACTGCTGTCACAGAGGGTGCGGGATCAGGAACATGTTACATGTTCCACCCTGAAAACAGGTGGAACATGTAACATGTTCCCGAACGTGAACCTATCCTTTAACCCTTCCAACACACAAACAGTACCCAAAAAGCTAAGGAAGGTCTTTAGGATTTCAGGGTGCTGGCATCGCCTTTGAGGTATATAGGTGAACAGTACCAAACAGGAATACAGTCCAGAGTGTACAAAATAGTAACTACTGATCTCCTATAGAATCTAGGAAAGTCTTTAGGTGCAGAAGGCTGGTGCTTACTGTTTCCTGACCTCAGTGTAGCCATGTGCAAGGTCAGTCAGCTTTTGTACTCAAGTTGCCTGCATTCTGGATCCTTTGGAGGCTTTCTGGAAATGCTCCAGGAGGGTAGAACGAAGGTCTTCCAGCCAAGCAGTGGCTGGGACCCCACAAAAAGGTGATGGCTGTTCTGGGCAGATTTCCCAGGTATGCCACAGCCCTCTAGCTGGGTCTTTTTCCCCCCAGGAACAAGAGACCTCTGTTCTAGATTCTAGCCCATTTATACCCCCCTTAGCCCCCTGATGGTCACCTGCCATATTGACCAGGGATTGGCAGGGGAGATATTAACATGCCTGACCAAACCCTGACTAATCAAATCTTGCTAAATTTAACAAGACAGCTCTATAGGGCTCTACATAACCCTCCCTTACTCCATCCAAAATGGAAAAAAAAAGTTTTGCTTTAAATTCTACTTTAGGTAAAGATAACTAGGCAGCAAAATATTGTGTTTCATAAGGAATCCCGAACAGTTAAAATATTCAGAATATTCACATTCTGGATTGGCTAGCTCATGCAGTCCTATTGACAGCCTCTAGTGTTAAGCCTCATACACATGATCGGATTGTTGGCCAACAGAGCGTCAGATTTTTGTCAAAAGGGCGTGCGCCTGGATCTTGTCTTGCATACTAACGGCACTCAATTGTCGGCCAACAAATGTAGTGACGTACTACGTGGAATTTCAGCTCTTGAGCGCCATCCTTCTGCTTATGACATGTTTGGTGAACACTGATTCCGAGCATTCATGTTTGTACTTTGGACTTTTGAGTGACGGACTTGTGTACAGACGATACGAAAATCTGACAACAGACCGTTGTCCGCCGAAAATGTACTAGTCTGCCATCCAACATTTGTTGGCCGAAAGTTGGACAACAATTGTCTGAAGGAGCGTACTAACGCTTGGATTTTAGGCCAACAGTCTGTCATCACACAATCCTCTGCCAACAATCAGATCGCGTGTACGAGGCTTTTAAAGCGTCAATAATCGACAAGTGAGCCTGCTCCAATTGCTACATGAAAGCAGATAATAGTTTCATTAGTGTTGGAGAAAAGAAGGAAAATGATCCCATTGTGCGTCCCTTTCTTGTCAAATAAGAACACCCCTCTTCAATGAGAAGCTTTGTTGCTGCCTCTGGTTTTGGCTCCAAAACATGAAACGAATAATAATCCAATTCAGTCTCCCCGAACACTGAAATTAATTCATAGAGCCTTTGATTCTGCCGCACAAATAAACGCTTGGATTC
Organism: Lithobates clamitans; assembly: GCA_037952925.1. NCBI lineage: Eukaryota > Metazoa > Chordata > Amphibia > Anura > Ranidae > Lithobates > Lithobates clamitans. Next base: position 3,755,925 of record JBBGZY010000069.1, read on the forward strand.
TATAGCGGTCCTTTGTCCTGCTGTGGAGGCTTCTGGGTAATAATTAGCTATTTGTCTTTTTTTTTTTTTTTTAAATCCTGTGTAATTTTCTTTAACGTTCCTAAGAATCCTATACATACGCCTCGCTGTTCATGTGTAGCCTGTAATTAATAATATAGAGGAAGATGCACTGTCATCCTTCTCCTCCGCTAATTCTGGCTTAACAAGATCAGCAAAACTCAGGGGACAAATTAATATCTTAGAATTTAATTAGACAGCCTGCAATTTAGGGATTTTTATAGACGTAGGAAGAGCCAGCCTGTTGGTGGGATTTACTGTTAACCCCTCGGTGACAAAGGCAAGGGTCGGCAATGTTTATGAATATGCTGAGATGCCAATGGTAAAATGTATGGAAATCCTAACAATCCACTTCTCTCATTTTAATACCTTTTGCGCTAATAAATATTGCATTGAAAGCCTTTTGAAATATGCTGAGAGCGCCGCTCAAGCCAGGAACTCAACTCCCGCGATCCACAGAAATAGAGGAATGCAGGTCAATGTGCTCATCCAAAGCAGAATACACTATATTGCCAAAATTATTGGGACGGCTGCCTGCCTGCCCAGACATGTACAGGGTAATTTTACTACACATGGAGTACCTTTACTTTGTGCTGTCTTCATCAATGTCCTGGGACAAGGCTGAGGCTGCCGTGGGGGGATTACTCATCCTTAAGGCTGACCTCTACTCTTATGCCCTGTACACAAGGTCGCATTTTACGACGGAAAATGTGCGATCGGAGCTTGTTGTCGGAAATTCCGACCGTGTGTGGGCTCCATCTGACTTTTTCTATCGGATTTTCCGACACACAAAGTGTGGCTATAAAATTTTCCGACAACAAAATCTGATCGCGTCAATTCCGACCGTGTGTGGACAATTCCGACGCACAAAGTGCCACGCATGCTCAGTCACGCTGCAATGTTTTAAATTGTTCAATGCAGCGCACGCTCTTCTTTATAATGCTAGAAGAATGAAGTAGTTTTGCTGCTCATATTCACACAGACTTCTTTCTTTATTATTTCTCGTGATTTCATCAATATATATTTTTTTTTTATTTGTCACATCTGCCGAAAAAATAATCTTTTTGGGATGTTTTTAGAATAAATATTTTTTTTATGGATTTTTTAAAATCCTGATCTTGTGTTTTATTCTTAATTTTTATTTTATATTTTTGCTCCAGAATAGTTTGATGTGTGTTTTGTGTGTCAAGTTGCCACAACACCATTATTATCTTGTAATATTTAATCCCAAGGAGATTGTTTGGTGTTGGTGTCCCTTGTTAATTTCACATTGTATTTTTGAAATGTACCTGCCTCCTCACAAACAAACTTTTTTTTGAAGGAAAATACACATAGGCGAGTATAATAAATCAAACCCAAAATTTATTAAGGGCTCATAACCAAAGAAAGAGAGAGGCAACGCTGTAGAAACAGCAGAAATTGGCAAAGCCCTTGGACCCCCAGGGCAGACATCAATTATTTTCCTGCAAAATTGGTGGCCTGAGGAGTCCATACATAAGGGAGTACAATCTGGTCCAGAAGTCCAAGAGATCATGAACAGCAGCAGATGACATATCTGTTCCCAGGCTGTGGTCATACAAGAGCCTGCATCTTTTGTCAGAGCAGACTGAACCCAGGGCCATCACTCTCTGGTCTTCCTTCCACGCTTCCTTCCACGCTGTGTCTTTGGTGGTGGAGTTGTGGCAGGAGGAGGAGGAGGAGGATGGTCCAACTCCAACAGGTGGGTATTGGGTGTGATTTCGCCCCTCTCTTAGGTAAGGTTTTATAAACAATGTCCTCACACATGAAGCGTTGGCCCTCCTGCATGTTCTGCAGTTTGGTGGTAACCATGGAGCCAAAGGCCTCTTCAGGAGTGGGGAGGGCTCTGAGGGACGCAAAGGCTTCCTTAATCAACCGGAGCGCTGAATACTGCACGTTACGCCCCTTCCTGGGTCTTTTGTTTGGAAGGCGGAGGGGAGGGACCTGCGATTCTGTCAGGCTGCTACTGGGCCCCGGCTTCTCCTGGCTGCCACTTAGCCCCGCCTCCTCCTGGCTGCCACATTCCACAGCCTCCTCCTGTGTGCCACATTCCACAGCCTCCTCCTGGCTGAGGTCTTCCTGTGTATGAAAAAGGGACATAGTTTTAGTTTTTTCTTCATCAATCACACGCAATTTTCATCTCATGACTGTTGCAAATTGAATGTTAACAAATATAACAGACTATCATTCTGAGCCCAGCATTTTTCATTCTTGTCCCAATTATTTTTGCCCACTACTGTCTATTGATATGTAAAACACTTTATCAAATCAGCAATTAGTGATCAATAATAACATCTAGTAAACATCATTTATTTCTTGACCAGAAATCTGTAGAACAATGCTATACCTGACTCCAGCTGGGCTCCTCCACTTGTTCCTGTTTGGAAGTCCCAGGTTGGACATCGGAAGCCTCAGCTGGGGTGGAAGGAAGAGTGGAAGGAAGGGCTGAGAGGGATTCCCTGACTTCAGTGTGGTCTGACAGAAAACGCAGTCCCTCATAGTACCACAGCCTGGGGACATAAATGTCATCTGCTGCAGCTCCGCATCTCCGGGAATCCTGGACCTTCTTGCGCTCCCTAAGATAAGTGCTCCTCAGGCCACCAATTTTGGCTTTTAAATAGGGGATGGTTGCTGTGGGGACAACCAGCGTCACCAACTCCAGCAGTTTCTCCAGCGCTGCCTGCCTCTTTTGTTTATGATTATAATGTGGGTGTTTGACATGCCATAGACAGGGCAGCTCCCTGTATTTGTCTATGAACAGGGGGAGGAAGTTGTGGTCATTGAAGCCATCCATTTTCTCTGCAAGACACAAGACAAAGATAAATGTAAGTAAGATCCCTCTCTTTTTCTTTCCCTTTCATTTTTTTTTCTTTTTCCTGATGTACTTGCGATATTACCTGTACAAGCTAGACAACCAATTTGTATATGTCTTTATGTCTTTGTGTCTTATAAGAAAAATTTGAATAAAAATAAATTTAAAAAAAAAAAAAGATCCCTCGCGCTATCAAAGTGAATATATGCTAATCTGATAAGTTGCAGCTAGATCTAAAGTGTATAAATGCACCTAAATGGTATAAAGTAAATAATGATCAGCACAGCTTGATATATATAAAATATTACCAATAAGCGGTAAATGATGTGCAAAATCGCTAATTGCGATTATGCAAATTGCTAGTGATGCTGTGCAATATAACTGAAGCAACAGTAGCCCTACGTTCAATGTAGATGAATACTAAAGTGCCTGTGTTGTAACAAAACCACATAATGATGCTGTGTTAAAAAAAAAAAAAATCGCTAAAAAACAACAATAAACAGTGCTGAACAAACCAATCTTAGTATGTGCATGTAGTGTTGTGCAAATGCAATAGTGTTTCTGGGTATTAATATACTAATGTAAACCCATAGTATATATTAATGTGCCAATAGCCCTATGTTCAGTGTACTTAAACACAGAATGACTATGTTGCAACTGTGCAAAAACGCAGGATGCTGCTATGTAAAATCGGTAAGTATAGGCTAATCAGATAAGTTGCAGCTAGATCCAAAGTGTGTAAATGCACTTAAATGGTATAAAGTAAATGATATTCAGTGCGATAAATGGTGTACAAATTACAAATTACATAATCACAATTAGCGATTTTGTACACCATTTATCGCTTATTGTTAAATATTCCATATATATCATTAAACTGCGCTGAATATCATTTACTTTATACCATTTAAGTGCATTTACACACTCTGGATCTAGCTGCAACTTATCTGATTGTCCTATACTTACCAATTTTACATAGCAGCATCATGCGTTTTAGCACAGTTGTAACATAGTCATTCTGTGTTTATGTACACTGAACATAGGGCTATTGGCACTTTAATATATACTATGGGTTTACATTAGTATATTAATACCCAGAAACACTATTGCATTTGCACAACACTACATGCACATACTCAGATTGGTTTGTTCAGCACTGTTTATTGTTGTGTTTTTTAGCGATTTTTACACAGCATCATTATGCGGTTTTGCACAGTTACAACATAGACACTTTAGTATTCATCTACAATGAACATAGGGCTACTGTTGTTTCAGTTATTTTGCACAGCATCACTAGCAATTTGCATAATCGCAATTAGCAATTTTGCACATCATTTATCGCTTATTGTTAATATTTTATATATATCATCAAGCTGCGCTGATTATTATTTACTTTAATACACAAGACAAACCCTAATGTCAGGCTAAAGTCTCCTAATCTTGTTCCAATATAGGCCTCAATCTCTAAGCAGTATAGGCCCAAGTTTAAATGTTACCTTCGTTATCACAATCGGCGCTTCCGATACTCCTTCCTCCGCTCACAGATTGTGCGTGTTATGATTTATATACACAGTGCATGCGTGAAACTCCGCGCGCCCCTGATGTTCTTTCTAGTCTATTCCCCGCCCCTTCTCGTTCGGCGCAGTGGGGGAAGAGCACATGGTGGAGACACAACAGGTGCGTGCTAATTACAGCAAAGATGAGGAGGGGGAAAGCCCGGAGCCAGAAACGTCACAATCCCGGAGGAGACGATTTAAGGCATCAAATATGGCCTTTGTAGAGATGTTGGAGATGGTCGACATATTGAAAAGGGCCGACTATGATGAGAAGTATGGACCTTACCCCAACCCCAATGTCAGAAAGGCCAAGATCATGGCGAAAGTTGTGAAGAGTCTGCACAGGAATTTTGGGGTACGGCGATCCAAGGATCAGCTCAGGAAGCGGTGGCCGGACCTCAAATTAAGGGAGAACGAGCAGTACAGAAAGATCCGGAGAGTGCTGCAAAAAAGTAAGTAGTTGTCCTGTGTTCCTATTTGTTATTCTTATAACGTTTGTGCTGCTTCATGTGCTTGTCTTTACTGTTGTACAGTTTAAAATGGCAACTTTCATGTTCATGAACACATTATTCGTTCGTAGGAAACATTGTTAGTTCGGCCAATAAAACACCATGTTTTGTCCAGATGCAGTTCAATACATTTTTTCTGGCCTACTTCTCTTAAAATAATTTTGGTGTCTAGATGGGTTTGTAACTACAATGAAATGCAAACTAGATTCTGTGTAAGGAGAGGACACTCAGCAGCTGTTTACACATCTGGACACTGGAGCACTAGTGTGGGACACAAGAACACCCTTTTTATTAGGGGGCCCACACAGGGGCTCCAGTGTATACTATAGGGGTGACTCCATCTGTGAAGCTTGTACAAAACAGGTAAGTATTCAAGCTTGACAAAGGAAAACAATATTTCTTCATTTTGGAACTCTGCCAAAATAGACAATTGTACCCCACTTCCAAGCAATGTTTCATATTCCTATCTCTGCCATCAAATATCTGTGTGCTAAGTATACCTTTTTTTTTGTTTACATAGGGGAGAAAAGACTCGGAAGACACCACTCATCAGAGACCACAGACCCCCCACCTCATGAAGAAGGGGAAATGCCACAAAGCCAAGCAGAGCAGGAGAAGGAAGGAGACGTGGTGGAAATAGTCACCACAACAGGTGAGTGTCTGCGACCACAGGCTCAGGTAAGAGATGGATGCCGGCATATTTATAATACATAATGTGGTTTTTTTTCTATATTTTTAGGTGATCGTGATGTTGTGGATGAAGGTCATTTCACCAGTGGAAGTGCCCAGATCCTGATCGGGGAGATCATGGGGTGTAATAGGGACTTGCAAAACATCAATGATGTTCAAAACAAACTGAAGACCATCATTGATGTTTTAGGGAGAGTTTAAAACCCCTAGAAATCCCAAACGTATTTGTGCTTTTTTGTCATGAAAATTTATCGAACTTTTTTTAACATATTTTCGTAAAGCCAAATTTTGAAGATGCACACAGTGTGTCAACATGTGCTATCTGCCATCACGGGAGATCAATGTATGCGTTTTGGCGGTGCAACCCCTTCCTCAATAATAAAGTAGCTGAGAGGAAGGGGTTGCACTCACAAAACACGTCCCTTGATCCCCCATGATGGCAGCTAGCACATGTTGACATTCGGCAATTTGTGCGCATCTTCAAAATTTGGCTTTTCCAGGGGTGACTTCACCCCATCTGAACGCAATATCAAACACAGTTTATAAATACTCATGTCTGATACTGCCTTCAATTTCGATAAAAGTGGAACTTTGTAAGTTCCAGATTTGTGTATTTCTTGTTGGTTTGAAACATGTCTGTTTTACCTTAAAAGGACATTTCTACTTTTATTAATGTGACCTAAAAATTTGTTATACAACAAACATGTTGGTTTGTTTTAAAAGTGCACATGTGATTGTGCTTGTATTAAAAAGATTGAGAATCACCAATGTGTGGCTTCTTCTTTCAATGCTCAAAAGCATTTTTTGTGTTAAAATTGGTGTTTTCAGTGACAATATGGGCTATTTACTAAAGGCAAATCCACTTTGCACTACAAGTGCAGTTTCTGTGCAGTCTCAAGTGCACTTGTAGTGCAAAGTGTCTTTGCCTTTAGGAAATAACACCCAACAGTGCTTTATAATTTTACAGAATCACGCCATTTTCACGACTCCCCAAATTTCTGTCATGGTCAGCTAAAAGAAACACAAGCAGTAAATGTAAGCAAATATTTGTTCAGTTAAAAAAACATTTTCATTTAAAAAAATGTCTCAGACATTGTCTAGCATATTGATGGCCCCCCTACCCGCAAAGTATTCCATGTATCTTATACGGATCTCGCGGGCACTCAGGGGGGGCAAGCCAGGACGGCCATCTTCAAGCGCCATCAGGGTTGGCTCATTGAGATTCATTCCAGATTCAGGCCCAAACTGAGCCAGTATAGTTCACAGAATTTCTTCTTAAAAAGTTGTGGAGAACACAGCAAGCCAGGATGATGTGATTGAGTTTATACTCCGCCATGTGTATCGGTTTAAGAAATAGGCGGAACCGGCTGGCCATTATTCCAAACGTGTTTTCCACCACTCTTCTGGCTATGGCCAGCCAGTAATTAAAAACCCTCTGGTCCAGGTTGAGGGTCCTCATCCTCATAGGGAATGGCCGCATAAGATGGTCCCCCGGCGAAAACGCTTCATCCACAACGAAGACGAATGGGAGTCCTTCCGCATTGTCTTCTGGAAGTGGCAAGTCCAAGCTTCCATTCTGGTGACGGCTGTAGAACTCCCTGTGGGCGATGACTCCACCATCTGACATCCGGCCATTCTTCCCCACGTCCACATTCCACATACAGGAACTCGTAAGTAGCCGACACCACCGCCAACATCACAATACTATTGAACCCCTTGTAGTTGTAATAGTATGACCCTGAGTTGGGTGGTGGGACGATGTGAACGTGTTTCCCATCAATTGCCCCTCCGCAGTTAGGAAAGTCCCACCTCTGGGCAAAGTGGGAGGCCACAGTCTGCCATTTCTGTGGGTTGGAAGGAAACCAGGGAGTCAAACAAGAAAAAAAAATAATCATTTTGCACATTAACATGGAAAGCAGATTAGACACAAACATTCTTGGCCAACATCAGTATTACATTTTTTTTAGGGAGTATTTAAAGACAAAGGTATAAAGTCCACCTATCAGATCCCCCCCCTCTCATGGGCCATTTAAATAAATTTATGGGGGGGAGATGTTTTGGACCGGTAACCCTCTCCACTTCATAGAGAGATGAATTTCTAAATAATGTGTAGTACTTTGGCCAGCACCTCCTTACTTACACTATTGGCAGCCCACTGCACAGTTAAGAAGTGTCATAATACAAAGATATAAATACACACTGTACACATTTTAGCACATTTTTACATTCTGCTATTACCTATCAAGATAATAATAAGATACAAAAACTTTGAACATTACCATTTGAAAGTATTCAGGCAGGCCCTTGCACTACATGCTTTGGGGAATTCATCCATAAATATGACCACAAAAGAGGTGGGTATAGTGTGTATAGGTTTGGCAAAGTCAGCAGATAGAGGATTGAGGATAGATAGAGGATTGGTATCAGCTGAGTTAGCAGTTGGGGGGAGGGAGGGTTCAAAATGATTTTGGGACCCAAAAAAAAGCCTCTGGCACTCTGCCAGAATTTCCAGCAAAAATCACAATTTACAAGATTTTAGGGGGTATTTAGGGTACAGCACTACTATGGAGCTGACAAAATACATTAAGTGACTATACGAGGTGAATATAGGCCCAGGAGAGCATGCTGGGGAGGTAAGTGAAGGCAAATATGTATGAAGGACAAAAAAAAAATTACATAAAATTCCAGCATGCATGTGGACAAAGGGGACATTCACAGCATATTACAATCATGGTAATTAGGGAATGAGGAAAGAAATACAATACATTAGCAAACATTCTATACAATAAAACGTGATGTTAAAGGATAAAAATCTTACCTTTAATATACTCCTTCTGCAGGACCTGGATGATGACAGAACAGGTCTCTGGGATAATGAATCCCAGAGCCTGGGGGGAGATGCCTGTCGAGAACTTGAGGTCCTGCAGGCTTCTCCCCGTCACCAAGTACCGCAGGGTGGTGACGAGCCTCTGCTCCGGAGTGATGGCTTGCCTCATGCAGGTATCCTGCCTGCTGATATAGGGGGTCAGCAAAGCCAACAAACGGTGAAATACGGGGTCCGTCATCCTGAGAAAGTTCATGAAATCATCAGGATTATTCTCACGGATCTCACGGAGCAAAGGCATGTGACAGAATTGGTCACGCTGGAGCAACCAATTCTTGGTCCATGAACTCCTCCCCACCCTGTTCATGGACTGGGCTTGTGTCAAAGTAAAGACCCCAACACCAAGCCCCCGCACAGCACGAACTCTATGATGAGCATGTATACGCAACATGGCTAGAAAACGGTCGGCTGCTCAGAACGAAGTAACAGAACGCACTGAAGAACAGCAAGGTCTGTGAAGAGCGACCTGAAAATCAGTAACGAACGAACAAGAACACAATGACAAGTCAAGCGTAACTCGCTGCACGCACTGAAGACCAGATACAAACCCACAAGCATAAACTGAACAGCAAAAATACGATCTGAAAGCCACGAGTCTGAAAAAGCGCGAATAGTCTCTCACCAAACTTTTACTAACATGAGATTAGCAAAAGGAGCCCAAAGGGTGCCGCGCTTAGTACTGAACTGCCCATTTATAGTCTCGTCGTACGTGGTGTATGTGACCGCGTTCTTGGCGTTCAGAAATTCCGACAACTTTGTGCGACGGTGTGTATGCAAAACAAGTTTGAGCCAACATCCGTCGGAAAAAATCCATTGAATTTGTTGTCAGAATGTCCGATCGTGTGTACAGGGCATTAGAGATGAGTACACCATGTACACTGACACCGCAACTGTTCTCCAGTTAGCTCCCAGTTCCCCATGACTCTGTAATCTGCATTTAGGAGGGATGCTGAGCTCTGTCCACATCCACCTGTCCAACACTTTCCACTATTCCCCAGTAGCGAAGTGGGCCCTGCCGTGCATTTTGCGTGGGCTCCACACATGCACTTAACTTGACTCTTAAATCTTCATACCTCTGTACAAGATGGGAACCTTATCGGTGCAAATCCGCTCCTGTTGCTATGGGAGACAGAGCGCTTGCGAAAGGAGTGCCAACAACATCTCCCTCGCTGCTAGGGGCCAATCCAACTATAACAGGTACACTCAATCAGCAGGCTGCTTGTTAATTTCCTTTACCCAAGGCAACCACATGTGTCTTCACATTACTCCACTCTAGACAGGTGCAATTCGTTTAGTTACAAATTCGTTTTTTAACAAATTTAGACAAATTTGTTCGTTCGGAAATATCCAAATTTTTTCATTTCCAATTTTTTCTGAATATTCATAAATTCGTAAATTCAGAAATTCAGAAATTCGGAAATTCAAAAATTTGAAATTCGAAAATCCAAAAATAAGATGAAAATCTGAAAATTTGAAAATCGGAAATAATAACTAACTAATAATAACTTAAATATTACTAACTATTAAATCATAGGTATTGGAATTTCCTTTCAAATTTGGCTGTTAGTGAACGTAACAAATACAAATTTATCTGAAGTTACGAATTATTCATAATAAAGAATGCCGTATGTAAATGAATGGAACATAACGAATTTATAATAATAAATAATAATAATAAAAACGTATTATTATTTATTATTATTTTGTCCCGTTACATTTGTTTAGATGCAGCATTCATTATTTCGGATAATTCGTAACTTCAGATAAATTTGTATTCATTACGTTCTCTAACAGCCAAATTTGAAAGGAAATTCCAATAAGTATAAGTAAACCCACTTTAAAAAAAAACAAAAAACTAACACCTGCAAGACAAAGGCAAAATGAGCTAGTATGGATAGCATACTAGTTCATTATGTAGTACTCACCTGAGATCGAAGCCCTCGCTGCGGTGCCCATAAACCGCTCCGGCGGCCAACATCACTCCAGGGAGTTATTTCCGGGTATCCCGGCTCCGGCGCTGTGATTGGCCGGATCCTTGATGACGCCACTCCCGCACATGCGCGTGGTAATGGCACACTCACTGGAGCAATGGCACATACGTGCCATTGTTTCAGTTTGTGTCAGTGCGCATGTGCCGATGACGTCGGCACATGCAAATACAGGGCATATCTCCTAAACCGTGCAGGTTTAGGAGATATCCTGGGTAGCTACAGGTAAGCCCTATTATAGGCTTACCTGTAGCACAAAGTGGTCTGTAAGGGTTTACAACCCCTTTAAAGAAGAAGTACAGCCAAAGCTCATTTGGCTGTACTTCTCCTGTGGATCATAGGAGTGCAGTTCATTCTGCACTCCTATGACTCGTTTTCAGCAGAGAGCGGGCTGAAGTCCACTGTCGGCACCCGGCACAGAGCCTGATCTGGCTGCTCCCACCCTCTACACAGTCCAGTGAGCGAGGGGGAAGGCGAGCAGAGCAGACAGCGGTGACTGACAGTCACCAGCCCTCTGCTCATGGAGCTCTGAGAACCGAGCGACTGGCAGTTTTTTGATCGCTCGGTTCTCAGTCTTAGAACCGGAGGGGGACCGAACAGATGCCGCATTGGAATGATGCACCTAGGTAAATATGAATCTTCAAAAAAAAATGTTTCCCATGCTTCTCTTTTAACCACTTAAGGACCATAAGAATTTTCACCTTTAATAACCAGGCCAGTTTTTGCAATACGGCATTGTGTCGCTTTAACTGACAATTAAGGGGTCGTGCGATGCTGTACCCAAACAAAATTGACGTCCTTTTTTTCCCACAAATAGAGATTTCTTTTGGTGGTATTTGATCATATCTGCATTTTTTATTTTTTGCACTATAAACAAAGCGACAATTTTGAAAAAAATTTTTTTTTTACTTTTTGCTATAATACATATCCAAAAGAAATATATAAAAAAAAAAACTTATTCATCAGTTTAGGCTGATATATATTCTACATATTTTTGGTAAAAAAAATTGCAATAGGCATATATTGATTGGTTTGCGCAAAGGTTATTGCATCTACAAACTATGGGATATTTTTAGGGACTTTTTAAAATAGTTTTTACTGGTAATGGCGGCGATCTGCGTTTTTTAGCAGGACTGCGACAAATCTGACCCCAAATGACACTTTTTGGGGACCAGTGACATTATTACATTGATCAGTGCTATAAAAATGCACTGATCAATGTAAAAATAACACTGACAGGAAAGGGGTTAACACTAGGGGCTGAGCAAGGGGTTAACTGTGTTCCCTAGGTGTGTTCTAACTGGAGGGTGGGTGGGCTGCCTGGGACATGACAGAGATCACTGCTCCCAATGACTGGGAACAGTACATCTCTGTCAAGTCATCTGTCAGAATGGGGATCCACCTTGTTTACAATGGCAGAGGCAGATCCCCATTCTGGCTCTGTACTAGGCGATCGCGGGTCATCAAGTCCGCCCAACCAGCGGGCACGCTCCTGCAGTGTGCAGTGGGCGCAAAACTGATCAAATCACTGGTGCAAAATAATGGGAAGCCTGAAAACATGACCTGTTGGGGCGCCTTGAGGACTGGATTTGAGAAACACTGGTCTATGACAGTGTTTCTCAACTCCAGTCCTCAAGGCGCCCCAACAGGTCATGTTTTCAGGCTTCCCATTATTTTGCACAGGTGATTTGACAAGTTTCACTGCCTTAGTAATTACCACAGCCGTTTCATCTGAGGGACATCCTGAAAACATGACCTGTTGGGGCGCCTTGAGGACTGAAGTTGAGAAACACTGATCTAGGGAACCAAATACACTAACTGGGATGCTAGGAGTAGTTCCCACACTTGACCTGTTGGCGGCTGTAAAGTATAACATAATCATAGAGAACAGGGAAATTCACCTGCAACGCAAATAGTGCAATACAGTGAATATGAATGCAATAACTTGCAGTTCCATGGGAAAGGGGAGTAACACAACTCTATTATCATAACTCCCAACTTTTTGAGATGGGAATGAGGGACACCTATCAGCAAAAGTATACAGGCATAGGACACACTCCTTGCCACGCCCCCTTAAGGGAGAATTATACAAAAAAACATGATTGGTTAAACCAACAAATGCCTTTTTTACCACTACTGTTCCTTTATATTGGCTTTTGGAATTTACAAATTCAGCAATTTAGAAATTAGATGAAAGGTTTAGCCCTGAAAACACTTTAGGATAGATAAAATGTGCATTTTATAAACATCTGTATAGATCAGACCAAAATGAGGGACAAATGAGGACGAATGAGGGACAGAGGGACATTTCTCCAAATCAGGGACAGTTGGGAGCTATGTATTATGGGTTTGTCTGTAGCTGATCCGGTAGCTGGTCACTGGTATTCCCAGGCAGGTTCATCAAGGGTATGGCTCGATGAGGTCTGGAGGCTCAGGTGGCTGAAGGCAATGCCACCCATTGGAAAAGCAGTACCTTGACGTCTCCTGGCACCGCATGCACCACAGTGAATGGGGCTTAAGTAGAAGCTGAATGTTCTTGTGCTCTCCCCCAGAGGCCTGCATGCAAGGCATAGCAAAATAAGACTCAGCATCTGGTTACATCTTATGTGCCTAGTCATTGCTGTCAGGCAGGGTCTTTCTGAGCACCAGAGAGCAAGAAGCAATAGTTTTATGGCCACTGGATTGTGGGAAAAAGAATTAAAAGGGGCCTGCACCCACTGCTGATCAATTTGCGTGAAGAGGGAGACAACAACACCACCTTCATCATCTCCTTCTAGTGTTGATAAACAGACTCTACAAGATATGGCATGAAATTTAGATAATGCAAAAGCTAACACAAATTTGCAAGTGTACACGCATTCACAATTTTTACTTTTCATATTCTTAGTGTCTGCATAAAAAAATTATACTTTAGTTCTGCCTTTTTAACACTCAAGTACAGGGCCAAATATCCCAACATAAAAGAAAACTTCCATAGTACTATAACCCATCAAAAAAAGAGAGAAATCGGGCCATCCAATTGTCTGTTAATGTAGCAGTATAAGAAATCCAATGGAGAAAATAATAATAGATTGCAAGGCAGACTGTCTTCAAATTGATCTTTGAAGTCGTTGGCATACAAGCAAAAAGAATGAAGCTGCACTCCGGATCTGTAAGCCACTATCTACAGTATAAAAGCTGCAAATCTGTTGCACTTAAGCTATATAATTCACAAATAGCAGCTAACACAATATTGCTGGGTACAATATCACAAAAGTGAGTACACCCCTCACATTTTTGTAAAGATTTTATTATATCTTTTCATGTGACAACACTGAAGAAATGATACTTTGCTACAATGTAAAGTAGTGAGTGTACAGCTTGTATAACAGTGTACATTTGCTGTCCCCTCAAAATCACTCAACACACAGCCATTAATGTCTAAACCGCTGGCAACAAAAGTGAGTACACCCCTCCCAGGTGTCATATGACTCGTTAGTGTTACAAGGTTTCAGGTGTGAATGGGGAGCAGGTGTGTTAAATTTGGTGTTTTCGCTCTCACTCTCTCATACTGGTCACTGGAAGTGCAACATGGCACCTCATGGCAAAGAACTCTCTGAGGATCTGAAAAAAAGAATTGTCGCTCTACATAAAGATGGCCTAGGCCAGTGATGGGGAACCTTGGCGCCCCAGATGTTTTGGAACTACATTTCCCATGATGCTCAACTACACTGCAGAGTGCATAAGCATCATGGGAAATGTAGTTTCAAAACATCTAGGGTGCCAAGGTTCGCCATCACTGGCCTAGGCTATAAGAAGATTGTCAAGACCCTGAAACTAAGCTGCAGCACAGTGGCCAAGACCATACAGCGGTTTAACAGAACAGGTTCCACTCAGAACAGGCCTCGCAATGGTTGACCAAAGAAGTTGGCACTGGGGAGATAAAGTTCATTGAGGGAACCATGAATGCAAACATATACTGTGCCATACTGAAGCAGAGAATGATCCCCCTCCCTTCGGAAACTGGACCAGAGGACAGTATTGCAACATAATAACGACCCCAGACACAACTCCAAGACAACCACTGCTGTGCTAAAGAAGCTGAGGGTAAAGATGATGGATTGACCAAGCATGTCTCCAGACCTAAACCCTCTTGAGCACCTTGGGGCATCCTCAAACGGAAGGTGGGGGAGTGCAAGGTCTCTAAGATCCACCAGCTCCGTGATGTCGTCATTGAGGAGTGGAAGAGGACTCCAGTGGCATCCTGTGAAGCTCTGGTGAACTCCATGCACAAGAGGGTTAAGGCAGTGCTGGAAAATAATGGTGGCCACACAAAATATTGAAACTTTGGGCCCAATTTGGACATTTTCACTTAGGGGTGTACTCACTTTTTTTGTTAGCGGTTTAGACATTAAAGGCTGTGTTGAGTAATTTTGAGGGGGCAGCAAATTTACACTGTTATACAAGCTGTACACTCACTACTTTACATTGTAGCAAAGTGTCATTTCTTCAGTGTTGTCACATTACAAAAATGTGAGGGGTGTACTCACTTTTGTGAGATACTGTGTATGGATATATATATATATATATATATATATATATATATATATATATATATATATAAATGTTGCATGTGAACGAAAGGTGAAATTCTGCAGATTACACATTACTGGGGCTCTTTAACCTGCCTTGCTAAATAAGCCACTGACTATTGAATTGTTTTATTATTTACCTCTCTGTGTTGATTGCAGTTAAAAATCCCCATATTCCTCCTATTGGTAAGGTGCCAAATGCACACAGAATCCTATGGAAGTCTAAGATCTGTTGGAGGGAATGCAGCGGTCTATCCCCCTATAGCGGAACTGTCACCTGATATTGATTTTCTGTAAGTCTCGCTAATTTGAAAACCATCTCATTACATTTTACAGCTATAGACTGCACCGAAAGCCTCACTGATACATATCAACAGTTTCCTATTTCATGTCAGCTCTTTTCAATATCATTGAGCTTTGATGCAGATGGTTAAGTCTAGGATTTGTTCTGGGTGGTGGACAATCGATGGCTTGGCTATACTCCAAACAGACTGAAGGTATCAGGTATCAGGTAACTCTGAACAAAACTTTTTCCTAGTCTTGGATAGAGTAAAAAAGGGTTAGAATCCCTATCAGGTGTTACCACTATTGTCCCCGCTGGGGAGAAGTAATTCACTATTGGTCCTTGTGACCATTATGGGCGAAGGTAGGGAGGATACAAAATATCTTCAGTTGTCCCCAGATGGGAAGGAATTGTCAGAAAAATCTGCCAATGGGGACACCTGTTTTGTGGATAGTTGTCAGTGGAAGAAATAAGCTCTTACATTGGTGGTCAGTAAGATGAAGTGCCTCCAGCATTGGTGCAGATGAAAAGAACAATGCCTCTTACATTGGTGGTCAGTGTTTGGGAGAATGTTTTCTTATACTGGTATTAGTGTACACAGGTTACCCTGTACATTGGTGTCCATGGAAGTAGTGTATGCTCCTTCCATTGTTGTCATTGGGAGTAGTGCATGCCCCTTGCATTGGTATCATTGGGAGTTGTGTATACCCCTACATTGGTGCCAGGGGGAGTATTGCATGCCCTTTACATTGAAGTCATTATCAATAGTGTATGCCCCTTACATTGGTCTTAATTATAGTAGAGTGTATTTTTTTTCATTGGTGTCAGTAGGAGTAGTGTATATTTCTTACATTGGTGTCAGTGGGAGCAGTATATACCCTTACATTGATGTCAGTGGGGGTATCGTATGTCTCTTACTTTGGTGTCAGTAGGCTTAGTGTATATCCTTTACATTGGTGTCAGTGGGAGTACTGTATATCCCTTATATGGGTGTCAGTGGAAGTAGTGTATGTCCCTTACATTGGTGTCAGTAGGAGTAGTGTATGTTTCTTACACTGGTGTCACAGGGAGTAATATATACCCCTTACACTGATGTCAGTGAGGGTATTGTATGATCCTTTACTTTAGTGTCCTTTAGTGACAGTAGGAGGAATGCATATCCCTCACATTGCTGTCAGTGGGAGTAGTGTATGTTCTTTAAATTGGTGGCAGTGGGAATGGTTTATGTCCCTTATATTTGTGTCTGGTGATAGTAGAGTGTGTTTCTTACATTTGTGTCAGTAGGAGTAGTGTATGTTTCTTACATTGGCGTCAGTAGGAGTAGTATATACTCCTTACATTGGTGTCAGTGGGAGCAGTATATGCCCCTTGCCTTGATGTAAGTGGGAGTATTGTATGTCTGTTTGTGTCAGTAGGAGTCATGTGTATCCCTTACATTGGTGTCAGTAGGAGTAGTATATATCCCTTACATTGGTGTCAGTAGGAGTAGTGTATATCCCTTACATTGGTGTCAGTGGGTGTAGTGTATGTCCTTTACATTGGTGTCAGTGGGAGTAGTATAAATCTCTTACATTGGTGTCAGTGAGAGTATTATATATTCCTTACATTGGTGTCAGTGGGAGCAGTGTATATCCTCTACATTAGTGTCAGTGGGTGTAGTGAGTGTTCTTTAAATTGGTGTCAGTGGTAGTAGTGTATGTCCTTTACACACACTACTTCCACTGACACCAACGTCAGTGAAAGTAAGGTACTGTATGTCCTTTACAATGGTGGGAGTGGAAGTAGTGGATATCCTCATACAACCAGCTGCTGAAGCAAGCTTTTGGGGAAAAAAAGCCTGTTTAGTCCCAAGTTGAACAGACCTTCTTGTAACCCACACAAGTCCAAAGTTCAATTCAAACCAGCAGTTTGAGCCCTGATGAAGGTGGGACCTCATAGCCCCTGAAACAAGTTGGCTAGTTGCCTTGGAACTTCTCTGATTAAATAAATATTCTTGATCTCCTAAATCTCTGGTGTGGGTCTCTTGTTCTCATTACACCTTCCTTACTATGGGGCCATTGGGGTCAAGCACTGATGTGCAGGAGATCAATCCACACAACAAGGCCTATTGGGAAGATCAGTGCAGTTAGGGGATTTGGCCTGGTGGCAGATTTTAGGGTGTGAATTGAAGTCAGAAAACCCACCATTACCCCATTCAGAAAGTATTAAAGCCCCCCCCCCCCAATTAGCATATTAGTCGTGGGCCTAATATTCTCAGAAGCAGATCCCAAGAATGGCTCTATACTTCTTCTATACCATTTTCCTATAAGCAGATCACATCCCTGTATATATCTAAAGTCCAATAAAAAATATAAATTAGAGACTCCCTCTTTAATATGCTATGATGCAAGAAATACTGTTCCTGGCCCTTCTGTCGCCAACCCTTAAATAACGTCCCCTCTGTCAGCAATACAAAGAGGCCCTTTTTATGGCTAAATCATTGTCCATACAGACACATGTATTTCTTGCTGTGTTAATGGACCTTTTCTTATTTACTAAATGGGCAGAGGGAGGGCAGCACAGCCAATAGGCAGGTACGGATTAGCATATTTAATCCTAGTCAGCCACAATGTGTTACAGTCCATTCATCACTGGCGTGCATTGTAATCATTCGGATGGATTTTCTGACCGCTCTCCCGGATAATGCTCCCGCTGCCCTGTCTTGTTCTTCACACTAATTACATTATTAAACAAGGAATTGACAGCGAATGAATCACAGTGCTTTGCTGCTTATACCTAATAAACTGTAGCAATCAATTTCTTCAGTTAGGGACCAGACGTTTTTCTTGAAGAGAACCTGTCATCAAAAAGTCATCTGGACTTAGGGTAGGTCAAAATTAAAGCCTACTCTGGAGGGAGAAGATTTGGTACTGTTTAGTCACGCAGAGGGGATGGTAAAATTATGAATATAGTGGAAGAAGAGACAGTTGGTGCTCCAACATGATCTGCTCCATAAAATACAGAATGCTCCTCTACTGGGCTTCTTTGGACTTTTCCATTTAAATTACTAGACACTTAAAGGATAATAGTATGCCTCCATCTTTCCCATAGATATAGTCCACTGTATACTTCAGTTCAGTCAACAACCACCTCTACTGGCTGAATCCTATGGGCATGATGTGTTATGCAGAGTATTGAAATAATGCGATGGAAGCAGAGAATACTTTACTTTCATGGAGGATATCTTTATCATGCAACAGAAAGCAGGAATATAAGAGAACACTGAGGAAAGCAAAATGCTTCCTCTGATTACATTACCATAGATTCACACTATAATACTACAACACCACCTGCTGCATAGATAAGTTTAATGCATACAGTATATTGTCAGTTTATAAGCAACCATGCTGTTGTTCTTTCCAACACCCCTTCTCAACGGCATGTGCTTTGTGAAATTATAATTATTCAGCTTGTGAACTATCTGATTATAATCCCCTTTTTGTTCAAAACAAGTTATAATGTCATCAACATAGATAAGGATGTACAGTGGTGAAGCAAAGTATTCAGACCCCCTTAAATTTTTCACTCTTTGTTATATTGCAGCCGTTTGCTAAAATCATTTAGGTTAATTTTTTCCTCATTAATGTACACACAGCACCCCATATTGACAGAAAAACACAGAATTGTTGACATTTTTGCAGATTTATTAAAAACGAAAAACTGAAATATGACATGGTCCTGAGTATTCAGACCCTTTGCTGTGACACTCATATATTTAACTCAGGTGCTGTCCATTTCTTCTGATCCTTGAGATGGTTCTACACCTTCATTTGAGTCCAGCTGTGTTTGATTATACTGATTGGACTTGATTAGAGAAGCCACACACCTGTCTATATAAGAACTTACAGCTCACAGTGCATGTCAGAGCAAATGAGAATTATGAGGTCAAAGGAACTGCCTGAAGAGCTCAGAGACAGAATTGTGGCAAGGCACAGATCTGGCCAAATTTACAAAAACATTTCTGCTGCACTTAAGGTTCCTAAGAGCACAGTGGCCTCCATAATCTTTAAATGGAAGACGTTTGGGACGACCAGAACCCTTCCTAGAGCTGGCCGTCCGGCCAAACTGAGCTATCGGGGGAGAAGAGCCTTGGTGAGAGAGGTAAAGAAGAACCCAAAGATCGCTGTGGCTGAGCTCCAGAGATGCAGTAGGGAGATGGGAGAAAGTTGTAGAAAGTCAACCATCACTGCAGCCCTCCACCAGTTGGGGCTTTATGGCAAAGTGGCCCGACGGAAGCCTCTACTCAGTGCAAGACACATGAAAGCCTGCATGGAGTTTGCTAAAAAAACACCTGAAGGACTCCAAGATAGTGAGAAATAAGATTCTCTGGTCTGATGAGACCAAGATAGAACTTTTTGGCCTTAATTCTAAGCAGTAAGTGTGGAGAAAACCAGGCACTGCTCATCACCTGTCCAATACAGTCCCAACAGTGAAGCATGGTGGTGGCAGCATCATACTGTGGGGGTGTTTTTCAGCTGCAGGGACAGGACGACTGGTTGCAATCAAGGGAAAGATGAATGCGGCCAAGTACAGGGATATCCTGGACGAAAGCCTTCTCTGAGTGCTCAGGACCTCAGACTGGGCCGAAGGTTTACCTTCCAACAAGACAATGACCCTAAGCACACAGCTAAAATAATGGAGTGGCTTCACAACAACTCCGTGACTGTTCTTGAATGGCCCAGCCAGAGCCCTGACTTAAACCCAATTGAGCATCTCTGGAGAGACCTAAAAATGGCTGTCCACCAACGTTTACCATCCAACCTGACAGAACTGGAGAGGATCTGCAAGGAGGAATGGCAGAGGATCCCCAAATCCAGGTGTGAAAAACTTTTTGCCAAAAAGACTCATGGCTGTATTAGATCAAAAGGGTGCTCCTACTAAATACTGAGCAAAGGGTCTAAATACTTAGGACCATGTGATATTTCAGTTTTTCTTTTTTAATAAATCTGCAAAAATGTCAACAATTCTGTGTTTTTCTGTCAATATGGGGTGCTGTGTGTACATTAATGAGGAAAAAAATTAACTTAAATGATTTTAGCAAATGGCTGCAATATAACAAAGAGTGAAAAATTTAAGGGGGTCTGAATACTTTCCGTCCCCACTGTATATCCATCTGTCTTCTTGATTCTTGGAGTAGAGACAGGAGTCTGTTTTACTTCTTGAGAATCCCTCTCTGGTAAGCACTTTGTTCACTTTCTCATTTCACATCCCTGCAGATTGCTTAAGACCATAGATACTCTTCTGAAGTTTACACACAAGGTTGTCTCCTTGCTCAAACCCTGGTGGTTGCTCCATGTAGAGGTCTTCCTTAATGTCTCCAGATAGGAAAGCAGTATTAACGTCTAGGTGTTTGACTTGCATGCCCTTCCCGGCTGAAACGCTAAGAAGCACTCTGATGGTGGGGTGTTTTTCGACAGGAGCTAATGTTTCATCATCATCTTCACCGAATTTCTGGGAGTAACCCTTGGCAACTAGTCTGGCTTTGTATTTGTGGATATTCCCTTCTGCGTCTGACTTTACTTTGAAAGTCCACTTACTTTCTATAGTTTTGCGGTTAGTAGGGAGCTCTGTTAGTGTCCAGGTTTTATTTTCTTAAAGTGATTTTAATTCTTATTCTGCTGCCTTCCTCCATTTATTGGCTTCACGTTTTGGCAGTTTTTCTATGTCCTACTAGGACAGTGGTTCTCAACTTGGGGGTTGAATAACGATTTGCCAGGGGTCACCGAATCCTGGGCAGTTACTGAAGCCTGTACCGCTCTCCCAACCTTTTTTGCGGCCGCCCAGCAGGGCTGTCCCTGGAGCCTGTGGCTGCCCAGCTGGGTTGTTCCTGGAGCCCGCGGCCCACTCAGCCTCTTCGCAGCCGTCCTTTCAGTTCACGGCATGGTTGGGGGGCAGAGACTAGAGGTCAGCTGACTGGTGAGGAATGTGAAGTGGGAGGGGCTTGAGAAGACCCCATCTCCTGATTTCGGCATAGGTGTCACTGCTGCGAGACACCACAAAGTCGGAGGCACAGTGAAGCTGGAGACACAGTGAGTAACAATACCTGTGATTATAGTTATTATTATTATACAGGATTTATATAGCGCCAACAGTTTGCGCAGCAATTTACAACATGAAGGTAGACAATACACTTACACTAAAAATCAATACAGGAGGTAGTCAGGGCCGTTTTTAAGGCAGGGCAAAAGGGGCAGCTGCTCTGGGCCCTGTCATTATTGTGGGGCTCAAAGCAGCTGCCTCATACTTGCCAACTATCCTGGTTTAAATTCCCTAGTCCCTTGAGGTTGCAGTCCCGTGCTGTGTCCCAATATCTCAGTGTGAAGTGCTGCTACTTATGCTGCCCAACCCTGCTCTATTGTTGTGTACAGATGACTCACCTGCAGACCCTGTGTTTACATGTAAATTACTGGCATTCATATGTAAATAGCAGCGGCATTGATATCTACATCATGCCCCCCGGAGGTCATATCCACAGTAATCTTTAGCAACCAATCAACAAGCAGAAATCATGTTCTGTAACCTCTAGCAACTAATTAGTAAGCCGTAATGTGTGCTGTAACCTCTAGCAACCAGTCAGTGAGCGGTAATGATACACTGTAACCTTTGGCAACCAATCGGAATAGCTGTCTGATCTGATTTAGTAAACTGCTATTTATTGTATGTCTCAGAGCAGGTGGAGAGCAAAACTGCATAGGGGGCCCCCAAAAAAGTTTTGCCCAGGGTCCACTCAATATTAAAGACGGCCCTGGAGGTAGTTGCCACTAAAAGTCCCTACTGCTGATCAGAACTCCCCCGCCAGCACTGCCACTCATCCCAACTCCAAGCCAGGACAGCCAATCATTCCAACTCCTCGCCAGCACTGCCACTCATCCCAACACCCCGCCAACACTGCCACTCATCCCAACTCTCCGCCAGCACTGCCACTCATCCCATTCCTTCCACCCCACCAAGGAGTAAGAGAAGGAATAAAAATAGAGAATACATGGAAGGGAGAGGAAAGGAGGGGAGGAACAAGGAGGAAGGGGAGAGAAAGAATAAGAGAAAGAACAAGAAAGACAGCTAGAGAGAGGGATTGGGAAAAAAACAGAAATTAGGATAGAGAGAGATAAAAGGGAAAGAAAGGAGAACAAAGAGAGAGTGGTACACCCTAAAATGTACCATAAGGGGTTTTAATACTGTATGAGTGGAAGGGACGTAAATCACTTGTCTTGCCTTGGGTGCTGACAACCCATGCTACAAAAATAATTTTACTGTTAGGGGTCCCCACAACTTGGGAAATTTTATCAAGGGGTCACAGCACTAAAGGGGTTGAGAACCACTGTCCTAGGATATTGGTTCAAGTATGCTGTGTGTTTTGACAGTGTATGACAACTTGCAGGGTGGTATCCCCTTTGTAGTCCGAGTGGATCTTCTGACTTCTGGCAGTTCAGCAGGATCTGGTGGGGAACTTGATTTTATACATTGTGAGTTCCACCTCTTGTTCTGACTCCTGCACAGATTCACTTTGGTCAACATTTTCTTTTGGATTGCTTGGTTTATTCACTTCACAGCTTTCAGAGATCGGTGTTTCTGATGATGGGCTCTCATTAAAATAAACACTATGGCTTATTGTCACTCTGTCGGTCTTTGGGCGTAGGATTCTGTAACACTTAGTTTGCTTGCTGTAGCCTACTAGAATGCCCTCTAGGGCTCTGTTCTCCAGCTTGGATCTCTACTCATTTAGAATATAGGCATATCCTTTACATCCAAACACTCTGATGTGCCCTATGCTAGGATTTGATCCATGCCACATTTCGAATGGAGTATTTTTAATGGCTTTTAAGGGTAGTCTGTTCTGTTGGTAGGTTGCAGTCATGACTGCTTCTCCCCAGTATTTGTGAGGCAGGTTGGCATCCGACAACATGCATCTGGGCATTTCTATATGAGTGTGATTATTCCTTTCTGCTACATCGTTGTGGTCAGGAGTGTATGGTGTGGTTGTCTGGTGTACTATTCCTTGTCTCTTCAGATATGAGGCTACTTCTTTGCCTATGTATTCTTCACCATTGTCAGTGCGTATTTTTCCTGGTTTCCGTTGGAATTTGTTGCTAGACATCACAACAAACTCTTGAAGTTCCTCTGTTTCGTTCTTGTGTTTCATCAGATAAGTAGTTGTGTATCTGGAATATTCATCAATGAAAGTCAGTAGATATCTGTTCCCGCCTGACGTGGAAGTTTTCATTGGACCGCATACATCACTGTGTATGAGCTGCAGGGGTGGGTAGTTTTTCTTTGAGAAGCCTGTGGAAGGGGAGCATGTGTTTCTTTTGCTTCAATGCAGCACTTGCATTTCATTAGCACTTTGCAAGGCGCTTCTGTTAAATCTTCTGATAAGTCTCTCTATATAATGTCCTGTATAGATTCTGGACTTTTGTGCCCCAGCTGCCTGTACCGTAAGTGAATACATTTGTTATGTAGGTCATTAGAGACTATATTGGCTTGCTGGTCTGTGGTGATGAGCCTGTATGGGTGATCATCCAGTATTATTGTGAATTGTGCATTCATCACCCTGGAACTTAACTGTAATGCCGTGTACACACGGGCGGAATTTTTCGACCAAAATCGTCCGCCAGAACAAATCCGTCGGACAATCCGACCGTGTATGGGCTTCATCAGACTTCCGACGGACCTTTTCGGTTGAAAATCAGACGGACTTTAGTTTTAAAACATGTTTCAAATCTTTCCGACGGATTTGAGTCCGGTCGCAAAATCTGTTCGTCTGTATGCTAGTCCGAAGGACGAAAACCCACGCTAGGGCAGCTATTGGCTACTTGCTATCAACTTCCTTATTTTAGTCCGGTTGTACGTCATCACGTACGAATCCGTCAGACTTTGGTGTGATCGTGTGTAGCCAAGTTTGTTCGTTCGAAAGTCTGTCAGAAGTCCGTCAAAAGTCCGTCGGAAAGACCGTCGGACCTTTGATGCCGAAAAGTCCGCCCGTGTGCACACGTCTTAAGACCGTTGTTTGCAAGACTTTTCACTGATAGAAGGCTGCCTCTGGAACATACAGCACTTTCTTTGCAAGGATACTCTGCTTGCCTTTTGGTGTAATGCAGTTTAGGAAGCCCTGGCCTTTTGCACTGTAATCAATGTTTGTGAAAAAGGTCTCATCGCTAGTCATGTGGCTTGTCGCACCTGAGTCTATGCACCAGCCACGTAGCTTTGTTACATTAAAGGTGCCACTCCATGATGTGTCTTCAGTTTCCTTTGTGATTGCTTTGACACTTTCTTTTGTGGATAGCACCAGCGTTCGCTGCTCAGCTTTCCAGGTAGAACAGTTATTTTTTAAAGGAGAAGTTCAGCCTGAGCTTTTAAGGCTGGGCTTCTCCTAAGGGTCACAGCAGTGCAATTTGTCTTGCGCTCCTGTGACCCGTTTTCAGTCCGCTCTCCGCTGATGTCACCAGGATCAGTCCAGGCAGTGCATCATCCAGACTTAGGATGCCTGGATCCTCCAACTGCCTGGACTGATTGCAGTCTCAGCCTCTCAGCGAGCCGCTGAGCAGGCCGCTCCCTGTCCCTCCACAGCTCAGAGCTCCAATAAGTGTGGAAGAGCAGAGCAGGAGAGATGCCGACTGTCAGCAGCTCTCCCCTCGTAGAGGTAAGAGAACCGAGCCATCTGCGATGTTCGGTGGCTCGGTTCTCAGTGCAGAGACACCGGGAGGACAGATGCACCATCAGTCTGATGCTGCATCCACCTGGGTAAGTATGAATTTGGGGAAGACAAAAGGAGTAGTTGACTTTAATGTATTCTGACTCCGATTGTTATGAATCGATTTATCCCTTGTGAGACCTCTATGCCTGGCCTGTATAAGATATAATCACTGAAGGCAATCCTCATCAGATAGTTTGAACTCACCAAATACTGATTCCATCCACAAGATGCTTTTATTCTGAACATCAGGTTACAGCAGATGACAGGATACAAACAGATGAATAGGTTGTAGTATTTATGCAGTCAAAAGATGATATTGTCTGTAGCTTACAATGCAGAATACATGTGCCCTGCTACATGTGGCTTGTTGCTGCATCCATGACACAGGAAGTACAAACACAGGAAGAAGGGTGGAGCATTACATATAAAGAAAGTGTGTCATAACATAAGGGAAAAATAAACTTGAGAGACAAGTGCATTACCACAAAAGGTCACTAAATGGCAGCATGTGAACTAAATATAAAAGCCCATAGAAAATGGTTAGGAAAACAATCTATATAAATTCTATGTCCCATTGGGGCGGCACATAATGATTATTTTTTATACTCTGTTAAGTCACAATGAATATACAGTCAAATAGACATTGTTCTAACAGCCTCCATTTTCAGGGATGTCAGGTTGGTGTCAGTGGAAGTGGGAATGACCCATATTTTGTCAATGGAAGTAGGATGTCCTTTACATTGGACTCAACCAGCTGTTGAAAAAAAGAGCCAGTTTATTCTGAAGTTGAGTGAACCTTCTATTAAAGCTGGCCATACACCAGTAGAATCTTATTAAAAAAAAGTTATTTTAAGGAGAATTTTCTAATAATTTGTGAGGCCAAATTAATGATTGTTTTCGAGCAATGAGAAAATTCAAATGAGCAGAATACATTTTTTTTCTTGATTGAGCAAATTTCCAACAGTGAATGTGGTTTTCCTACAGGAAATTACAATAATTCCAAAACTTTAAGTGCAAATGAAATGAACGTTTGTCAAATCATGGAATGTACCCAGAATTCTTGTACAAATGTTCCTTACATTTATTTCAAAATCTACTAGAGTATGGTCAGCTTAACCCACACAAGTGCTATCAAGAGATAAATGGTGAGATATTTCATAGGGACTTTAACTCTTTGCCAGAGTTTATTAAGAGATATTCAGGAGATCAGTCATTTTTACCTTTGGCAATGAGTCACGTTGGAGGGTCTGAGCGAGAGAATGTCACCAACAAACCAGGGGTCTTCAGAATGGGTCCAAAGCTTTATTCAGTGATCATCATTATAATAGAAGCAATGTTTCAGAGCCTCCCAGGACCCCTTCACCGGGCATGTGATGATGAAGGGGTCTTGCAAGGCTCCAAAATAGTGTTTCTATTGTATTGATGCAATCGCTGAATAAAGCTTTGGGATCGTTCTGAAGATTCCTTGTGTGCTAGTGACATTCTCTTGCTCTGATTACTTACGGTTACAGCCGGTGTTCTCTGCACCACCCATTAACACTTACAGCCACTGTGCAGGAATGTGTACAATGGGAATAGTATGTTGATGTGTTGTAGGGTCTGAGATGCCCAATACATGGGGCAACACTTTAAAGGGGTTTCAATCCAGATTTAGCTGATAAAGACTTCCCAGAAGCAATACTTTAATGTACAGTTAGAGAGTGAGATACCTCACTAGGTGAGGCCAGAACATGTCCAGTCAATAAAAGTCAGCTTTTTGCTGACTTTTCAGCACTTTTTACAAAGATCTTAGCACTGCTATCCTCAACTGACTGGCTGACTGATGACTGACTGGCCAGATGTCTTAAACAAACCTTCTGGTGTGCCAAACGTAGCAGGGATCTCTCCAGCCACAGTTGGCAGAAAAACTAACTAAATAGATAGGCATTGTACTTTTAACTGGTAGGCACCTTTACTATGGAAATGCTGCATGCAGAATAAGTGAGGCACCCTGTAGGCAGGTGGTAGAGAAGGTCCCATTTAAGGTGCCTCCTTATGGGAGAAGTTGAGAGTTTAGGCAGGACCAGGGAGGCAGGTGGGTCAGACCAGAGAAGAAGTAAAAGAGGCAAAATCTAGCAGCTGTGCTCCTGCTCTTCCCTGTCCCCAGGGTTCCTCACCAAAGCCCCGAGAAAGAAGGAGAGCTCCAGCGGGTCAGTTCAGGTCCAGAGGAAGACTACGAGAGTTGGTCCACCCATTGGTTCCTCCCCTCCTTGCCCAGGCAGAGAAGGCTAGCAGAGCTACAGGGAGTGAGTGCCATTTTGCCTAATATCAACTGTTCCTCATATATTGCCTATGGAACTGTATTGGGCTCTGTGACCCAGGAAGCGCCATGTATTGATTGAGACTTTTCAGTAAAAGAACATTAACAACATCCAACCTCGTGGTATCTTTTTTCCATTTTCACGCTGCTCTGAAGAGTGAGAGAGTGCTACTGGTGTCCCCTGGCTGGCCTGTAAAAGGTAGGCCAGCCACTGGAACACATGGGAGTGAGGGGGTGAGTTCCCCCTACATCAGATGCTCACATGGTCGGAGTTGGGGATACTGAAAAACTCCAGCCTAATAAATATTAATTTTAAAGTTAATTTTAAAAGTTATTAAAATTAAGTATTAATCGATGGAATATCTAACAAATCTAACCTATATATCTATAACACACACATAAATATATATATATATATATATATATATATATATATATATATATATATATATATATATATATATATGTATGTATGTGTGTGTGTAATAGGTAAGAGTATTATTATAGATAAAAATAGTTAAAAGAAGCTAAAAAGTGTATGTATACGTACCACATGAATGCATAATATAAGTGAGGAGGCTCTAGAGAGTGGGATCATGTTTCATTTAAGATTATTTCTTACCACCCGCATAGAAGTATATATGTATGGAACTTCAAAAATGATATATAAGGATAAATAAGTGGATGGAGGAACCTAAAAACAATGCAAGTAATGTACTGAGAATTTTTCTATATAGGGTAAACAATATTATTTAAATTACTAGATTACTGTACTAATTTCTATTTCCTCGTTTAGGCCATGAGGTGTCATAGTATTTAAGGAATAGATCCAGAAGGTCTCTTGTTTACAAAGTCGTTGGAATCTCTCTGCTGGAGTATATCTGTCAGATATGGATTCAATGATCCAGACATGAAGGTTAGCGATCTCTTTTTGGTGGTGGGCAGCAACACTATATTTAGGGTCACCAGCCTGGACAGCACTAAGGTGCTCTCCAAATCTGGTGCGTAGAGCCCTAATTATTCTACCAACATATAAGAGTCCACAAGGGCAAGAAATACAGTAGACTACATATGTGGTAGAGAAATTATAGAAAGAACTTAGGGTAAAAGTCTTACCATTGGTCATAAATGTTTTTTTTGCTATGAATGACATGCGAGCAAGTAAGGCATAAAGCTTTTTTACAGTGAAACATCCCTATGAGTGGGATTAATGTACATTGTTTAAGCATGTGATGTTTATTGTTTCCCTGGGATTTAGTTTTGCTGGGAGCAATCTTACTCTTGATGTTTAGTGCCCTTCGATAGGCAAATTTAGGTGATTCGGATAAGGACATAGATAAGTGCAGATCTTGACTGAGAATGGACCAATGTTTTTTATAACTGGCATGATATTGTGTGATAAAACGAGTTATTGTTTCTGAAACCTGTTTTTTAGAAGTTAGCAGGCTTTCTTTTTGGTAAGACGTACATCTTCAATGAGATTGGTTGGGTAACCTTTATCAAGGAACTTTTTCTTTAAGTGCAGTACTTTGAGATGTATAATCATCCAAACTTTACGTCTCAGAAGGTGGAATTGGCTTTTGGGTACATTATTTTTCCACCTGGGATGATGACAGCTGGAATAATGTAAAAATGAATTTCTAGCCATCGGTTTCGTATAATTTTTGGCTCTAATTGTACTGTCAATATGAAATAATTCTAAATCCAAAAAACATATAGAGTTGGGGTCCATGACAGAAGTAAATGTTAGACCAAAATTATTGGTGTTACAGTAGGCAACAAAATCATTAACAGAGCTTGCTGGGCCATCCCACATGATAATGTCATCAATATAGCGACCGTAGAAGACCAGGTGTGCAGAGAAGGGATTGTTGGCCCCAACACACCTGGTCTCCCACAGTCCCATGGCTAAGTTAGCATAGCTTGGGGCAAAGTTTGCCCCCATTGCTGTGCCTTGTTTTTGCAAATAAAAGTCACCATTAAACATAAAATAATTATGCTCTAAACAAAACTGAGTAGCAAGAAGAATAAAATCAATTTGTTGTGTATTGAGATTGGAATCGTTAAGGAAATAGGCTACCGCCTGAAGGCCAACTTTATGAGGTATCGAGGTGTATAAAGAACACACATCCAAAGATACCCACATACCATGTCCAAACACATTCTGGTATGATTCTTGTAGCACATAAAAGCCCTCCCAGACCTGGCTGCCAGGACACATGTGAAGAGAACCTGTAAAGGGAACCCGTGAAGGATGAGAAATGGGCACGATGTGTGTGGTAAAGTTTTTGCTGCTTCAAAGGAGAATTCACATAGGACAGAAACCTAGAAAAAGTTTCAATCAATTTTTTTTGAAGAAGCCAAATGGAAAATCGCTGGGGCAAACAGTGACTGCATCCAATCAGAATCAGAATACAGTTGATAGAGATATCCTTTGGAATCTTGTTCAGTCCGCAGGCAGAACAAGAGAAATCTATACGGGTATAGCTAACTTAAAATTGTACAGATTGTACATCCATAGCTCTTTCAATACAGTAAAGTTAGGGCTGTGACCCTAGAGTGTTATTCGCAGGGTTGCAAGGTGAAAATAAAGAATCTGAAAAAAAACTAATGCAGCCATCTAATCTAATGACTGAGAAGCTGCAATATATTACATTTTTGTCTTTGGGATTAGATACTCTTTAAAATCAGGAATGAGTTTAACAAGAACTGGCAATTCACACAGATCCTGCATGCTACAAGCCTCATTTTTTATGTTTACATTAGGTCCCTTCACAGTGCATTGGTGGTCATGGGGAGGTAAGCTTCAATAACACTGACCACCAAATTCAGGGGGTGAGGGAATTATTTCACTGCCCTTGACCACCAGTGTTTGGGGGAGGGGGGTAATAATACTGACATCATTGTTGGGGGTGGTTATTGCATCCACTGACAACAATGTTGGCAGTGGTTATTGCTTCCACTGACACCAATGTTGGGGCTGGTTATTTCATCCACTGACACCAATGTTGGCAATGGTTATTGCTTTCACTGGCACCAATGTTTGGGGGTGGTTATTGCATCCACTGACACCAATGTTGGCAGTGGTTATTGCTTCCAATGACACCAATGCTGGGGGTGGTTATTGCATCCACTGACACCAATGTACGGCGGTGGTTATTGCTTCCACTGACACCAATGCTGGGGGTGGTTATTGCTTCCACTGACACCAATGTAGGGCGGTGGTTATTGCTTCCACTGACAACAATGTTGAGGTTTATTATTGCGTCAAGTGTTGGGGGTGGTTATTGCGTCCACTAACATCAATGTTGAGGGTTGTTTTTGCATCCACTGGCACTAATGTTTGGAGTTATTATTGCATTCACTTACACCAATAATGGGGTTATTATTAGTGCCACTGACACCAATGATAGTTGTTATTTTTGCATCCACTAACACCAATGCTGGTAGTTATTATTAATGCCACTGACACCAATGTTGAAGGTTATTATTGCATCCACTGACACCAATGCGGGGAGTTATTATTACTGCTATTTACACCAATGTTTGGGGTTATTATTGTGTCCACTGACATCAATTTTAAAGCTTATTATTGTGTTCACTGACACAAATGTTGGGGATTATTATTGCACACTCACTGACTCTTACAGTATGTTATGGGTTATTATTGTGTCCACTGACATCAGTGCTGGGGGCTATTATTGTGTCCACTGACACCAATGTTGAAGCTTATCATTGCGTCCACTGCACAAATATTGGGGGTTATTATCAGGGCTGGTGCAAGGATTTTTGACACCTTATGCAAAACCTAATTTTGCAGCCACCCTTGACTCCACCCTGACCCCACCTTTTTAATGAAGCACCCATCAAATGCAGCCTCAGGAGGCTTTGGGGGGGGGCAACTTAGATCTGGGAGGGCAAAGCCATATGACACAAAATCTGGAGCCTGCACCCCTTTAGGGGCCCCCCCGGGGAGGTGTTAAGGGATTTGTTTTAGCAATTTCTGAAGGTTTCTCTGTCAGTGTTGGCAGGTGTTGGAGGAAGGTCACCTCCCATAGGTGTGTATCTTTTCCCCAGTTGTCAGGGAAGTGGGGTAAGTAGACATCCCCGGGTGGGGGGGGGGTACAGAGAATCCCAGCTGCTGACTAGGAAACACTGAGCAGTGTCATACCCAGGGCTTTTTTTCAGCGGGAACGCGGGGGAACGCAGTTCCGGCACCTCTTGGACTGACTGTATGTAATGGCAAGGGGTGCTGGGGTGTGCTGCAGGGTATTAACTGCCCACTGCTGGGAATCTATTTTTGCAAGAGGGGTCTATTGTTGCTGGTGGGGGGCCTATTGTTGCTGGGGGGTCAGTGGTTCCTGAAAGAGATCTACTGTTGGGGGAGGGGTTGATTGTTGATGGCAGCCAGACAGACTATTAATGCTGGCTGTGCGGAGATCTGTTGATGCTGCCGGGAGTCTATTGTTGCTGGCGGGGAAATTTTGTTGTGGTTGGTCCATTGTTGTTAGTGGGATCTATTGTTGCTGGCTGCAGGGGATCTATTTTATTGCTTTTCTTGATATCATTACCAAATTCCATACAAATTACTTAGCACCTCAAAATGATACTTGGTTCTATATTGTCTAAAAGGGACGGTACTGGGAGGTGGGTAGGGGTGGAGAAAAGGGGTGACTCGGAAAGGGGGAGTTCCTGCACCTACTGTCTGAGAAAAAAAGCCCTGGTCATACCTCACCAGTGACATTGGTCCCATCATGGCTGCAGAACGGCACTCTCCTCTGAGCTCGGTTACCATTCCATGTTGCCAGCACACAGCACAGACACTTCCCCGTCCTGGGCTGTTCTCCCCTCGTGCTCCTCTCCATTCAGGAAATGGCTCACAGCTTCTCCCCAGCCAATGGGAACAGAGGGGTGTGGACTGCGGAAGGCGAAGTAAAAGCCCAGTACTGGACCATGGCGGTGGGGCCCTAGGGCAGATCGGAGCTGGATTTTGTAGGGGATATGATAATATGACGGAGGTTGCAGTGGCCCCCTGGAGCTAGGGGCGGGGTTGCGATTGTGACCCCCGCAACCCCTTATGCCACGCCCATGCCATGCCCTGATGATCCCTGCATTCTGTATATACCGTGCCCTGATGATCCCTGCACTCTGTTTATACTATGCCCTCATGATCCCTGCACTCTATATATACCGTGCCCTGATCCCTGCACTCTGTATATACCGTGCCCTGACCCCTGCACTCTGTATATACCGTGCCCTGATCCCTGCACTCTGTATATACCGTGCCCTGACCCCTGCACTCTGTATATACCGTGCCCTGATCCCTGCACTCTGTATATATCGTGTCCTGATCCCTGCACTCTGTATGTAATGCATTCCTTAATCTGGCACTCGTTTTGTAGCGCACTCCTGACCTCTGCAAACTTTAAGATCCCTCCACCGCAATTTAGCCAACCCCACTATTTAATGTGGAATGTTTGGGAAGAAGGGGGGGGGTGCGTGGTTGAGCTCCTGCACCTATTCTGTGAGAAAAAAAGCCCTGCCTGGGATGCGGGAACTCAGCAGGGGTATCATAGAACCCAGTGATGATTCCTGTCGCGCCTGCCTGTGCTGTGTGCTCTCTGCCTTTTCCCCTGTGACAACCGCTCCTCTGCCAGTGTCATTAGTACAGTGACAGTGTAAAGTATTATCACAGTATTAGTGTCATTAGTGATGTCAGTGTCAGTCCGTTAGTGTACCTCCCAGCGAGGGTCTGTTAGCACCAGATTGCCCACCACTATCACATCACCGCTAAGGTGTTCGGGTTTGGCTTGAAGAAAAGGTGGCAACCCTACTGATGACTGATCAGAGGCACGCAGCGGCACAGCAGGGGATGTTTGCTTCTTTTCATTCAGAAGTCAGGACACAAACAAAGTCCTCCGCCACCGCTGCGCCTCTGACACTATGTGCAAACGGAGCTGCAGCTGCCTGCTGATGCTGAGACTTAGTTGCTTGCTGCAGAGGGAGGAGAGTAGGAACACCAATGGCCGGGCGCCCTAGGCAGCAGTGCACCCTAGGCGGCTTCCTAGTTTGCCTAGTGGTAGCACCGGACCTGGTTATTATTGCACTGACTGGGCTTGATAGGTTGGACTTGATGGACTTGTGTCTTTTTTCAACCTCCCCTACTATGTAACTATGTAACTATGACTGACACCAATATTGAGGCTTGTTATTGCATCCTCTAACACCAATGCTGGGGCTTATTACTACTGCTGCTGACACCAATGTTGAAGGTTATTATTGCGTCCACTGACATCAATGCTGGGGGTTATTGTACTTAAATAGAACGTTGGGTTTTTTTTA
Source organism: Lithobates clamitans (assembly GCA_037952925.1). Classification (NCBI taxonomy): domain Eukaryota; kingdom Metazoa; phylum Chordata; class Amphibia; order Anura; family Ranidae; genus Lithobates; species Lithobates clamitans. Next base: position 3,789,664 of record JBBGZY010000069.1, read on the forward strand.
ACATTTTTCAGAGGAGGGGAACCAAGGAAGGCAAAATATAAGCAGATTAAAGTTTAGCCTTAACTACAGTATAAAGATAATAATTGTCTTCCCAAAAATCTTCAACGTGTCCATCTATGCTCATATTGAATCTTCATTTTGGGTTTAAGTTAGCCTTTAAACTTCATCTGGCATATCTTGCCGGCCTTGTGGAGGGTCCTTGTTACATTATGCATACCGTTCTGAATTGTGGAATGTTAACAACTCTCACATTATGGTGTAAATACTTGGAAAAAAACTCTGCTTTCTAGCATAATAGGACATATTAACATATGAAATGATTAATAATTAAGCAGATGGCATCCTTTGTGTGTTTGTATTCACAACTAGTCTAATAGCCGCTTATTACAGTCTCAATAGCAAGCCAATTTGACCGGTTACACTTCGAGAAACTGGCAAGACAGATCTAATAGTGAAAAGTCTGATTTAAGTAGGAGGTAATAAAACACATCTCTGAATTAATTGACATGAAAAAAAAAATCACATTTTAAAGGACTGAGGACATTCTTGTTTTTTAATTTGCAGTAATTGAGTTGTAAGTCAGGGGAGCCCCCTAGTGGTGAAGAATATTAATCACAGCTTGCTATTTGAGTTTGTATTCTATCCAAGGATTGCTCAGTTGAAGTTCTCAAGACCCATGAAGAGCTCGTTCAGATTTAAATGAGCCCTTCCCACCCTCTGAAAAGCGTTCTGTGGTGGATCTATTTTGAGGAGGGGTTTTCAGGTGGCTGGGAGTCGATATTTCACCGCCTTACTTTCTGTTTTAACCCTCAAAAAGCTGAACCACTCCGCCACAACCACTGGCATTGCACACAGTTGCAAGGTGGTTGCAGCTTGGCCCAATTCATGTGGATGGGTGGTGCTCGGCACTGGTACTGCCCACCAAAATGAAACAGGGTTTTTATAGTTCTGTATATATAGCTCTGAGCAACTGCATGTCCTTGTTTAGGTGGACAATCAGGGGGCTAAGAAAAAAAAACACATGTCCTCTGCCTGCTTTTTATGCCCCCTGGCCAGCTGTGTGAATGACCCACAAGGACAATGTCACATGAATGACTTTAACAACCAGCGTGAAAAAAGCCAGAGTGCATCCCCCAACAATTTTTTTCCCAGGCTAGAGCAGGGTTGATCCACTAATGCTAACAGGGAGGAATAGGTGTTTAGCCAACATGGAGTCTAGAGGTCACATGGTAGAATAGGAGAGTTAGTATTTTTAGTGAGAAGTCTGGTTTGAGCCCTTGTGGGGGAGTCAGGGTAAGGATACGAACCGAGGACCTTGCTGAGCCACCTGAGAGGTTGGCCAGCTCCCTTCTGATCCATTAGACAATCTTGCCTCGTACCTTGTTTTTCGTGAACCTTAAGCTCCTCCCATGAACTTCCTGATATAAGCCATGTTTCGGCACCTCCTGTTTTCCATATTATTGTGCTCTCTCCAGCTGATATATTGCTTCTTTCACTCCTGCTGCCATCTGTATCTGTGCTACCACTCGCTACCAACCTTTAGCTTGTTTCTCAACTACGCTTCTGCTTGATCCCAAACTGCAACCACTTGTTATCGACCTTTGGCTTGTTTATTGACTGTGCTTCTGCTTGATCCCCACTTGCTTTATCTGCTACTAGACCGGCTTGTTCACCTCCTGCTGGGGCTATCCTGAGGACCGCGACCTGGTACTAACACGCAGCAAAACCCATCTCCTCCATTCAGGAGCTCTAGTGAATACCGGTTAGTGCTTAGACCCAGCACCTTGGGTAAGCCACGTCCTCTGTCAGGGTGAGCCGTGTGTCAGGTCACCTGGGACCAGGTGACAGATGCACTCTGTAGGAGTCAGATGTTCACCGCTAAGGTAGTGGACCCTAGGACTGACTGCTGCGGATTAAACTCTGGAAGGTTCAGGAAGCAGGTCTACAGGATAACTAACATGGATCCCAGTGGGAGCTAGAGCATAGATTCCCCAGGGCGCGGAGTCTAAAAGCTAGCGGGTGTTCACAAGAGCCTCTAGTGGTGAGGATGGACTGCGCTGCAGTCTGGCTCCAGGTCGCGGCCCCCAGGGTCTCACAGCTCACGCTCACCGTAGACTACAGGAGAAGAGGAAGGAGGCAGCAGGCTGGAACGACAGGGAAGTAAGGGGTAAGCCAAAGGTCAGGGCGACTAGTAGACAGGGATAAACATAACACGCCAAAGGTCAGGGTAACAAGCAGACAGGGAGAGTCGAGAACAGGCCAAAGTCGGTAACAGCACGTCGGAAACACAGCAAGTACACACGGAGGCTAACACACAATGGTTGATCAGCACTGCTGGCTTGCAGTGCACAGGTTAATATAGGGTTCCCTGATAGGGCCTGGGGTGGGGCCATGCTCAGAGGAGAGGTTATAAAACCAGTCAGGTGAGAGGCAGCTGGTCTTTAGAGATGAACACATGGAGAAGGTAAGCTGACAGAGAAAACTCTATTGCATAACCATGACACTGTGCTGTAAGACATACATATACTGCTCTAATTAACGCTTTAGAAACCAGACCTGAGCAGGAACTTGACTATGTCAAAAAGAAATTAATCAATGAATATGACAGAAGGAAAGAAAATCTGTACCATAATGACAAAGCTCTTAAGATGTACAAAGGCACAAAGCAAAACAAAGAAAGCAGAGCCTGTCCTAAAAGGACTGGTCACCTAAAAAAGGACTGTTCTATCTGGAAAGCCCTGCAACGAAAGCTAGAGCTATCCACAAAAGAAAGATTATATGTATATAGGTGCCCGGGTGGGTGGCACTGCCTATCACCTGGAGAATGACCTCCAGTGTTGACTGTTGAATAACAGTTAGAAGTACAAGGGCTATAGAGACCACTATGTGGTGTAGACTGGGATTTGATTATGTGGTATGTGACCCTCCCTGTCCCCTTCAATAATCGAGGGAAGAAAAAGCACTTCTAACTGTTATTCAACACTGGAGGTCATTCTCCAGGCGATAGGCAGCGCCACCCACCCCTGCACATATATACATATAATTTCTGGTGCTTCACTAGTGGAGCTCCTAGGGGAGGCAGCAGCCTAACCTTACCTAAGCGTGGTATCCACCATTTATAAACAAAATAAATAGTTAAAGCAATCACAAAGGAAACTGAAAACACATCATGGAGTGGCATCTTTAAAGTGACACAGAGTGGCAAGCCACGCGGCTAGTGCATAGACTCAGGTTCGACAAGCCACATGACTAGCGATGAGACCTTCTTCACAAACATTGATTACAGTGCAAAGGACAACGTTTTCCTAGCAAACGGGAAAAGCATCACTTCAGAAGGTAAAGGCTAGAGCTTCCTGAACTGCATTACACCACAAGGCAGCCTTCTGTCAGTGAAATGCCTTGCAGACAATGGTCTCACAGTTACGTTCCAGGGTAATGAATGCACAATTCACAATAAATAGCAATTCCTTGCAAAAGGAAAACGGGATGATCACCTATACAGGCTCATTACTACAGACCAGCAAGCCAATATAGTCCCTAATGACCTACACAGCAAATGTATTCACTTATGTCACAGGCGGTTGGGGCACAAGAGTCCAGAAGCTATATAGGACATTATAAAGGGAGGCTTATCAGAAGATTTGACAATAGCGTCTTGCAAAGTGCTCATGAAATGCAAGTGCTGTATTGAAGCAAAAGCCACACATGCTCCCCTTCCACAGGCTTCTCAAAGAAAAACCACCCACCCCCTGCAGCTCATACACAGTGACGTGTGCGGTCCAATGAAAACTCCCACATCAGATGGGAACAGATATCTACTGACTTTTATTGATGATTATTCCAGGTACACAACTACTTATCTGATGAAACACAAAAATGAAACATCAGAGAAACTTCAAGAGTTAATTTCTATGTCTAGCAACAAATATCAACAAAAACCAGGAATAATACAGGAGAATACATAAGCAAAGAAGTGGCCTCATATCTGAAGAGACAAGAAATAGTACACCAGACAACCACACAATATACACTCCTTAACAAAACGGCGTAGCAGAAAGGAAAAATCGCACTCTTATAGAAATGGCCAGATGCATGTTGTTGGGTGCCAACCTATCTCACAAGTACTGGGGAAAAGCAGTCATGACTGCAACCTACCTACAGAACCGACTACCCTCAAGATCCATTAAAAGTACTCCATTCGAAATGTGGCATGGATCAAAGCCTAGCATAGGGCACATCAGAGTGTTTGGATGTAAAGCATATGCCTATATTCCAAGTGAAAAGAGATCCAAGCTGGCAAACAGAGCCATAGAGGGCATTCTACTAGGCTACAGTGAGCAAACTAAGGGTTACAGAATCCTACACCCAAAGACTGACAAAGAGATCATAAGCAATAGTGTTTATTTTGATGAGAGCCCATCACCATAAACACCGATTCCCAAAAACTGTGAAGTGAATATACCCAGCAACCCAGAAGATGAGGTCCACCAAAGCAAACCTGTGGGAGGGGGGCGTTACCGGATGGACGGGTGTGTGTTGGGCTGTGGTATGGAGTGAGTGGATAGACGCTGTGGAGAAGTGTGGAGAGGGGTTCGGGAACTCGTTCTCTCACTGTCTTTCCCTGATCACCCCTGGCAGGCTGGCTGAGAATGCCAAAGAACTCCCGGGAGTGACGTCACTCCCTGCACGCTCATGAGATGCTGATGTGAGGTACTTGTTAAGCGGTACGAGGGAGGTGAGAGCTGGCTGGCTGCATTTAGTGTCCCCCAGCAATTCGCTTGCTTACTACCAGCTAAAGAACCGGAGGCTCCTTGAGAGGGTACAGTAAGTGGATCTCAGTATGCAAAACCACAAGCAACTCAAGAAATACATGTTTATGCTGGCTCAGAATAATTCCTGGTAAAGTGACATTTCATTTATGCAAAGTTTAAGTATATCAATCATGTCAGTGTGTTGCTTCATTAATTTCTATTATTTTATAAGTCACTTTGTGAGCAGAAAGATCTAATACATAACGTTAAAATTTCTCTTCCTGTGTAGTGCTTGGCTCTGGGTCCAGGGGCTGTGGGGATAGTCCCTGGGTGCCTTTAAGTGTCTGTAAAAACTTTATCCCTAGGAGTTTATACCGCCCAATTATCGTTTATAAATCTGCTAAAGCTTCGAACATTCTTGTCAGCCGTAAGGGTTGCTTGTGTAAGAGATAGACGGAATATTCTTGAGTCTATGCTCTACTTGCCATACATTGCTAGAGTTCACTACAGCCACCCCAGTCACTGCTTGCATTTTAGAGGGTACTTCAGCTAGCGGCGCTCTGATAATCGTACGTTATACAGTGCTGATTCATAACTTGAACCATAACCTGAACCAACGGAGAAGCTTGCTGGGGGGGCAGCACTTACTACTGACTCAGTTGTGGTGCATATGATTACTGGGTGCTGGTCTCTGCCTGGTCATCTTAAATTGCGGTGTTATCGCCTGTGCACATTCTGCGGATAGGTGTACAGTCCTCTCCTCTTCGTTTTCGCATTGGAATACTGACTGAAACCAGCCTCTTGTTAAAGAGTACATGATGCAGCATTTACGATCTTCTAAAGAAAAAAATCCGCAGCAAACAGCAGCAGTGGCAGCAGCAGCGAAACTAGAGCAATATGCTCATACCCCCGCTTTGACCCCCCCAAAGAAGGGGTCACAGTTGAAAACACCAGGGGGGGACACTGGATAGAAAAAGCCAGGGCCAGCCTCAGGCACAGTCATCCATTTCTGCTCTGGCAGCTTAGCCAACTAAAACACATAGCGATAAAGGACCGGGGCCAAGTGATCAAAACATAAATGTAAATATAGATGTAATAACTGACTCAAATCTGCCCCCAGAGAAAGGGCCAACCCTAACGGATGTATTTATGGCAGTAAGTGTATGTAACAGTTCACTTAAAGAACTTGTGAACAGATGAAGGGAGTAAAAGAGGACCTGTTAATGGTCAGGCAAGACCTACAGAAAACTGCAGCGAGAACAACAGCCCTGGAAGAAAGAGTTAGCCTGGTAGAAGATGACATGTCCCCATTTAACTAAAGAAATGAAATGGATGAAGGAACAGATATACAAGCAAGCCTCTAAATTGGATGAAATGGAGAATAGGAGTCAAAGGGACAATGTGAGGCTGGTGGGGTTGCCTGAAATAAGTGAGGGTGCCAACCCAATGGAGTTCCTAGAAAAGTGGTTGGTGTAACTTTTTGGGAAAGAATCATTTTCAACATCGTTCTCAATTTTAAGAGCTCATAGGGTCCCCTTCAGGGCTCCTCCGGCAGGGGGATATCCTAGACCTCTACTTATGAGGTTTCTTAATTACAAGGACAAAGTGATGCTGCTTTGAAAAACAAGGGAGGCGGGAAATGTCTTTCTTAATGGTGTTAAAATATCGTTTTACTCTGATTTCTCGCCAGATCTGCAGAGGCGTAGAGCGGAGTTTATACAGTCAAAGCGTATCTTATAAAAATGTAAGTTGTCTTATGCCCTTCTTTACCCGGCAAGGTTACGTGTAACAGCTCTGGGGGGAACCCTGTTTTTTGATTCTCCAGCTGGAGTTGAGAAATGGCTAGATAATAAAGAGAAACTTTTAAGTACCCTGTAGAGGTATGGGAGAGGAGTAATATGTATAGGATATACTAGGTCATTAGGAGGTATCCGTTTTTTTTTTTTTTTTTTGTCTTTGTTTTTTGGGGGTCTGGGGGGGGGGGGGGTAGGTGCACACAGATATTTGTATGAGGGGTGGCGTATGGGAATGAAATTTGGGAGTAAACGTATGGTATTGGTAGTTTGGGTAGCGGTCATGGTAAACCCCCTGGGGGTTCACCTAGTTAGGTGGCGGGGGGGTGGGAGGGGGGGAGCGGAGGTTGGAAGGGGGGGAGGGGAGGCAACATTGGTAAAGTACTCATAGTAAGCGTATACACTACTGGAAATCACCCTGGTTGGACCCAGGTTTACACTTATAGTTATGATTTTAGGAAATTGGCTCCTAAATTGCACATGAAAGTACCTTTTTTAGTAAATATTTATTTAAGGCTGATTTGATTTGGCTATGTTGAGCACGTTATTTAAAGTTACTAATGATTTTGGGGTAGAAGAAGCACAGAACTCACTGTTTAAAACCACTTTTGGGAAGAGGGGTGCAAAAATTTCAATTTGTAATGAATTTAGTTTTATATAGTTGTATCCGTCAGGGCACCTTATGTTTCTCAGTATTTTGATGCAAGCTAAAACATTGAAAATAGGATCCTGGAACGTTAGGGGTCTGGGGACACCGCTCAAATAGCTGGCAGTATTCTCTATGATGGAGAGTTGTGGGGCAGAACTGGTCTGCCTGCAGGAAACTCACCTAACCAAAGATACAATCCAGCAACTACAGTTGCAGAAATTACAATGCCAATTCCATGCGGTTCACTCCTCATATAGTAGGGGGGTAAGTGTCTTGGTGAAATCCTGGGTAAATTTTCCTGCAGGCAGTCCAGTAAAGATGAACTGGGCCGATATATTTTTCTATTCTGTTCTATTGATAGTGGTATGTATGTGGTGGCAAACATATACTGTACATCCCTCCGCCCTTTAATCTGGATGTTATGCTTAAACTGAACGAATTTCTGTTAGACAAAAAAAGGGGTGCCGATTATAGCAGTAGGGGACTTCAACGAGATTTTAGACAGCAGGTTGGATAGATTTCCTGTACGAACTCTCTCAGAGCCCACGGAGAAGAGTTGCTTGTGTCAATTCCTAGATAAAGTGGGGTTAGTAGATTTGTGGAGGGTGTGGAATCCGGGCGTGCTACAATATTCTTGTCGCTCAGCGTCACATTTTGCGCTCTCAAGGATAGACCTGGTCCTGGGGAATGACAGAGCACTACAGATATCAGAAAAAATTTTATATTGGCCAAGAGGTATTTCATACCACTCCCCCGTGGTGGTTACATTGAATCTAGGAGGGAAGAAACCTTGGAAGGAGTGGAGAAAAGATCCGCACTGGTTTGAATTAATTAAAAAGTAGGATGGGGTTCTCCCTAAAATGAGAGAGTTTGTAGAAATCAATCAGGGAACGGTAACGCCCGCTGGGCTTTGGGATGCCCTAAAGGCTTTTCTTAGGGGTGTACTAATACAGCAGATGGCCAAATTTAACAAAGAGGCTAGGAGTGAGGAAGAGAAATCTCTAAGGGAGGTGCTCGAGGCCAAAAATAATTATATTATAAACCCAACCCCTGAGAAGGAAATATCTTGGCAAGATAAACAACAGGAGTATAAGCTAGTTATTATGCAGAAGGCAGAGACTAGGCGTTTCCTTCAGCCTCAGGCCTCCTTGATGGAGGGCGAAAGGGTGGGAAGGTTGTTGGCGCAGTTGGTGAAATCCAATACTGCTCCATCCACGGTCCTCGCCATTAGATCTCGGGGAGGAGATATATTATCAAATACCTCAAAAATAGTACAAACTTTTAGGGACTATTATAAAAATCTGTATACTTCTCAGAAACAAGGAATGGAAGTTGTATTGGAGGACTTCATGGGGGACCTGGCGATACCGGTCATATTGCAAGAGGAAAGGGATCTATTAGAAACTCCAATAACACTTGCAGAATTACAACAAGTAATAGCTAGCATGGCAAGCCTAAAGTCGCCTGGTCCAGATGGACTCCCAGTTGAGGCTTATAAATATTATGGCAAAGTATTAATCCCTGAGCTGTTGAAAGCACTGGGAGGGGCACTTAAGGGGGGGCCACTTGCCTGCATCAATGTTAGAGGCAACTATTATAGTGCTACAAAAAGATGGGAAAGACCCCCTTGATGTGGCCGCTTATAGGCCAATTTCCCTCTTATGTACTGATGCAAAAATTTTGGCCAAGGTCTTGGCAGTTAGATTGAATAGAGTCATTCACAAGCTGGTCCATGTGGACCAGGCGAGTTTTATAGCTAATAGATCCACAAGTTTGAATATCAGAAGGGTCTTCTTGAATTTACAATCACCAACGAAGAATGTGGGTTCAAGAGCCGTATTGACCCTAGACGTATCTAGAGCTTTTGATAGCGTGGAGTGGGGATATATATGGCGAGTGTTGGAAAAATTCAGATTTGGCCCTTCTTTTATTGGCTGGATTAAAATGCTCTACGATGCTCTACTCATCATTGTTTAAAGAAAAACAAATCCTGTGACATAAAAATTATAGACACCTGTTGGCCCTGCACAGACCAGACGCAAACTAGTTAAGCTTTCCTGAGCAGAGTAAACATATAGCTCTTTGTATGCTTAATGCAGAATATCTTTCAAGTGGATTGTGGATGGTTGGTATTCCTGGCGTTTCTTCGATGATAATTCTGCTGTCAGTTCTTACCATGTCTCCTGATCTGTGTGTTTTCTGCCACCACTTTATCGAGGTCTCTCATGCACCTGTGCTCTCCATGTGTTATTATCTTACCCAGTGTGTAAATCCATACCAATCATTGGAAACGCATCCAGAAGGAGACTTGTGCATAATGAATATTTACTGGATCTCCAGGGACAGCCATGGGTATTGAGGACCTGACCCTGGAACTGTTCCCGGTTTTCTTAATATTAATGTCTGAAAAATTATATTCTTTTTGTATGATGGATGAACTGCTTATGTTTTTGCTTTTTAAAGTGAACCAGTTCCCTGCCAATTCAGGCCAGATAGGTTTGCTTAATAGCCTACCCCCATTGCTAATTATACACCACGTAGTGCTACCCCCGCAGGAACCACTGGTTGTATTGGATCCTCTTTTTACCTTGACCTCTGCAAAGACCTTTGCACCTATAACACCTCGGGTATACACATCAAAAGATTAAGGCTGAAAACTTTTGGCTAGTACCGGGTCACTCTGAAATGAAACTGGAGACCTTGCCAAGGAATGACAAACTATATTGAGAATATGGAACCCAAAAAGGACAGGATATTACAAAGCAAACAATTTTCGACAAACACAGTTTTTAAATATCAAACAGTATAGTAGGATTGCAACTTTAAATTCTGGTAAGGTCAGCATAAACTGTAGCTTTTTCCTCTGAAAATGAACAGCTTAAATCGACAGTTAACTTGGTATCAAGAGAATAATGATCAAGTAGCCTAGATTCACTTATGGTGAGGTCTAGGCTATAATTCAATGATTGAATGAAGTTAATAATAATAAACTCTTGACTATGCAGGATAACAAGTTCTCTAACACAGTCCTTAATGTAAGTCATCTGCCGGCTAACGTTGAAGCTCTTGAAGATGCTGGCGCGCTAGAGGGAAGAGTTTCTGCTATAAGGAAATTATTATTATTATTATACAGGATTTATATAGCGCCAACAGTTTACGCAGCGCTTTACAATATAAAAGGGAGACAATACAGTTATAATACAATAAGATACAAGAGTATTAAGAGGGCCCTGCTCAGAAGAGCTTACAATCCAATAGGGTGGGGCAGGTGGTACAAAAGGTTGTAACTGTGGGGAATGAGCTGATGGAAGTGGTAAAAGATTAGTTAGAGACGTTATAGGCTTTCCTGAAGAGATGAGTTTTCAGGGATCGCCTGAAGGTAGCAAGAGTAGGGGATAGCCGGACAGGTGGAGGTAGCGAGTTCCAGAGGATGGGAGACAGTGGCGGAATTACCGGGGTCGCAACAGTCGCACTTGCGACGGGGCCTGGCATTCCACCACTGTGGGGGGGCCCAGCGGGCTTGCTCTTCACAGCGCTCTGAGCGTGTCTCTCATCTAACAGCAGCAGAGACACTGGCATCGTTTGTTTTATTTCCCTCCCCGTGTGTCCTCTCTCTCGCATGACATGACAGAGGACACACAGCTGATCTTCTCCCCCCTCCCCTCTCTGTGCTCCGCTGGAAATGTGAGCTCCTTAGCTTCACACTTGACTGTCCGTGGAGCACAGAGAGGGGAGGGGGGAGAAGATCAGCTGTGTGTCCTCTGTCATGCTGTGCGAGAGAGGACACACGGAGAGCAGGGAAATAAAACAAATGATGCCGGTGTCTCTGCTGCTGTTAGATGAGAGACACACAGGCGTACAGCGGAGCGGACCGAAGCCGCCTCCCCCTCCTCTCTGTTTTCCTCACTTTGGAGGGATTTCCTCTCACTTCCTGTTTTGGTTATGGGCAGAGGCGTAACTAGAATCTTCAGGGCCCTGGTGCAAGAAACCATGAAGGGCCCCCACCAGTGGCTAGGTCTACAAAAGATCTCGGGCTAGAGCCCATAGCAGCTAAGTAAGGAAAGTCATACACTTTGGCAGGCATACACATATATATAATATATATGTGTATGTATGTGTATATATATATATATATATATATATATATATATATATATATATATATATATATATATATATTCGTTACATATCTGAATGCAGGGTCCCCAGGAATCCACCACCTACATCAAGGTAACCAGAGAGCCCCCCCCTTACATCAGGGTCTTTAGAGAGCCTCGCCCTATATTAGGGTCCCCAGAGAGCCTCCCTCCTTACATAAGGGTCCCCAGGGATCCCCCCCCCTTACATCAGGGTACCCAGAGAGCCCCACTTACATCAGAGTTCCCAGAGAGCCCCCCCCTTACATCAGGGTCCTTAGAGAGCCTCCCCCTATATTATGGTCCCCAGAGATTTTCCCCTTACATCAGGGTCCCCAGAGAACCCTCCTTACATCAGGGTCCCCAGGGAGCCCTCCTTACATCAGGGTCCCCAGAGAGCCCCCCCCCCTACATTAGGGTCCCTAGAGAGCCTCCCCTTACATCAGGGTCCCAAGAGAGCCTCCCTACTTATATTAGGGTCCTCAGAGCCCCCCTCATTACATCAGGGTCCCCAGAGAGCTCCCCTTAACATCAAGGTCCCCAGAGAGCCCCCCCTTACATCAGGGTCCCCAGAGAGCCTCCCCCTACATAAGAGTCCCTAGAAAGCTTATGCTTGCATAAGCGTCCCCAGAGAGCCTCCCCCTACATTAGGGTCCCCAGAGAACCCCCCTTACATCAGTGTCCCCAGGGAGCCCTCCTTACATCAGGGTTGCCAGAGAGCCCCCCCCTACATCAGGGTCCTTAGAGAGCCTCCCCCTATATAAGAGTGCCCAGAGAGCCTCCCTCCTTACATCAGGGTCCCCAGGGATCCCCCCCCCTTACATCAGGGTACCCAGAGAGCCCCTTCTTACATTAATGTCCCCAGAAAGCCCCCCCCCCTTTACATCAGGGTCCCCAGACTGCTGCCCCCCTCCTTCATGAGGTTCCCCATGTACCTGGCTGGTGGAGGTGGAAGGCGGCGATCAGCAGCTCTATGGTGTCCACAGGCAGGGGATCTCCATGTGGCTTGTAGTTCTCCTGAGTGTATACAGTGGATAGGGGAGGGGCCTCTGACCCAGGCATGTATCAGCAGAGCAACTCACTGAAAGTGAAACTGATACCTGCCCGGGCCCCTCCCCTCCTCTCTCCCCTGTTTACACTGACACTGGGGAAGAGAGAACTACAAGCTGCAGGGAGATCCCACCGCTCACAGGCACAATAGAGCTGCCGATCGCTGCCTCCCACCTCCCCCTACTGCATTCCAAACGGCAAGCCAGAGGTGCAGGGAGAAATGCCAGGTCTTGGGCCCCCCCACAGCGGCAGAATGGCAGGGCCCAGTCGCAAGTGCGACTGCAGCGACCCCTATAGTTCCGCCACTGGTTATGGGGCAAGTGAAGGAAAATCTCCCCAATGGGACACAGAGGGCAAAAATAAATGGCATACCCCTCCCTCTTGTTTTTAGTTCTACTTTAATTTAGAGTTACCATCACCAACCCCCTTGTGGCTATAGCCACCACTTTGCTGAAAAGGCTTTCCAAAAGATTTTAAAGTATGTCTGTGGCAATGTGTGTAAAAAAAATAGCATTTGTGAGATCAGTTACTGATGTTGGATGAAAAGACCTGGCAGGAAGTTTAAGTTTCAGCTCATCCCAAAGGTCTTCTGTGGGGTTGAGGTCAGGGCCCTGTGTGGGCCACTCAAATTTCTCCACACCAAACTCATCAAACCATGTCTTTATGGAGCTGGCTTTGTACACAGGGGCAAAGTCATGCAGGAAAAGAAAAGGACCATCCCCAAACTGGTACCACAAGGTTGGAAGCGACCTTCCCCAACTGTTGGCCCAGGGTTAGAAGCCCCACCACCAACCTCCTTGTGGCTATAAAAGTCACCACTCTGCTAAGAAGGCTTTGCAAAAGATTTTGGAGTGTGTCTGTGGGAATTTGTGTAAAAAAGGAGCATGTGTGAGGTTAGTTACTGATATTGGATGAAAAGACCTGGCTGGCAGTTGACATTTCATTTCACCCCAAAGGTGTTCTGTGGGGTTAAGGTCAAGGCACTTTGTGGACCACTCAAATTCCTCCACACCAAACTTATCAAAGCATGTCTTTATGAAGCTGGCTTTGTAAACAGGGGCAAAGTCATGCTGGAACAGAAAATGACCTCCCCCAAACAGTTGGCTCGAGGTTGAAAGCGCTGTACGTCCGCCCCTGGCTTAGAGTATTTATGAGGGCCCTAGCCAATTCCCAGCAAAATGGGCTGGCAAGGGGCAGGCCACCTCATAAATACTCTTGGGTCATGCCAGCAAGGGGCAGTCGGTGGAAGATGAAGATGGAGTGTTGAGGAGACTGTCAGTGGCCCTTGAAGGAGCCCCCTAGTCTGGCAGGGGGGTGACCTGGGGCTCGGGCGCTGGAGGGATCCTCTACAAGTGGTGGTTTCAGCGAGAGGGCATCGATAGTTTCAAAAATTATTAGATAAGCACCTGAACAACTGCAACATACAGGGATATACAATGTAATACTGACATATAATCACACACATAGGTTGGCCTTGATGGACTTGTGTCTTTTTTCAACCTCACCTACTATGTAACAGAGGGAGGAGTCCTGTCCTGGATGCACGGGAGCAGGTGTGAGGACCGCGGGAGAGAGTCACCACGTCCAGGAGATCTCCAGAAGAAGTCAGTCGGGTGGGCTGGTGAGTGTAGTCTGGGATCAGTAGCCACAGGGATGTAAGCTGGACACTGAACTTTGCTACACAACCAAGGGGCCCGGGTCCCTGCCTGTAAAGGGCTATTGTTTTTTTTTTTCAAATCTGACTAACTGCCTTTTGTCAGATCCCCCAAACAGTGTGCCAGCTGGAGTTCTGCAAGCAAGGTAGTGCTGGAGGAAGAGAAGGAGTGTATGAAGACTGTATAGAGAAGAAGTTGTCCCTAAAGCTTGTTCTGAAGTCGCGTGGGCATCCCATAATTTCCCAATACCTATCCAAGTACTAATCCCTCAATAAATGCCAAAACAAAAGAAGAGCACTGGACTGTTTCCTGTATTTGTGAAGATGCGGTGTGACGGGCTGTGCAGGGTGGGGGATCCCATTTTACTTGCGGCTCCTTAGGGGGTGCGCTACATGTATATTAATGGCCATAATGTTTTTGTGCTGGAAAGACATAAACATGTCTTAGCTGAACACAAGTCACATTTTTCTCCTGTGTATAAATAAGGCTTACCGCGACTGGCAGTGGCACAATTTATGTCATTCTGCAGCCTCATTGTCCATCCACTATGATAAAAAGTGACCCAATCTGTTGTGCCCTCCCTATATGCCAGAGGCATCAACAAAGCACGGCAGGATCCAGAGTTTTCTTCCTTTAGCTGCATAGTGATATTATATTATTGGAACCGGAATTACAGAAAATTACATTATTTCATGGAGGGCTTCTATCATTTGCTATGCAGCTTCCTTTGTTTGCATGTATGGGATACTCATTTTCACAGTATGCAGAGTATTTTAGAAAGAGAAATGACAAGCTAAATGAAGCTTCTCATTAAAACATGTTCGCTGCAGATAGCTCCTAGAGAAACCTGGAAATTGGTAGCAGCTGCACCTGGACTGACTCATCCATCCATGAGATGGGAGGTGGAGCCCCTTCATACTGCTGGATGTAAAGCTGAACGCCAAATTACCATTTATACAAGGTATGTATGGCTCAAAAAAAAAAAAAAAATCATTAAAGTGGTTGTAAACCCACCTGAGACATTTTTACATATAGGTAAGCCGTTTGTTCCCCAGTGTGTGCCGTGACTGGCGGCTTCCACGCGCATGCGCGGTAGTGACGTATGGTTGCCACCTCATCCCTTTAAACCCGAACACATATTAATTACACGGGTTCTGTGGCTGATTAATGTGGTAATTAACCACTTCATTTGGCTGGCAAAAGACCAGAGCACTTTTCGCGATTCGGCACTGCGTCGATTCAACTGACAAGTGCGCGGTCGTGCGACGTGGCTCCCAAACATAGTTGACGTCCTTTTTCCCCCACAAATAGAGCTTTCTGTTGGTGGTATTTGATCACCTCTGTGGTTTTTATTTTTTGCGCTATAAACAAAAAAATAGCGACAATTTTGAAAAAAAAAAACATTATTTTTTACTTTTTGCTATAATAAATATACCCAAAAAATATATATAAAATTTTTTTTTTCCTCAGTTTAGGCCGATATGTATTCTTCGACATATTTTTGGTAAAAAAAAGCAATAAGCGTTTATTGATTGGTTTGCGCAAAAGTTATAGAATCTACAAAATAGGGGATAGTTTTATGGCATTTTTATTAATAATTTTTTTTTTACTAGTAAAGGCGGGGATCTGCAAATTTTATTGTGACTGTGACATTATGGTGGACACGTCGGACACTTTTGGTGCTATTTTGGGACCATTCACATTTATACAGCGTTCAGTGCGATTAAAAATGCATTGATTACTGTGTAAAGGTGACTGGCAGTGAAGGGGTTAACCACTAGGGGGCACTGTAGGGGTTAAGTGTGTCCTAGGGAGTGATTCTAACAGGGGGGGGGATGGGCTATGTGTGACATGACTGATCACTGCTCCCGATTACAGGGAGCTGTGATCGGTGTCCTGTCACTAGGCAGAACGGGGAAATGCTTATTTACATCAGCATTTCCCCGTTCTTCCTCTCCGTGACACAATCGCGGGTATCCCCGCAGACTTCGAGTCCGGGACCCGGGATCACACTCATGGAGCTCGTGGCGGGTGCGCGCAAGCCACTTCTTAAAGGTCAAAGTACAGGTACGTTAATATGCCTGTACATGCCCTTCTGCCGACGTATATCAGCGTGAGCCGGTTGGCAAGTGGTTAAACTCACATGGTGCCTTATCTGCATTTAATTAGCCTCAGAACCTGTATAATTCAAAGGTGTTCGGGTTTAAAGGGATGAGGTGGCAACTCTAGAGTGATGTCATGCGGCTCTGGACAGTCACAGAGCTGGAGTCCGCGGCCCCGGAAGAAAGAGGGGCAAAGATTGATGCTTCCACCAGCGGGGACATTACATAGTTGCATAGTTAGGTTGAATAAAGACACCAGTCCATCCTGAGTGAGTGTGTGTATGTGTCTACAATTGTCCCTATCCCTGTATATTGTGTCTCATTAGATGCTCATCTATTATATCATTATTTTATTTAAGGTACCCATATAGTATAGAGCACCATCAATTTCATGCAGTGCTCCACACATACATCACACACTCACATCGGTCCCTACCCTCAAGGAGCCCACAATCCAAGGTCCCCAACTCACATTCATATACTAGGGCCAATTTTGGACAGAAGCCAATTAACCTACCCTCATGTCTTTGGAGTGTGGGAGGAAACCGGGGTACCCGGAGGAAACCCACGCAGGCACAGGGAGAACATGCAAACTCCAGGCAGGTAGTGTCGTCGTTGGGATTTGAACCAGCGACTCTTCTTACTGCTAGGCGAGAGTGCTACCCACTACACCACCGTGCCGCCCGAACACCACACGCGCCAGCTGCGCGGTCACGGCCAGCCACGCGCTTTTGCGTGCACGAGCGCCAGCACGGGGATTTGTGTGTGTAAACACACAAATCCCTGTGCTGTCAGAGGAGAGGAGCCATATCGTTTCTTCCTACTAAGTAGGAAAAACGATGTGGCTCCTCTCCTAGTCACTACACTGCCCACACAGTTAGAACACACAGTAAGGGAAACACATGTTTAACCCCTTGATCGCCCCTTTGTATTAACCCCTTCTCTGCCAGTGACATTTACACAGTAATCAGTGCATTTTTATAGCACTGAGCGCTGTATAATTGTCAATGGTCCCAAAAATGTGTCAAAAGTCTCCAATCTGTCCATCGCAATGTCGCAGTACCACTAAAAATTGCAGATCACCTCCATTACTAGTAAAAAATAAATAAATTATAAAAATGTCATAAAATAGCCATAAATCTTTCCCATAGTTTGTAGATGCTATAACTTTTTAACTTTTGCACAAACCAATCAATATACGCTTATTGCAATTTTTTTAAACAAAAATATGTAGACGAATATATATTGGCCTAAACTGATGAAGAAATTTGTTTTTTAAAAACATTTTAGATAGTACAGTGTACTACAGTGTAGATAGTAGAGTGGTATGGGGTATCTAATGTATAACACAGTGTAGACAGTGTGATGGTGTGAAGTATATAATATATAGCACAGTGTAGACAGTGGAGTAATGTCTGTAATACGCAACGTATTAGACATGTGCGGTTCGTTTAATTCTGAATTCAAATTCTGACACAATTTTCGTTATTTGGAGATTCAGGTGTACCTGAATTTCCGTATTATAATAGTAACAAATTTAAACGTATCCGGAATAACTAAACAAAATTTCATCCGAAATTCTAATCGAATTTGAAAATGAAATCGAATTGGAAAACAAATTTGAAATATAAACATATTGCTGACTATTGCTGATTTCCTTCATAAACTATGTGTATCACTGTTATGCCCTGTACACACGGTCGGATTTTCCGATGGAAAAAGTGCGATCGGATTGTGTTGTCGGAAATTCTGATCGTGTGTGGGCTCCATCGGACTTTTTCCGTCGGAATTTCTGACACACAAAGTTTGAGAGCAGGAGATAAAATTTTCCGACAACAAAATTCTGATCGTGTGTACACAAATCCAACGCACAAAGTGCCACGCATGCTCAGAATAAATTAAGAGACGAAAGCTATTGGCTACTGCCCCGTTTATAGTCCAGACGTACGTTTTTTACGTCACCGCGTTCAGAGCTATCGGATTTTCCGACAACTTTGTGCGACCGTGTGTATGCAAGACAAGTTTGGCCCAAAATCGGCAAAAATCCGATGGATTTTGTTGTCGGAATGTGCGATCAATGTCCGATCGCGTGTACAGGGCATTAGAATATAGCCGACTTCCGAAATTTGAATTTTGAAAAGAATAGAATAGAATGAAACAGAATGGAATAGAAAAGAATAGAAAGGAACAGAATAGAAAAGAATGGAATAGAACAAAATGAATATAGCTTTCTTCCGAAATTCTAATTTTGAAAATAATAGAATGGAATAAAACAGAATAGTAGGGAAATGAATAGAGTAAAACAGAATAGAATAGAAAAAAAAATGAAAAAAAAAATAGAATAGAAAATAATAGAATAAAAAAGAATAGAATAGAAATTAATAGAATAGAATGGAAAATAATAGAGTAAACCAGAACAGAATAAAATAAAAAAAGAAAAGAAAAGAAAAGAAATGATTAGAATATAATAGAAACATTAGGAACAGTTTAAAATAGAATATATCCGTCTTCCAAATTTAGAATTTTGAATAGAAAAGAACCAGCTATTCTTCACAATTAATTCGTATAGGTTCGATATTTTCGATCAGAATATTTTGAAATCCACTGGGAAAATTTGGTCAAAAGCGAATCAACAAAATTAATTTAGTTACAAATACAGCTAAACAAAATTAGTAACTTATCGAATCGTTCTAAAACGAAACAAAACAAATTTTTTCTAATGTAGCGCACAAAATAAATATGCTTTATCTAGGGAGTGTTAGTACTTGGCAAACTACTAAGTCCTCCTGTTTGGAAAACTTTTCAAAAATACACGGGATAAAAGCAGATAAATCAGTGCTAATGAATACAACAACAAAGGTCTCATTGATGGTATCCGAAGGTGTCTCAATGTACCGAAATGCAAATAAAAAAGAAAGGGATCTAAAAGGTCTGAAAATCCCTGGATGGTTCCGTGGATATAAAGGGTATTTTTTTGAACAAACATGAAAAAAAAAAAAAAACGTAATGTCAGCGCGTTCACGCTAATTAGTATCCGTTGGCTCAGGGTGACGTACACAGGGACACAGCAGGGAATATGTAAATACATGTTTCTGAAATACCCATCCTCAGCACAAACCAGGACAAGAATCTCCATCTATGAAACAGGATTTACAGGATTTGTGTCACCGCTTTTGCCAGCCAGTCCAAATGCTCGAGGAGGGTATGAAACCATTAAATATAATGTGCTGTGTACTGATTTATGGTATTAGGTGTGCAGAGTGTTAAACAAGACAAGTTAAGCTTTGTTACAAATAGCAAAGTCCTGGATTTAGCGAGACTTGGATGGGTTTGATAAACGAGTCCCCGGGGATACTGAGCATACTTTACTTACCTTTATGTAACTTGCAGTGTCAGTAGGAAAAACAGGGGTAATGGATAATAGCGGAGAGGAGAGATTGCAGCCAGAGAAGACTGCTTAGGGGGACGATATATAAATGATCATGACCATATGACATACAGTACATACAGGCCCGGACTTAGACAAAAAATAGGCCCAGGCATTTTCAACTGGGCAGCCTGATCCCTGGGGGAGAGGGCAGAGATAGGGGAGCGGGCATTTGCATGGGTGGTTGGTGACAAGATATTCATCCTGAGAGACGTCCCAATCCAGCAATCTACATCCACATCCCTATTAAGCAAAGAGACAGCCCCAGTCCAGAAAAGATACAGCCCAGACCAGCAAAGAGACAATCCCAGACTAGCCAAGAGACAGCCCAGTCCAGCAAAGAGACAGCCTCAGATCAGCAAAGAGACAGCCTCAGTCCACTAAAGAGACAGCCTCAGATCAGCAAAGAGACAGCCTCAGTCCAGCAAAGAGACAGCCCCAGACCAGCAAAGAGACATCCCCAGACCAGCAAAGAGACAGCCTCAGATCAGCAAAGAGACAGCCCAGTCCACTAAAGAGACAGCCTCAGATCAGCAAAGAGACAGACTCAGATCAGCAAAGAGACAGACTCAGATCAGCAAAGAGACAGCCTCAGTCCACTAAAGAGACAGCCTCAGATGAGCAAAGAGACAGCCCCAGACCAGCAAAGAGACATCCCCAGACCAGCAAAGAGACAGCCTCAGATCAGCAAAGAGACAGCCCAGTCCACTAAAGAGACAGCTTCAGAGAAGCAAAGAGCCAGCCTCAGTCCAGCAAAGAGACATCCCCAGACCAGGAAAGAGACAGCCTCGGACCAGCAAAGAGACAGCCTCGGACCAGCAAAGAGACAGCCTCAGTCCAGCAAAGAGACAGCCTCAGTCCAGCAAAGAGGCATTCCAAGTACAGCAAAGAGACAGCCTCAGTCCAGCAAAGAGACAGCCTCAGTCCAGCAAAGAGACAACCTCAGTCCAGCAAATAGACAACCTCAGTCCAGCAAAGAGACAACCTCAGTCCAGCAAAGAGACAGCCTCAGACCAGCAAAGAGACAGCCTCAGACCAGCAAAGAGACAGCCTCAGTCCAGCAAAGAGACATCCCCAGACCAGCAAAGAGACAGCCTCATACCAGCAAAGAGACAGCCCCAATCCACCTCCTTTCCCCACCACTACAGAGCAGGTCTTGTAACACACACTAGATTAGTTCAGTTCAGTGCACTCACCTTCCTCTCTGTGCAGCTGTCACGGTGTGATGGCCGGTGTTAAGAGAGAGGCCACTGCTGTCCCTTGAGTGCAGGTTTATCTCCAGTGGCTGGCCCAGGGTGACTGTCCCCTGCAGGTGCCTCTCTCCTGCCTTCTTCTGCAAGTCCTAGTTTGCTGGCACTGGCCCTGCTTTAGGCATGGCCGCATAACAGAAGGTGAACGGCAGTCGCGGTCTGTGTTAGCCCTGTCCATACTGTGGTCGTGGCTTATTCCCCGCCATGCGGTCTAGTCATCAATGGGCCACTCTTCTTAGGACATGCAGCCTGGGGGCCCGAGCCCACTGGGCAAATGCCCGTTGTGTCCTATGGCCATAGGACATTTGTACATACAAATATACATTTTTGCATGCATTATGGGGTTGGTTTACTAAAATTTCAATTTTGTAAGCAGATTAAATAGCTTTGGCCCCAAGACAGAACCCTGGGGCACACCACTTACAACCCCAGCCCATTCAGAGGCAAAATCATTTACCACTACCATCTTTACTTGTTCCTAAAACCAGCTTTCTGTTCACCTGCATACAATCTCCTCCAACAACAAATTTATTGAAAATAGAATATAAAATATAACTACTTATAAACGTAGGTAATAGTAGCGCTCATCAAGCCACTGCAAGTGGCAGCAATCTCCAAGCTTTGCCGAAGCCTCTAGCTCAAGGAGGACCTCACTGTCAGGGCTGGGGTTAGCCCTTCCTTCTCTGAGCTGGCCCCTCAGCTAATTGCCAGCTCCTATCTGTCCACAGTTACTCAGCTGTTGATGATATCCTGCTCATCAGTCCTGCCTACTTAAGCCATCCAGCACAGAGGATCTCTGCCTTCGCCTTGGTCAACATCACAGAGACTATCTTCTGCATTCCTGTTAAAGGTATGTCCTTCTTCATCAAAGTCCCTGATGGAGGGTCCCAAGCAGGGACCCTGGTGAGGTCCTCCATGAGCTAGAGACTTTGGCAAAGCTGGGAGATTGCTGCCACTTCTAGTGGCATGATGAGCGCTATTACTACCTACGTTTTGTGAGTAGGTATATTTTATATTCTATTTTCAATAAATTTGTTGTTGAATAATGCACTAGGTCAGTTCGCCCTCTGTTCTTTATTTATTTTCCAGTAATCTGAGGACATCCCCAGTCCTAGAGGGCAGCAAGGCTCTAAAGTAATATCCACATAGGCCTTTTCTGACTCGGCTATCACACCTATGTGCAGGAGAATATTGTTATGCCCTTTACACACGGTCGGATTTTCCGACGGAAAATGTGTGATAGGACCTTGTTGTCGGAAATTCCGACCGTGTGTGGGCTCCATCACACATTTTCCATCGTAATTTCCGACACACAAAGTTTGAGAGCTTGCTATAAAATTTTCCGACAACAAAATCCGTTGTCGGAAATTCCGATCATGTGTATACAAATCCGACGCACAAAGTGCCACGCATGCTCAGAATAAATTAAGAGCCGAAAGCTATTGGCTACTGCTCCGTTTATAGTCCCAACATACGTGTTTTACGGCACCGCGTTCAGGACGAACGGATTTTCCAACAACTTTGTGTGACCGTGTGTATGCAAGACAAGTTTGAGCCAACATCCGTCTGAAAAAATCCATGGATTTTGTTGTCGGAATGTCTGATCAATGTCCGACCGTGTGTACAGGGCATTACTGTTATACAATTTCCTCCTCTTCAATAAACCTTAGTTTGCAAATAAGGTGTTTGTTGGGCACAGTGTCAAATGTTTTTGTAAAATCCAGATAAATTATGGTTACAGCTTTTCTTTTACTAAACTTCTGGTCCTGCAAATCACACACTTCCTGTTTCTGTGTGGCTACGCTTACCCACCCCATTGTATCTACGATGGGATCCATGGTTGTCAGCTTCCAGATTTTTTTTGTCAAAGCTTATTTGAACAAGCTGAAGTTAGAAGCTGAGTGCTTACCATGCACAGCTTCACCAATCTTTGTACCCTCCAGTTTTAGCAAATCACCCCCTATGTATTCATTTTCTATTTACCGGTAGTTCAGTTGCTGACATCTTTTTTTAAATGAGTGCCCAAAAGTTTTCGTAAACATACATCCTCTTTCTCAGTGTAATACTGTATACTTTATATTTGTTACATGTTCCCAATGTAGCACTAACCCCCGAAGGAGCTGCTGATTTATATCGGGCTGTTACCATCACCCCTTTACCTGTAGTTTCACCAATATCAGAACTTAGAGTCCCTGTTGAGCTTTGTATCCGACAATATAGGCACCAGTCACTTTAGTACTTTTCCAATGCTTTAATAGGAAATAGCTGGAAGAAGTAGCAGAAAAGAGGTAGAAGAGGAGTTTCAGGAAAGTTAAAATACCTTTTTAGATCACTGAGGGATTGGAGATCTTAGATACGATTAAACAGTCAGTCCAAAGATCTTTTGCCCACCCGGATAGGTCTCTCTCACTAACCTAGCAGCCGGAATGGTGCACGAACAAAAGTCTCTGCCACAGACTTTAAATGAACAAATTTTTTGTACGATCCTCTGCCACAGGATGTAGTGTTAGATGAACAACGACACAGTACCAGAACCTTTAAGCTGACTCAGCTACAATTGAGTCACCAGGCCCCTCTTGAGATACCAGCCTTCCGCACGGTTCTCTCCAAAGACAGGTCCTCCCCTGGGTCTTCTCAATTGTCCGGCTTCTCCCCGCAGGACAGACAGCACAGGACCATCTACGCAGCAGTAGGCCCCAGACAGGCTTCTGGGCCTACTTGCACGGCTGCAGCATCGCAGCCCTGCGGCCTGGAGGGCCATGAGGTAGAACTCTCTGTCACATACCTTTAGGCCAGGAGGGCCAGCAGGCGAAAAGAGACCCAGAAAAATGGCGTCTGCCCCTTAAATGCCCTCTCCCAGAATGCACGGCACCGGACAACCTCTGCCGAGTTGCCTCAAAGAAAGAAGAGCACTCAATATACCTCAGCTTGTTGCTTTTCCAACCCTGACCAATGGTGACAACGACACCTACAGGTGACAGTGTGGAACTGCACGCAACACAGTCAATGCTGGAACGCTTTGCTGGAATGCTGGAAATTTGAACTATATACAGAACAAATGACCCACTAAATTTACATATAAGCGGTAGATTAGAAATCTACCAGCGCTACACCAATAATATAGCATAACCTAAAAAAATGTAATTGCTGGTTTCCTTTTTAAATGCATTTTACTTATTATTTATTACAGGTACTTATATAGCACCAAAATATAAAATAACAGTGTAGTTGCGCTACTGTGAAAAGAGTATCGGATGACACATATAGCAGCCAGCATCAACAAAGTAGTGACAATGTAAAAGAATGAAGAAAAAACAATGCAGCGCTAAACATGAGAGGCAGGATTAGGTACTCCACACAAAAGTGACTATCAACCATGCAGTGTGATAGTGTAATAACCAAATATATAAAAAATATAATGTGAGAAAATGAAGAAAAATAAATACAATATTATGGTGAGTCCATGACCATATCAATGTCCAATTACGTGGACATTATGGTCATATAAATGTCCAACAAAAATGAATGGTATGGGTGTTGGGTGAAAGAATTCTCAAGGGTACTACGTGATTCACAGAGGTGGTGTTCCAGTACTCAGTGTCCACAGCAAAGAATAAATGGAGCAAATATGCTTACCGGAACAGGTGGACACGTTTGCCGTAACGGCTAGGTGTCATACAGACTTGGGGATCAATCGATCCAAATAGGTGCTTGATGAAGAGGCATATACGGCAGGTTCCACTAGTTCCTTTGCAGTAATGGTAAACGGCCTGGGGACAGCAGATGTTCCAAGTCCAGTTATAGGCACTTCTCCAACAGGTGTATATTGAGGAGATACACCTTTCATATAGCCAACATAGGGACATGAAAAAGGAAAAAAGGGCTCCACATAGTGCTTAAATTAGAGTAAAACAGGTTTATTCCACACCAAACAGGGTAAAAAATCCAAATAACAGCAGCCAGGATAAAAGTGATCACAATGAAAAATAGCGTGGTACCAGGAACAAAAAATCAATCGTAACCCGACATGTTTCGGACTAAAGGTCCTTCTACTGGGGCATATTGTCCTTTGTCTGGTATTGTATATATGGACACATAAATGATTTAAAATCAACATCAGCTGTTAAACTATAATCAGCTGTGAGAGGCCGTTGTAAAACGGACCCCACAGCCAATAAACATGCAGGTAAATGGGAATGACATGCACTTGCTCAGCCACCCAATCACTGAAAATTAATTCACAGTGCTTGACACATATATTGTACATTCACATCAGTCCTTGCACTCAATGAGCTTACAATCTAAGGTCCCTAACTCACATTCATATAGGGGCGTATCTACCGCGAGGCAAACAAGGCATCTGCCTTGGGCAGCATATTTCAGGGAGGTGGCGCGGCCCCCTCGCCATCCGTGAAAGTGTTTAGAATGCAATCTGGAGCGGTGTCACAGAAGAGCAGGAAAGAAAGCTGTGCCTCCCTGCTAAATTAGGCTGTCAGGCAGGGGCAGAACTACCAGGGTCACAGCGAGTGGGCCCTAGCACTGGGGGGGGGGCCCTGCCAAGTGGAACGGGGCCCCGCTGTCATAATAGGCATCATCGAGCCCCTCCTGCGAACCGGATGCTGATGTAAGGCTTAAATCCACCCACCCACAACAAGCCTGTCAGCAGGTGAGGAGCAGGAAGATGCAGCCGGAGAGCAGTGTGCCCCCAGCAGTGTGTTGTTGCGAGCAACAAGCGAAACACAAACAGAGGGAACTGCCGACCCTGCTGAGGAGCAGCCTGAGGAGACGAAGCTCTGTCTATGGACCGTCAACTGCCCTCTCCTTAGATTGTGAAGGTTTGTTCCTGAAAATATCCCTGGTTTGCAAAGCTAACCATCTCTCATTCTGTTCTCTGCCTTAAAAAATAACATGTTCATTACGCCCAAAGCAGATGTTTCAGGTTTTTGCTCTCTCTCTCTCTCACCCCCCCTTTCTCTCTCTCTCTCTCTTACCCCTCTCTCTCACCTCCTCTCTCTCTCACCCCCTCTCTCTCTTACCCCTCATCTCTCTCACCCCTTTCTCTCTCTCACACCTCTCTCCCACTCTCTAAACCATCCCCTATACCACACCCTTCTGTCTCTCTCTCACCCTACCTCTCTCTCCCCTCCTCTCTCCCCTTCTTCCTTTTCTCTCCTTTTCCATGTCCCCATCTGTCTCTCCTTCCTACTCCTATCTCTTCTCCTAGCAGGTTGGGGGGGGGGGGCACTGTGGCAAGCTTGTGAGGGGTTTGGGGAGAGCACTTTGACAGGCTAGCGGGGGCGTTGGGGGTTGCCCTGTGACAGGCTAGTGGGGGGTTGGGGGTTGCACTGTGGCTGGCTAGTGGGGGGGAGTGTTACTACCCCACAGTCCACCAGAGACCCTGCATAGCAACCAGAGAATTGACAGCAGAAACCCCGCATAGTCACTTAAGAAGCAAGGGGTGGGACAAATTTAGATGGGGGAGGGGAGGGCGCCCGATTTTCAGTCTTGCCTAGGGCAGCACACTGCATTCATACATACATGTTCTAGGGCCAATTTAGACAGGAGCCAATTAACCTGCTTTCCCTTGCTCTCCCTGCTTTGTAAAGTTCAAGAGTGGGCTGTAGAGTAATATTAAATATAATTAGCCCTGTTTGTGCTGTGTTCTCAGTTCTTGATTATCAGCTGTAAACTAGATTTGAAAACTGTCTATCCTAACAATAAGTTAAAATATTAGAAACTATCCTCCTGCTTTGCATGTTAACCACTTGACCTCTGGAAGGTTTAACCCCCTTCATGACCAGGGCATTTTATTGTGTGTGTGTGTGCTGTAAATTGCCATTTTGCGGGGTGCCTTGGTGAGGCTCTGTAGACTACGCATGCAATGGCAAATGTGTGCAGACTAAACCCCTGTTTTTAACGCATACTGTTAGACAGGTCAATTTGGTTGGTCGCAGACTGGTCGGTAAGTTGAGCTGGGAATTTCTTTGATTATGTTTTACATGCTAAAATAACCAGCCACCATCCCTTAACAACTATGTGCAGCACCGGAGCTCTCACTAGTGGAACGGAACTTCCAGGTATGGGGGATCACATGACCTCCAATATGTGACCTGAGCAGCCAATCACCATACACACGCATGCTCAGTTTGAACTGGATGGACTGATGTTCTTATTCAACCTTACCAACAGTGTAACTATGTAATTTCGAGGCCCAAACATTTTCAAGTGGGGGGTATCATGAGGTTATCCCCCTGTATGGGCTCCAACACCACTCAACACCAGAGTTTAGACAGGCAAGGATGCTGCAGTGAGAGACACCTTTGCTGGGTAAGTAGGGAAAGGTGGAGTAAGTGCAGGCACTATCACTAATCCCTGTTGCTTCAATAGGCAAAATGATCACCAGGGACACTTCTAATGCAGGAAAGTGCAGAGCCAAACTTGACTTTACAGAATATATCAGGATTTGCATAGAACTGTAGCTGTCTGACATGTTTTGTACATCATCATATGCTCAGGTTTTAATTGCTGAACAACAATACCTTGAAGTAAGAAGAAATTGTTCTAGTAGTCACTATTTTGAGGTAGGAGCAAGGAATTTAAAAGTGAGCTGAAGACAAAAGGCTATAAAAAGAGAACATTAAAAAGAGTCTATCATAGAGCATAGTACAGCAATAGATATAAATATGAGACCTATTATAGAATCAGGGAAGAAAGGGTAAAGAAAAAGAAATGGAAAGCACCAGATTGATAACCACTAGTTGTATCTAAATAAACACTGGCCAATACCGACAAAACATGAAAAGTTATCTTGACATATAGGAACACAAAATTGTTAAAGAACACATAGTAAAAAATTCACTATAGTAGGAGGAAGTATCCTTGTATTAAAAGAGGACCAAATAAATGTGAAAGTTGAGAATACTGTAAATGTATTAAGAAAGAAGAATAATTGACCTTTCGGATGGAAGACGAATTTTTAATAATCACAATACAGATTGCTCTACAGAGCATGTAATATACTATATTGGCTGTGAAAAATGTAATGCATTCTATATTAGAAAAAAATATTAGAGCACTAAGAAGCAAAGTCTATGAACACCAATATAGTATTATGTCGGGTAATCTGAAAGCTGTTTTAATCTGAAACATGATGGAACCCCGGAGGGTATGTTTGTGCAAATTGTGGATAGAGTGCACCATGATACTAGAGGGGAAGATTGTGATAGGAAATTACTAAGTATGAAGAGCAAATGGATAAATAAACTAAAAGGAAATATATATTCTGGTTTAAATGAAATATCGTATTTTGCTCCCTTTCTCTAAAGGAAGCAAAGAAGAAAGGAAAAACAATAATTTATTTTCCTTAAATATCCTCAGGTATTGTGAGGGGAAAGAAGAAAAACAATAGTTGCTAAGGTTTTTTTTTTTTACAAATGTAAATACATTATATATTTCATATCTATATACAATATATTGCCAAAAGTATTGCCTTTACACGCACATGAACTTTAATGATATCCCAGTCTTAGTCCGTAGGGTTCAATATTGAGTTGTCCCTCCCTTTTCAGCTATCGCAGCTTCAGCTCTTCTGGGAAGGCTGTCCACAATGTTTAGGAGTGTGTCTATGGGAATGTTTGACCATTCTTCCAGAAGCGCATTTGTGAGGTCAGAAACTGATGTTGGACGAGAAAACCTGGCTCGCAGTCTCTGCTCTAATTCATCCCAAAAGTATTTTATTGGGTTGAGGTCAGGACTTTAAGTTCTTCCACCCTAAACTCGCTCATCCATGTATTTATGGACCTTGCTTTGTGCACTGGTGCGCAGTCATGTTGGAACAGGAAAGCGCCATCCCCAAACT
Organism: Lithobates clamitans; assembly: GCA_037952925.1. Taxonomy (NCBI): domain Eukaryota; kingdom Metazoa; phylum Chordata; class Amphibia; order Anura; family Ranidae; genus Lithobates; species Lithobates clamitans. The sequence goes on from JBBGZY010000069.1 coordinate 3,818,335, forward strand.
GTTGTCACAAAGTTGGGAGCATGAAATTGTCCAAAATGTCTTGGTATGCTGACCCCTTAAGAGTTCCCTTCACTGGAACTAAGGGGCCAAGCCCAACCCCTGAAAAAACAACCCCAACCCATAATCCAAATAATTTGGACCAGTGCACAAAGCAAGGTACATAAAGAGAGATGTATTCCCCTTGCCCTTCCAGCACATAATCCATCTCCCGGGACCACATTACAACATAGCCTAGTGAATGAACCCATACAGCGCTGTTGTAGAGACTAGGGAAAGGAGGGGAAGGGAAGCCATAGTGAGAATACCCACCAAAACTTACGGTACTCCCTCCCCTAAACAAAACATCCCACAGAGATCAAAACAGCCCTTTGATAGCAGCAGCATGGGAATTCCTTTGTAAATACACTAGACAACCCGCACTTTAACCAGAATCCATTTGTAAAGGGGCAGGCCCGTCGTAAGGAAAATAAATAAATAAACAATTATATATATATGTATATATATATATATATATATATATATATATATACAGCATCAAAAATGGATATGATCCAAGGATGGGTATCAAAACCCAGGTGGAAAGACTTAATGCCAAAGAGGAAGAACATGGGGAGAGAGGAAGAGAGAGATACTAAGGAATGCCACCTGAAAACAAGGCCACATGCTTAAAGTGGGGTCCCCGGTATCCGAAATGGCGCCCCAGGCACTCATATAACCACCTATTTCCCGGGACAAACCCGGGCTATAAAGGGACACCAAGGAGACCAAGTCAGGAGTCAAAGTAACAAACCATCAGAAGAAATTCACAAAAATAATATAGTAAATTTGTACATTAGAAATGCAGATTAACCATTGCCTAAAACCCGTTAATTCATAAGTATAAAAGTAATGGGTGGAAAAGGAGATAGAAAACCAAAGCACCTTAGGATGACAAAATAATCCCATGGTAATGGTTAGATCTATAGAAACGGCTCAAAACGTAACGCATCATTTAACACTGGATGTTTTATAGCGGACAGATTGAAAATCCATTTTGTTTCTTGCTGTAGAAGCAATTTGTCTACGTCACCCCCTCTCAGTTATGGGGATGTATTCCAAGGCAAAAAAATCATCTTTGTAGCATCAAATTGGCGGTAAAGCCCCATGTGGCAACTGATAGGACTCTCAAACTTCTTTGCATTTACCAATCCAACGTAATCTCTAATTCAGTGGAAAAATATCCTCTTGGTCTTTCCAACGTACAACATACCACATTAGCATTCCATATAGTACACGATGCCTAGCCAGGACCGGATTAACATAGGGGCTATTGGAGCTGCAGCTCCAGGCCCCTTACCTTAAGATAGGCCCATAAAAAAAAAAAATCACAAAAAAAACCCCAAAACGATCGACTTTGAAGGTGTGCCTCGGCAGGGGTCACATAGAGCCCAAATTTGGGGGGTAGGTAGCTGAAGGTCCACCCCACTACTGGTCAAAATAGGGGCTCCTATCACCTATGGTCCTGGAGATATGGGGCTCCTTGCACAGCCTGTCAGAAGCTACATACAGAGCGGCCAGTTTAAATACAAGCTGGCACACTCTGTTTGCAGCAGACTGAGAGGATGAGCTCACAGTGCCTCTCCTCACTTCTTGTCAGAGGCACTGAGCTCAATGGACAGCTTGGAACCTGCAGAGTTTGACAGGCAGCACCGCCTGCCAAACTCGCCTATTGATTTCAATGGGGCCACTCTGCAACTGCAAGCCAAACTCGCTCACTGTAGAAAGTCCAACAATGTAAAACTACCATTCAGCAATGTAAAAAAAAAAGGAGGCGACAGTAGCACTTCATGAACGCATGTCAGCTGCTGCTATACCACACGTTGAAAAGCAATCCACCACAGATCACTTTTCAGAGGGCAGTAAGCAATACCGCAAATGTGAAAGAAACGTGAAACACATCATGCATTTCACACTCACACCACCAACCAGGTCACACCCCAGCCACTTCCCATGTTAGCCACCTACCTTCAACTTATATCATAGGTGGTCATTTCACAACCTTCAGTCGACAGACCCTACTCCAAAAGATATCACTCCCAATTACTCCCCCCACCCGCTGATTGATATCCTTCCATGATCACCTCACACCCCCCTGCTGACAGACCTTTCTCCCCCGCCTGTCCCCACACATCCTCTCACCTGCTGACCTGTGGATGGGGGAATCACTCCCGCAATGTTATTGTGTTCTGCCAGTGGGGAGCCTTCCCAACCCACAGAATACAAAGATCAGTGTTGCTAACTATAGCTGGCAGCACTGATTGTTTTGGGAAAAACCTGACAGGCTGGTTGAACTCCAGTCGATTAATAGCTTGACTTGTGTACAACCAGCTAGCCCATACATAGATCGACTATGGCTGGTCTCTGCTTAATTGGCTTAATTTCAATTCATGTATGGCCCGCTTAACCACTAAGCAGTCCCTAAACAACCTTCCAGAAACCTTTAAATTTTTCCTTCCCAGATTCCTTCATCCTCCTCACCTGTACATAGTGCCCACTGTCATCTCCTCCACACTGCTCTCCTGTACATAGTGCTCACTGTCATACCCTCCACACTCCTCTCCTGTACATACTGCCCACTGTCACCCCCTCCACACTGCTCTCGTGTACATAGTGCTCACTGTCATACCCTCCACACTTCTCTCCTATACATACTGCCCACTGTCATACCCTCCACACTCCTCTCCTGTACATACTGCCCACTGTCATACCCTCCAGACTCCTCTCCTGTACATACTGCCCACTGTCATACCCTCCACACTCCTCTCCTGTACATACTGCCCACTGTCATACCCTCCACACTTCTCACCTGTACATACTGCTCACTGTCTTACTGTACATACTGCCTCCACACTTGTCTCCTGTACATACTGCTCAGTATCACACCGTCCACATCCTCTCCTGTACATACTGCCCACTGTCCTACCTTCCACACTCCTCTCCTGTACATACTGCTCAGTATTATAGCATCCACACTCCTCTCCTGCACATACTGTCCACTGTCATACCCTCCACACTCCTCTCCTGTGTATACTGCTCACTGTCATACCTTCCACACTCCTCTCCTGTACATACTGCTCCCATCATACCCTCCACACTCCTCTCCTGTACATACTGCCCCCATCATACCCTCCACACTCCTCTGCTGTGCATACTGACCACTATCATACCCCCCACACTCCTCTCCTGTACATAATACCCACTGTTATACCCTCCACATTCCTCTTTCTCACCTGCACATACTTGCCACTTTTATACCATCCTATACTCCTTTCCTATGCCTCTTACCCAGAAAAACAGTTCTTTAAAATTATATTGAATATCCTACCAGCTCTAGAATGGGCACACTTTTGTTATTTTAACTACAGGGAATCTTCTCAGTCCTCATATTTGTTCTGCCCATTGTTAGTACTCATTTAATTTTGTGATCACTACTGTGATGTATAAAGGAACATAAGGGATGTCAGCTACTCTAAATATATCACTGGAAAAAAAAGTGTCTGTGAAAATATTTTTGAAATGTTGGCAACTATGCACGTGGGCACTGCTCAAGGGCCACCAGGTCAGTAGGCGGCCCCATGAGAGGCTCCTGGGATCCTGTGATATTAAAGCAGTAGTAAATTTCGCTAACATTACTATTTTTTAGAGGCCCTGAGGTAGGTTATGCCATAATGTCCAAGCATGCACAACATATTAGCACATCAGGTACACTTACCTGTCAGACTGAGCCCTCCAGTGCTGCACTGTGATCAATCCGGTGGGTCCCGGGCGCTTCCATCTTCACCCGGTCTTCCTTCCAGGTTCTGTGCCTTCGTTCACTTGCCTTGGCCGGGCTGCGTTGCTGTCACTTGAACACATGCTCATGCGCATTCCTCCTCTCTCTCTCATTCTCCCTCCCTTACCCCTCATCCCTCTCTCACCCCCTTTCTCTCTCTCTCACCCTCTCATCCTCACTCTCTCTATTTAATTTACTTTGTTATAACAAAAAATTGTTTGCATTTTTAATTATTTTTTATTTTGTTTTTATTTTTTTTATAAAAAGCCCCACCATAATCCTCAGCACCAGGCCCATGATGTTCTTAATCCGGCCCTGGGAGATTGGCAATTGCCAAATGTGGCAGATGTAACTTCTGCCAGTATATTTGGGAGGCGCAGGAAATTTTGTTGCCCAATGGCAGAATGTATAGACCTCACTTCTTGGCTAATTGCCAATCATTCATCCACCCTAACAAGGTGGATGTAGTAATCTCTCCCTCATCGATTAGAATACACCCATCAGTGGCTGCAACTGATTAGCTGTAACTGTTGATCAAGTGATCCAGTGATCAACTTCTGTTTAACAGAGGTGGCCACACTCGGAACGAAATTCAGCTGTTCCCTGCTGAACAGGCCGCTTTTTGATTAGTGTTTGGCCAGCCTTAGTCCCAGATATCTTGGTGCAATTACACTGAAGGTAACCTGTTTCAATAGTTTTTATTGAAAGTGTTTTACAAAGGTTTAAAAGGTAGACCTAAATATACAAAAATAGGGCCTACAATCAGCCTTACTTGAATCATCCAAGAGTGAACAAAGTGCAAAAACCGTGACGGAGGTGGCATAAAGTGTTAACCTGAAAATTACAATAATAGTAAACTGTAGAAATACATACTAACAGTCATAAGATTACCAGTAGGAATTTGCATTAATGTTACAAACTTAAAAAAACTGAAAAAGAATCCAAGTTGTGAGTGAAAATATAAGCTATACAGTGGGGGGAGAAACAAGCATCCGTTAGAGAGAGAACCCTCCTCCTCTCGCCCTGCCTGTAGGGGCAGGGAGAGAATAGCGAATACCAACAAACACGAAATATGGTCCTCCAATCATACTGTAATTAAGAAGCACTTTGCCTAAAAAGAGAAACGGGGAGAGGGGCCCCACCCAGTCCAACGATCCTCAAGAAATAGATGGAAAGGGCAGGTAGAGCCAGAAAGAAAGAGGAAGAAGAGAAAAGGGGGGAAATATGAAGAAGATATAAAAGTAGAAGAAAAGAAAAGAAAGAAGAGGAAAAAACTAGAGAGCAGAGGAAAGAAATCGAGATCTCAACTCCGTCCGCACCTCCGACACCCAGAATACTCCCTATACAGGAGTTTAAAAATATTGAATGCAAGGGTTACAGACCCTTTCAAAGTGGACAGCAGTGTCACAAAGTGTGCTGACCAACTTTTTATTAGTCATTAATAGGGTTGCATTGATACCATAACAAGTATCGGTGCCGATACCGAGCATTTGCAGGAGTACTTGTACTTGTGCAAAGGCTCCAATGCTTGACCCGATACCTGGGCAGTCAGGAATGATAGGTGCGGCAATGGGGGCCGTTACAATCACCGATTTCCCTGTATAGATTTTAATAAAGCAGCAGACAGCTGCTTCTCCCCCCCCCACCCCCCAATGCTTTTGGCTGCTTATTGAAATCTATATAGGGAGATCAGTGCTTGTAACGCCCCCCACCGCGGCACCAATCATCCCTGACTGTCCCCTGTGTCCTTCTCCAGTCCCCGTCTCCGTGTTCCTCCGGTCCTGAGCACTCTGGAAAAGGTTTTCGTCCAGGATATCCCTGTACTTGGCCGCATTCATCTTTCCCTCGATTGCAACCAGTCGTCCTGTCCCTGCAGCTGAAAAACACCCCCACAGCATGATGCTGCCACCACCATGCTTCACTGTTGGGACTGTATTGGACAGGTGATGAGCAGTGCCTGGTTTTCTCTACACATACCGCTTAGAATTAAGGCCAAAAAGTTCTATCTTGGTCTCATCAGACCAAAGAATCTTATTTCTCACCATCTTGGAGTCCTTCAGGTGTTTTTTAGCAAACTCCATGCAGGCTTTCATGTGTCTTGCACTGAGGAGAGGCTTCCGTCGGGCCACTCTGCCATAAAGCCCCAACTGGTGGAGGGCTGCAGTGATGGTTGACTTTCTATAACTTTCTCCCATCTCTCGACTGCGTCTCTGGAGCTCAGCCACAGTGATCTTTGGGTTCTACTTTACCTCTCTCACCAAGGCTCTTCTCCCCCGATAGCTCAGTTTGGCCGGACAGCCAGCTCTAGGAAGGGTTCTGGTCATCCCAAAAGTCTTCCATTTAAGGATTATAAAGGCCACTGTGCTCTTAGGAACCTTGAGTGCAGCAGACATTTTTTGTAACCTTGGCCAGATCTGCTCCTTGCCACAATTCTGTCTCTGAGCTCTTCAGGCACTTCTTTTGACCTCATGATTCTCATTTGCTCTGACATGCACTGTGAGCTGTAAGGTCTTATATAGACAGGTGTGTGACTTTCCTAATCAAGTCCAATCAGTATAATTAAACACAGCTGGACTCAAATGAAGGTGTAGAACCATCTCAAGGATGATCAGAAGAAATGAGCGTCACAGCAAAGGGTCTGAATACTTAGGACCATGTGATATTTCAGTTTTTCTTTTTTTAAAAATCTGCAAAAATGTCAACAATTCTGTGTTTTTCTGTCAATATGGGGTGCTGTGTATACATTAATGAGGAACAAAAATGAACTTAAATGATTTTAGCAAATGGTTGCAATATAACAAAGAGTAAAAAATTTAAGGGGGTCTGATCTATCTATCTATCTATCTATCTATCTATCTATCTATCTATCTATCTATCTATCTATCTATCTATCTATCTATCTATCTATCTATCTATCTATCTATATATATATATATATATATATATAATTTGTAAATTTTTTTTCACATTAATTTTTTTATTATTTTTTACAATTATATATATATATATATATATATATATATATATATATATATATATATATATATATATATATAAATTGTAAAAAATAAACAAAAATCACAGACACGGTCCACAATCACTTGACATTAAAAAAAAACATCTGTTATCATCCACATTTTGTTACAGCCTTATTCCAAAATGGATTGAACAACTTATTTTCTAAAATTCTACAAAGAATATCCCATAATGAATAATCACAATGCGAAAGAAGTTTGTTTGAAATCTTTGCAAATTTATTAAAAATAAAAAACAAAAAAATCACATGTACATACTGTAGGTATTCACAGCCTTTGCCATGAAAATAAAAATTGAGCTCAGGTGCATCCTGTTTCCACTGATCATCCTTGAGATGTTTCTACAACTTGATTAGAGTCCACCTGTGGTAAATTCAGTTGACTGGACATGATTTGGAAAGGCACACACCTGTCTGTATAAGGTCCCACAGTTAGCCGTGTATATCAGAGCACAAACCAAGCCATGAAGGCATTGTCTATAGACCTCCTAGACAGGATTGTATTGAGGCACAAATCTGGGAAAGGGTACAGAAAAATTAGCACAGAGACCTCCAATATCCCTAAATGGAAGCAGCTTGGAACCACCAGAACTCTTCCTAGAGAAGGCCGCCTGGCCAAACTGAGCGATCAGGGGAGAAGGGTCTTAGTCAGGGAGGTGACCAAGAACCCGATGGTCACTCTGACAGAGCTCCAGTGTTTCTCTGTGGAGAGAGGAGAACCTTCCAGAAAAACATCTCTGCAGCACTCCACCAATCAGGCCTGTATGGTATGGTGGCCAGACGGAAGCCACTCCTCAGTAAAAGGCACATAACAGCCTGCCTGGAGTTTGCTAAAAGGCACCTGAAGGACTCTCAGACCATGAGAAACACAATTCTCTGATGAAATAAAGATTGAACTCTTTGGCATGAATGGCAAGCATTATGTCTGGAGGAAACCAGGCACCGCTCATCACCTGGCCAATATCATCCCTACAGTGAGGCATGGTGGTGGCAGCAACATGCTGTGGGGATGTATTTCAGTGGCAGGAACTGGGAGACTAGTCAGGATTGAGGGAAAGATAATTGCAGCAATGTACAGAGACATCCTTGATGAAAACATGCTCCAGAGTGCTCTGGACCTCAGACTGGGGCAAAGGTTCATCTTCCAACATGACAACGACCCTAAGCACACAGCCAAGATAACAAAGGAGTGGTGACGGCAACTCTGTTAATGTCCTTGAGTGACCCAGCCAGAGCCCAGACTTGAACCCAATTGAAAATGTCTGTGCACCGATTCTCCCCATCTAACCTGATGGGGCTTGAGAGATCCTGCAAAGAAGAATGGGAGAAACTGCCTAAAAATAGGTGTGCCAAGCTTGTAGTATCATACTCAAATAGTCTTGAGTCTGGAATTGGTGCCAAAGGCGCTTCAACAAAGTATTGAGCAAAGGCTGTGAATACTTATGTACATGTGAGATTTTTTTTTTTTTTTATAAATTTGCAAAGATTTCAAACAAACTTCTTTCATGGTGTCATTATGGGGTACGGTTTGTAGAATTTTTAGGAAAATAATAAATTAAATCCATTTTTGAATAAGGCTGTAACATAACAAAATGTGGAAAAAGTAAAGCGCTGTGAATATTTTCAGGATGCACTGTAAATTAGAGTCTGCGAATGTCAGGGTATCTCCTCCATAGGTTCATTAGGTAAAACGGAAAATTTATATCAAATACTTACCGTAATTTTCCTATCCTGATGGACTCCATGGCAGCCTAAGTATGGGTTAATCCCGCCTCTCATACCTCATAGGACCACACTCCCATAAATCTTTGCTTCTAGACAGAGACTGTGTTCCGTAACTTAGCCTACTCCAGCAACTGGGAGGGAACTCCTGCTGCCATGGAGTCCATCAGGAAAGGAAAATTACGGTAAGTATTTGATATAAATTTTCCGTTTTCCTGACAGACTCCATGGCAGCCTACGTATGGGAAATAACTAGCCATACACACCCGGGTGGGCAATTGCTGGTTTAAAGAAAAAAAGGTTTAATTGGCACCATCAACAGATAATACGTGCAAACCAAAGTTAACCGTAGACAAAGAAGCCGGTTCTACACAATAGTGTGTCATAAAAGTGTTAATTGATGACCATGAGGCCGCTTTACAGATTACGTCTGGAGACACATGTCGGGATGCTGCCCACGATGTAGAGACGCTCCTGGTAGAATGAGCGGTTACCGCCTCCGGAGAAGCCAAACCCTTAGACCTGTAAGCCCATTGAATAGCTTGAACGATCCATGCTGCGATGGTTCTAGAGGAAGCCCGTGAACCCTTGTTCTTGCCGTGAAAAAGCACAAACAGATGATCAGACTGGCGGAAAGAAGCTGTGGCTTCTAGGTATTGCTTCAGAATCTGCCCAACATCTAGAGGGTGAACATTAGAGTCCTCAGTGGATCTGAAAGTAGGGAGGACAATCTCCTGATTTTCATGGAAGATGGTTGTTACTTTTGGATTCGATCCTAACATGGGGATGAAGACTACACGATCTGGGAAGAAGGTAAGGAAAGGTTCTTTGTATCCTAGGGATCCAATTTCAGAAACTCTCTTGGCCGATGTTATGGCCACTAGAAAGACCACTTTGAGAGAAAGCTCTCTAATCGATGATTGATCCATATGCCGTATCTCCTTTTCTGAGAAGAAATCCAAGACGAGAGGGAGATCCCATTTAAAGAATCTTGGTCTTTTCTGAGGCCTAAGCCTTATTGCTCCCTTGAAGAACTGCCTAGTAAGGGGGTGTCTGGCCCATGATACGCCTGTAAAGGCTGAGATTGCAGAAATCTGGACCCGCAAGGAACTCACCGATAGGGACAGATCCAGGCCAGTTTGTAGGAAACCTAGAATGTCCTGAATCCTTGGATTACTACAGGATCCATTGGTGGAAATCACATAGTCCGCAAACTTCGCCCAAATCCTCTGATACACTCTGTTGGTGCCCGCTCTTCTGGCATTCAACAATGTAGCAATAGCTGTACTTGGACAACCTAGTGCTTCCAACCTTCTCCTCTCAACCACCAAGCCATCAGATGGAGCTGGGATGGACAAGGGTGAAGAGACGCTCCCTGCAGCAGGAGATCTGGTCTGGACGGAAGAGGGACCGGCTCTCGGTAACTGAGCTGCATCAGGAGAGGAAACCATGGCCTGTTGGGCCAGAACGGAACAACTGCCAGCACCTCGACATTCTCCCACCTGAGCCTCGAGGCTGCCAAAATTCATAAACAGAAGAGCATACATTACCACGGCACCTGAGGGGATCCATCCTGGAAATGGGAGCAAGAGGAGCGCTCACCGCACGCCCGGGGTAATAATGAAGGAGGCCTCCCGCTAATAGCTGGGACGTTTGGCCAAGATGCCGCTTCCCAGCCAATGGCCGGTATAATCAGCTCTTCCAGGCATCAGAGTGCACCCCGTATGTCCGCCCTGCTAATAGCTGGGGAAGCTGGACTTCAATAAGACACCGCCATCATCAAACACGTGCGAACCACCAGGACTGGATCAACAAAACTTCATAAGGTAAGATACACCTTGGTCCTAGGAGGAGGACAAAAAAGGAACACAGTCTCTGTCTAGAAGCAAAGATTTATGGGAGTGGGGTCCTATGAGGTATGAGAGGCGGGATTAACCCATACGTAAGCTGCCATGGAGTCTGTCAGGAAAGCTATTTTTGGGTCTTTGATAACATTTACCATGGTCACAGAGTATAGTAAGTTATGGGCTCTGATCCAGAAGCGCCGTACCTACCGCAGGACCACTGAAGGTAACCTTAATCAACAAATAGATTGTGTTTTTATTAAGTGTCTAAGTCTGCATAAAAAAAATTCCTTTAAGAATTGATATGAATTCCTTTAGGAGTGCAGATTGAACTCGAACACTCGTGACTAGTATCTCTAAATAGAACATAATTGATCTATAATAACAGAGTAAGGGATGTTTTTCAGCTATCATATTATTGTTTGCCTCTAACCTTAAAGCGGAGTTCCGCCGCAAATTATTTTTTTAAGTCAGCAGCTACAAATACTGCAGCTGCTGACTTTTAAAATATGGACACTTACCTGTCCAGGGCTCCCGCGATGCCCTCACCCAGAGCCGATCTGTCCCTCAGCTCTCTGGTGGAGGCGCCGCCATCTTCAGTAAGGGAATCAGGAAGTGAAGCCTTGTGGCTTCACAGCCTGGTTCCCTACTGCGCATGTGCGAGTCGCTCTGTGCATCCTCACTGGTCCCTGCTGTCTTCTGGGACCTGTGTGTCTCCCAGAAGACAGCGGTGGGGGGGGAGGGACCAGACATGGCGTAGATCACTGCGAAGCCTGTGGCTATCTATGCCCATAAGTGGGAACAAATACCTAGATTATACAGGTATCTGCTCTCCCCCTGAAAGGTGCTAAATGTGACACTGGAGGGGGGGGGGGGGGGATTTGATGAGCGAAAGTTCCATTTTTGGGTGGAACTTTGCTTTAAGAGGAACATTATTTATAACTAATCATTTTAATCTGCTCTTAACAGGTTTCCAAGTACCGTGCTACTGGAGTAAAAGCAAACTTATGCTAGAACCTCATTCCTATGCAACCATCAAAAATGTTTAGATTTGTGCTTCGGGCAAGAGAGAACGTGATTTGTAAGATAATGTTCTTTTTGGATGAAGCAGACACTGCATAAATTACAGTATCTCACAACAGTGAGTACACCTCTCACATTTTGTATATATTTTATTATATCTTTTCATGTGACAACACTGAAGAAATGACACTTTGCTACAATGTAAAGTAGTAAGTGTACAGCTTGTATAACAGTGTAAATTTGTTGATAAAATAAAAAAGCAGTGCAGCGCATAAACAAACAAAAGATGTAATAAATCTTAAATAGTAATAAGGAAGCCCATAAAATTCATATTCAGAAAAACACCATCAAGTGTCCAAAAACGGTGATTCTATGGATGGTAAACAGGGTGATCGTGTGACAACCTCCACCAGCAGTGAATCCTAGCCCCTCACCTTAAAATATGGACCCCTGAATATTACAGTCAGGTCACTTAGGCGGTCCCTATATCAAACGGAGAGCACTATATTGTATTGCTGTCATTCTATGTATGAATATATCAAAGCCTGTGGTCAGGATACTAGGGATCCCATGTAATCAGTATGCACTCATCTCCAGTGATCTTTATACTCAGGGGTCCATATTTTAAGGTGAGCGGCTAGGATTCACTGCTGGTGGAGGTTGTCACACGATCACCCGTTTACCATCCATAGAATCACTGTTTTGGTGTTTTTCTGAATATGAATTTTATGGACTTCCTTATTACTATTTAAGATTTTTTACGTCTTTTGTTTTTTTATGCGCTGCACTGCTTTTTTATTTTATTGACATTTGGGATTTGATATCTTGAACCTCAGTGTTCAGCTGCTGTAGGATTTTAGTATTTTTTGCGCTGATTAATTTGTTTTTTACATAGTGTAAATTTGTTGTCCCCTCAAAATAACTCAACACACAGCCATTAATGTCTAAACCACTGGCAACAAAAGAGAGTACACCCCTGAAGTGAAAATGTCCAAATTGGGCCCAAAGTGTCAATATCTTGTGTGGCCACCATTATTTTCCAGCACTGCCTTAACCTTCTTGGGCATGGAGTTCACCAGAGCTTCACAGGTTGCCACTGGGGTCCTCTTCCACTCCTCCATGATGACATCACAGAGCTGGTGGATGTTAGAGACCTTGCGCTCCTCCACCTTCCATTTGAGGATGCCCCAAAGATGCTCAATAGGTGACAACAGTGGACCATGCCTACATGTGTGTTCAAATGACCACTTGTAATTCCCATCAGAAGCCTGTGTGGCAGGGGGATAACGGAAGAGCACAGCTGGAAGATAGGAACAGCCTTGCTTTGTGCACTGGTTGAAATCATTTGGTGGAGGGGGGATTATGGTGTGGGGTTGTTTTTCAGGGGTTGGGCCTGGCTCCTTAGTTCCAGTGAAGAGAACACTTAAGGTGTCAGCATACCAAGACATATTGGACAATTTCATGCTCCCAACTTTGTGAGAACAGTTTGGGGATGACCCCTTCCCGTTCCAACATGACTGTGCACAAAGCAAGGTCCAAAAAGACAAGGATGAGCGAGTTTGGGATGGAGGAACTTTACTGGCCTGCACCTCAACCTCATAGAACACCTCTGGGATGAATTAGAGTGGTGATTGCGAGCCAGGACCTCTCGTCCCCATCAGTGCCAGACCTCACAAGTGCGCTTCTGGAAGAATGGTCAAACATTCCCATAGACACACATTCCCAACGCACCTTGTCCCCACCGGCCAGGGTTATCGGTGTCTGCAGATGGGGGGCTTATCTGATTCTGGAAGCCCCCTTCAATAAGGGGGCCACCAGATCCCGCCCTCCTCCGTGAATGGGTATACCCCTACCCATTCACCCAAAAAAGTGTCAAAAAGTAAAAACCACAAGAGACAGTTTTTGACAATTCCCTTATTAAAAAAGAAAAAAAAATCTGTCTTGCGATGTAAATCCACCTTCAATCACGCTGCTTGACGTACCCGAAAAATAGAAAAACCTAAAAAACTCCACCTCCATGGGAGGCCTCCTAGCAACTGCTGTCTTTTCGCTTTGACAGCTCTTATATAGGCAAGGGCGGGGCCTCCCACTGACATAACTGGATGACCCACTCCCCTCTGACATCACATGATGTCTCATGACATCCGAAGGGGGTGTGGTCACTCATTTACGCCACTGGGTGGCCCCGTCCTTGCCTATATAACAACTGTCAAAGTCAAGAGACAGCAGTCATCGGGAGGCCTCCCATGGAGGCGGAGCTTTTTGACATTTTTCTTTTTTTGGGTCCGTCGGGCGGCATGATTGACGGTGGATGTACATCGCGGGACACTTTTTTTTTTTCTTATTATTTTATAAAGGTATTGTCAAAAACTATCTCTTGTGGTTTTTACTTTTTGACACTTTTTTGGTGAATGGGTAGGGGTACAATGTACCTGATACCCATTCACATAGGGGGAGGGGCAAGATACGGGGGCCCCCTTGTTAAAAGGGGCTTCCAGATTTCAATAAGCCGCCCCGCCCGCAGACCCCGACAACCACTGGCCAGGGTTGTCAGGAAGATGCCCTTGTCCTCTTGGACAAGGTGCTTTGGGGTGTACCCCAAAGCACCCTCCCTATGTTGAGGGCAAGGGGCCTGGTATGGGTCAGGAGGGGTGGGGGCAGTCGCTCGTCCTCTCCCTTTCCTGCATGCTCGGATAAGGGTCTGGTATGGATTTTGGGGGGATCCCACACTGTTTTTTTTTTTTTTAATTTGGTGTGGAGTTTCCCTTAAAATCTATACCAGACCAAAAGGGCCTAGTATGAATTTTGGGGGGGACCCCACGCCGTTTTTTTTTTTTTCTAAATTCTGTCATAGGGTTCCCCTTAACCACTTCAATATACTTTATTGTTTACTCTGCACTGAACTGCACTGTATACCCTGCACTATATTATATATACTACACTGACTGCACTATATATTCTCCACTGATATATATATATATATATATATATATATATATATAGTACACTGACTGCACTTTATACTCTGCAATGTATTTTAAATAATATACTGATGGTACTATATACTCTGCACTGTATTATTTATACTACACTGACTGCACTATATACTCTGAACTGTATTATATATACACTACACTGACTGCACTATATACTCTCCACTGTATTATATATACTACACTGACTGCATGATATACTCTGAACTGTATTATATATACTTCACTGACTGCACTATATACTCTGAACTGTATTATATATACTCTGAACTGTATTATATATACTACACGGACTGTAATATATACGCTGAACTGTATTATATATACTACACTGACTGCACTATATACTCTGAACTGTATTATATATACTACACTGACTGCACCATATACTCTGAACTGTATTATATATACTACAATGACTGCATTATATACTCTTAACTGTATTATATATTCTACACTGACTGACTGCACACTACACTACCTGCCTAATCTCCATTCATTCACTGTATATGGTTGCCATGTAAGCAGCAGCCTTATATAGTGTGGGGCGTGAACTTAGCCCCTGAGCCATGATTGGCCAAAGGTACCCTGCCTTTGGCCAATCATGGCTCTCACAGCACATCGCACTGTGATTGGCCAAAGCATACAGGTCAGATACATGCTTTGGCCAATCAGCAGCTGTCAATGCACTGTGATCTCGCAGTGCAATTACGGGACGCTCCGCGGCGGGTGAACTTCTCGTGAGCGCCCCATATGTTTGTTCTATGAAAAAATGAACACCCGATGTTCGGGTCGAACTTACATTAGACTCGAACATCGGGACCATCCCTACCCTTCACATGGATGACATTTAGTTTGCTAAAGCCCTGTGTATCTTCACATTTTTTTCATCCTTTGTTTCACCGCGCTGATCTCCTTCAGCCTCTTTTAACCATTTCATTTCTTTATGCACTCAATCTAGTACTGGCTGCACATCATTGCTTAGTGCAGTCACAGTGGTACCCAATAAGGAACACATTGACAGTAGGGCAAACTTTAATGCCGGTAATGACAGTAGGCAATCCCATGATCAACCTATGGATTTTGTACATTATCTGCATTATCATTAGCAGGTGGCATGACAAAACAGGGTAAAAATGCAAGAATAAGGTATAACTGTTTTATTGCATAGTTTATTTTTCAAACTGAAATGAAATAGATTTTCAAAGAGTTTATGCACACCCGCTCAAACACCAGGAACACATGATAAAATCTGATTTTCAGCTCCCTCTACTGGTAGCCGGAGAGTTTCACCACAGTGGGGTAGCGAGTGCGGTGGGTCATGCACTTCTCCCGGTCAATAAACAAAGTGTTGGCTTTGTTACCAATATCCTTCTCCAGAGACATTCTGGTGTCCTCCAAGTTGCGGAGACTCTGCTCTGCCTCCTCCAGTTTCTGCTTGAGGAAATCCACAGACTCTGACAGCTCTCCCACTTCACTCACCAGCCTGAATAAAGACATAATATACATATTATGAGATGTCTATGGGAATATAATCATAAAGTCTACCCTAGTCTTGGCTTTGTTTTCCATAACCTTCTTCCTGTAAAATCTAAAATCACTTTTCTATTATGCTATGAAAACACCAATGATTTATTTTTTATTACATTCCAGTTACAACCATAGTTATGTTATTGACAAATCATAAATGGCACGGCTATAGTGAAAATAATAGAAAGTGTTTCAGGTTGTATAATTGCTTCATTTTCTAATCTGACCTTTGAAAAATTGATTCAAAAATTGATCAAATTATGTTTACAAATAGCACAATTTTTTTAAAGATACAATCAGAAACCCATGTAAACACATTTGATTGCATATGGTTTCTAAATAATAATGCTCTTTTCTACTGTGGTGTATTTAGTTCCTTTCAGAGGAAGAAAGCAAGACTTGATGGTGGTGAGTTTGAGGAATATCAGCTGATAGAATGAATTAATCAATGGTGGGTTTGAGCAAGAAAGATTTGATTGAGTAACAAGGGGACAGAGATGACATCAGGATCAAATTTTGATGGATATTTGAGGAAGGAAGGACAGTGAAGAGGTGGGAAATGCGGAGGACAACTCTTCAATGGTAAGAAAAGGATTGTCTACACATAATATTTTCCTCTGTGGCAGATACCTGTTTGCGATGCCAGGCCGACAGGAGGACGTTGTTACACATTTGGTGGTCATGCCCTTTGATACGTCCCTTCTAGACTGAAATTCATTCCCAAATAGGAAATATAATGGATTGCAACCTAACCTTCGACCCAGTTACTTTTTTACTACACCACACAGACTGATCTCCCTCCAAATACAAATGCTCCCTCACCATTCACCTATTGAATTGGGCCAAAACACTTGTCCCCAAATTCTGGAAATTCACTAAAACCCTGGAGATTTCTGATTGGTTTAATCAAATTGAACAGATGGTAGGGATGGAGGAAATTAGAAATCCAAGCAGAGAAACCATGTCCTCACATGTGTCTACCTGGATTAGATGGTTCTTATTTAAAGATTTGAATCTGTACAAACAGCACCCTTGCTCCCGGGGCCTGCATATCGTTCCGCTCTCCATCAGGTCTTTGACAATTTCTTGTCAGTTTGACCATTAGGCAGTTAACCAGACAGAACCCCCCCCCCCCCAGGAGCCCCCTTTCTCTTCCTTTACTTCTACTTTCACCCTTCAACAAAAAACTTTCCCGCACTCCTTACCCTTCCTGCCTACCACCCCTCTCCTAAACCCTCTTGTGAGGGGGAAAAAATGACTCAGAAGAACACTGAGTAGAAAGAGCAGATTTAATGTACAAGGTCGTAAATGAAATGCTGTTACTTCCCCTAAGGGGCAGGAACAGTTCATGGCCCTGCTTCACCTGTGTAAAGTAGAGGTGCAACTTTCTACATTAGTCATCTCTTGTATCATACAGTACATGGGGTTGTCTGGCTCTACCCCATGCACCTCATCTAAAGTCCCACCCTCCCCCTTCTTTTTTGCAGATTCCTGGGAAGTTCTCAGACCTTTAGATTCTTATGTTGAAGGGGTTGCAAGTCCAGACAATTAGAATGAGAATAGAAGTAGGTAGGTATAGCCATGAGATTTTTTTATATTTTCTTCTATGATGTTTTTTTCTCTTATGCCCTGTACACACGATAGGATTTTCCGATGGAAAATGTGTGATAGGACCTTGTTGTCGGAAATTCCGACCGTGTGTAGGCTCCATCACACATTTTCCATAGGAATTTCTGACACACAAAGTTTGAGAGCTTGCTATAAAATTCCGATCGTGTGTACACAAATCCGATGCACAAAGTGCCACGCATGCTCGGAATAAATAAAGAGATGAAAGTTATTGGCTACTGCCCCGTTTATAGTCCCAGCGTACGTGTTTTACGTCACCGCGTTCAGAATGATCGGATTTTCCGACAACTTTGTGTGACCATGTGTTTGCAAGACAAGTTTGAGCTAACATCCGTCATTAGACTTGTGGTGTAAACAACATGTCTTTAATTCCTGTTAATCTGAAAGAAAAACATGGCTTCACTCATGTCTGGTAACATTTTGGCCTTGTTAGAAGCATTTTTCTGTGTTGGTTTTTACTCTTACAATAGCTGTACCAATTGCATTCTCTAATCTCCTCAATAGCTATGGAAGGATAGCGTATGTAATAAAGCACTCCTATCCAACCACAGGTCAGGGAATGTATTCAACCCTCACAAAAAAAAAACAAATTGCAAACTTTATCTACTCTACAGATTCACACACACAACAAAATGCACTGCGGGTTTATTGTTGGGAAAGGCACAAAGAAAACAATCTGACAAGGATGTCTGCTGAGGAATGATGAGGCTCATCCCTCGTATCCTCCATAGACGAATGTGATTAGGATTAGCTGCCTACAATCTGCTACTCACAATGCAGCAGTTATCTTATTATTTATACCTGACATAGCATCCATATTGCTGGATAACTGACACACTCGAGAAGAGACTGGTACATCACATTAAGGATCGCAGAACTGCAATTTGCAGGAACTGGGCTGGATGGAAAAATTTGTCTAATCTTCTAGTGACCTCTAGTGACTACAGAATGGCTGAAATTGGCTACTCGGTTGCCTAAGCTTGTGCTGATATCAGATGCAGTCTCCCAGATACGGAGTGTGCATGTAACAGAGCTTCATAGTGTAAAGAAATCTTTTGATGTCTTTGACTGTCTTAAGCCGGCCATACATGCATCAAAATTCAACTGGTTCAGCAGGGATCGGACAAATTTCGATCCATGTATGGGCACCCCTGTCTGTCAGGTTTTTCCTGAACAATTGGTGCTATAGCCGGCAACATTAATCATTGTGTTCTGCTGGCAGGGAAGGCTCCTCACCAGCAGAACACAATAGCACTGTGGGAGGGATTCCCCCATCAACACAGTCAGTCAAACAAATTTTCTTCCACCACAGGAGGAAGGAAAGTATAATCACATAATCTATGGAATGACTTAGGCTCGGTTCACACCTATGCAGTTCGCTTTTGAACTCCGTGCCCCCTCCTTTTTGAAATCTCAGACAACTGTATAATTTCTGCACTTTGAATGGCTGTAGAAGGATATGTTTCATCCCTGTCTATCACCTAGGGCTAGTTACCTCACTCGGCAACCTATGCTGAAGTAGTCCACAGCTCATGGGTGGTGGACTTTAGCCTTTTTTGCCTTGAATAATAATGGAACTTAATCTTCATACATGAAGCAAACAGTAATGTTAGAGATGAAGAAAGCAGGGTTGCTAAGGGTGAGAACGTTGGGCAGAAGGAGCAAATGGTATAAAAAAAAAAGACATTTGGGACACCAGTGGGGGGAAGAACAGAAGAAAAAGGTGACAGTCAGAATGGTAATTATAGCTGATAGCAATAATCACTGTGTTCTTCTGGCAGGGATGGCTCCTCTTGCCCCCATCAATGGGAGAACACAATAGCTCCACGGGAGGGATTCCCCCATCAACACTGCCTGTGTTGATGGGGGGGATCAAGCGATTTTCTTTCCTGCAACCAATTGCACCATCTATGGCCTGCCTAAGTCTCAGATCTTCACATTTCTGGAATATTCTGAGATTCCTGGGAAGTTCTCGGACCTTTAGATTCTTATGTTGAAGGGGTTGAAAGTCCAGACAATTAGAATGAGGATAGAAGAGAATAAAGTATGGAAAGATATCACTGAAAAACTAAAAAAAAAATATAAGTATTTATGTCGTGGTTAGAGGTCAGTAAAGAGGCTCACACCGACCAGCAGGATAAGTAAACAAGCAGGTCTCCCTGGTGGATGATGTGGGCTCACCTGAGGTGCAGGGTCTAAGTACTAATTGGTATTCACCAGAACTCCAGATGGTGGAGATGGGTTTTGCTGCGTGTTAATACCAGGTTGCGGTCCTTAGGATCGCCCCACCAGGATGTGCGCAAGCCAAAGTCCAGTAGCAGATTTGGCAGGTAGGGATCAAACAAAAGCACAGTCAGTAAACAAGTCATAGGTCAGGAAAAACTGCTTGCAGTTTGGGATCAATTGGAAGTGTAGTCAAGGAACAAGCCAAAAGTTGATAAAGAGTGGTAGTGGAGATGAGGAGAACTGCAGGTATGCAAAAGAACAAGATATTGGCTGGAGAGAGCACAATAATCAGGCAAACAGGAAATGTAAAGACATGGTTTAAATCAAGAAGTAAATGGGAGAAGAAAAGTTCAAAGTATACCCAATATAAAAGACAAGGCAAGAAATACAACAATATTCTTTGGAGGAAGGGAAAAAACGAATTGATACAAATTATAAGGGGGGGGAGGAGGAAAGTTAAATGTTTTTTTTTTTTTTTTTGGGAGTGGGGGTAAGGAAAGGAGGGGGAAATTGACTATAAATAGGAACTGCAGTCGGAATACTGAGAGGTAGTTGGAGTATTATGGCCGGGTCTGGGGGAAGCGTCCCCCTCCTGACGCGGCAAGAAGTAACAACATGGAGGGCGGAGATGAGAGAGGGAGATTACTCCTCTTATTTCTTTGTCTTCTTTGCCTCTTTTGTGACTTCTTTATGTTTATTTGGGTTCATTCTTTTATCCATCTTTATTGGATAATATATTAGAAACAGACAGGAGTAGATGGAATGGAATGGAATGAGTTATTATCATGTATTTTTTTTTTTTGTTTTGTTTCATGTCTGGCTGTATGTGCAGAAATGGAATGTAATATACAGAAGGATTGTTCATTTCTCTACTGTTAAATATAAAAGAAAAATAAATAAATTATAAAAAAAAAGAAATACAACAATAATCCCCTATGCATAAGTGTGATGGCCCAAACTGGAAAAGAACTTTGTAGTAGAGGTGGATAATACTTTTGGAGCCTTGTTGCCCTTTAGGACTAGGGTTGTCCTCAGAACACTGTGGAAAATAGATAAAAACAGAGGGCGCACTGGCCTAGTGCATTCGAAGAAAGTCAAAAGGATCAGACAGGGAGCTGTCTAGTATATCAGGTGGCTCAGCAAGAGGAGCTACTGCCGACTGCAGCAGAGGCTGCAGGTTCAGATCCTGGTCCTGACAATTTAGATGATTAATGTGATGAATAACGGGTAATAGCTTCTAGAGGCATAGCTATGAGATTTTATAACATTTTTTTTACTGCGGTTTCTATTTGTTTTGTGTGTCCCTAGTTCCAGGCAATGTGAAAAAGCACGGCCTCACTCGTCTTTGGTAGTGTTTCGGTCTTGTTAGAAGTATCATGTGCTTTGAGGTTTTACTCATACAATAGTTCAAATTGCTTTCTCTGGTCTCAATTAGCAATTTTATGAGGGAAAGTGCTGAAAGGTATCATTGAAAAAACTTCAAAGAAAACTAATACCAACATTGAGATTAATAGTGTGATGAATAATGAGTGCTATCTTCTGTAAGTATAGCCATGAGATTTTTTTATATTTTCTTTTATGATGTTTTTTTTCTCTTTGACTTGTGGTGTAAACAACATGTCCTTAGTTCCTGTTAATCTGAAAGAAAAACATGGCCTCGCTCATGTCTGGTAACATTTTGGCCTTGTTAGAAGCATTCATCTGTGTTGGTTTTTACTCTTACAATAGCTGTACCAATTGCATTCTCTGATCTCTTCAATAGCTATAGAAGGACAGCGTATGTAATAAAGCACTCCTATCCAACCACAGGTCAGGGAATGTATTCAACCCTCACAAAAAGAAAACAAATTGCAAACTTTATCTACTCTACAGATTCACACACAACAAAATGCACTGCGGGTTTATTGTTGGGAAAGGCACAAAGAATTCCTCTTATCCTCCATAGACGAATGTGATTAGGATTAGCTGCCTACAATCTGCTACTCACAATGCAGCAGTTATCTTATTATTTATACCTGACATATCATCCATATTGCTGGATAACTGACACACTCAAGAAGAGACTGGTACATCACATCAAGGATCGCAGAACTGCAATTTGCAGGAACTGGGCTGGATGGAGAAATTTGTCTAATCTTCTAGTGACCTCTAGTGACTACAGAATGGCTGACATTGGCTACTCGGTTGCCTGAGCTTGTGCTGATATCAGATGCAGTCTCCCAGATACTGAGTGTGCATATAACAGAGCTTCATAGTGTAAAGTTATCTTTTGAAGCCTTTGGGTACCTTTACAGATAGTAAATGAAAATTCAGCTGGGGGAAATTCAATGTCTTTGACTTAAGCTGGCCATACATGGATCAAAATTCAACTGGTTCAGCAGGGATCGGACAAATTTTGATCCGTGTATGGGCACCCCTGTCTGTCGGGTTTTTCCTAAACAATTAGTGCTATATCCGGTAACACTAATCGTTGTGTTCTGCTGGCAAGGAAGGCTCCCCACTGGCAGAACACAATAGCACTGTGGGAGGGATTCCCCCATCAACACAGTCAGTCAAACAAATTTTCTTCCACCACAGGAGGAAGGAAAATATCACATAATCTATGGAATGACTTGTACCACGATTTGGATTTTGCATTATTTATGTTTTTTTGGCCAATTTGGCAGATTAATAACCTTAAAACGCCAATTGCGGCAAATTCGCACTACATGCTTTTCTTTAATTTATATGATTTAAGCTGAAAGTTCGGTTAGGTTTAAAGCATGTGTGTCAAACATGTGTCAAAGCATGTGTGGCCAAATCCAGCCCACCAGGCCATTTCATGTGCCCCTTACACCTTTCCTGCTGCTTGTCTCAGCCCCACTATGTCTCAGCAGTCGGCAGCAGGGAGGAGGACAAAACTCTTCCACCAGATCCTGCATTTCTCCGTGCCGCTGTGGAGAGGCTTGCCTCTGCCCCCCCCCTCCCTATCTGAGCAGTCGGCAGTAGAGAGGACAGAACTCCTCCTACAGATCCTGAACCTCTCTGGTTAGCCACAGCACCCCCTCGTCTCTGCCTCTCTTGGTCTCAGCATTCAGCTGACTCCAGCCCTCCTCTGGTCTTCCTCCAGACCCTGCACTTTCTGCTTCCCAGCTCCACCCCCAGCTTCTTCCAGCATCAGCGCAAAGTAAGGGGGGTGCACTGTGGTGCAAGGGAGGATGGGGGGCTCTTCACTTCTGATGGTGGGGGGCTCTTGACATTTGACATAGGGGGAGGGGATAAGGTGCTCTTGTGCATCTGCTAATAATTATTATGAGAATAATAACATTCTATGCCAGTTGAAAAGGAGAGTCACACACCGCTGGTATCATCCACAAGAAAATTTATTGGAGACTGCTCAGAGCCCCATGGCAGAACCATATTCTGTCTGTGCGGTCCCCAAGTTTCTTGCGGATGATATCTGCAGTGTGCAATCACTCTTAACCGACTTGCATCATCTGGTACAGTAGTGTGAGTGGGCTCAGCGCTGGGCTCCACCTGCCTTTCACAGTTCAAGTCTTAAAGTGGGAGTAAACTCCCTTGGTTGATTTTTACCTCTAGCCACTTCAGCCCCGGAAGGTTTTACCCCCTTCCTGACCAGAGCACTTTTTACAATTCGTCACTGCGTCGCTTTAACTGCTAATTGCGCGGTCATGCAATGCTGTACCCAAACGAAATTTGCGTCCTTTTCTTCCCACAAATAGAGCTTTCTTTTGATGGTATTTGATCACCTCTGCCGTTTTTATTTTTTGCGCTATACGCGGAAAAAGACCGAAAATTTTGAAAAAAAATGATATTTTCTACTTTTTGTTCTAAAAAAAATCCAATAAACTCAATTTTAGTCATACATTTAGGCCAAAATGTATTCGGCCACATGTCTTTGGTAAAAAAAATGTCAATAAGCGTATATTTATTGGTTTGCGCAAAAGTTATAGCATCTGCAAACTAGGGTACATTTTCTGGAATTTACACAGCCTTTAGTTTATGACTGCCTATGTCGTTTCTTGAGGTGCTAAAATGGCAGGGCAGTACAAAACCCCCACAAATGACCCCATTTTGGAAAGTAGACACCCCAAGGAATTTGCTGAGAGGCATGTTGAACCCATTGAATATTCATTTTTTTTGTCCCAAGTGATTGAATAATGACAAAAAAAAAAAAAAAATTACAAAAAGTTGTCACTAAATGATATATTGCTCACACAGGCCATGGGCATATGTGGAATTGCACCCCAAAATACATTTAGCTGCTTCTCCTGAGTACGGGGATACCACATGTGTGGGACTTTTTGGGAGCCTAGCCGCGTACGGGGCCCCGAAAACCAAGCACCGCCTTCAGGATTTCTAAGGGCGTACATTTTTGATTTTACTCCTCACTACCTATCACAGTTTTGAAGGCCATAAAATGCCCAGATGACATAAAACCCCCCCAAATGACCCCATTTTGGAAAGTAGACACCCCAAGCTATTTGCTTTGAGGCATGTTGAGTCCATGGAATGTTTTATATTTTGACACAAGTTGCGGGAAAGTGACAAATTTTTTTTTTTTTTTTTGCACAAAGTTGTCACTAAATGATATATTGCTCACACAGGCCATGGGCATATGTGGAATTGCACCCCAAAATACATTTAGCTGCTTCTCCTGAGTACGGGGATACCACATGTGTGGGACTTTTTAGGAGCCTAGCCGCGTACGGGACCCCGAAAACCAAGCACCGCCTTCAGGATTTCTAAGGGCGTACATTTTTGATTTTACTCCTCACTGCCTATCACAGTTTCGGAGGCCATGGAAAGCCCAGGTGGCACAAACCCCCCCCAAATGACCCCATTTTGGAAAGTAGACACCCCAAGCTATTTGCTGAGAGGCATGGTGAGTATTTTGCAGCTCTCATTTGTTTTTGAAAATAAAGAAAGACGAGAAAAAAAATTTTTTTTTTTCTTTTTTCAATTTTCAAAACTTTGTGACAAAAAGTGAGGTCTGCAAAATACTCACTATACCTCTCATCAAATAGCTTGGGGTGTCTACTTTCCAAAATGGGGTCATTTGGGGGGGTTTTGTGCCACCTGGGCATTCCATGGCCTCCGAAACTGTGATAGGCAGTGAAGAGTGAAATCAAAAATTTACGGCCTTAGAAAGCCTGAAGGCGGTGCTTGGTTTTCGGGGTCCCGTACGCGGCTAGGCTCCCAAAAAGTCCCACACATGTGGTATCCCCGTACTCAGGAGAAGCAACAGAATGTATTTTGGGGTGTAATTTCACATATTCCCATGGCATGTTTGAGCTATATATCATTTAGTGATAAAAAAAATAAAAAAAATAAAAAATTGTCTCTTTCCCGCAACTTGTGTCACAATATAAATTATTCCATGGACTCAACATGACTCTCAGCAAATAGCTTGGGGTGTCTACTTTCCAAAATGGGGTCATTTGGGGGGGGTTTGAACTGTCCTGGCATTTTATGCACAACATCTAGAAGCTTATGTCACACATCACCCACTCTTCAAACCACTTGAAGACAAAGCCCTTTCTGACACTTATTGTTTACATAAAAAAATAATTTTTTTTTGCAAGAAAATTACTTTGAACCCCCAAACATTATATATTTTTTTAAAGCAAATGCCCTACAGATTAAAATGGTGGGTGTTTCATTTTTTTTTTTCACACAGTATTTGCGCAGCGATTTTTCAAACGCATTTTTTGGGGAAAAAACACACTTTTTTACATTTTAATGCACTAAAACACACTATATTGCCCAAATGTTTGATGAGATAAAAAAGATGATCTTAGGCCGAGTACATGGATACCAAACATGACATGCTTTAAAATTGCGCACAAACGTGCAGTGGCGACAAACTAAATACATTTTTAAAAGCCTTTAAAAGCCTTTACAGGTTACCACTTTAGATTTACAGAGGAGGTCTACTGCTAAACTTACTGCCCTCGATCTGACCTTCGCGGCGATACCTCACATGCATGGTGCAATTGCTGTTTACATTTGACGCCAGACCAACGCTTGCGTTCACCTTAGCGCGAGAGCAGGGGGGACAGGGGTGCTTTTTTTTTTTTTTTTTTTTTTTTTTCTTTATTATTATTATTTTTTTATCTTATTTTTAAACTGTTCCTTTCATTTTTTTTTTTTTAAATCATTTTTATTGTTATCTCAGGGAATGTAAATATCCCCTATGATAGCAATAGGTAGTGACAGGTACTCTTTTTTGCAAAAATTGGGGTCTATTAGACCCTAGATTTCTCCTCTGTCCTCAAAGCATCTGATCACACCAAGATCGGTGTGATAAAATGCTTTCCCAATTTCCCAATGGCGCTGTTTACATCCGGCGAAATCTACGTCATAAAATGCTCGTAGCTTCCGGTTTCTTAGGTCATAGAGATGTTTGGAGCCACTCTGGTCTCTAATCAGCTCTATGGTCAGCTGGCTGAATCACCGGCTGCATTTTCAGGTTCCCTGTTGAGACAGGAGAGCCAGAGAAAAACACGGAAGATGTTGGGGGGGGGGGCATTCCCTCCCACTGCTTGTAAAAGCAGTCTAGAGGCTAATTAGCCACTAGGATTGCTTTTACATGAAAGCCGACCGCTGGCTGAAAAGAATGATACCAAGATGATACCTAAACCTGCAGGCATCATTCTGGTATAACCACTCAAAGTCGTGAATGGCATACCTGAAGACAAAAAAATGGTTAACAATAAAGCACAGTAAACGGTAAGGTATAAAAAATTGCATACCTGAAAAGCAAACATGATAAAACATAATAACAATAAAACATTGCAGAATAGAATACAGTAAAAAAGAGCAGAACAATAGAGAGAGAATAGAGAGAGAGAGAACAATAAAACGACAACTATTTTTATTTTATATTTTTGTTTGTGTTTTTTTTTTTTTTTTTTTTTTTTTACACTTTTTTTTGTAACTAACTTTTATAACTGTAACCGGTTCCAGGTTCGGGTCTCTCAAAATGCGATGGCATCTTGGGAGACCCTGTGAAAGTGTGCCTAGTCTGTGCAATGCTGTACCCTACGCTAATACTCAACTAGTGCATGGTAGCGTTCAAAACATTCACCAATGCAAAGACCAGGATTGTCAGGACAGGAGGGACAATAATAGCGGGTGTCACGCCTATATCCGCGCTTGCTGCAGACACAACATCTTTTTTGGGGGGGTTCGTTGGGTAGGGGTACTCGGGAGGACATAAAGAAAATGCCTCTCATGCAGCCGACTGCATTTGGTTGGGGATGTGAATGGGGGAAGTACGGGCGCTGCAGAAGCGGTGGGTTCCCAATTAGGATTGGCGAATGCAGCAGGAAGGGCACTATGGGCACGACGGTCCTGTGTTTGTCTTTTTGGTGGCAGCGGGACACTACTTGTGCTTGCCACCTCACCAGCTTGAACTGCACTTATGGGACTCGCCACGTCACCAAGTGTTACTGCAGTGCTGGTTTGACTACGACCGGGGTGTACTAGGCCGCTGGCGCTTGCCAGTTCACCAAAACGCTACAAAAAAAACTGTTAGCGATCGCAGGGATCAGGCCTGACTCTGCGAACGCTGCAGTTATGCGTTTAGTGTTTTGTAAGTGACAGTGATCGATCGATACTGCACTTGGGTGGGCTGGGCCGGGCCGGGCGGAGGGGCAAAACGCAGGTGCTAGCAGGTATCTGGGCTGATCCCGCTAACACTGCGTTTTTGGGAACCCTAAACTGCTGGGGACACTAGTATAGATCTGATCGGATCAGATATTGATCCGATCAGATACTATACCACTAAGGGAGGCGTATGCTGCGTGCGTGGGTGTTAGCGGTACTGGCGCTAATCTGACGCTGCCTGGGGCTGGTGCTTGCCAGTTCACCAAAACGCTACCAAAAAAACTGTTAGCGATCGCAGGGATCAGGCCTGACTCTGCGAACGCTGCAGTTATGCGTTTAGTGTTTTGTAAGTGACAGTGATCGATCGATACTGCACTTGGGTGGGCTGGGCCGGGCGGAGGGGCAAAACGCAGGTGCTAGCAGGTATCTGGGCTGATCCCGCTAACACTGCGTTTTTGGGAACCCTAAACTGCTGGTGACGCTAGTATAGATCTGATCGGATCAGATATTGATCCGATCAGATACTATACCACTAAGGGAGGTATACGGTGCGTGCGTGGGTGTTAGCGGTACTGGCGCTAACCTGACGCTGCCTGGGGCTGGTGCTTGCCAGTTCACCAAAACGCTACCAAAAAAACTGTTAGCGATCGCAGGGATCAGGCCTGACTCTGCGAACGCTGCAGTTATGCGTTTAGTGTTTTGTAAGTGACAGTGATCGATCGATACTGCACTTGGGTGGGCTGGGCTGGGCTGGGCGGAGGGGCAAAACGCAGGTGCTAGCGGGTATCTGGGCTGATCCCGCTAACACTGCGTTTTCGGGAACCCTAAACTGCTGGGGACGCTAGTATAGATTTGATCGGATCAGATATTGATCCGTTCAGATACTATACCACTAAGGGAGGCATATGCTGCGTGCGTGGGTGTTCGCGGTACTGGCGCTAATCTGACGCTGCCTGGGGCGACGCATATCACCGCCGGGCGATCGGGGGGCTAAACCTTTATTCGGTAATAAACGGCGGGTGCCCTGACACTATAAAAAATAAACAAACTAACCAGCGTCAACCGTAACGGTTATACGGTGATCAGTGGTGAAAGGGTTAACTAGGGGGCAATCAAGGGGTTAAAACATTTATTAGGTAGTATATGGGGGTCCCTGTCGCTATAAAACACTGACGGCGAACCTAAATATTTACGTCCCTAACTACCGTCACCAGCGACACTAATACAGCGATCAGAAAAATGATCGCTTAGCGACACTGGTGAGGGGGGGTGATCAAGGGGTTAAAACTTTATTAGGGGGGGTTAGGGGGGTATCCTAGACCTAAAGGGGGGTAATACTCACTGCCCTAACACTAACTGTCACAAACTGACACTATGCAGTAATCAGAAAAAAAAAAAAATACTGCTAATGTCAGTTTGTGACAGGGGGGGGGGGGGATCGGGGGGCGATCGGGGGGGGGATCGGGGTGTAAGGTATGCCTGGCATGTTCTACTGTGTGTGTGTGTGTGTTGTGCACTCACTTGTCATCTCTCCTCGGCGCTGGAACGGAAACTGCCAGACCGAGGAGAGATGACATCACATCCTCTGCCTGTGTGAAACGACACACAGGCAGAGGAGGATTCCCATTGGCTGGGAGCGATCGCGAGGGGGGGGCCACGATCGGATGGTCTCCCCCTCGCCTCCCGACGCTCCCAGTCAAATGCTGACCGCCGATGGCACCGGGGGGGGGTCCGATCGGACCCCCCGCCCGCGGGAGGCAGATCACGTACGGGTACGTGATTTTGCCTGCCCGTGCCGCTCTGCCGCAGTATATATGCGGTAGGCGGTCGGCAAGTGGCTAGGTAAGCCTATAATAAAACTTACTTAGAGGTACAGTAAATATTGCCTAAATATGCAGCATTTAGGAGATATTTGCTTGAAGAAATGGGTTGCCCGTACCTTTCCTTTAGAGTCCTGTGCTGTAAACAGCGGCTCCCACATGCATGCGTGGGAGTGACGTCATTGTGGCTCGTCAAATCAAAGGACCGGAGCCCCTGCCAAACTGGAAGGAAGTGCGGGTGAAGATGGAAGCTGTCAGCAGTGACAGCGTGCTGCTGGAAACCTTCGTTATAAGGTAAGTTTCACATAATGTGATGCATACTAGGACATTATAACTTTGCCTTGTAGGTTTTTTTTTGTTTTTTTTAAGCCAGCAGTTTACTACAGCTTTAAGTTATTACTAAAACCAGTAATAATTGAATGCTGGAGCAATTATTTAATATGAAAAAGAGCAGATACATTTCTATAGTATTACAGATAAAACCAGCCCTTTGAGAGCAACATAATACTAATGCGGCCTGCGGTAAAAATTGAGTTTGACGCGCCTGGTTTAAAGTTTTCGGATCTTCACTCCCTTGCAAAGTTATGGCTCTTTATATCCAATATACTTTTGGGTGTGTTGGATACTGGGCCTTCTGTAATGTACTGTGGTTTAAGATCCTATGTCAAGAAGATGCAGTAATGACGTAGAGACCAGTGGATGGAACCACCAATTTTAATATTCACTCCTGATCATAAAAAATTAAACACAGCATATTTCCGTTTACGTTCTGGCCTCTGATCTGGTTTCCACTCTAGAGGCTCTACGTTATTGCCATTGCCAGGCCTTGGACTATTTTGATTTCCGCTGTCATAGTGGTAAAGCGTCACCCCAATCTAGTTTGTTTGCTTATCGGTCTGATTAGCCTTCATTTCTATCCTCCTTGTGTCTGTGTGATCAAAGGGAAGTGCTGGACTGTACAGTATGGCTAGAACATGACTCATTGCTCCTTGGAGTTTTAGAAGCCGGCTCTGATTTGAATTGATCGAGACATATTATTAAGAGTCACCTCATCAATCTTTAAACACTTCAGCAAAGAACAATGAAAAGATAGCACATTACCCAGGGATCAAAATCTTCCAACATGATAATTTATAAAACATTAACATTGTTTATCTGGAAGACAGGCGAATTGGTCACTCTAAAAAGTGACAGGCAACTGTATTTAGTTAAAGGACAGATAACCTCCAGCGTATTCTGTGTTCAATGGTGTCTAGCAAAAGCAAAAGCACATGTCAGACAACATTTTAGGTTATTCTTATATCCCCTCTCACTTGCTGCCTCTTTGCTTGTTGTCTGTCATAAGTTTGATGGAGTGAGATACTGAAGCATGATGCTTGTGATAGACCTAACCATAATAGGGGCTTCTGAAGAGGACTAGGAGCAAGCCTCTTTCCCATTGACTATGGCCCAGGGAGAGAGCAGATAATTCTCTAATGATGGACCACCACTTAATGGACACTGAGAACATGGTTTGAATTACTGCAGATCGGAAAGTAATATTTATCAACAATATCCCTCAAGAAATCTGATACATTAATTCCACTGTATCAGAATGATGGAACATTGTATGAGCTTTGCCTCAGACTATCATAGGTATGAGACGAACAGTCTGCTACTGGGGTCTCCTGCTATTGTCTATTTAATAAGGTGTTCTGTGTTTATACTTAGAATAATGTATAACGTACTCCGTTTTACCCTTGTTGCCAGGCAGTCTGTTCACCTGGGCTGGTTTAAGTGCTGGATTAATTAGCATGTTACATATATTATGGTCAGCTAGTAATTGCTAGAGAAGGGGGGGAGTAGCCATGAGTCAATCCTACCTCATTATCGAACCCATTGTGTGATGTTTTGGGTAAATATTTGGGCTATTGTGTATGTGGGGGACTGACATACTTTTCAAGTGTATAAAAAGCCTGTATCCTTGTCCAATAAAACATTCCATGTTGCAGTTCTGTAACTAAGCTAGTCTCGCCTAGTTCTTGGTTACAACATGTGGCTGTAATATCTAGTATCTGAAGGTCCAGACTGGAGGAAGCAGTGTACTGATGGAAACAATCAAGCGGAGTGTGGGAAGCGGTTCCATGACAATGCTTACCAACAATGATATCAATGTATGTAGCACCCTGCTAGGTAGGTGCTAGGATTAGATACTCTTACTTCTGGCTCACCGTATCCAGTTGAGCCCCAGTTCATTGATAGGGAATTATAATTCTGGCTCACTGTGATTAGTGTGGCTGTATTGATTGTTCTGGCCTGCTCTATGTTTCAGGGGCTGCAGGATTTATTGCTTCCCCCTGGTTGGTCCAAAAATGTTCTGGAAGTTAGTGGGCTGGAAGAGTCTAATCAGGAACTGAATATTCATACAGCCCTGGTCAATCCCTGGGGAGAAGTGCCAGTTGGCAACTGGGAGTCTGTATCAATACTCCGGGACAGAGAACAGCCTGGTCTTTTTCCTAGGAAGGAGATCACAGCCATTTGGCCATGTGCCTGCAGGGGTGTCGAGGCCTCAGATGGGCTACCCGGAGGCCTGCTTTGCTGGAAGTTGCTGGAGGCTGACTGGGGGACGGTCATCTGAGGATCTAGTCTGGTATCACAGGATGAAAGTGTCATGAGGATATTGGAAGGAGACAACTGACATTTGTGAGTACAGACTAGTGAGAGAGATCGTAGAGACTGTGTGCTGAGGCCATGACTTTTGTGCTTGAATCAGTGTGTTTAAAAGGGACATTCGGGTTGATTTACTAAAACTGGAGATTGCAAAATCTGGTGCAGCTCTGCATAAAAACCAATTAGCTTCCAGATTTGTTAGGTTTAATTGAACAAGCGGAAGTTAGAAGCTGATTGGCTACCATTCAAAGCTGCACCAAATTTTGAGCTCTCCATTTTTAGTAAATGATCCCTATTGCGTTCTGTGTCCTGAAGAGCTTAGTCTATTAATTGTTAATGCCCTGTACACACGAGCAAACTTTTGGACTGGACTGGTCCGACGGACCGAATCCGGCGGACAATTCGACCGTGTGTGGGCTTCATCGGACCTTCAGTGGACTGTATCTGTCGAAAATCTGATGGACTTTAGATCGAAAAATCCACTCGTCTGTATGCTAGTCCAATGGATGAAAACTGACACTAGGGCAACTATTGGCTACTGAACTTCCCTATTTTAGTCCGGTCGTACCTCATCACGTACGAATCCATCGGACTTTGGTGTGATCGTGTGTAGGCAAGTCTGATTCGACGAAAGTCCGTCAAAGTCCGTCGGAAAGACTGTCGGACCTTTGTTGCCGAAAAGTCCGCCCATGTGTACAGGGCATTAGTGAAAGGACTGTTCAGAAAGGAAGATGATTCTCCTCAAGTTGCTGCTACAAAGCCCCAAACACTTCTGTACAAGGGCTTGGCTATTATTTCTACGAGAAAAAGTTCAGTGTCCTCAAATTGGTGTTAAGAGATATGGGAATAAACTACCATTACTCACTACCTATCCAATTTCTCAATAAAGCATCAGATAAAGCATACACCTAGACTGGTTAATGAGCCTGAAGAGAGATTGTCACGTTCCCACGTACATGATGGATGAGCCTGATAATGCAGATGAAGGCCTCTCTTATGTATCTGACTTGCAGCCCCTGATAGAGTAAACAGGTGGCTCAGGAGTGCAGAATGGTATGAGTGCCTGGCGGGTCAGCTGTCAGAAGACCCGCTTCGGGGTTCCTGATGCTGCAGGGATGAATACCAGCAAGGTGAAAGATCTGGACAGTGGACAGGCTGGAAACTGGATCAACCGATATCTTGACACCACACACCAGGATTCTGGGACTGGCAGACAGTGGATCAGCCCAGAGGGATATGGAGCACAGGCAGGTGCAGGCAGACTGTGTCATACACAGGCAGAAGATATTTAAACAGGTGTAGCAGACAAGACAGGTCGGGTCACAGGCCAGGTCGGTAACTGGGGGGGCAGCGTAGTACTTAAAGGAGCAGGCAGAATCAAGGTCAAAGACAAGCCAGGGTCAGGTTCAGGCAGAAGACAGGGAGAGTACAAAGGCAAGCCGGGTAACACAGGAATCGATCACAGAAGCAGATTACAGGGAGCAGGGGTCACGGGAAGCTGCAGAGCAAACAGCACTGGTCCTGTTTGCACATCCTGTTTAAATAGCAAAAGTGCACACAGAAGTGCACCAGCTCAGCCAGCAGTAATGTTTCCTGACATTGCCCCCTCCTTAAGGGCAGCCTCCGGATGCCCAACTGGGCTAATTTCACAGCATGGGATTTCTTAAAAGATTGTATCAATTTCTTGGCATGGATATTCTGGCCAATAACCCTTCCATTTAATTAAATATTGAATCTGATTGTACCCTTTTCTGCAGTCCAGAATTGCTTCAACCTCAAATTCCTCCTCACTGTCGATTATTACAGGCTCCAGTGGACCAGTACTTCAGGAAGGATCAGGAATAGCAGGTTTCAACAAGGTCCCATGAAAGACCTGGTGGACTTTAAACGAGTCGGGTAATTACAATCATTGATTCTCCTTTTTACAGGAAAGGGTTCCATGAATTTAGGGCCCAATTTCCTTAAAGGGCAGGCCAGCTTTAGATTTACAATGGATAACCATACCTGGTTGTCCGGTTCCAAGGTTAGTTCTCCTTGCTTCTTTTTATCGAAGATTCTTTTATTGTATTCCTGCGTCTTGGTCATGGTTTCTTGTAACAGTTTGATGTTTTTGCTGAAGAAGTCCATTGTTTCAGAGACCTCAGGAACTGAACACATTGGCATGGTGCTGGGCAAAAAGGATCGGTGGAAGCCATAATTGGCAAAAAATTTAGTTTGTTTGATGGCAGAATGAGAGGAGTTGTTATAGATGAACTCGGCTATAAGCAAGCAGGGAGACGCAATGTCCTGAGAGAAGGACGAGAAGCAGCGTAGGTATTGTTCCAGGATTTGGTTGGTTCTGTTTGCCCATTTGTCTGGGGATGGTATGCCGAGGAAAAGGACAGTTCAATCTCAGGAGATACACATAAGGCTTTCAAAAACCTGGAAGTTAACTGTACTCCCCGATTGGACACGATATTGGCTGGAACTCCATGGAGCCTTACTATTTCTTTAATGAAGATTTGTGCTGTTTCAACAGCCGAGGGTGTCCCTTTCATTGTTAGAAAATGGGCCATTTTTGACAGTCCATCCACCACCACAAAGATGGTAGTAAAGCCCTCTGCCGGAGGAAATTCCAAGATAAAATCCATTGAGATCATCCTCCAAGGTCTCTCTAGAATGGGCAACAGTTTCAGCAAACCCCAAGCCCTGACTTTATTATTCTTACTTCGAGTACAGATGGTGCAGGATTCCACATACTTTTTACAGTCGCCTACTACCTGAGGCCACCAGAACGTGCATTGCACAAGTTCTTCAGTCTTCAAGGCGCCGAAGTGTCCAGCCAGCTTGTGATCATGGCAGAGTTGCAATACCACAACCCTTAAGTCCCTAGGTAAAAAGATTTTGTCTTAATGCCATAGTAGGCCATCTTTTGCCTGTAAGCTGGTTTCTGGGGAAGAGGTAGTTTCGGAAGAGGCTTGTTTGATCCGTGACAGAAAAGTTTCCTGTAACACAAGAAAGTTTCCTGAGGGCAAGATACTGTCAGGAGGTGTGATCTTTTCAGAGTCATTGAACATGCGGGATAATGCGTCAGACTTTGTGTTCTTCGACCTAGGCCTATAAGTTATGTGGAATGAAAATCTAGAGAAAAATAGTGCCCACCTGGCCTGCCGTGGCTTTAATCTCTTCGCCGTCCTCAGATATTCCAAATTTTTATGGTCCGTATAGACCAGAATTGGGTGTACCGCACCTTCCAGTAAGTATCACCACTCTTCCAGTGCAGCCTTGATAGCCAGAAGCTCACGGTCCCCTATATCGTAGTTCCTTTCTGCTGTCGACAATTTGCGGGAAAAGAACGCGACTGGATAGAGTAGAGCTTTGGATCCTTGCCGTTGAGAAAGTACTGCTCTGACTTCTATTTCAGATGCATCTACTTCAAGAACAAATGGCAGAGCAGGGTCAGGCTGCTTCAAAATGGATGCTGAAGTACACATTTTTTTAAGGATTTCAAAGGCAGTCTGAGCTTCAGAAGACTAGAGAAATCGGATGCCCTGCATGGTTTATTCTGTGATGGGGGGGGGGGGGGGGTGATGGCAGAAAAACCCCTGATGAATTTCCGGTAGAAATCGGCAAATCCGATGAAACGTTGGACTACTTTTTTGTCTGCAGGTACTGGCCAGTCTAGGATAGCGGTGACTTTCTGGGGGTCCATCATAATGCCTTCAACTGAGATAATCAACCATAGAAATTGAATGCTCTATAGTTCACATTTTTCTGGTTTGGCTTAAAGGCCATGCTGCCAGAGCCAGGTTAACACACTTCTGACATGCCTGCAGTGGTCGTCCCTTGAGGGAGAGAAAATCAGGATATCATCTAGGTATCTCAGATTGTCATCAATATATTCTTTCAGCGTGCCCAGTTCAAGTTCAGTTAAAGGGAAGATCCTCCCGAAGGGGACTTTGGCACCTGGTAGAAGCTCAATCAGACAATCATAGGGTCTGTGGGGAGGAAGGGTCTCTGCGCCCTTCTTACTGAATACGTCTAGCAAATCGTGATACACCACTGGAACTGATTGGCGTAACTCAGAGTCAGAGTCTAGACAGAGTAAGGGTGGAGGGTTGCCTATGGCTTCTTGTAGACAGTGTTGCTGGCACTAAGTTGAGGGGAATTTAATTTCCCCGGTGACCCAGTCAATGGGAGGGTTGTGGTCCTGCAGCCAGGGCATGCCTAGGATGATGGGGAATAAGGGTGAAGAAATGGCATCCAGGTGAGGCAATTCTTGGTGATGGGAGGCAATGGTAGCCAACAAAGCAACAGTCTCTTGTGTGACCGGACCTGATTTAATGGTGGACCCATCGGCCAGATATACAGATAGTCCCCGGGTCTTTGTTTGAAGTGGAATAAGGTGTCTTGCTGCAAAAGACAAGTCCATGAAGCAGCTGCAGGCTCCGGAGTCAATTATGGCGGACACCTGGATACTCCTTCCTGGGAGCTGTAACAGGATAGGAAGAGCAAGATGAGAAGATTGGTTGGGTAAAACAGGAACACGAGGAGAAGAGATTGATAGGCACTTATGCATTTTCGCTGGACAGGATCTCACGTAATGCCCAGGTTCTCCAAAATACATGGACAGATTGTTCAATCGCTGGCGCAGGCGTTCTTCTGTGGTGAGAGAAGGACAGAGCAAGCCCAATTCCATGGGCTCAGACATATGGGTAACAGGAACTACTGGAGCTGGAGGAGCCTGACTGGGGAAGCTGGGAGCTTTGGGTAGCATCCAAGTTGGATGATATTGTCCTGAAGACCTCTCGGATCGACGTTCTCTTAGATGTAGGTCGATCTGTGTTGATAAGGGCATTCAAAGATTGGGGTATCCTTAACCGTGCCAGTTCATCCTTCAGAGGATCCGATAGCCCCATCCGGAATTGGTAACGGAGGGCCACATCGTTCCAATTGGTGTCAGAACTCCAGTGCTTGAATTCGGCCACATAGTCTTTAGCAGCGCTGTGGCCTTGCTGAAGAGAATGTAATGCTGCCTCAGCAGTGGTAGTTTGCTGGGGGTCCTCATAGAGTTGAGACATGGCGTCAAAGAAAGTGGTGAGGTTCGTTAAGGGTGCAGCTTTCTGTTCCAAGAGGTGGTGTGCCTAGGCTTGAGGCTCACCTACAGTACCAACAGTGAATTGACTGCACCCATTGCTCTATATCAGTGATATGCAATTAGCGGACCTCCAACTGTTGCAGAACTACAAGTCCCGTGAGGCATAGCAAGATTCTGACAGCCACAAGCATGACACCCAGAGGCAGAAGCATGATGGGACTTATAGTTTTGCAACAGCTGGAGGTCCGCTAATTGCCTGCTCTATATGTTTCATCCCTTAGTAACCTTGAGGTCCACAGTCTCTGTGTAGTGAGAGCCTGCCAGGTCATCTTACACACCATCTGCTATATGCATAGGAACAAAGCTGGAATTTATTTTCTTTAGGTTGATGGCTATATACTGTCATCTGCTGCACACATCTTTGCTGCAGGATTGTGATGTATGGACTGAATGATCAAATATACAATTTCATTATTATCCATCATATAGGTCTCAGCTGGCTATGATTTGGCTTATTAACAATTACTAGCTGGAGAGGAATAATTCAAGTCCCACTCCATATGGGGTTGATTTTCCAGGCACTCTTC
This sequence comes from Lithobates clamitans, assembly GCA_037952925.1. Taxonomy (NCBI): domain Eukaryota; kingdom Metazoa; phylum Chordata; class Amphibia; order Anura; family Ranidae; genus Lithobates; species Lithobates clamitans. Next base: position 3,855,891 of record JBBGZY010000069.1, read on the forward strand.
AATCCTTTATAGGTACATGTGTAATTGTGTATATGCCTGCTCACACAGCCATTTTTTTAAACCTCCACTCATTACAAAGTGGTAATATAAATCGAGTACACATTTTTAATTTTATTTGTTATCTTTTTGTTCTTTCCCTCCAGTTGCTCTGTTGGGTCCCAGTGCGTATGACCTTGGCTCCTCGCATGGTCTGCAGAGATTTTTTTTTCTTTTCTAATTCATCAGTCCAGTGTCTTACATGTGCATTGTACGGTGGCCTCTGTCTATCACTTGTGTGGTTTTATGTGCTGACCTGTATAGAGCGATGGTTCAAAGGCACTGTGAGTATTTATTATTTCTGTATGTCCCGCTTTCTGCCACTTGGACAGCCAGTAGCTGTCAAACATGAGGAACATGTTTGTAATTTTTTGTTTTACTTTGTAGATTATACTTACATTGATTGCAAAAAGAACTCTTCCTGATGAAGGAGCCTTGATTACTCCAAAACGCGTTGGAATTGTTTTATGCATTCTTTATGTAAACCTTTTTCTTATTACATATATTTTTCCACTGTATGTCAATTTTAATACAATTAAAACTTTAATATTTTTATACTATTCTTGTACAGGTTTCCGTGCCTTTAAAGTCCCATCTTCTAAAGGGGGAAATATTGTTTTCATACAATTTTGGGATGTTGGCCTATGCAAGCAGATAATATCCCCTCCAATTATTATTATAAATCAACATAGTCATGATCGAAGCAAAGAAAATTGCATAATCTATGGCCTGCCTTAAGCCTAGTACACATGGGCTGAATGTCAGGCAACATTCAGCCCATGTGTACTGCAGCCGGTCAGACAGGAGCCGGTCATTTGGCCGACTTCTTTCAATAGGGCATGACCATAAAAGGTTTTTGCTGAGAGCGCTGACCGGAGTGTGCTGGGGGGGGGGTGGGGGGGGGTGGTTGGCGTCCCCCTGTCAGAAAACAATAGCACAGCAGGGGATATCGCTGTACTAACATTGCATGGTTAGTACAGCGACTCCTCTGGAGCTGTCAGGTTTTCTTTTTCAGCCATGCTGGGTTGAATTAAAAACACTACTAGTGTGTACTAGGCTATAGTGTAGAGCTCTACTGTAGCCAGCTGAACTGAAAGTTACTTTTAGATCTGACCAGGTTCATTCCTAAACCTGGTGGCTGATTGCTTCTGCCTGCCTCTGGAAGAACATTCCAAAAATAGTGTAGGAGGATCAGTCACTGGATTATGTATAAGTATCTGACCCTAGACAATCCTTGAGAGGGAGGCGCAGAAGGTGTGGCTGGGGAGAAGATAAATGTTTGTGATGGCCTAATCAGAGGTCTCTCTACTACACTGGTGTCCCAGGTTTAATTTCCACCTAGGACCTTACCTCCATGGAGATCCAGTAGTGTCTGTGATATGTACGGGGGTTATAAGAATTTAAGCTAGTTAAGTGGCAGAGGTGGATAGTCCAATGTTTTTCAAAAAAACCTGCGCAAAATGTTAATGTTAACAAAAAACTGAATAAATTAATTTTGTGCCTCAGTTCCTCTTTTAAGACATCCCACCCCAGCTTTGCACTTTGAACCCCTGATTCTCCAGAAGGCCTTGAGTTTGCAGTTGGCTCCATCAATAATAGGACATCTAAAAAATCCACTCACCGGAACTGTACAGGGTCCCGACACAGCTCTACGTTAGGCCTGTAGGAGCGCTGATACAGACGCGTTTGAGCCACTTTCATAGGTGCCTCTTTATCTTGAATGGCTTGTTTGAGAGCCGCTATATTATTCTCTTGATCGCCAATCTCCTTCAGAGTCTGTGAAAAGACAAAGAAAATAAAAATGGCTTAGATAAAATCAACCTCAGCTCTTCTTTTTGTGGAAACTCATCCTATTTTATTTAAGCAATAACCATGCTCTGTAGCTCTTGTAGGTGCTCAAATATTTGCAAGGATATTAGTATTTATAGCCGTAAAGCTGTGCCGCATAAATCAAGGTCTATTTACATAGGAACTTGTCAGTTGGCTGCACACCAGCAGTAGAAATATTGATACACCCATCTTATTTAAATTGGTAACCCTGCCTGGAATGCATGCTATGTATTTAGAAAAGGGTCAAAATGCCTGGATACAGGAAATAAACACTGCAATGGATATAATGAATGAATCAGTGGGTCATTTGACCCAACAGCATCTATCCATACAAGGTTTCCCATGGTAGTACTATAATGTTCCAATGCCTGGCCATACAACTCTAGTTGTGTGTTTGGATCTTTTTCTGGGTCTTGTCTTCTCCCACAAATGCATTTGATACAAAACGTGTCAGGCCACACACTGGTCTTCTTCAAATCAGCTATAGTAAAACAAAAAGAAAGGACATGCGTCCATGCCATAAATTGTCAGTTAGGTTGGACTTAATTGCAACTGCAGATGAAATTTATTTTATCCGGTTCTGGATGGAGTAGGGAAGGTTTTTATTGCTATCTGTGTCCTCACTGTTGAGATTCACTCTCACTTGTCTTTAAGAGACAGGAGAAAGTGAGAAACATTTTTTCCCAAAACGAGGGGAAATTTCTTTTTAGCAGTTATCACTGGAGCAGGTCTCCATTGGATGAAGGCAACATTTCGGAGCCATCAACAAACTCCTTTTTCAGACAGCAGTCACTACTGCTTTGGTGTGCTCTAGAAATCATTGGTGGCTCCAAACTGTCACTAGCCCGCATGTGACAAACAAAAACTTGTGCTAAGGAAGTCAAAGTGCTGGTGGCACTACTTTTATTTGAATTACAGTGCAAAAGCAACATTTGTTGTTCAGTCTTTTTAACAACCATCTCATAGCATCTATAGCCATATGGAGCATGTCTAGACATACACACCCATTGGATCATAGCCCCCAATACTATTCTATTCACAAATCTAAAATTTGAGATATTCCCTCATGTTCTGTCCTAGTAAAACCTGGCAAAAAGTGATATAAATCATGCCGCACTGGCACAAAGATAGGTTCTAACTTTTCTCCTCTTTGTCCAAAAAACAGAAGAAATAGTTTTGGCATTTGGCTGGAGCTTCAATTTTCAACATCTTCATTTAAAATTGTTTCATTTTACATGGCTGCCAAACTTCAATTATCAGAACACCCTACCTGAATTTGCATGATTGAGGGACTTGCAGATTACATAAAGTGACTGTAAAACAACTAGTATTATTTTAAAATAACAAACATGTCATACTTACCTGCTCTGTGCTAAGGTTTTGCACAAAGCAGCCCCAATCCTCCTCTTCTTGGGTCCCCGCAGATGCTCCTAGCTCCTCCCCCCAGCCGAATGCCCACCATCGTGCAAGCTCACTCCCAAGCCGGCTCTGCGTGTCCATAGACACACAGAGTGTGGCTTGGGCCCACCCACTCCTGTGCCTGACAGCAATAGGAGCTAATGGCCTCTGCTGCTGTCTCTGAGCCTATAAGGAGGCAGAGAGCAGACAGAATCGCTGCTCTCATGCATAGTGCTGGATCAAGATCAGGCTCAGGTGTGGGGAGCTGCACTAAGAAGGTTTTTTTACCCTAATGCAGAGAATGCATCAAGGTTAAAAACCTTCAGCCTTGACAACCACTTTAACCTCTAATCCAGTAACTCAAAAAAAATCCTTGCCCCTATCCTAAATAACTAGCCAATAAATCTCTATTTTGGATTAAAATTTCCATAGCAACCCTTTTATTTTTAGCACGAATAAAAACACAACATTGGAAAATAATGCAATCAATGCATAAAATACAATGTACTAAGAGAACAGCAATTGATCCTAACCAGGCCCAAAGTATTTGAAGGCACTGATAATCCCAACAAAACCCAGCTGTAGCTACTATTCTGTGCGAAGACCCTCAGCCCCTACTACACTGCCTCGGGGATAATAACCCACCTATGTACCAAAAAGACAATGTTGCCAACTGTAACCTAATGTTGGGAATGGATACCCATACCTAAGATGGGACCAACCCATAATCCTCAAAATTTTTAAGACAGCCTTTAAAGACCCAGAGACCCCTGCCCACTGCTATGACATGGGAACAGAAAGACCATGACCCCCAAGCGTATTCCTCCCAACTTTTTGAGATGGGAACAAGGAACACCTATCTGCAAAAGTATGTAGGCATAGGACACACTCCCGGAAAGGAGAATAATAAAAAAAAATGATTAGTTAAACCCACAAATGCTTTTTTTTTTACCACTACTATTCCTTTACACTGGCTTTTGAAATTTACAAATGCAGAAGTTTATAAATTGGATGAAAGTTTTAGCACTGGAACACTTTTTGAAGGATAAAAAGTGGATTTTATATACAACTCTATAGATCAGACATAAATGAGGGACAAATGAGGAGGAAGGAGGGGCAGAGGGACTTTGTTTTAAATGAGGGACAGTCCATCGAAATCAGGCACAGTTGGGAGCTATGCCCAAATGGGAACCAGAAATAAGAACAAAATAACCTACAAAGAAGGCAAAGAAAATACACAGCCAAAAGAAGATACAAAAAACAAATAATGTCTCAAAGAAACAATGTGTCAAGGGGAGGGGGGGCAGAAGAAACCTCACAAGTGCTGGCAAAAGCTCAGACTGAAGCCCGACAAGGTGTTGCCTCCTCTACTCATTTTAAGGGGCAACCCCCAAATCCCCAAACTTTCCAATCAAGCAAGTAAAATTTCTAATTTAAACATCCTGACCCACTGTTCCACTTCACCTCTTCTGCACACCTCAGACATGCTGATAGCTTCTTTCAGTTCAGGCCATATACTTTTCTCCTCAACTTTATCAGACAAGACAAAGTCAAAAATTATTGTTTCACAGATCCAAAGGGTTCTCAAAGCATCTTTGAGATCTCAAAAGAAGATAGTAACAAAATGTCCACAACAATAAAAAAAATCCCGTAGAAAAGGAGGGGTGGTACTATTCCTCAAATTGGTGTTCCTAAGCTGCCATCACATTGACCTCCTCTAAGAAAAACAAGTAGTGCTGAAACAGGGGACCTTCAAGAGTACCAGTAGATTCACAGGTCTGTTTGAAGAAAAGTACACTGTTCACCTTGGTGTGTTGCTGATAGGAAAAGGTTCAGTGGTGGAATATTCTGCAGGTTATTCTTCAACAAAAGCTGACAATATTTCTTATAGAGAAGCTAATATTCTTTGTAAGCGTATCAATTGTAATGCTGATTAAACGGCAACATGAAGAGGCTCACATGAAGAAGTTGCTGAGTTAACACTCCACAGCAATAGCTTTCAATGAGCATGGTATCTACAGATGAATCATAAACCATGAATCATAAACCGTGATCCTGTAACTAAAATAAAAAACCTTTAATAAAACTCAATGCGTTTTGGTGCAAGCATTCCGTCTTCAAGAGTAATACAATAGCAAGCTGACACAGTTAAATTCACATATGGTCCAAAAATATCAAATGAATAACTAAAACTCTTATTACACATGATGTTTAACCCCATCATGGAAGGCAGTATAGGTATATGGATTTGCTGTAAAAGAGTAACATCAGATGTGCCAAAAATCTATTTAGGGCCACAAGGTCAAAACTAGGTAAAACATACTAAAAATTAAAAAATAACAAAAAATGCAGATTTTAATATTAAAAAAATATCGATTAACATAAAATATTTATAACATTAGCTGTAAAAGTGAAAAGTACATAGAATCAATATAAATATTAATTTAAATAATGAAATCCAGGATGCAGGGGATTAGACGGCAGTATATAGCTGCAAGTTGCTATAATTACATGTATTATATATAGAGATCTTGTTTTTAAATCAGGGAATACAATAAATATACAGTATATACTGTGTGTATGTATGTGTAATGTATATATATCTGATTCAATAGGGATCAATACACTGTTGTTCATAATGGGATATAGTGTGGATAGTAGAAGTTACTATATTCATGTGTGGTGATTGGAGTGTGTGATAGTGATATCTATTTAACATTCATACATACTATAAACATTTTTTATTTTATTTTACTGATTGAAAATGGTTTACGCATATATATTGTAACTTCATGTATACCCATAGTTCACACGCTCCAATCACTTCATGTAATTATAATACCTTGCACTTACAGTTTATTCACTCCACACTATATCTCATTATGATCAAAGTTAGATTTAATGCATACCATTATTAGCCAGACACCTACACAGATCCTATAAATATATATACTGTATATATAAAATTTCCTGTGTTCCTTGATTTAATTTGTGTTTAATCATAATAGCACCTTAGAATCACTATACTATATATATATATATATATATATATATATATATATATATATATATATATATATATATATATATATATATATATAGTTATAGTAACTTGCAGGTATATACTGCCATCCGCTTTATGCTAGATTTCATTATCAGTATAACTACTCTGGTCTACACTAGATTTTATTATCGAGTTATTATTGACGTAAATTGTATGTAATGTTTGCTTTTAGCGCTAACGCTGTATATATTTCGTTAGTTTGTTATTTTATTGAGGTTATTTGAAATTTTTATTTTAGTATGTTTTACTTATTTGTGAATGGATTTGTGAAGAATATGATCTTCGTCTCCTTTAGCAAGTTAGGGATTTGTAGATCTATAAACTTATACTGCCACCTATCATAGGGTTAATCATAATGTGTACCACTAGATTTAATTAGTAGTTGGGTGGTTTTGCCCTTATGTGAATATAGCTGTGTTTTGACATGATATTGAATTACTACTGAAGAGAAGTGATAATTGCTCCAAAACATGTCAAGTTTTTATTAAAGGTTTTAATCCAATTTGGAAGTTTTATATTTTTACATCTCCTTATGGGATTGAGTTTTGTGATAGCCTTGAAGTTTTAACCTGACAATAACTTCAGGTGCTTTTTGTGCTGAGCTACAGTGGGTATAAAAAGTCTACACACCCCTGTTAAAATATCAGGTTTCTGTGATGTAAATAAATTACCGTATATACTCGAGTATAAGTCGAAATTTTCAGGACATTTTTTTGTGCTGAAAGTGCCCCCCTCGACTTATACTTGAGTCAAGCACTTTTCTGCAGCAAAAAATTTCATTTTCCGAACCGACTTTGGGGCCCCATATCTCAGGGCCACTTGATGCTAGGAATCCTAAATTTGGTGTGCAAACCCCGTGGAACTGGTACCACAACATATCCAAAGCTGAAGTTCCTAGCACTAAGTGGCCCCGAGATAAGGGGCCCCAAAATCGGTTCGGAAAATGTCATTCTCTGCTGCAGAAAAGTGCTTGACATTTTCTGAACCGATTTTGGGGCCCCATATCTCAGGGCCACTTGGTGCTAGGAACCCCAACTTTGGTGTGCAAACCCACTGGAACTGGTACCATCACATATCCAAAGCTGGGGTTCCTAGCACCAAGTGGCCCTGAGATATGCGGCCCCAAATCTGGTTCGGAAAATGTCATTCTCTGCTGCAGAAAAGTGCTTGACATTTTCTGAACTGATTTTTGGGGCCCTGTTTCTCGGGGCCACTTGGTGCTAAAAAAACCCAGCTTTGGAAATTTTATGCTGCTAGTTCCACTGGGTTTGCACACCAAATTTGGGGTTCTTAGCACTAAGTGGCCCCGAGATACGGGGCCCCAAATTTGGTCAACTGTGTCCATCTGCAGCAATGTCATTTCGGGACCCTTTGGGTTCAGAGACCCCAAAATTTTGCTGCAGCTAGGGGGCATCTAGGAACCCTTAACTACCGAGTTTGAAGTTCAGGGGACCTATGGCTGCAAATGGGCACAGTGAGGCATGCAAATGGGCACAGTGATGCCGCAAATGGGCATTGTTGACCCTCTTTTCCACTTACAGTAGCTGTGCATTTCTCACCCTCGTCTTATACTCGGGTCAATAAGTTTTTCCCATTTTTTTTGTGGTAAATTAGGGCCTCGACTTATACTCGGAACGACTTATAGTCCATCACCTTTACCCTCAGCTTCTTTAGCAAGGCAGTGGTCATCTTGGAGGTGTGTTTGGGGTCGGTATCATGTTGGAATACTGCCCTGCAGGCCAGTCTCCCAAGGGAGGGGATCATGCTCTGCTTCAGTATATCACAGTACATGTTGGCATTCATGGTTCCCTCAATGAACTGTAGCTCCCCAGTGCCGGCAGCACTCATGCAGCCCCAGACCATGACACTCCCACCACCTTGCTTGACTGTAGGCAAGACACACTTGTCTTTGTACTACTCACCTGGTTGCCGCCACACACGCTTGACCATATGAACCAAATAAGTTTATCTTGGTCTCATCAGACCACAGGACATGGTTCCAGTAATTCATGTCCTTAGTCTACTTGTCTTCAGCAAACTGTTTGAGGGATTTTTTGTGCATCATCATTCTAAGAGGATTCCTTCTGGGATGACAGCAATGCAAAACAATTTGATGCATTCAGTATGAGAGTATGAGAGAGTGAGATAACACCAAATTTAACACACCTGCTCTCCATTCACACCTGAGAACTTGTAACACTAATGAGTCACATGACACCAGGGAGGGAAAATGGCTAATTGGACCTAATTTGGACATTTTCACTTAGGGGTGTACTCACTTTTATTGCCAGCAGTTTAGACATTAATGCCATTAATGGCAGTGTGTTGGGTTATTTTGAGGGGACAGCAAATTTACACTGTTATACAAGCTGTACACTCACTACTTTACATTGTAGCAAAGTGTAATTTCTTCAGGGTTGTCACATGAAAAGATAGAATAAAATATTTACAAAAATGTGGAGGGTTGTACTCACTTTTGTGAGATACTGTACATGTGAATATTGTCCAAATATGAATGGAGGCTCTCCCTGATGATGTCTGTTTAGAAGAAACGCATTGGCAAGAGCTTGGTCAGTGAAATCATCATGCCCACCAGGACCCGTGGTGGTGCTGTCTGTAATGCTGTGTATTGCCAGTCTTTCATCTTCACATGTGAGTGGCTTTTTATTCATAAATTGTGACAATTTTATACTACACTAAGAGATTTCCCCCTTTAATTCCTAATATGCTTTGTGTATGATTGATGTGGAATGTTGTTGAATCAAGACAATGAGGGAGATTCTAAAACTGTGTGACAGCCAGCTGTGTTTAATCTAGCTTTTCTGAGATCATTATATCTGGTAAGGAGCTTTTGGAGCACTGGTGGAACTCTTTGGAGCACAATTTGGTTTGCAGTGATTCACAGTTAGTGTTGTACATCTTCATTGTAAATATTTCATGGGAGTTGATTACAAGATTACTCAATTTATGTGAACTTTTTTATGTGAACTATCTTTATATTTATTAAAGCTCTAGATTTGTTTTTGGACACAATAATCACACAGACATACATACATATATATATAGATATATATATATATAGATATATATCTATATATACCTATATATATAGATATATATATCTATATATAGAGATATATATATATATACACAGTGGGGACGGAAAGTATTCAGACCCCCTTACATCTTTCACTCTTTGTTATATTGCTGCTAAAATCATTTAAGTTTATCATTTAACCATCTCAAGGATGATCAGAAGAAATGGACAGCACATGAGTTAAATATATGAGTGTCACAGCAAAGGGTCTGAAAACTTAGGACCATGTGATATTTCAGTTCTTCTTTTTTAATAAATCTGCAAAAATGTCAACAATTCTGTGTTTTTCTGTCAATATGGGGTGCTGTGTGTACATTAATGAGGAAAAAAATGAACTTAAATGATTTTAGCAAATGGCTGCAATATAACAAAGAGTGAAAAATGTAAGGGGGTCTGAATACTTTCCGTGCCCACTGTATACATGAGAAAAGTTGTCACTGTTTATGCTTCATGTTGATCTATGTTATTTAAAGTACACCTATTTGTAGTTACCATATATGTGTTTGGGTCCAGTATTTGGACATTTAGTGTGCTGCTGTCTTGAATTTGATTTTTTTTTTTGCACACTGAGCACAAGAATCCTTTTTAATTTTTACATTTACAAATACACCCGTAAACCTACTGGTACTCTTATACAGTAGGTGTTCCCATTTCTAGTATTGCTTTATCACTGGGAGATAGAGGCATTTTTATTATGGCTTTGAAACCTTGGAAATCTTACTAGTACAATCTTCAAGTGATATGAGATGTGGGGGGTAATTCAACTAACTGGTGACCATTAAAATAATTAAAAATACTCCTCAGTGCAATTGGTCATGAAAAAACAACTCTATGCAGCAAGTAAAATCAACCACTAATCTTTTTTGCTATGTATTAATGAATTAATGTGTGGGTATTGCTGTTCTGATCCCAGCAAGAGGGAGGAGCTGGAAACAAGGCACACATTGGGTTGTATTTTCTGCAGGTTTAGATACTGAACTGTTGAAATGATGAGGATGATGGAAACAATAGGGATTCGGATAGTAGGGCAATTAGATTCACAATATGAAAGGTAGGATTAGAGCCAATCAACTGTCCCCTTAAAACCTCAGCAAAGCCTATGGGAGCAGGAAGTAAAGGGAGAAAAGGCCTGCAGACAGGCACAGCGCAGGATCAAATGAGGGCTCAGGTAGGTAAAAGGGGGGTGAGGGGGGACACTGATACCTAAACATTTTTTTCCTTATTCAAATAATGCATTAAGGTAAAAAAATATTTAGGCTTTGGAACCAAAGCAAAGCATTTTTTTTCCCATGCAACCCAGACAATTAGGTTTACTTTAAAGCTGAACTCTGGCATCTACCCTTTGCGTGCCCCCCTGGACCACAAGGATTTAAAGCTTTGTTACCCCTTTAAAAAAAAAAAAAAAAAGGATCCTGTTCCTTTACAGCATGATATACAGCACAGTGCTTGTGCTGTGTAATTTGGCCCCCTGTATTACCTGAAATACCTGGCTGATCCTGCCTGGTTCTGCTCTCCCCTCTGTAAACTGACCATGGTGTATGTGTATCATGGCTGCTGAGCCCTGACACCGTGAACAGTTTTTGTGCCTCCATTACCCGCAGCTCCCCTCTCTGCTCTCCCCGTTCTCTCCCCCCTCCCTGCCTGTCAGCTAGTGACAGTATTTGCCACTCCGCTCCTGCGGCTAAAATAACATTTACATTTTTATATAACCCTCTCTGTGTCCTAATCCTGTGTGCCTCTGTGTGTGCCATCTAAACCTTATGTCAGAGCGCCGCTTGGCGCTCACATGACCGATTGCCTCTCTCCTACACCAGCAGGGGATTCTCGGCCAGTACCACTGCAGCTGTCAGAAGGAGAGAGGCGCCCGGTCACGTGAGCACTGAGCGGCGCTCTGAGATCAGGTTTAGACGGCAATTTTTTTTATATAACGCACACACAGGGGCACACGGGATTAGGAAACAGAGAAGATATAGAAAGATAAAAAGTATATAGTGGCTTAACAACCACTTTAATTCTCATTTAGTCTACAGGTGCAAGGATTTAAAACTTACTCTATTCCTGGCTCTGGCAGGTATCCGCCATCCATGCGACTGGTCCAGCACTGCCACCTCTCTAAGACACTCTCAACCACGGTTGCATGCTTGCCAACTACATGTAAAATGCAGGGTTAATAGCCCTGCATTGTACGTGATGAGGTAGAGGAAATTCTCATACCCAAGAACTTCCCAAGAGAACAGTGTTGGAGCATGGGATAGGGCAAGTAATACAGCTAATCCCTACACCCCTAGAATAAACAAACATTTTACCTTTCCAGTGGGCGGGCCCCACTGCAAGGGTAGAATTTGTTAATTTCTTGGAGATCACTTTATATATATTTCCCATGCAGCACATATCTTTCCTTCGCTTGTCCACTGCTCCTTTTGACTGTCAAAAGATATGCACACTCAGATGCATGCGCCTGTGACAAATGCTGGTGCCAAATTGACTATTTAAACAGGACTGCTGCACTGGCTCACTGCTGTTTGATCTACAGGGTTCCATGTACTCTGCTACCTGTTTCTGTGCTTGACTTCTGTTACCGACCCGGTTTGTCTCTGACCATGCTTGAATGCTACTTGCTCTGACTTCAGCTTGTTTCTGAAATCTGCGTATACCTCCTGCTCTGCCTGATCTGCCTCACCGTTGCTGACTTCGGCCTGTGACCTGACCATTCTTCTGCCTGCTGTTTGTGTCTGATATAACCATCTGCTATCGACCTGGCGTGCCTAACTTTGCATCTTGCTTATCCTGCCTGCCAAGCACTTCCTCACCAAGCATCTGCCAGTCTGCTGCCTGCCAATCCTGTATCTACTGCATTGGTCCACTAAAAGTTATCTCTAACTTCTGGCTCATCTCTGGTGAAGCACCGGCTACCTACCCACACAGTCTGCTGGACTTACTACAGGCACTGATACCTCACCATGCTCTTGGGGCCACTGTTCCATTTCCAGTAGTCCATGAGCCAGAGCTGTAAGAGAGGCCTTTCTCTTTACATCAGACTCTACAACCAGGTACATGACACTCCCCAACCTATAATGTGAAAACACTGGTTCTTGGTGATTGGCCCAGCACTGACACCTAGGGTGGGGTAAGATTCTGGCTACAGAGACTCTGAATTTATACAGAGCTTCCCAGGAGGATGCATTAAACTGAACCTGTTGCTTTATACTAAATGGGCAAAGTATGAGTTCATTTTAAATTGGAGGCCACCATTTTACCTGCTGAAAATTTGGTTCCGTCTTTGAGATTGTTCATTTATGTAGAGATGTTACTTAAAGTATTACAGAAAAAGAACACAAGCACCATTTAACTTTTCATGGCTTCATAAACATGTCCCTTAATAGGATGCCAAAAGGTCTGACTAATGAACAAGTGTCTTCCCGACAAGAGTCATATCACTGCCGCTCAGACAAGTGGGACTGATAGCATTCCAAGTCCCTTTTCTAATGATATGATGAGGAACTGGTACCCAGGAAGGTTGTTATGGAAACTGGCAGGAGAATTAATACCAGGGCAGAAGGGTCGGAGAAAATATGGGACTAAATTAATTGTGCTAATAATAGCTAGAGAGTCATACAAAAATGAAACGTATGATCATTTATGTTTCTTCATCTACATTCCACTTCTTAATATACTGCTATCGCAACCCAGAGGAGATACAAGGTATAGATGCACTGAAAGAGTCTGCCATATTATGCGTCACAGAAGGAGACTTCTTAGGTGATCATGAGGTATCATTTGGGACAATAGAGCTTCGTATACATGGGTGGTCATTGGGGAAGTAAAAACAGGCTGCTGTGGTTTTACTGACCCTTGAATGCTTACCTGCCACTTGGCGACTTGGCCTGTACACATGCCGTGCCTCTGTCATGTTTGGCAAGCAGTACTGCCGCCAAACACAACCCAATCAAGTGAATGGGGCCGCAGTGTAACTACCCTGCAACCGCATGTAGTGCATGTGGTTGCGGTATTCTGGTGCAAGCATGGCAGTGAGGAGGCAACACAGTTGTCAACCACCCTCTGAAGAGTGACTCACTGCAGCTCGCAAGGACTACTGCTTGTGTGAGGGGTGGCAAGGGCTACTGCTTGTGTAAATGAGCCCTAAAAGTCCTACTTTTTTATTTTGTAGTTTTGGATAGTGGGGAAAGGTCTCAACCCCTATCCGGGTTTTATAGCCGTCTATGTTTCCGATGGAGATATCCACCCTCTAGTTTTCCCAGGGCCAAAGTCAAAAAGCTGAAAATGAGGGAAAGTCTAAGTTTTGAGATGACATTTCAACAGATAAGGTTGGGAAACAAGTTCCAATGACAGCTATCTAAGATGGTTGTCTAAGAGAAAATTAAGGGAAATGTCCCCAAATTAACTAAGATGACAAAAGGGGACAAGGTTTATTAATTTCCTAGTTGGAAAGGTCACAACCTCTATCTGGTTTTTATAGCTACCGTATATACTCGAGTATAAGTCGAGTTTTTCAGCACATTTTTTTGTGCTGAAAGTGCCCCCCTCGACTTATACTTGAGTCAAGCACTTTTCTGCAGAAAAAAATGTCATTTTCCAAACCGACTTTGGGGCCCCGTATCTCAGAGCCACTAAGTGGCCCCGAGATACGGGGCCCCAAAATCGGTTCGGAAAATGTCATTCTCTGCTGCAGAAAAGTGCTTGACATTTTCTGAACCGACTTTGGGGCCCCGTATCTCAGGGCCATTTGGTGCTAGGAACCCCACATTTGGTGTGCAAACCCAGTGGAACTGGTACCATAACATGTCCAAAGCTGTGGTTCCTAGCACCAAGTGGCCCCGAGATACGGGGCCCCAAATTAGGTTTGGAAAATGTAATTCTCTGCTGCAGAAAAGTGCTTGACATTTTCTGAACCGATATTTGGGGCCCTGTATCTCAGGGCCACTTGGTGCTAGAAACCCCAGCTTTGGATATTTTATGGTGCTAGTTTCACTGGGTTTGCACACCAAATTTGGGGTTCCTAGCACTAAGTGGCCCTGAGATACGGGGCTCCAAAATCGGTCAACTGTGTCCATCTGCAGCAATGTAATTTCGGGACCCTTTGGGTTCAGAGACCCCAAATTTTGGCTGCAGCTTGGGGGCATCTAGGAACCCCTAACTACCGAGTTTGAAATTCGGGGGACCTATGGCTGCAAATGGGCACAGTGAGGCATGCAAATGGGCATTGCTGACCCTCTTTTCCACTTACAGTAGCTGTGCATTTCTCACCCTCGTCTTATACTCGGGTCAATAAGTTCTTCCCATTTTTTTGTGGTAAATTAGGGCCTCGACTTATACTCGAGTATATACTGTATCTATGTTCCAGCTGGAGATATTCACCTTCTATTTTCTCCGGGGCCAAAGTCAACAGGCTGAAAATTCGGGATGCTTTGAGTTGTAACATCAACAGGAAAGGTTGGGAAACTTGTTCCAATGACAACTGAAATCTCCCTCCTGAACCTTTTGTATTGAACTCTACTGTAATTGTCTTGTTCCCCCTATACATTGTAAAGCGCTGCGTAAACTATTGGCGCTATATATATTGCGTATAATAATAATAAAAAAAATCTCCCCATATCAACTAAGATGAGAAAAAAAGGTGACAAGGTTTATTAATTTCCCACTCTATCCAAAGCAAAAAAAGTTAGTTTCAGCTTTAGATACACTTCAGTCCTAATATAACAGAGGAAAGAGAAAGAGACCAGACCTCTCCCTGAAGAAAATATACACTATATTACCAAAAGTTTTGGGACACCTGCTTTTACATGCATATGATTTTTAATGGCATCCCAGTCTTAGTCCGTAGGGTTCAATATTGAGTTGGCCCACCCTTTGCAGCTATAACAGCTTCTAGGAAGGCTATCCACAAGGTTTAGGAGTGTGTCTATGGGAATGTTTGACCATTCTTCCAGTAGTGCATTTGTGAGGTCAGGCACTGATGTTGGACGAAAAGGCCTGGCTCACAGTCTCCGCTCTAATTCATCCCAAAGGTGTTCTATCAGGGGTCAGGACTCTGTGCAGGTCAGTCAAGTTCCTCCATCCCAAACTTCCTCATCCATGTCTTTATGGACCTTGCTTTGTACACTGGTGCGCTGTCATGTTGGAACAGGAATGGGCCATCCCCAAACTGTTCCCACAAAGTTGGGTGCAGTTGGGTGTCTTGGTATGCTGACGCCTTAAGAGTTCCCTTCCCTGGAACTAAGGGGCCAAGCCCAATCCCTGAAAAACAACCCTACACCATAATCACCCCTCCACCAAATTTTTGAAGCAGTGCACAAAGCAAGGTCCATAAACACATGGATGAGCAAGTTTTGGGTGGGGAAACTTGACTGGCCTGCACACAGTCTTGACCTCAACCCGATAGAACACCTTTGGGTTGAATTAGAGCGGAGACTGCGAGCCAGGCCTTCTTGTCCAACATCAGTGCCTAACCTCACAAATGCGCTTCTGGAAGAATGGTCAGACATTTCCATAGACACACTCCCAAACCTTGTGGACAGCCTTCCCAGAAGAGCTGAAGCTGTTATAGCTGCAAAGGGTGAGCCAACTCAATATTGAATCCTACAGACTAATGCCCCGTACACACGGTCGGACTTTGTTCGGACATTCCGACAACAAAATCCTAGGATTTTTTCCTGACGGATGTTGGCTCAAACTTGTCTTGCATACACACGGTCACACAAAGTTGTCGGAAAATCCAATCGTTCTAAACGCGGTGACGTAAAACACATACGTCGGGACTATAAATGGGGCAGTGGCCAATAGCTTTCATCTCTTTATTTATTCTGAGCATGCGTGGCACTTTGTGCTTCGGATTTGTGTACACACGATCGGAATTTCCGACAACGGATTTTGTTGTCGGAAAATTTTATATCCTGCATTCAAACTTTGTGTGTCGGAAAATCCGATGGAAAATGTGTGATGGAGCCTACACACGGTCGGAATTTCCGACAACAAGGTCCTATCACACATTTTCCGTCGGAAAATCCGACCGTGTGTACGGGGCATAAGACTGGGATGCCATTAAAGTTCATGTGCGTCTAAAGGCAGGCGTTCCAATACTTTTGGTAATATAGTGTATGTCCCCCAGGCCCCCACACACCATGGATGCACATCATGTTTATTAAAGCAATCATAACACAATTAGTGCTAATGAAACATTTTGGGGCCACGCAGGACCCTTTTGTCATGTGACACCTCTCCCTTGCTGACTTTCCTATTTGTCCCATCACCCTCTATAGCCATTAGAAAGGCAAGGGAAAGGGCACACAGTGACCAGGAAGAGACCAAGTTGCATGTTGTGTGTTCCTTATTACATTTTCCAATTTTAGTGGTAAGTTGTGCATTCGTTATTACACAAGCAGCAGTCACCTGTGGCTGAAACTGGACTTTAAAAAGTACTAGCTAAGAGCAAATTACGGTAATTAAACAGGATGATTGCTATTATGCTATTATTAGACAATAACACCTCTTCTGTCCCCCCCCCTCTTTTCTTGGTTTTGCTTTGCTACCAAGGAATACATTTATGTGACTTATGGTCTAAGCCCCACCTTTCTCAACCTTTTTACCCTAGAGGAACCCTTGAAATAAATTTAGATCTTAGGGAACCCCAAGTAAAACTAGTTTATTGGGGGTTATCAGAAAAATGTCACTTACATTGGTGGTGGGAAGAATGCCACCCTTACAGGGTTGGCAAGAATGACAGACTTGCAGTCATACTGCTAGGTCCGCCAAGTGGTGTTCGACCATAAACTATGCAGGCACCATCAGATGGGAAGTCAGTTAGCCACAGCTCCAACCCTGAAAGAACCCCAGGGTTCCATAGAACCCTGCTTGAGAATGGCTGTTCTAAGCCCTGCTCACTCCCAAAAAAATGTTCCACCTACCCGAGGTTCTCCTATGCAGTTAAAAGGTTTATATTGGCCATGGA
Source organism: Lithobates clamitans (assembly GCA_037952925.1). NCBI lineage: Eukaryota > Metazoa > Chordata > Amphibia > Anura > Ranidae > Lithobates > Lithobates clamitans. Next base: position 3,873,282 of record JBBGZY010000069.1, read on the forward strand.
TGGGCTCTAAATAGACAGAGGAACTAAGGGTGTTGGGCAGGGCTTTGTACCAGGAGATGCAAAGCATTTTCTGATTGAACGAGGTGGAGAGGCAAGGTGTTGGTGTTACACTCTTTACTTTGTCCAATCAGAGAATGCTTTGCATTCATTCAGAAAATACAAAGCATTCTATGAACATGCACTAGTCACCCCCATACTAAGGCTGGGTTCACACATGTGCGGTGTGAATTCAAGCCCTGTTTTCTCTGCGAAGAGAAAAAACAGCTGTTCAGCGGTTCCTCTCCATTGTAGCTGCTGATCAGTGAACAGGGAGAGGGGGGAGAGGGGGGAGGTGTAATGAGGAGAAGGAGAGAATTTGTGTTCAGAACGGAATGCATCTGCGAATCAGATGCGTTCCCATAGAAGATAATGTGCTTGAAATTCACACCGCAATGCCCAGAAAACGCACACTTTTTTGGGCAATGCGCAGTGCAAATGCAACGCACATATGTGAACCAGATGCATTCAAATTAATGTATTTTTAAATGTCCTGCAAATTGGATGCGGTGTAAGCCGCATCTAATTCGCATAGGTGTAAACGGGGCCTTAAAAAGCCCTCACTTGACCCTACCAATCTTAACAACCTACGCCCCTTCTCCTTGCTCCCCTTTTCCTCCAAACCCCTTGAGCATCTAGTCTACAGTACAACTAACTGAGCAATCTTCTCATTGAAAATAACCTTCTTGATCCCCTTCAGTCTGCATTTTGCTCTCAATACTCTGCAGACACTACTCTCCTAAAACTCACAAACAATCTACTAACAGCTACAACCAATGCACACTATTCTGGACTCCTATTCCTGGACCTTTTGGCTGCCTTTGACATGGTGGACTACCCCCTTCTCCTCAAAAAGCTCCACTCCTTTAGTCTCCCTGACTTTACTTTTCAGAGGTTCTTATCCTACATATCGCACTGCACTTTCAGCATCAATTACAATTTTACTTCCTCCTCTTCTCTTCTCCATCAGGGTCCCCCAAGGTTCTGTTCTTGGACCTCTCCTATTCTCAATCTACTAGCCTTCCATGGCTTCCATTACCATTTCTATGCTTATAACAACCAAATCTATCTCTCTACCCCTCAGCTCACTTCATCAGTCTCCTTACACATCACTAATTTACTAACAGACATATCAGCCTGAATGTCACACCACTTCCTCAAACTCAGTCTATCCAAAACCGAACTTATATTTCCTCCCCACGTGCCTCCTCCCCTGACTTCTCTGTCAAGATCAATGGCACAACTATCAACCCATCCCCGAATGCCAAGGTGCTAGGTGTTAGTCTGGATTCTGATCTATCCTTTAGGCCCAACATCCAATCACTGTCCAAAGCTTGCTGCCTCAACCTACGCAACACCTCCAAAATACGGCCCTTTCTATCCAATGACACCACATCCAGCTTCTAGTTCATGCCCTGGTCATCTCTCGCCTCATACACTGCAACTCCCTCCTCATTGGCTTACCTCTACATAGGCTATCCCCTCTTTACTCCATCATGAATGTTGCTGCCAGACTCATCCACCTTACCACCCGTTCAATGTCTAGTACCCCTATTTGCCAATCCCTTCACTGGGTTCCGCTTACCCAACAAATTAAATTCAAGACACTAACAACAACTTACAATACCATGCACAACTCTGCCCCCAGTTACATCACTAACCTAGTCTCAAAATACCAACCAAATTGTTCTCTTCATTCCTCCCAAGACCTTCTGCTCTCTAGCCCCCTTGCCACCTTCTCCCGTGCTTGCCTTCAGGACTTTTCCCAAGCCTCTCCAATTCTATGGAATTTCCTACCTCAATCTATCCAACTATCTCCTACTCTGACTACTTTTAGATGATCCCTAAAAACCCATCTCTTCAGAGAAGCCTATCCTGCCCCCTCCTAACAACTGTACTTTTATTTTCTCCATTAGCTCATCCCCCACAGTTATTACCTTTTGTATCACTTGACCCTTCCTCTTAGATTGTAAGCTCTAATGAGCAGGGTCTTCTGATTCCTCCTGTATTCATGCACAAACTGTTGGCGCTATATAAATTCTGTATAATTATATTAATAATAATAATAAATGGTGCCCATGCTGAGTGGTTGACCTCCTGTGTTCACAATGCAGCTGGCCAACCGCAGAGTACAGGACCCGGAAGCAAGTGGAGAACATTGGAGGTATGGTGTTCGCTTCAGTGATTTCAAGTTTCCAGCGGCACTGGCCAGGTATAATACATACAGTATATATGGTGAATGGGTACATTGGACCAAGCTGGACCTATGTAACCATGTATAGAAAAATCCATACCTGGAATTCATCTTTCCTGTTTATTAATTGTTCTGACCTATGCAGAGAGTAATTTTCATTTTTTGTCAAACTTCTGTTTTAAAGTGTTATTACAGTAGAAAAGTATAAAGGTGTAAAAACAATTTTGTTAAAATTCATAGCAAAAACCATGTATCTAGCTCAATCCTCTGTGGAACAATTTAGACTATACAGACATTACTGGTCTCTCCTGTTATTTGCTGCCTGGATACTTACTTAATCTTCATGCTTACTTTACATTCGGTATTGATTCCTGTGGTGAATAATGTTTATATAGATATGTTGGGGAAGAGATGGTGGAGTGAGGCAATCAGCGTTTTATCAGAAGCTTGTGACAGACCAATTAATTCTAGACTGGGTTTCCTTTAAGTTGTAAACTGATGATGTTAATTAAAAAACAATTTTGTCAATGTCAACTGTGAGCTCTTTCCTGAGCAAGAGAAGATGGGGCCAAGTACAGCTTCAAGAACTCACCCTGTTGCAGCCCTGTTGCAGCACTTTAGTGTAATACTTTTGGAAAAATAATCCAAATTTAGGTAGACTGAGACCCCCCCCCCCTCCGAAAAAAATTTCTGTGACAGGGACAAACATAATTCCCTTTGTGTTTCACATCTATTTCTTTGAAAAAAATGGACTTACCTTCTTTAAGTGATCCTCCATCTTTCTCTTGGCATCTTCCACTTCCTCACAGCGCTTGGCAAAGGCGCTGTTGACATTGTCGCACTGAGATCGTAGGTCCTCGGAGACGTCTTGGAGGATATTGTCAATAAGAGAGCGAAGATTGATTGAAGCCATTCTCTCTCTTTCTGCACGGTATATGTTGTCGTGGCTGTACTGGGCCCAGGATTCAGGAGTGGAAGTGCTTTAATAAGAAAAAATTACTTACACAATGTCTCAGCAGGAGTAAATAAAACAAAACATTTATAAATCATGATAAAGCAAAATGCCGCCGATATGAAATACAAGAATAACACAGTGCAAACCCAACAATGTGCACTAAACCATGCCAACCAATGAGATTTCAGCTCCTGCTGACTGCAGTCAGAACAAAGAAAGATGTTATGGAGGAGGAGATGCCCACCTCCTGTATATTTCCTCCTAAAAGGAGATGCAATGGTGAGAAGGTGATGAGGCTGTGTCAGTACCTGGTTAACCTGCTGGTGGCACTGTTCTTCCCAGAGGGCAAGTTTGTAGTCCCAATGTCCACCAGCATGTATCTCCCAGCATCCAGCAGATCCCAGTAATTAGCTCCACCTGGTGCAGGCTGCTGGGAGGGTATTTAGTCCCTCTTATGCTGTTAAACCTTGCTCCAGTGTTTTGCTTGCTGCCAGATACTGCTAGTCATTATCTGGTTCCTGCTCTTTGATTGTGCTCTCTGCCTAGCACCTTTGCCCGCAACCCTGCTGTCTTGTTCCTGATCCCAGTTTTAGACCCCCCCCCCCGCCTTCACACAACACACAGGGACAGAATATGGGATGTTAACCAGCTCGAGCTCCCTCCCCTGTCACTATTTTTCTCCTATTGTCAGGAAAACTTGTCAGAAGTGCTTCATGCAGATAGCAGAGGAGTGAAGCAGCAGACAGAAATGACACTTAGTGCTCCTCATTGAGACAAGTACACAGTATAGAGGAATATGGGATTTGTTTATATTTCATGTCGGAGGTTTACAACCACTTTAAATACTGACACTGGCCAGACAGGAAGGAGCAAGGACAGCAGTTTGAGCAGTCATAAAAGAAATTAAAGCTAAACTCTGGGCAGATATAAAAGACAAAAATGAAAATAATCCGTAATTATAAAAAAATTATAATTATATAAAAAAATAGTTATTTTTGCATAATAAACATAATGCATGTTTTTAATGCAAGAAGTGCAGGGACCCAAACGTGACTTGGTATTGACCTCCTGCTCAGACTGGGACAGGGAGAAGCAGTATAAGGAACCAGTTAATCCACCATGGATCCCCTTTTAGAGGTGTGTTTAGAGCCACCGCACGAATGAGACCCTTTGAGATTGTTTAAAATACGACCTGCCCCAGATATTCTGTAATACCGGACAATGATCAATAAAACATGTGTAACACACTGCATTGTTACTGATTGCAGATTATAAAATGGCCACAAGATGGCAGAGCTTTGCAGTTTAGTGAGCACTAATACAGCCATGCTAAGAATGCTGGAACTTGTATGCTGCTGGCAGGACCCTTCCATTCAGATCAGCTGGAGGGGAACTACAAATCCCATGTGAGTGAGCAACAGCCCGGGAACCTGAGGGGGAGGAGAGGAGAAGACCAGGAAAGAGACAGGGCGTGTGAGAGAGTGAAGGCTGATCCAGGAGACTACATGCCAGAACGGATTGCCAGTTACTCGAGTACAAGATTTTCACAACGCAGGCTGTCACATAGAGACACGGGCTCTGTAGCCCAATCATTGCTGCGGTCTAGCTCTGTTGCCTAATCATTTTTGCGGCCTATCCACACTAGCCACCCATTGAAGTACTGCATGCAGGATATAATTCATAATGCCTTCTGTTGTCTGATTAGGCTGGGACTATGAATGTACTGTATATTTTCTCAGGCCTATTACATCCAAGGAATTTCCACAAGTCAAGTTCTACACTAAAAGGGGCACCTTACTGCTAAATTCTGCCCTAACCTTTCTCCAGTTTGAATCACTTTTTGCAACTTCCTGACATCTGTAAAGTGACTTTCCAACTTACCACCTTTATTAACCACTTGACCTCTGGAAGATTTACCCCCTTCATGACCAAGCCATTTTTTGTGATACAGCACTGCGTTATTTTAACTGGTAATTGCACAGTCATGCAACACCGTACCTAAATAAACTTTATGTTTAGTTTATTCCCCACAAACAGAGCTTTCTTTTGGTGGTATTTGATCACCTCTGCATTTTTTATTTTTTGCACAATAAACAAAAAGAAAACGACTATTTAAAAGAAAAAATGTAAAAAATAAAATTTTTTCATCAATTTAGGCCAATATGTATTCTGCTACATATTTTTGGTTAAAAAAATCCCAATAAGCGTATATTAATTGATTTGCACAAAAATTATAGCGTCTACAAAGTATGGGATATATACTGAAAATTGTATTTCTTTTTTATCTTACACTAGCAATCGTGCTGATCGGTGACTTATAGTGGGACTGCGATATTGCAAGGGACAATCTGACATTGACACTTTGTGGAAACCAGGGACACTAATAGAGTGATCAGTGCTAAAAATATACAGTTACTGTACTAATTACACTGGTTGGGAAGGGGTTAAACATCTAAGACAATCAAAGGGTTAAATGTGTGCCTAAACAACAACAAGAGAGAGAGAGAGGGACCACGGACCTAGCATATTATCTTAATAAGATTTATTGAAAAGTAACAAGCAACAAATGTTATACTCACAAAAAATGACATAAATAGGCAAGTCATAAAAAGCAAGACTTCCAGGTCTACTGAGATGAACCAGTGTGGGAGGAATGGATAGCGTCCATAGTGGCTGACGCATTTCAAGGCAGAACCCTCTTCATCAGAGCCTATTAATGCCATTTGTTTGTGAGTATAACATTTGTTGCTTGTAAAATTTCAATACATTTTATTAAGGTAATGCGCTAGGTGGGTGCGCCCTCTTTCTCTCTTGTTGTTATTTTCTTATTCATACATCATGGGACACAGAGTTAGGATAATATTCATTACCTGCTGGGTTATACTTCATCTCCAGGTGAATGGACACTGGTAGACCAAAGGTCTTTAGACAGGAAGTGATCCCCTATATAACCCCTCCTATACAGGAAGTACTTCATTTTTTTTTTAACCAGTGTCTGCAAGGTGGATGGCACGGTTGTTTGAACTCTCTGAGCTCTGGGTTTCTAGTCCCACAAACGGTTCTTAAATGAATCAAGAGATTGACCGATCGGATCCATTTGACACAGGTTTTATATGCTTAGATAAATGGTATCCGAGCCTCGCAAAGAAGACTTAAGATCCTGCAAGGTTTTGCCTGTAGTGCGACCTTTGAACGCTGAACCCTGTGACGTGGAATCCTGGACACCACAGTGCTAAGGCATTCCTGCACGGTTCTGTACAGGTCCAAGGGAGTGGACCCTAAACATGAAAAGGGTACCCAGTCCCTGAAGGTCCTCAAGTGACAGGAACCCGCTGTGATGGGTGAAGTTTGGGCTCTTAGTTTCTAAGCTGCCTTGTGGCTGGACGGGTAAGCGAAGCCCCTTCATTTACTTATTGTGGGGTGTCCCAGTGATTATACCAATAAGTCAAGCTAGCAAGAGGCTGAACACCTGTGTGCGGAGTTTTGAGCTAGGTGTGGGTGTTTGCAAAGTGTATCTTTTTTGCTTGTGCCTCACTGCTTTTTACCTTTATGATGGTGCATGAAGGTACGCTATTTTGCCTTGGTTCGCCATGGCGCACGTGCGCTCGCAAGAGCGCCGCTGGGCTCAGTAGTTTGTTTGTTTGGCGGCCATGGCGCATGCGGTTTCGCCGCACAGGTGCCATACATTTACCTGGGCATGAAGATTTGCGTCATACGCGAATACAGCCACGCCCAGACACCAGGACCGCGCATGTGCGTACGCACGCACGCATAGAACGTTCCAGTGCAAAGCCAACTTATTTAAGCTCTGTATGCCAAGCATGCAGTGCTTCCAGAAGTCAGCTGTGGGACATAGAGCAGGCTCTGAACCAGGCATTTGCAGCAGTTCATTTCTCCTTACCCGGGTCACGTGAGTCACCAGGTGTTGCTTGGTGGGCTAAAGATGCTTAGCAGGATTGTTGCATAGAGGCTTGGTGAGCCCTATTAAAGGGTCTCCCTTCTGAGGTGTTTTAATACTACACCCAGGCACTCTCTTTTTGTGGCTAGTGTCTTTAAAAAAAAGGAGTGACTAACGCTACAGTGAAGGGCACACTTATGTCGTCAGCAGTTCCTGATGAACCTAGTCATATCCCTAGTGTTGTATCCCCTGAAGGTCCAGAGGCTTCCAGGCAATCTGAGCCGCTGCGCCTATCTGGTATTGTGCCTACAGTCAACGCTGCTGCTTCAGCCTTTATCACCAAGGATGAACTGTCCTCGGCCCTAGCCGGATTAGAGCACAGGACTACTGGCATGATTGCCTCCATTCCGCAGGGTGGCAAGAAGCGTGACAGATCCCCCTCCCCAGAGTCTTCTAGTTTGGAGCAGGAATGGGTTGAGGATGGGGAAGTGCTAAAAGCCCAGGATTCTGTGGATGGCCTGGCAGATCAGTCTGCTTCCGAGCAATCTGGACAAGAAGATATCCAGTTGGTATTTGCCTCTCAATCACAGAGATTTTTGATCCTGACTCTTACTGAAATGGTTCGTTCTGCCTTTAAGTTGCCTCTTGCAGAGATTACTGATCCCCCCTGATCCCCTTTAGGATCCCTGAGGTCTCTTCAGGCCACACAGGCTTTCCCCTTACACCCTCTGTTGGAACAGGCGGTGTATGCTGTTTGAGAACATCCTGACAGGATTTTTGTTCCTCCTAATGCCCCGTACACACGGTCGGATTTTCCGACAAGATTTCTGTGACCGTGTGTATGCAAGACAAGTTTGAGCTAACATCCCTCAGAAAAAATCCATGGATTTTGTTGTCGGAATGTCTGATCGTGTGTACGGGGCATAAGAGGTTTTCCCTTTTATCCCATGGATAAAAAGTTCCTTCAAAAGTGGAGCATGCCAGCCGTAGATGCAGCAGTCTGTTCCTTGAACAAGAACTTAACTTGTCCCGTGGATTATACACAGGGAGTCATTATTAAAAGCTTCCTGGAGTCATTATTAAAAGCTTCCTTTTCTTTGGCCAGTTCAGCTTTTCAGCCAGCTGTTGCAGCAATTGGTATCTGCCAGTCCATAAAGGATCAGATCAGATGGCCCGACAGGCCTAACCGGGAGGATTATCTGCCTGAAAATAAGGAAGATATTCCTTGAGCGCTGCGTTTTGCTGTTGACGCCTTAAAGGATTCAATACAGCAGGTTTCTCATTTGGCTCTCTTGTCTGTACATTTGCGCAGACTTTTGTGGCTTAAGAACTGGTCAGCCGAGCATCCTTGTAAAAAGCTATTGGCAGGTTTCCCCTTTCAAGGGGAACGCTTATTTGGTGATCACTTGGACAAATATATCCAAAAGATTTCTGGAGGGAAGAGTTCTCTACTTTCTGTGAAGAAAAGCACCAGGCGTCCCTCGTTTTAAAACCTCAGGGACTGCTTCCTCAAATGTCTCAGCACCAAGGCAGTTCCGCCGCCTACAGGGCGCTAGGGCCAGGGGCAAGCCACAAGGCCAGGGACAGAAAAAGCCCTGGGCCCAAAATTCTTCTAAACCCAGCACCAAGCCCTCCTTTTGAGGAGATGCCCCCACTCTATCGGGTGGGAGGGAAGGCTGCTGCCCTTTGCAGACATTTGGAGACCAATAAATCAGGACGAGTGGGTCACCTCAACTATATCCCGCGGTTACAAGGTGGAGTTGCGGGGGGTTTCTCCTCAGAGGTTTTTAAAATCCAGTGTTCCCTCGGATCTTCCAAAAAGAGACTTATTGCTTCAGGCACTACATCATTTAGTGCATCAAGGAGTTATTGTAGAGGTTCCTGCATCCGAAAAAGGCACTGGGTTTTACTCGAACCTGTTTACGGTTTCGAAAACCAAACAGGGACACAAGGCCCATTTTGGACCTAAGATCCCTGAACCAGTATCTACTGATCCAATCATTCTGTCTGCTCAGTAGTAGCCTCACTCCAGATAGTAGACTTTCTAGCCTCCATCGATATAAAGGACGTGTATTTACATGTACCTATCTTTCAGCCTCATCAGAGGTTCCTGCGATTTGCAGTAAAGGAACGTCATTTTCAGTTTGTGGCTCTATCCTTCAGGCTTGCTACAGCTCCCCAGGTGTTCACAAAGGTCCTAGCACCAGTACTGGGTCTTTTAAGGGCCCAAGGGATCTTGGTGCTCGGGTATCTGAACGACCTCCTGCTCAGAGATCACTCACTACAGGCTCAAGAAGAGAGCATAACGTGCACAGTGCGGTATTTGGCTGGATCATAAGTACCAAAAAGTTATCCTTGAGACCAGCTCAAAGTCTAAAGTATTTAGGTCTGATCCTAAAAGGATCTGTGCCCTGAAGAATCAGGTGCGTCGGATAAGGGGCACCAGACAACCCTCCATTCGGCTCTGTATGAGTCTTATAGGGAGGATGGTATCCTCCTTCGAGGCAGTGCCCTATGCCCAGTTCCATTTCAGGCCTCTACAACAAGACATCTTGTTGGCTTGGAAAAGGAGAGGACAAGCCATGGATTATCCAATGTTCTTATTTCCTTGGGCACGATTAAGCCTAAACTGGTGGTTGCAGGATCAGAACCTGCGAAAGGGAAGAGCCTTCCTCCCTGAAACTTGGAGAGTACTGACTACAGATGCCAGTCTCTCAGGCTGGGGAGCGACCCTAGAAGGGCTCACAGCTCAGGGGAAATGGTCAAGGACAGAAAAGATCCTGCCCATCAACGTCCTGGAATTACATGCAGTCCTGAATGGTGGAGCTTCAGGACTACCCTATCAGGGTTCAATCCGACAATGCCACTGCAGTGGCCTATATAAACCACCAAGGCGGTACCAGGAGTCGTTCAGCTCTGAAGGAGGTGAACCACATACTAGTCTGGGCAGAGGGACATGTGCCATTTCTATCGGCAGTCCATATACCGGGACTAGAGACCTGGAAGGCAGATTATCTTGGCCCCCAGCAAATCTGCCCGTAAGAATGGTCCTCATACCCAGGGGTGTTCTAGGAAATTTGCCAACGTTGGGGATGGCCAGAGGTTGACCTACAACAAGCAGCAGCAGTTTGTGTCCCAAACAAGAGATCCTCTGGCAAACGGAGAAAATGCTCTGGTAGTTCCATGGAGCCAGTACTCATGGTTTTTGCTTTCCCTCTGATCCCTCTCCTTCCACATTTGTTGCGCAGGATTCGGAGAGAAGGAGTTCCAGTCATTCTAGTGGCACCAGCCTGGCCCAGAAGGCCCTGGTTCCCGGAGATAGTGAGACTGACAATAGACGGGCCTTGGACGCTTCCACGGCGCCCCGATCTACTGTCTCAAGGTCCTATATTCCACCCCAATTTATAGTCTCTAAATTTGATGGCATGGCTATTGAAGCCAGGGTGTTAAAGGACCGTGGCATCTCGGGACCAGTGGTGTCTACCCTAGTGAATGGTGGAAAAGCTGTCACTAGGAAGATCTATCATGAGGTCTGGAAGACTTATATTGTTTGGTGTGAAGCCAAAAAATGGCATCCTTGGAAATATGTGATTGGGAGAATTCTCTCTTTTCTACAGTCAGCTGTGGAAATCAAATTGGCCTTGAGTACAATCAGAGGTCAAGTTTGGGCCCTATCAGTATTCCTCCAAAGGCCTTTAGCCTCCCTTTCACTGGTCCGAACCTTTATGCAGGGGGCAACTCGCTTGCTTCCCCCCATTAGGTCACCGATGTGTCCTTGGGACTTGAACTTGGTGCTGTCTGTGTTACAGAAAAAAACATTTGAACCTATCAAGGAAATTCCATTAAACTTGCTGTCATGCAAGCTAGCCTTCCTAATGGCTATCACCTCGGCTAGAAGGGTATCGGAGTTGGCGGCCCTTTCATGCAGGGAACAGTACTTGATCCTCCACCATGACAGGGTCGTGTTACGACCTGTTCCATCCTTTTTGCCAAAAGTGATGTCGACCTTTCATTTAAATCAGGACATTATTTTGCCTTCTTTTTTTATTAAGCTTTGTTCGGCAGAAGAGAGGCGACTGCATTCTTTGGACGTTGTCCGGGCAGTCAAGGTTTATTTGTCTAGATCTGTGGAGATCTGATGATCAGACTCTTTTTTTTGTTTTACCAAAAGGACCCAAGAAGGGGCAGGCAGCTTCCAAAACTTCCATTGCCAATTGGGTCTGTCAATTGGTCATTCAGGCCTATGGTCTGAAACGTAAGGCTCCTCCCTTTAGGGTGAGAGCTCATTCTACCAGGGGTGTAGGAACCTCCTGGGTTTTTCGCAATCAGGTAACTGTGGCTCAGATTTGTAAGGCTGCTACCTGGTCTTCAGTGCATTCGTTCACAAAATGTTATCAAGCGGATGTTCGAGCTGGCGAGGATTCGGGTTTCGGCCGCAGTGTACTGCAGGCTGCCGTATAAGGTCTGATGGCTATTGTTTGGCAGGGTGTCTCCCTCCCCTCAAGGCTATTGCTCTGGGACGTCCCAGCAGGTTATGGATATTAGCCTATCTCTGTGTCCCATGATGTATGAATTTTTTTGTCATACTTACCTGTAAAATCCCTTTCTTTGAGTACATCATGGGACACAGGTCCCTCCCCTCTTTTTGAGGATTCAGTGCTTGCTACAAAGCTAAAGTACTTCCTGTATGGGAGGGGTTAAATAGGGGATCACTTCCTGTCTAAAGACCTTTGGTCTACCAGTGTCCATTCAACTGGAGATGAAGTATAACCCAGCAGGTAATGAATATTAGCCTAACTCTGTGTCCCATGATGTACTCAAAGAAAAGGATTTTACAGGTAAGTATGACGAAAAAAAATCCTATTTTTTGCAGTATATACAGTATCTCACAAAAGTGAGTACACCCCTCACATTTTGTAAATATTTTATTATATCTTTTCATGTGACAACACTGAAGAAATTACACTTTGCTGCAATGTAAAGTAGTGAGTGTACAGCTTGTATAACAGTGTAAATTTGCTGTCACCCCAAAATAACTCAACACAGCCATTAATGTCTAAACCACTGGCAACAAAAGTGAGTACACCCCTAAGTGAAAATGTCCAAATTGGGCCCAATTAGCCATGTTCTCTCCCTGGTGTCATGCGACTCGTTAGTGTTACAAGGTCTCAGGTGTGAATGGGGAGCAGGTGTGTTAAATTTGGTGTTATCGCTCTCACTCTCTCATACTGGTCACTGGAAGTTCAACATGGCACCTCATGACAAAGAACTCTCTGAGGGTCTGAAAAAAGAATTGTTGCTCTACATAAAGATGGCCTAGGCTATAAGAAGATTGCCAAGACCCTGAAATTGAGCTGCAGCACAGTGGCTAAGACCATACAGTGGTTTACAGGTTCCACTCAGAACAGGCCTCGCCATGGTCAACCAAAGATGTTGAGTGCACGTGCTCAGCGTCATATCTAGAGGTTGTCTTTGGGAAATAGGCGTATGAGTGCTGCCAGCATTGCTGCAGAGGCTGAAGGGGTGGAGGGTCAGTCTGTCAGTGCTCAGACCATACGCTGCACGCTGCATCAAAATGGTCTGCATGGCTGTCGTCCCAGAAGGAAGCCTCTTCTAAAGATGATGCACAAGAAAGCCCGCAAACTGTTTGCTGAAGACAAGCAGACTAAGGACATGGATTACTGGAACCATGTCCTGTGGTCTGATGAGACCAAGATAAACTCATTTGGTTTAGATGGTGTCAAGCATATGTGGCGGCAACCAGGTGAGGAGTACAAAGACAAGTGTGTCTTGCCTACAGTCAAGCATGGTGGTGGGAGTGTCATGGTCTGGGTCTGCATAAGTGCTGCCTGCACTGGGGAGCTACGGTTCATTGAGGGAACTATGAATGCCAACATGCACTGTGACATACTGAAGCACAGCATGATCCACTTGCTTCGGAGACTGGGCCGCAGGGCAATATTCCAACATGATAACGACCCCAAACACACCTCCAAGAAGACCACTGCCTTGCTAAAGAAGCTGAGGGTAAAGGTGATGGACTGGCCAAGCATGTCTCCAGACCTAAACCCTATTGGCAACGGAGCGCAAGGTCTCTAACATCCACCAGCTCAGTGATCTCGTCATGGAGAAGTGGCAGAGGACTCCAATGGCAACCTGTGAAGCTCTGGTGAACTCCATGCCCAAGAGGGTTAAGGCAGTGCTGAAAAATAATGATGGCCACACAAAATATTAACACCTTGGGCCCAATTTGGACATTTTCACTTAGGGGTGTACTCACTTTTGTTGCCAGCAGTTTAGACATTAATTCCTGTGTATTGAGTTATTTTGAGGGGACAGCAAATTTACACTGTTATACAAGCTGTACACTCATTACTTTACATTGTAGCAAAGTGTCATTTCTTCAGTGTTGTCACATGAAAAGATATAATAAAATATTTACAACAATGTGAGGGGTGTACTCACTTTTGTGAGATACTGTGGTGAAGAGTCAATATGGATTAGCCTTAAAGCATACCACTTAAGTGCAGGGGAGCATCTTTTGGAATATATTGACTTTTTAATGTGTGCCTAGCCAGTGTTTTTGTGTACTATGTGTGGTATTTTTATTAAGGAATGTGCTTTGCAGGGAAAGAAAATCCATCACATTCCTGCTGTCAGGATGGAGCTCTGCCGACAAAGAGTCAGCAGTACAGAATGTTCTGTCCAATATTCTCTAATGATAATGGATATCCTCCATTCTTAGTATCAATATTTACAACTACATGCAGTATATTTTCGTTAAACGGATAGTAGTTCATATTTTTGAGTATGACCATATTTTAAGTTATTAGTGCAAGGCTTACCTTAACCACTTGACCTCCTGAAGATATACCTCATTTTATAACCATGCCATTTTTTTTGCCATATGGCACTGCCTTACTTTAACTGACAATTGCGCGGTCATACTAGTAATGGCGGTGATTAGCCACTTATAGCAGGACTGCGCTATTGCGGCAGACAATCGGACACTAACCGACACTTTTGACACTTTGCGGGAACCATTGACACTAATACAGTCACCAGTGCTAAAAATATGCACTGTCACTGTACTAATGACACTGGCTGGGAAGGGGTTAAACATCTAGGGCGATCATAGAGTTAAACATGTCCTAGCCAGTGTTTTTGTGTACTTTGTGTGGTGCTTTCACTAAGGGATGTGCTGTATTTTATTAAAATATTATATTAAAATCTATCCCTTCCCTCCTGTTAGAATGGAGCTCTGCTTTATTTACACAGGCAGAGCTCCATCCAGCCTCTCTCCTTGATAATTGGCGGGTGCTGGTGGACATCCATTGGCTGGCACCCGCTGATTGGCTTCTGCTGTGACAAATCACAGCAGAAGTGTCACGCCGGTGCGTGCCCCCTACACGAAAGTGCAGAATCACGGTTATATACATGATTCTGCACAGTACGGCCGCCCTGTAGCAGTAAATGTGCTATAGGGCGCTCGGTAAATGTTTAAAGGGGAACTCTGCTTGCTGTGTTATCATCTCTGGGGAAGTGTCATCTTTTTATCAAACAAAGGGACTACACCTCCAATGTGCACCAATGTAAAGAGCTCCATCAAGCTGGCAGAAGAGTTTGCCCACATTTAGTGATCGGTTCTATATGGGACAGAGTGAGTCCTGGTTCTAATTACTGAGAGCCCACTAGTAAGCTAGTCTAACATCCTTTGTACTCTCCTTTTTCGCTCACTTGGGGAAAATTATCTCTCAGTAGGAGGGCTAGGTTTAAACTCTGAGTCCAGCAGGACAATTGGGTCTCTTTAGCGTGGCACTGTTATATGCTTTATTGCTTACTTTGTTACTTGTGACTCTCTTTGTGTACAATCATACGTAGATTTTGTGCTGATATTACTGCCTTAATCTTACATAAACCAAATATTTTCTTCATGTGTGTTTATCCTTTGTGTGATATCCCAGGTGACATTTGGTTACAGTTTTACTGTGGTGTCAGGAGGGGTCGTGACTCGCTCAAGGCTCAAGAAGTGATCTGGGGTCCCATTATACTCTGCGACTCCTGACGGTTTAGCACTACACATGCAACTCTACGTTGTAGTTTGAACCAGGTCTGTTGCTATGAGACAAGCCTGATTATGTGCTACCAAGGCTCAAGGTCCTAAAATGTTTTAAATACCCTGAACTGTCACTATACAAACTAGAGAAACTGAATGTCTGGTGAATGGAGGATATATGATTGAATCTCAGGAGAAGTTTGGTTGCCATGGTAATGGTGATGTCTGCCCGGAGCTGTCAAGTCAAGGCTGCATCATTCCTATGCTGGGAATCCATTTTCTAAGGAAAAGTAAGTTTTATCAAAACTAAATTACATTTTGTTTTCTAGCAAAAGTCTTTTTGCTGTCCTTGTAAGTATTTATGAGAACGTGATCCGCCTAAACAGCAGATGTTACCAGGCATATGGCAGATTTGGAATAATTTGTTTTGTAATAACATAACTGTGTGCGATGACTTAAAAAAAGATTTACAGTATATTTTCCCCTTTTTTGACTTACTTTGTCTGAGTTTTACTCTTCAGTACGAAAGATGCTGCCCTGCCATCCATTATAGGGGACACATCACTGACCACCAATGTCAGGGGGCCTTATTACACCAATAACTAATATAAGGAGGCAACTCTGCTTTGAACACCGATCTAAGGGGCCCTTCTCCACTGATCACCAATGTAAGGGGGCCTTTCTCTGATGATAACCAATATAAGGGGGCAACTCTCCTTTTAGCACCAATGTAAGAAGGCCTTTCTCCACTGACTACCAATGTAAAAAGGGCCATTTTCCACTGACTTTCAATGTAAATGGGCCATTGTAACAGGGGTTATTTTCCTCTGACCACCAATGTAAGGGGCCTTTTCCATTAACCACATTTGTAAGAGGGCTTTTCTCCATCAATAACTAATATAAGGGGGCAATTATCGTTTGACCACCAATATAAGGGGCCCTTCTTGACTGACCACCAATGTAAGGGGGCTCTTCTCCACTGACCTCCAATGTAGGGGGGCCTTTCCCCACTGACCACTAATGTAAGGGGGGACTTCTCCATTGATAACCAAAATAAGCGGGCAACTTTCCCTTGAGCACCAACATAAGGGGGGGCCTTCACCTCTGACCCCCAAAGTAAGGTGCCCTTCTCCATTGACCACCAATGTAAAAAGGACCCTTTTCCATTGAATTTCACTGTAGAGAGGACATTTTAACAGGGGTTCTTTTCCTCTGACCACCAATGTAAGGGGCCTTTTCCACTTACCAAAAATGTAAGAGGGATTTTCTCCATCAATAACTAATATAAGGGGGCAATTATCATTTGACCACCAATATAAGGGGGCCCTTTTTGACTGACCACCAATGTAAGGGGGCGCTTCTCTACTGACCTCCAATGTAGGGAGGCCTTCCCCACTGACCACTAACGTAAGGGGAGCCTTCTCCATTGATAACCAAAATAATGCGGGCAACTTTCATTTGAGCACTAAGTGGCCCCCTATAAGAGGGGCCTTCTCCTCTGACCACCAATGTAAGGTGCGCTTCTCTATTGACCACCAATGTTAAAAGGGCCCTTCCCCACTGACAACCAATGTAAGGAGGCCCTTCTCCACTGTCCACCCAGGTAAGGGGGCCCTTTTCCAATGACCACCAATGTAGAGCAGCACTTCTCCACTGACCCCCAATATAAAGGGTCCTTCTTCCTGATCACTAATAAATTGTACTAGTAGAGTGCCTCTAAAATAGATCAAAAGAAAACTTGCTAAAAAACGCATTTTAAAATAGAAGAGTCTAAATGATACCTCTTTTTTTTTTTTTTTATCTTATCTACTTACAGTATATGGCACCAGCACACGTTGACAATTGCTTGATGAGTAATTTCACTCAAAAACAAACTTTTGTTTCAAAAAAGTAATAATGAAAACTAATTTGTTTCTGAAGACCTGTTATGCAAATCCATGCGTACTTTCTATTAATTACATTGGGTTTGAATGAAAAAAAGATTACATAGCTAGTCGAATGCATCAAAGAAAAAAATACTTCTCATTTATCTACTTTTGTGATTTAGTCAAGTGTAACAAAAGTGTATCCAAATAGACCATCAAAAAATAATTAGGAAGACTACAGAAAAGAAAGCACCTGTGAGAATAATGATTTTCAGATGGGAAATGCAAAACACAATTAAAAAACTCAGGTATGAAAGAAGCTAATCTTTGGAAGGTCATGGAGGTTTTTTTTTTTTTTTATGATACATTTCTTAAAGGGTCAGTCCACACAAAATAGTATATGCCATGTTTAGGTAGAAAACACTGAATTATATGAAGTAATGGCCTTCCTTTGGCTCTCAAAGCATCCTGCGGGCAGATAGCTCCTTTGATATAACTGCCCATTAGATTTCAAATTGCCATAGAAGTCTAAATGTGATTTGTGATACAGGGAGTAGAGAGAATGGAGAGTCACACGGTCTGGGCTTCAAGGATACAGTCAATGACCCTACAAGGTGTTCGCTGTATCTTACTAAAAAGCATTACACAAAACGCAGATTATCCCTTTTATGGCCAGAGGTCATCGATGCCTAGATGTTCAGGCCAAATATAGTGCTCAATATGTGACCTCTGGTGTGAATCGCTTTCTTGAGGTCATGCCACAGCATCTCAATTGGATTGAGGTCAGGACTCTGACTGGGCCACTCCAGAAAGCGTATTTTCTTCTGTTTAAGCCATTCTGTTGTTGATTTACTTCTATGCTTTGGGTCGTTGTCCTGTTGCAACACCCATCTTCTGTTGAGCTTCAGCTGGTGGACAGATGGCCTTAAGTTCTCCTGCAAAATGTCTTGATAAACTTGGGAATTCATTTTTCCTTCGATTATAGCAATCCGTCCAGGCCCTAAAGCAGCAAAGCAGCCCCAAACCATGATGCCCACACCACCATACTTCACAGTTGGGATGAGGTTTTGATGTTGGTGTGCTGTGCCTCTTTTTCTCCACACATAGTGTTGTGTGTTTCTTCCAAACAACTCAACTTTGGTTTCATCTGTCCACAGAATATTTTGCCAGTACTGCTGTGGAACATCCAGGTGCTCTTGTGCAAACTGTAAACGTGCAGCAATGTTTTTTTTGGACAGCAGTAGCTTCCTCTGTGGTATCCTCCTATGAAATCCATTCTTGTTTAGTGTTTTACGTATCATAGATTCGCTAACAGGGATGTTAGCATATGCCAGAGACTTTTGTAAGTCTTTAGCTGACACTCTAGGACTCCTCTTCACCTCATTGAGCAGTCTGCGCTGTGCTCTTGCAGTCATATTTACAGGACGCCTAGGGAGAGTAAAAGCAGTGCTGAACTTGCTGCATTTATAGACAATTTGTCTTATCGTGGACTGATGAACAGCAAGGCTTTTGGAGATACTTTTATAACCCTTTCTAGCTTTATGCAAGTCAACAATTCTTAATCGTAGGTCTTCTGAGAGCTCTTTTGTGCGAGGCATCATTCACATCAGGCAATGCTTCTTGTGAAAAGCAAACCCAGAACTGGTGTGTGTTTTTTATAGGGCAGGGCAGCTGTAACCAACACCTCCAATCTCATCTCATTGACTGGACTCCAGGCTGACACCTCACTCCAATTAGCTTTTGAAGATCTCATTAGTCTAGGGGTTCACATACTTTTTCCACCTGCACTATGAATGTTTACATGGTGTGTTCAATAAAAACATGGTAACATTTAATTCTTGTGACTTAGATGAAGATCAGATCACATTTTATGACCAATTTGTGCAGAAATCCATATCATTCCAAAGGGGTTCACATACTTTTTATTGCAACTGTATATATTTGTGCACTTCCTTTTGGAGCTCTATATTGCTTAACCACTTCAATACCAGGCACTTACGCCCCTTCCTGCCCAGGACAATTTTCAGCTTTCAGCGCTGTCACACTTTGAATGACAATTGCGCGGTCATGCAACACTGTACTCAAAGTAAAATTTTATCATTTTCTTCCCACAAATGGAGCTTTCTTTTGGTGGTATTTGATCACGTCTGCGGTTTTTATTTTTTGCTAAACAAACTTAAAAAAGAGTTTTTTTTAGTTTCTGTCATAAAATTTAATTTTCCCCTTCACTGACGGGCACTGATGAGGCGGCACTGATGGGCACTGATGAGTTGACAATGATAAAGTGGCACTGATGGGCACTGATATGTAGAATTGATGGGCACTGATAGGCGGCACTGATATGTAGCACTAATGGGCACCAATAGGCGGCACTGATATGTACTGATGGGCACTGACAGGCGGCACTGATGGGCAAGGACAGGCGGCACTGATGGGCACTGACAGGCGGCTGTGATGGGCACTGACAGGCGGCACTGATTGGCACTGATGATGAGGTACTGATAAGTACTGACAGGTGTTACTGATGGGCAGTGATTGGCACTGTAGTGGGCAGTGATTGGCACTGTGGTGGGCAGTCATTGACACTGTGGTGGGCACGGGCAGAATTTATTGTTTTTACATTGCTGGGCACTGGTTGGCAGGTGATTTGTACATTTGAGGGGGCTGTGCTGATAATCAATGTGCTGATCATCAGCACAGACCCCCCCCCCTCTGACAGGGAGAGCCGCTGATCAGCTCTCCCTGTCAGCCCGAACCGAGGAATGCCATTTACCGGCACTTCCTGGTTCGCGCGATGATCCGCTGTGATTGGTCACAGCTGATCATGTGGTAAGAGGCTTCTTATCACGATCGGAGATGCGGCGTGTCAGACTGACACGCGACACTCGAGATCACTGCGCTGCGCGCCCCCACTGGCGCGCCGGCATGTTATCCTGCTGGACAGCATATGAAGCCCAGTCAGGATAACAGAACCACTTCCCAGCCATCATTCTGCATACGGTGGGCGGGAAGTGGTTAAGGCATGAGAAACCGTTGATAGGTGTATGATCCCGCCAGGTGTGCCTGTGTATACTGTTTCGTATATTATGCACCGTAAGTATTTTTCCCTGTTATATTCTAGCTGTTACCTGCCTTAATAGATTATACTTGTACAGTTATATACGCCCCTGCAATTGGGTCTTGTTCACCTATAATCACATGCCTTCTAGGTTGGGTGCCTCCGAGAGGGGGGGGGGGTGGAGCAGACTCTTTGACATGTTAGTTATTGTTTACATTATTATCAAATCATTGTTATGTTTTAATGCTAATACATTATTTGGCTGTCCTTCTTTGTTTTTAATTAATTTTATTGTTTTCATGTATATATTAGAAAATGAGGGCGCGTAACATGTAGAGTTTTCTTCACTACGTCTCTACCATCAACCAGCTGTTCCTCGAATTGATATCACTTCACTTGAATCATTATTAGTCGTTCTGTTTCACTTTGGTAATAGTTGGTTGTGTTTGGTCAATACGACGCTCGCACCACCTAATACCATGTTTTGTTTTTAACATGAGGATGCTCCACAGATGCCTAATAGGGTTTTGGTCTGGAGACATGCTTGGCCAGTCCATCAACCTTTACCCTCAGCTTTTTTAGCAAGGCAGTGGTTGTCTTGGAGGTGTGTTTGGGGTTGTTATCATGTTGGAATACTGCCCTGTGGCCCAGTCTCCAAAGGGAGACACACACACACATATATGTGTGTGTGTGTGTGTCTGTGTGTGTATATATTTATGTATGTATGTATGTATGTATGTGTGTGCGTGTATAGACAGTGGGAACGGAAAGTATTCAGACCCCCTTACATTTTCCATTCTTTGTTATATTGCAGCCATTTGCTTTTTTTCCTCATTAATGTACATATGTGTCTGTGTGTATATATATCTATATATATATATATATATATATATATATATATATATATACACACACCCACACACAATATCTCACAAAAGTGAGTACACCCCTCATCACATTTTTGTAAATATTTTATATCTTTTCATGTGACAACACTGAAGAAATGACACTTTGCTACAATGTAAAGTAGTGAGTGTACAGCTTGTATAACAGTGTAAATTTGCTGTCTCCTCAAAATAACTCAACACTCAGCCATTAATGTGTAAACCGTTGGCAACAAAAGTGAGTACACCCCTAAGTGAAAATGTCCAAATTGGGAGCCATTTTGCCTCCCCGGTGTCATGTGACCCATTAGTGTTACAAGGTCTCGGGTGTGAATGGGGAGCAGGTGTGTTAAATTTGGTGTTATCGCTCTCATTCTCTCATATTGGTCACTGGAAGTTCAACATGGCACCTCATGGCAAAGAACTCTCTGAGGAGACCAAGATAAACATATTTGGTTCAGATGTTGTCAAGCGTGTGTGGCGGAAACCAGGTTAGGATTACAAAGACAAGTGTGTCTTGCCTACAGTCAAGCATGGTGGTGGGAGTGTCATGGTCTGGGGCTGCATGAGTGCTGCCGGCACTGGGGAGCTACAGTTCATTGAGGGAACCAGAAATGCCAACATGTACTGTGACATACTGAAGCAGAGCATCACCCCCTCCCTTTGGAGACTGGGCCACAGGGCAGTATTCCAACATGATAACAACCCCAAACGCACCTCCGAGATGACCACTGCCTTGCTAAAGAAGCTGAGGGTAAAGGTGATGGACTGGCCAAGCATGTCTCCAGACCTAAACCCTATTGAGCATCTGTGGGGCATCCTCAAATGGAAGGTGGAGGAGCGCAAGGTCTTTAACATCCACCAGCTCAGTAATGTCGTCATGGAGGAGTGGAAGAGGACTCCAGTGGCAACCTGTGAAGCTCTGGTGAACTCCATACCCAAGAGGCTTAAGGCAGTGCTGGAAAATAATGGTGGCCACACAAAATATTGACACTTTGGGCCCAAATTGGACATTTTCACTTAGGGGTGTACTCACTTTTGTTGCCATCGGTCCACACATTAATGGCTGTGTGGTGAGTTATTTTGAATTGACAGCAAATTTACACTGTTATACAAGCTGTACACTCACTACTTTACATTGTAGCAAAGTGTAATTTCTTCAGTGTTGTCACATGCAAACATATAATAAAATATTTACAAAAATGTGAGGGCTGTACTCCCTTTTGTGAGATACTGTATTGTAAGATATCGGGGTGATTCAGCTCAAGTGGTGTATGTGATTTGAAGAAACACGTGTCAGTCCAGACTGCATTTTCAAGAGCATGGCAGCCCACTTTTATTTGATGGGGTGCAATTAGCAGATTTGATGTGCATCTGCAAGGCAGCATGTTTCTGTGCGTGTCGAGAAACACATGATTTTACATGCATTCCCAACCTGCACCAGTTTGAACGTAGCCTTATGGAAAGATTGCTGTTAAAAATCAATTCTCTGTATCGTGACTTCTCATTCGCTGCCCCACCACTGCATTTACTTCCTAAATTAGTTAAAGCTTTATCAGTGAATGTATGGTGAATTCTGGATGAATCTGACACTTCGTTCTTAGTCAGAAGACCAGCAGGTCTCTTATTAATTACATCCCGGTGACTTTCACTTCACCCTTTCATTTAGGTCGGCTTTTACAATGACACTTTTCTCCTGCGAGCTCTTTCTTCACGTTAATTAAAAAAGTGATTCATATTATGTCGTATAAGCTTACTGAAATTCATACAGTCAATTAACAAATTAAACTCAGCCATGAATGTAAAGTAAATACAATTTTCATTCCACGTTTAAAGAGAGGAACCTGTCCTGTCTATCAGCGGAGGGATGCCGCGATCGGTCTCCTATATCTGTGTTAAGGCTGATGGCGTATTGATCATTTGGCCAGAGTTATGAGTTTGCTATGTGATCATGGATGCCGACCGCTGTTCTGCTTATCATTTAATAGGAGAACGCAACATTCCCTAAAGAAAGATGCACCTGGATGCTTTATAAATACTAATGTGTCTTAAAGTGTGATAAAGAGACAATCATTAATAATGCATTAGGGAGATAGAATCAAGGAAGGGTGAGTCTATAGCAGCTCATTATAAGCCTGTTATTGCCAGGGACTGAGAGTCCATCATTGTCAAATGCATGGAATGAGATGAGATGCACATGATAAACACAACCTACCACTCAGGGGTTTTACATCTAGGCAGACAGTGTTATGCCGCGTACACACGATCGGACATTCCGACAACAAAATCCATGGATTCTTTCCGAAGGATGTTGGCTCAAACTTGTCTTGCATACACACGGTCACACAAATCTTGTCGGAAATTCCGAACGTCAAGAACGCGGTGACGTACAACACGTACGACGAGCCGAGAAAAACGAAGTTCAATAGCCAGTGCGGCTCTTCTGCTTGATTCCGAGCATGCGTGGAACTTTGTGCGTCGGAATTGTGTACACACGATCGGAATTTACGACAACGGATTTTGTTGTCGGAAAATTTGAGATCCAGATCTCAAAATTTTGTGTGAAGGAAATTCCGATGGAAAATGTCCGATGAAGCCTACACGCGGTCGGAATTTCCGACAAAAAGCTCCCTTTGAACATTTTCCATCGGAAAATCCGACCGTGTGTACGGGGCATTACAAGCAACCTAACACCAAAATCCACTGTCTTGCCAGTAACCTGAAATTTTGGTTATAGAAATCTTGCATAGCCTCTTGAAGACCAGGCCTTTTCTGGCACATTTGTTTACAAGTTTAGATCAGTATTTTTTGCTAGAAAATTACTTAGAACCCCTAACCATTATGTCTTGTCTAAATTCTAGGTGCAAAACTAAAGGTGTTTTTTTTTTTTTTCAGAAAGCAGTTACAGCTGGAGTAGAGAATCCTACCACCTACCCAAATAGTGCAGAGAAGGACCCACTATTCTTCCCACTGACACTAATGATGGGGCACTCTTCCTCCCACTGACACCAATGATGGGGAATTATTTCTCTCACTGGTACCAATGATGGGGCAGTATTCCTTCCACTGACATCAGAGATGGGGCATTATTCCTCCCACTATTATCAATGATGGGGCACTATTGCTTCCACTGACACCATTTGTAGGGCACTATTCCTCCCACTGATACCAATGATAGGGCACTATTCCTCCCACTGATACCAATGATAGGGCACTATTCCTCCCACTGATACCAATGATAGGGCACTATTCCCCCCACTGACACCATTCATAGAGCACTATACCTCCCATTAACACCATTCATGGAACACTATTCCTCCCACTGACACCAATGATGGGGCATAGTTACCAGCCTCAGGATATTTTCTACTCCCACTGGTCACAGTCCAACCCCTCTGAAGTCTGAAGGACAGTAAAGAGGCCCTTTGCTTGGAAAGTTTGAATCCCCCTGATCTATAGGAATGTTAGGGAAGCAACAGTAGGTAGACTCCGCTACTCAGGAAGGTGAAAGTTACTGTTAATATCCAGACATCCCAAGTCTCCCACGAGGTGCAGGAGCCTCCCGAATTTCAGCTGCGGCTTCCAGACACCCGCAAGTGGGGGGCAATATCCCGGCTGCAGGGCTGCTGGTTTACGGTCCCCAGTGTGATAGCCATCTAATGGGGGCTAATAGGCGCGGGGCTGGTGGCACTACTGCAGCAAAATGCACCGTATCGCCCTTGGGGTGCAGGGGGCCGCCGGCCGTTCACCCATCGCCACACACGGCAGTAATCAGCGAGCCGAGGACAGATAGGCTGGCGGGCTCGAGAGAGCCCAGGGCTCAAAAGAAGAGCTCCACCAGCACCTCCCCCTCCTTCACACCACCCCCCGAAGAGGCGAGAAGCAGCGGGGCGGGCGCAGCGTACAGTACCCCGCGCTTCCAGAGCAACATGGATTGCTCTAACTTCCTCCGCTCTCTAGCGTCATGTGAAGCCCAGAACGAGGACAGGCTGACTTGAGGCACAGAGGATGGTCGGGAGCAGCTGGATGCTCACAAGAAAGACTGCCATGGAATGAAAGGTACTGTACCATCATCATACACACACGGACCTGCAGGCTGAAGATTCTGGTACAATGGGACAGAGGAGGGAATGCAGATAGGGACAGGGACAGGGCTAGGGATCTCTGTCATCTCCCCCCTCACTGCACTCTCTCTCTCTCAGCACCCCCCTCTCAGCACCCCCCCCCTCAGTACCCTCCCCTCTCTCAACAAACCCCTCTCCCACCCCCCCTCTCAACCCTCCCCTCTCTCAGCACCCTCCCCTCTCTCAGCCTCCCCCCTCTTTCAACACCCCTCTCTCAGCCCTCCCCTCTCTCAGCCTTCCCCTCTCTCAGCACCCTCCTCTCTCAGCCCTCCCCTCTCTCAGCACCCCCCCTCTCTCAGCACCCCCCTCTCTCAGCCTTCCCCTCTCTCAGCCCCACCCCCTCTCTCAGCCTTCCCCTCTCTCAGCCCCACCCCCTCTCTCAGCCCTCCCCTCTCTCAGCCCTCCCCTCTCTCAGCACCCCCCTCTCTCAGCCTTCCCCTCTCTCAGCACCCCCCTCTCTCAGCACCCCATCTCTCAGCCCTCCATCTCTCAGCCCTCCTTTCTCTCAGCCCTCCCCTCTCTCAGCCTTCCCCTCTCTCAGCCTTTCCCTCTCTCAGCCTTCCCCTCTCTCAGCCTTTCCCTCTCTCAGTCTTCCCCTCTCTCAACCTTCCCCTCTCTCAGCCTTCCCCTCTCTCAGCCCTCCCCTCTCTCAGCACCCCCCTCTCTCAGCCTTCCCCTCTCTCAGCCTTCCCCACTCTCAGCACCCCCCTCTCTCAGCACCCCCCTCTCTCAGCCTTCCCCTCTCTCAGCACCCCCCTCTCTCGGCACCCCCTCTCTCAGCCTTCCCCTCTCTCAGTACCCCCCTCTATCAGCACCCCCCCTCTCTTAGCCCTCCCCTCTCTCAGCCCTCTCTCAGCCTTCCCCTCTCTCAGCATCCCCCTCTCTCAGTCCTCCCCTCTCTCAGTCCTCCCCTCTCTCAGCCCTCCCCTCTCTCAGCACCCCCCTCTCTCAGCCTTCCCCTGTCTCAGCCCTCCCCTCTCTCAGCACCCCCCTCTCTCAGCCTTCCCCTCTCTCAGCACCCCCCTCTCTCAGCACCCCCCTCTCTCAGCCCTCCCCTCTCTCAGCCCTCCCCTCTCTCAGCACCCCCCTCTCTCAGCCTTCCACTCTCTCAGCCTTCCCTTCTCTCAGGCTTCCCTTCTCTCAGCCCTCCCCTCTCTCAGCACTCCCCTCTCTCAGCCCTCCCCTCTTTCAGCACCCCCCTCTCTCAGCCTCCACCTCTCTCAGCACCCCCCTTCTCTCAGCACCCCCCTCTCACAGCCCTCCCCTCTCTCAGCCTTCCCCTCTCTCAGCCTTCCCCTCTCTAAGCCTTCCCCTCTCTCAGCCCCCCCCCTCTTTCAGCACCCCCCTCTCTCAGCCTTCCACTCTCTCAGCCTTCTCTTCTCTCAGCCTTCCCCTCTCTCAGCACCCCCCTCTCTCAGCACCCCCCTCTCTCAGCCTTCCCCTCTCTCAGCCCTCCCCTCTCTCAGCACCCCCCTCTCTCAGCCTTCCCCTCTCTCAGCACCCCCCTTTCTCAGCACTTCCCTCTCTTAGCACCCCCCTCTCTCAGCCCTCCCCTCTTTCAGCCTTCCCCTCTCTCAGCCTTCCCCTCTCCCAGCACCCCCCTCTCTCAGCCTTCCCTTCTCTCAGCCTTCCCCTCTCTCAGCACCCCCCTCTCTCAGCCCTCCCCTCTCTCAGCACCCCCTCTCTTAGCACCCCCCTCTCCCAGCCCTCCCCTCTCTTAGCCCTCCCCTCTCTTAGCCCTCCCCTCTCTCAGCCCTCCCCTCTCCCAGTCTTCCCCTCTCTCAGCCTTCCCCTCTCTCAGCCTTCCCCTCTCTCAGCCCCCCCCCTCTTTCAGCACCCCCCTCTCTCAGCCTTCCACTCTCTCAGCCTTCCCTTCTCTCAGCCTTCCCCTCTCTCAGCACCCCCCTCTCTCAGCACCCCCCTCTCTCAGCCTTCCCCTCTCTCAGCCCTCCCCTCTCTCAGCACCCCCCTCTCTCAGCCTTCCCCTCTCTCAGCATCCCCCTTTCTCAGCACTTCCCTCTCTTAGCACCCCCCTCTCTCAGCCCTCCCCTCTTTCAGCCTTCCCCTCTCTCAGCCTTCCCCTCTCCCAGCACCCCCCTCTCTCAGCCTTCCCTTCTCTCAGCCTTCCCCTCTCTCAGCACCCCCCTCTCTCAGCCCTCCCCTCTCTCAGCACCCCCTCTCTTAGCACCCCCCTCTCCCAGCCCTCCCCTCTCTTAGCCCTCCCCTCTCTTAGCCCTCCCCTCTCTCAGCCCTCCCCTCTCCCAGTCTTCCCCTCTCTCAGCCTGCCCCTCTCTCAGCCTTCCCCTCTCTCAGCACCCCCCTCTCTCAGCCTTCCACTCTCTCAGCCTTCCCTTCTCTCAGCATTCCCCTCTCTCAGCACCCCCTCTCTCAGCCTTCCCCTCTCTCAGCCCCCCCTCTCTCAGCACCCCCCTCTCTCAGCACCCCACTCTCTCAGCCCTCCCCTCTCTCAGCCTTCTCCTCTCTCAGCCTTCCCCTCTCTCATCCCTCCCCTCTCTCAGCGCCCCCCTCTCTCAGCACCCCCCTCTCTCAGCCTTCCCCTCTCTCAGCACCCCCTTCTCTCAGCCCTCCCCTCTCTCAGCCTTCCCCTCTCTCAGCACCCCCCTCTCTCAGCCTTCCCCTCTCTCAGCCCTCCCCTCTCTCAGCCTTCCCCTCTCTCAGCCTTCCCCTCTCTCATCCCTCCCCTCTCTCAGCACCCCCCTCTCTCAGCACCCACCTCTCTCAGCCTTCCCCTCTCTCAGCACCCCCCTCTCTCAGCCCTCCCCTCTCTCAGCCTTCCCCTCTCTCAGCACCCCCCTCTCTCAGCCTTCCCCTCTCTCAGCCCTCCCCTCTCTCAGCCTTCCCCTCTCTCAGCCCTCCCCCCTCTCAGCACCCCCCTCTTTCAACACCCCTCTCTCAGCCCTCCCCTGTCTCAGCCCTCCCCTCTCTCAGCACCCCCCTCTCTCAGCCTTCCCCTCTCTCAGTCCTCCCCTCTCTCAGCCTTCCCCTCTCTCAGTCCTCTCCCCTCTCAGCACCCCCCTCTCTCAGTCCTTCCCTCTCTCAGCACCCCCCTCTCTCTCTCTCTCTCTCAGCCCCCCTACCTGTTTCAAGCAGAAACACTGCACACACTGACTCCTACCACCATGACCACTTCAAATCACTGAAGTGGTCATGGTGGTTAGAGTGTTCCTTTAATATCTCTCAGAAGAAGTAAACCTGTGTATACTGATTCCATTTTATTTGATCATCCTCTAGTTGTGTTAAATTGGAGGGGGCACGCGCACACGGAGCGCCCCCTCCCTGAAATAAGTTTTCGCAGGTTGGGATGTCTGAATATCTAGAGGACAGAACAAGGTGAGAATCTGCAGTTAAGTAATCCTTGTAAAGTATATAAATGACCTGAAGAGGATTAACTTTATTTTTTCATCCTTATGCTACTTTTGGGTGTCTGACCTTTTAATATGATTTTTAAAAATGGTCCATAAAAAAAAAAAAAAAAAAAAAGAAAGATTCCTTCTTATAGGGAAAATGGTTCCAGTATAATATCAGTATCTATAAAAGAAGAAAATACCTTTCTACGCCAACATTTACTGAGAACATAATTTAAGTTTCTAACAATCTCATTTAGCACGACCTTGTGAACCTCCCCTGGAATCCTGAAAAGCAATGAGTTTTATCTCCAACTAAATGGGAAAGTGCCTGAAAATGCATAACATGGAGTAGGCACATGCAGTGAGGCTCTGCTGACATCAAGTGGCCATTTTTGAAATAGGTGAAAACTGTCCACTATAAGGAAATTCACATACAGCAGACACAGTGAATCCAATCTATTGTAACCCAAACATTTAGAAATAGTCACATTTGTTTCTTGCACACCACAGGTAAATGCGATTATCACTAATACAGTATAATTATAATTATTTTTATATTAATTAATATATTATATTTATATTTAATTATATTATTATAATTATAATTACCTTATTTGCTGGTTTATACTCAAAAACATTTTGACCCGCCCAGCAGATCCAGGGTTTTCTTAGCAATCTGCTGCACACCTGAGCCTACCGCCATCATCACCCTTCCTTATGTCATCAGGAGCTGGCTGACTCTTCCGGATTCTTGCAGCCAGCCCTCTGATGGTGCAGGTTTAGTAGACTACCCAAAGGCCTCCTGAGATGTAAGGCATCCCTTGAGGCTGTGGGCGTTTGGGGTGTAAGCCATGCTCGCCTAGGCAAGAAATTCAGAAGTAATGGGCCCTTATATTAAAAAACAATAACAAATTATAAATACTTTTTTTTTTTTTGTAATTGTGTGAAAGGAGGGGGAGGATGGTTAAAGTATATGTAAACCCTCACCTTGTAAAACAACCCATTCAGTCTAAAATAGAAATGAAAGGCAAAACATTTGTTTATAGATATATATAAAAAAATCATACATAATTCTTTTTTCTTTTTTTAATAGATGATCACATTTTCTCTGTTTTAAGCTACGAAAAGGAGCTCAGAGAGCTGGGGGAGAAGAAACAGCAGTAAACTGATCTTCGCAGTGAATAGCTGTGCAGAGTAGGGAGGGGGGGGGGGGCGTGTCAGGATAAGTCTCATCTCTGGAGGAGAGTAGGCTAAGTTCCCAGCACAGCCAGAAAACCGACCACGGTGTGTTCTCCTGCTTAGTGTGGTCAGTCCATGGTACAGCAGGCACATTTCAGGAATATGAAATGTTGGGTTTACATATTCTTTAATATTATGAAAAGTGGTTAGTAGAATCCTCCCTCTCCTGTTCTTTCCTCTGGCAGTAGGTGGGTCATAAATCAATATCAATGAAAATCACTCCTTGAGCATTCTCCTGTGAGCTCAAGGTGAGTTGATATCATGTCCATAGAGTGCAGTACTTAGGCATATTGCTTGGCCATTTTTTTATTTGGGGGTGAAATCTAATACTTTAAAGCGGTTGTAAACCCTTACATACAGTGCCTTGAAAAAGTATTCACACTCCTTGAAATTTTCCACATTTTGTCATGTTACAACCAAAAACATAAATGTATTTTATTGGGATTTTATGTAATAGACCAACACAAAATGCCACATAATTGTGAAGTGGAAGGAAAATGATAAATGGTTTCAAAATTTTTTACAAATAAATATGTGAAAAGTGTGGGGTACATTTATATAGCGCCCCCCTGAGTCAATACTTTGTAGAACCTCCTTTCACTGCAATTACAGCTGCAAGCCTTTTTGGGGATGTCTCCACCAGCTTTGCACATCTAGAGAGTGACATTTTTGCCCATTCTTCTTTGCAAAATAGCTCAAGCTCTGTCATTGGATGGAGAGCGTCTGTGAACAGCAATTTTCAAATCTTGCCACAGATTCTCAATTGGATTTAGGTCTGGACTTTGACTAGGCCATTCTAACACATGAATATGCTTTGATCTGAACCATTCCATTGTAGCCCTGGCTGTATGTTTAGAGTCCTTGTCCTGCTGGAAGGTAAATCTCCGCCCCAGTCTTTTGCAGACTAAAAGATTTTCTTCTAATATTGTCCTGTATTTGGCTCCATCCATCTTTCTATCGACTCTGACCAGCTTCCCTGTCCCTGCTAAAGAAAATCATCCCCACAACATGATGCTGCCACCACCATGTTTCACGGTGGGGATGGTGTGTAAAGGGTGATCTGAAGTGTTAGTTTTCCACCACACATAGCATTTTGCTTTTAGGCCAAAAAGTTCCATTTTGGTCTCCTCTGACCAGAGCACCTTCTTCCACATGTTTGCTGTGTCCCCCACATGGCTTCTCTCAATCTGCAAACGGGACTTCTTATGGCTTTCTTTCACCAATGACTTTCTTCTTGTCACTCTTCAATAAAGGCCAGATTTGTGGAGTGCGCGACTAATAGTTGTCCTGTGGACAGATTCTCCCACCTTAGCTGTGGATCTCTGCAGCTCCTCCAGAGTTACCATGGGCCTCTTGGCTCTTCTCTGATGAATGTTCTCCTTGCCCGGCCTGTCAGTTTAGGTGGACGGCCATGTCTTGGTAGGTTTGCAGTTGTGCCATACTCTTTCCATTTTTGGATGATGGGGGCTTCAAAGAACAGCTGTATTTATACTGAGATGAAATTACACACAGGTGGACTCTATTTACTAATTAGGTGACTTCTGAAGGCAATTGGTTCCACTAGATTTTAGTTAGGCCCCTTTCACACTGAGGCGCTTCTAAACTGCCAGTAAAACACTGAGTGCTTTTGAAGAGCTTTTCAGGCGCATTTGAAGAGCTTTCCATTCATTTCAATGGAGAGGGGCGTTTTTTTACCGCCCTGCCAGCGCACTGCCCCAGTGTGAAAGCATTCATTGATTTCAATTGAAATAGTATTTCGTGAGCTTTTCAGGCGCTTTTTTAGCGTGAAAGCGCCTGAAAAGCGACTCAGTGTGAAAGGGGTCTTAGGGGTATCAGATTAAAGTGGGGTTAATACAAATACACTCCACACTTTTCACATATTTATTTGCAAAAAAATGAGAAAACCACTTTTTCATTTTCCTTCCATTTCACAATTATGTGCCACTTTGTGTGGGTCTATCACATAAAATCCCAATAAAATACATTTACGTTTTTGGTTGTAACATGACAAAATGTGGAAAATGTCAAGGGGTATAAATACTTTTTCAAGGCACTGTATTCCCAGTGAAGTGACTGGCCTTAGGTGACACACCGAGGTGAAACAAATCCTCCTACATAAGTTGTACCTGTTTACCTACAGTCTTCTCTTTCCTACAGCTGTTCAAAGTCCAGAATTTATACAGCTTGTCTGAGCTTTCAAAAAGCAGGGGGCAGAGAGCTGAAGTTACACTCTGCAGAGCTCGGAACTCCTGAGAGCTGATTGGAGGGAAGGGACACACCCCCCTTCACACAGCACACAAGAACAGAGCTGAGGCTGTCAATCACAGGCTGTGTGCTAGAGGTCCCTCCCCTGTCACCTTTTTACCTCTTGGTGTCAGGAAAACTTGTCAGAAGTGACTCATGCAGAGAGCAGAAGAACGACACTTAGTGCTCTTGATTGAGACAAGTACACACTATAGAGAGATATGCTTTGTTTATATTCATGTCTCAGACATGAATCGATATCTGTGTGCCTTCCTGAAGGAAGAGGAGCCCTCTGTGCACATGGAGGAGACAAGTGTTAGTCACTGCAGCCAAGTCCTGTCTCTGTCCATGCCTGACTCCTATCACAGGATCTGTTACACTCACCCAGATCCTCTGTGTCTGGGAGCTGTCTGGGGGAGGGGCGCTGATGTTCTAACCAGCAGGAGCCCGGGAGGAAGGACATCTCCCATGCTGTTATGATAAGGTTAGTACATTTGTTAGGGAGATGTGTAATTATTGTGCTAGGGGACAGACTGCTGCTCCCCCCATGTAATGTGCTCTCTTGTGCCCACCATGTCATGTGCTGTACATTGCAGTGCCCTCCATGTAATGTGCTGTGCCATGCAGTGCCCCCCATGTAATGTGCTGTGTCCTGTATGTCATATGCTGTACATTGCAGTGCCTCCATGTAATGTGCAGTGCCTACCATGTCATGTGCTGTGCATTGCATTGCCCTTCATGTGATGTGCAGTGCCCCCTATGTCGTGCTGTGCCTTGCAGTGCCCACCATGTAATGTGCAGTGCCCACCATGTCATGTGATGTGCCATCCAGTGCCCACCATGTAATGTGCAGTGCCCACCATGTCATGTGCTGTGCCTTGCAATGCCCGCTATGTAATTTGCAGTGCCCACCATGTAATGCGCTGTGCCATGCAGTGCCCACCATGTCATGTGCAGTTCCCACCATGTCATGTGCTGTGCTGTGCCCACCCTGCCATGTGTTGTGCCCAGCATGTAGTGTGTTTTGCCCACTGTGTAATGTACTGTGCTGTTCAGCAGTGCCCACCATGTCATGTGCAGTTGCATTGCCCACCATGAAATCTGCTATGCCATGCAGTGCCCACCATGTAATGTGTTGCGCCCACCATGTAATGTGCTGTGCCATGCAGTGCCCCCCATGTAATGTGCTGTGTCCAGTATGTCATATGCTGTACATTGCAGTGCCCTCCATGTAATGTGAAGTGCCCACCATGTCATGTGCTGTAAATTGCAGTGCTCACTATGTAATGTGCAGTGCCCACCATGTCATGTGCTGTACATTGCATTGCCCTTCATGTGATGTGCTGTGTCCCCTATGTCGTGCTGTGCCTTGCAGTGCCCACCATGTAATGTGAAGTGCCCACCATGTAATGTGCAGTGCCCACCATGTCATGTGATGTGCCATGCAGTGCCCACCATGTCATGCACTTTGCCCGCCATGTAATGTGCAGTGCCCATGTCATGTGATGTGCCATCCAGTGCCCACCATGTCATGTGCAATGCCCACCATGTCATGGGCTGTGCCTTGCAATGCCCGCTATGTAATGTGCAGTGCCCACCATGTCATGTGATGTGCCATGCAGTGCCCACCATGTCATGCACTGTGCCCGCCATGTAATGTGCAGTGCCCATGTCATGTGCAGTGCCCATGTCATGTGATGTGCCATCCAGTGCCCACCATGTCATGTGCAATGCCCACCATGTCATGGGCTGTGCCATGCAGTGCCCACCATGTCATGTGCAGTTCCAACCATGTCATGTGCTGTGCTGTGCCCACCCTGCCATGTGTTGTGCCCAGCATGTAGTGTGTTGTGTCCACTGTGTAATGTACTGTGCTGTTCAGCAGTGCCCACTATGTCATGTGCAGTTCCTAACATGTAATGTGCAGTTGCATTGCCCACCATGAAATGCCATGCAGTGCCCACCATGTAATGTGTTGTGCCCACCATGTAATGTGCTGTGCCCACCATGTAATGTGCTGTGCCCACCATGTAATGTGCTGTGCCCACCACGTCATGTGCTGTGCCATGCAGTGCCCACCATGTAATGCGCTGTACCCACCATGTAATGTACCGTGCCATGCAGTGCCCACCATGTCATGTGCAGTGCCCACCATGTAAATTGCTGTGCAGTGCCCACCATGTAAATTGCTGTGCAGTGCCCACCATGTCATGTGCTGTGTTGTGCCTACCATGTCATGTGCTGTGTTATGCCCACCATGTCATGTGCTGCACCATGCAGTGCCTACCATCTAATGTGCTGTACTCACCATGTAATGTGCTGTACATTGTCCACCATGGCATGTGCCGTGCAGTACCCACAATGGAATGGGCTGTGTGGGGCTCACCATGTCATGTGCTGTGTCCACCATTTAATGGGCTGTGCTCACAATGTAATGTGCTGTGTCGTGCAGCAGCAGTGCCCACCAATGTGCCCAATGGAATGTGGTGTGCAGGGCTCATCATGTCATGTGTGGTATCCACCATTTAATGTGCTGTGCTCCCAATGTAATGTGCTGTGCTGTGTCGTGCAGTGCCCACCATGTCATGTGGTGTCATGCAGTACCCACCTTGTCATGTGCTGTGCAGTGCCCACCATGCCATGTGCAGTGCCCACCATATAATATGCTGTGCCCACCATATAATGTGCTGTTCAGCGCCCACTTGTAATGTGCAGTGCCCACCATGTAATGTGCTCAGCTGTGTCCGGGATGTCATGTGCTGTGCCCATCATATAAGGTCCTGTGCCCACCGTGTGCATGTGCTGTGTTGTGCCCACCATGCAATGTGCTGTGTTGTGCAGTACCAACCATGTCATGTGCTGTGCCCACCATATAATGAACTGTGCCTACCTTGTAATGTGCTGTATTGGGCAGTGCCAACCGTGTAATGTGCAGTGCCCACCATATAATATGCTGTGCCCACCATATAATGTGCTGTTCAGTGCCCACTTGTAATGTGCTGTGCCCACCATTTAATGTGCTGTGCCCACCATATAAGGTCCTGTGCCCACCGTGTGCATGTGCTGTGTTGTGCCCACCATGCAATGTGCTGTGTTGTGCAGTACCAACCATGTCATGTGTGGTGCCCACCATATAATGAACTGTGCCTACCTTGTAATGTGCTGTATTAGGCCGTGCCAACTGTGTAATGTACTGTGCTATTCCTCCCACCCCGTGTTATGTACTGTGCTGTGCCTCCCACAGACTCACCCCCTCACTCCCACCCCCCTCTCTCTTTCACCCCCCTCACCCCCTCTCTCTCTCATGCCCTCTCTTTCACCCTGTTCTCTCTCTCACCCCCTTCACCCCTTACCACCCTCTCTCTCTTTCACCCTCTCTCTATTCCCCTTTTTCTCACCCCCTCTCTCTCACTCATTCACCCACTTTCTCTCTCTTTCCCCCTCCCTCTCATCCCCTCTCTTTCAACCCCCCATCTCGCTATCACCCCCCCCCCCCCCTCTCTCTCTCTCTTAACCACTCTCTCACACCCCTCTCTCTCTTTAATTTAAATTTAACAAAAATTGTTTGTGTTTTCATTTTATTTATTTCCATAAAAAGGCCCACCAAAATCCTTAGCACCAGGCCCATGTTGCTCTTAATCTGGCCCTGCATGTCTGAGGTTTACAAACACTTTAAGGTAAGCCTTGCACTATTAACTCAAAATAACTACTACCCATTCAATGAAAATATACTGTATGTATTTGAAATGTTGCTACTAAGGATGGAGGATATCCACTATCGTTTGAGAATATTAGAGAGAACGTTCTGTTCCGCTGACTCTTTGTAGTTTTTGCATTTCATACAAGAAGAGCCCCATATATGTTAGGGCATAAAATGCCGCCATCCCTCCTCTCATGTATGACCACTATGTGTGGACCCTTCTTATACACCATGTGTAGACCCTTCTTGTGCACCACGTGTAGACCCTTCTTGTACACCATTTGTAGACCCTTCTTGTACACCAGGTGTAGACCCTTCTTGTACACCAGGTGTAGACCCTTCTTGTACACCAGGTGTAGACCCTTCTTGTACACCACATGTGGACCCTTCTTGTACACCACGTGTGGACCCTTCTTGTACACCACGTGTGGACCCTTCTTGTACACCACGTGTGGACCCTTCTTGTACACCACGTGTGGACCCTTCTTGTACACCACGTGTGGACCCTTCTTGTACACCACCTGTGGACCCTTCTTGTACACCACCTGTGGACCCTTCTTGTACACCACCTGTGGACCCTTCTTATACACCACCTGTGGATCCTTCTTATACACCACCTGTGGATCCTTCTTCTACACCACCTGTGGATCCTTCTTCTACACCACCTGTGGATCCTTCTTCTACACCACATGTGGACCCTTCTTATACACCACATGTGGACCCTTCTTATACACCCCGTGTAGACCCTTCTTATACAGAACACACAACTTCTTCTTACTTGTCTTCAAATTTTGAGGAATTGTGATGAAACTGGATATCAGTAGTTTGATTGTTGTGTCTTCCACACTTGTCATCAATGTCATACGCCTCCACCTTGTCGGACCAATCCATCTCCAGCTTCTCCTTGGCATCTCTGTTCAGCCTGAGGAGGAACAAATATGGACATAACTAAAGATTCCAAGGCAGATGACTGCAGGTTCATTCTGAGATAACATAACTTACTGAGCCCTGCCCTAAAAAGAGGCAGCTAACCTTCCATAGCTTTCTCCATTTTTGTGAATGAAGACCATCTCCACTAGAAATGTGCAATTCGTTACGATCCGAATCTAAATTTTTGCTTATTCAGAGATTCGGATGTATCTGAATTTCTGAATAACAACAGTAAAGAATTTAGTTAAAATTAGTTTTGTTTATTCATTTTCCAACTAATTCCAAATTTTCTGACCCAGCATGCCCTGATCGATGACGCCACAAGGGGGCGGAATCACTCAGTGATGTCATTGGGTGTCCCTGTTCCTTGGTTATTTAGGAACCTCGCAGTGCATTATGGGGCATTCCGCAGCGCTCAAATTATCCGCAAACTCCCCATATGTTCAGTTTGTTTTAGAACAAACGAACACCCGATCTCCCGTGGGCTCATCCATAAAAATTTATAAAGAAATTTGGCTTTTTACATTTTTTTTATCGAATATGTTTTATAGCAGAAAGTAAGAAATATTGTTTTTTTTTTTTTTTTTTTCAAAATTGTCAGCCTTTTTTTGTTTATCTAATAAAAATAAAAAAAACCCCAGTGGTGATTAAATACCACCCAAAGAATGCTCTATTTGTGTAAAAAAAATTACCGTATTTATCGGCGTATAACACGCACATTCATTTTAAGAGGGAAGTTTCAGGAAAAAAACCTACATTTTAAATAAGAAACTTTGAAGCAAAATAAGGGTCAGTGCCCATCTGCAGCATGACCATTGCCATCAATGCAGCCTGATCAATGCCCATCTGCAGCCTCACAAGTGCCATCAATGCAGCCTCACCATTGCCATCAATGGAGCAATGCAGCAGCCTCACCTTTGCCATCAATGCAGCAGCCCCACCTTTGCCATCAATGCAGCAGCCTCACCTTTGCCATCAATGCAGCAGCCTCACCTTTGTCATCAATGCAGCAGCCTCACCTTTGCCATCAATGCAGCAGCCTCACCTTTGCCATCAATGCAGCAGCCTCACCTTTGCCATCAATGCAGCAGCCTCACCTTTGCCATCAATGCAGCAGCCTCACCTTTGCCATCAATGCAGCAGCCTCACCTTTGCCATCAATGCAGCAGCCTCACCATTGCCATCAATGCAGCAGCCTCACCATTGCCATCAGTGCAGCAGCCTCACCATTGCCATCAGTGCAGCCTGATCGAACAGAACAGTGGTCCAGTGGCGGCCCAGGAGACAGGGCTTCCCATTACAGAGGCCACCAAGTAAACAGGAGATTCTCACTGAATGTAATCTGACGGCGCTCATCCCGGCCCGCTCCCTGTCCCCTCTAAGGCAGCTAAAATTGAAGTATTGGCATATAACACGCACACGCTATTTGCACCCGATTTTTATGATGAAAAAGTGAGTGTTATACGCCAATAAATACAGTATATACATTTCAGTAATTGCGCAGTCATGCAACTCTGTACCCAAACGAAATTTATTCTGGGGACAGCTCTAACAGTAGGGATTTCCCCTCACTTTCTGTTCATCAGTACCAATACAGGAGAGTGAATCTCCCCAATGGGGATAGCGACCATAATAAAAACTTGACCAAGGGTTGAACCTTTTCCCACTCTATCCAAAACTACAAAAAAAAAAAAAAAGGGTTTTGCTTAGAGATACACTTCAACCAGTTGTGGACACTGGGTGTGCAACACACCCCATCCTTCTCCCTCCCGCTTTCCCTCCGCTGACTCTTCCCCCCAGCAAATTTTGCCCATAATATCTCTAATGGATTATTTCCTATAATTGTCACCCCCATATAGTAGGTAAAATTCAGTTTAGTTTTCTGAAATGCCTCAATGAGAAAATATATACATTTTGGCCACTAGATGGTGCTCATAGAGATTAGTCTATAATCCCTGGTTCAGGTTGATGTGTTTTCAGATACGACTTGGGTCGCATGACAATAGAAATAACATTGCTTCCAATGGTGCCGGGTCACATTAAAGCAGCACAGCTGCAATGCGACTTTGGGAAAGGGTGGGATGAGAAGATGTTGCAGAGGGCGTGTCTATCAACACTGGCACTGCTGATTCACAAACCTACAGCGTGTCAATCATCACCTGGCCACACCCAGTCCTGCCCACTGCTTTATGGATGGACAGCACCGCCTTTGCTGCTGAACCCCTCCCACTGTGAGCTGCAGTGTCTGGGAAGGGGGAGCACATGAGACATAAAACATAGTGAATTTGGCTCAGCCAGGAAAGGTAAAGGAAATTTTGGAAGATGGTTATATTCTTTCTATATAATTCTATTCTATTTGTTATTGTTGTTATTTTATAATCAAATCTATTCTAATTTATTCTATTCAAAATGTGATGGTTACATTCTTTCTATTTTATTCCATTCTATTGTTTTTTTTTTGTGTTTTATTCTATTCTACTCTTATTTTCTACTCTATTCTTTTCTATTAATTTCTATTCTATTCAATTGGTTATATTCTTTCTATTTTATTCTATTATATTGAATTATATTCTATTCTATTCAAATCTATTCTATTCGGATTTGAATTTATTCTATTTGAAATTTGAAAGACAGTTATATTCTATTTTACTCTATTCTATTGTTCTTCATATTCTATTCTATTCTTTTTTATTCTTTTGTTTTATATTCTATTCTAATATATTTAAATGTATTCTATTTTAAAATTCAAATTTCAAAAGACAGTTATGTTCTATTTTATTCTATTCTATTGAATTCTATTCTATTGTTTACTATTATATTCTTTTCTATTCTATTCTATTCTATTAGAATGTATTCTATTCTAAATTAGACTTTTGGAAGATGGATATATTCTATTTTAATCTATTCTATTGTTTTTATTCCTATTCTATTATTTTCTATTCTTTTATTCTCTATTCTAATCGATTCTATTTAGATTCAAATTCATTTTATTCGAAATTTGAATTTTGGTTCTATTTTATCCTATTTTATTGTTTATTCTATTCTGTTCTTTTCTTTTGTATTCCTTTATTTTCCATTCTATTTTATTCCATTCTTGTTTTTTAACTCAAATTTGATTTAGAATTCAATTAAAATTTTGGCCGAATTTAATTTCGTTATTTCAGGTTCGTTTAAAGCGGGCCTTCAGTCATTTTTCCAACTTTCCATCTAATAAATCTTCTGCCCTTGTTGTTTTAACTTTGGATAGCAAAACATTTTTTTTTTCTGCCAGTAAATACCTTATACAGCCCACTTCCTGTTTCTTGTCTGGTCATTAGATTAGACTTATGATATCATGCACAGCTCTCTCTCTCTCACTCTCATGAGAGTTTGCCAGGAAGGGAGGGGGGTGAGTCATAAGAGGGCCAATGAGAGCTGCAGGGCTGCATAGCTGGAGGTGTGCCTCTGCGTGTCTGTGTAAATCCAGGAAGTGAACAGGCAGTAGCTTCAGCTGCCCACAGTTAAAATGGCTGCAGCCAGACTCAGCAGAGGGAGATTTCTGCAGCATATTTGGCAAGTACAGAATCACAGTATATATGAAATAATATGCAAAGTGGTTGGAGGGAAGCTTCAGAATGGCAATGATGTTTTATTACAAATTATGTGGGCAGAGTGCAGTTCCTCTTTAAAGTCGTTACTATTGTAATTCCGATATGTGCATATATCCGAATTTCCGAATTTGGACGCAACATGTCTAATTTAGACTGTCATACAGGAGCCCTTAGATGTAGTTTAACTAATGTAATAAATATAGATCAGTATTCCTTGATATTTATACACCAAGCTCTCCCTCTATATTAATATGAACTACGACTGTAAAATGCCTATTTTCCCCTCATTAGTGTGACCCTCATT
Organism: Lithobates clamitans; assembly: GCA_037952925.1. Classification (NCBI taxonomy): domain Eukaryota; kingdom Metazoa; phylum Chordata; class Amphibia; order Anura; family Ranidae; genus Lithobates; species Lithobates clamitans. The sequence goes on from JBBGZY010000069.1 coordinate 3,913,727, forward strand.
CACATCCCCTCTTATGTGCTCCTTCTCTTCTCCCTGTACTGTCTTCCTGGATGACTTAGAATAGAATTCAAACATTTTCCGAGAAGTTGAAAGCTCTCTTAGATGATGTCTATTCTAACGGTCCTTTGCTGGCGCTCTCAATTGCCAAGCCGCCAATCATGCGTCTGGTCACCTCTGACCTCTCCTGTATGGGAAGCTGCTCATCACACAACATCAGACCGCCGTCTTCCTCCCAGCTTCACAACCACTGACAGCTGTCTGAGGCCGCCATCGCCGTAAACAAAACCACAAACGTGTGAACGTGTGGCCAGGGCCGGGGTTATAAAGGTGAACTATCTTTACGTTTCTCGGCCCAATAACAGGCAACAAAGTCTTTACAGCTCTATTGATTTACTAAAAAATCTTCTCAAAACAGATGGTATGTAAAGTTGAACTCTATTCTATTCTTTTTTTATTCTTTTGTTTTCTATTCTAATGTATTTAAATGTATTCTATTTTAAATTCAAATTTCAGAAGACAGTTATATTCTATTTTATTATTATTATACCGTATATACTCGAGTATAAGTCGAATTTTTCAGCACATTATTTAGTGCTGAAAGTGCCCCCCTCGACTTATACTCGAGTCAAGCACTTTTCTGCAGCAAAAAATTTCATTTTCCGAACCGACTTTGGGGCCCCGTATCTCAGGGCCACTTGGTGCTAGGAACTCCAAATTTGGTGTGCAAACCCAGTGGACCTGGTACCACAACATATCCAAAGCTGAAGTTCCTAGCCCTAAGTGGCCCTGAGATACAGGGCCCCAAAAGCGGTTCGGAAAATGTCATTCTCTGCTGCAGAAAAGTGCTTGACATTTTCTGAACCGAGTTTGAGGCCCCATATCTCAGGGCCACTTAGTGCTAGGAACCCCAAATTTGGTGTGCAAACCCAGTGGACCTGGTACCATAACATATCCAAAGCTGAAGTTCCTAGCCCTAAGTGGCCCTGAGATACAGGGCCCCCAAACCAGTTCGGAAAATGTCATTCTCTGCTGTAGAAAAGTGCTTGACATTTTCTGAACTGATTTTTGGGGCCCTGTATCTCGGGGACACTTGGTGCTAAAAACCCCAGCTTTGGAAATTTTATGGTGCTAGTTCCACTTGGTTTGCACACCAAATTTGGGGTTCTTAGCACTAAGTGGCCCTAAGATACAGGGCCCCAAATTCGGTCAACTGTGTCCATCTGCTGCAATGTCATTTCGGGACCCTTTGGGTTCAGAGACCCCAAATTTTGGCTGCAGCTAGGGGGCATCTAGGAACCCTTAACTACCAAGTTTGAAGTTCAGGGGACCTATGGCTGCAAATGGGCACAGTGAGGCTGCAAATGGGCATTGTTGACCCTCTTTTCCACTTACAGTAGCTGTGCATTTCTCACCCTCGTCTTATACTCGGGTCAATAAGTTTTTCCCATTTTTTTGTGGTAAATTAGGGCCTCGACTTATACTCGGAACGACTTATACTCGAGTATATACGGTAATTATTATACAGGATTTATATAGCGCCAACAGTTTGGGCAGCTCTTTACAACATGAGGGCAGACAGTACAATTACAATACAAATCAATACAGGGGGGGATCAGAGGGCCCTGCTCGTTAGAGACAGACAGATTGGGGTAGGGCATTCCATAGGATTGGAGAGGCTTTGGAAAAGTCCTGGAGGCGAGCATGGGAGGAGGTGACGAGGGAGCTTTTATTCTATTCTATTGAATTTTATTCTATTGTTTTCTATTCTATTCAATTATTGTCTCTTCTATTCTTATCTATTCTATTAGAATGTATTCTATTCGAAATTAGAATTTTGGAAGATGGATATATTCTATTTTATTCTATTCTATTGTTTTTTTTCTATTCTATTCTTTTATTCTCTATTCCAGGGGTCTCCAAACTATGGCCCTCCAGTTGTTCAGGAACTACAATTCCCATCATGCCTAGTCATGTCTATGAATGTTAGAGTTTTACAATGCCTCATGGGACGTGTAGTTCCGAAACAGCTGGAGGGACGTAGTTTGGAGATATTCTAACCGATTCTATTTAAATTCAAATGCATTCTATTCGAAATTTGAACTTTGGAAGACAGTTGTATTCTATTTTATCCTAGTCTATAGTTTATTCTATTCTATTCTTTTCTATTCTATTCCTTTATTTTCCATTCTATTTTATTCTAGTCTTGTTTTTTTAAATCAAATTTCCATCTAATAAATCTTCTGCCCTTGTTGTTTTAAAGGGTTTGTAAAGGTTCTCGTTTTTTCACCTTAATGCATCCTATGCATTATGGTGAAAAAACATGTGACAATACCGGCCCCCCCAGCCCCCCCATTTTACTTACCTGAGCCCATTTACCTGCTGCGCTCGCCCCCGATTTCCTCTTCTCCGCTCATCCTGATTGGCTAGAGTGGATGGATTGAAAGCAGCGCAGCCATTGGCTCGCTCTGCTGTCAATCACATCCAATGACGCGTTGCGCCGGGGGCGGGGCAGAGTGATACAGTCGGCGGCCATAGCCGCCGGCTGTATCGCAGGAGCGCGCCCGCAAGAACTAAACGCCATGCGAGGGAGCTCGCATGAAGGTGTTTAGTTCTTGCGGGGAGGAGCTGAGACAGCCGCCGAGAGACCCCAGAAGACCAGGTTCGGGGCCACTCTGTGCAAAACGAGCTGCACAGTGGAGGTAAGTATAACATCTTTGTTATTTAAAAAAAAATACCTTTACAACCCCTTTAAAGCGGTTGTATAGTCTTTTTTTTTACTTTTACCTACAGGTAAGCCTATAATAAGGCTTACCTGTAGGTAAAAAAAAATCTCCTAAACCTTCCCCTTGCTATGCGCCGCTGACTGCAGCGGCGCATGCGCACAGGGGATTCTCGGCTGAAGCCCGGCAGCTGCCGGACCTTGCCGAGTAAGAAATCTCCCGCGCACATGCGCGGGAGTGATGACATCGCGGCTCCAGCCACTCACAGCGATGGAACCGCGATACCCGGAAGACACGCCGAGGCAACATGACAGTTCCCTCGGCGTGGACCAGGTAAGATACTGACGCCTCGTTCTAAGGTAAGTATTTCATAATGAGCTAGTATGCGGTGCATACTAGCTCAGTATGCCTTTTGCTTTATAGGGTTAAAAAAAAAAAAAATTGCGGGTATACAACCGCTTTAACTTTGGATAGTAAAACATTTTTTTTTCTGCCAGTAAATACCTTATACAGCCCACTTCCTGTTTCTTGTCTGGTCATTAGCCTAGGCCAGTGATGGTAAACCTTGGCACCCCAGATGTTTTGGAACTACATTTCCCATGATGCTCATGAACTCTGCAGTGTAGTTGAGAATCATGGGAAATGTAGTTCCAAAACATCTGGGGTGCCAAGGTTTGCCATCACTGGCCTAGGCTTATGACATCATGTACATCATGCACACATTTCTCAAAACAGATGGTATTTAAAGTTGAACTCCAGGCACAAAATAATTTTATTTATATATATTCCTCAGTAGCCACAAAGGATATAAATCCACTTTCTGTGTGCGCCAAATGCCTTTGCAAACCCAGATATCACTGTGTAAAAGTAGCAGTGACATCATCACTGTGCTGTGTATAGCCTGTGCACAGAGCAGAGCTGTGGGAGGGGGCTGGCAGACTCCTCCCACTACAGAAGGGGGCAGAGACAAGACCAGCTACTCTGTACAAAGATAGAGAGAGCAGCAGTGGTTGGTCTTTATCACAGAGAAATAATGCCATTCCAGATTACTGCTCATATCTGGAAGAAATGCAGATTCAAGGAAGAATACACATCTTTAGACAATATTTACTTATCTTTGAGTTCAGCTTTAACCACTTCAGCTTAGGAAGATTTACCCCCCTTCCTGACCAGGCCATTTTTTGCTGCCTCTGAACACACAGCCAGCGGCTTGGACATCCAGCGGTCCGATCCTTGTGCCAAAGGCACCCTCTAACAGGATCATTAATTCTATTAGCAGCCCTGATGAAGGGGGAGTCCTCAATCCCCCGAAATGCGTTGGACTTTTTTTTACTGCTGAAACCTCAAATAATATACAACTATATTTACCTTATTGGATACCGGGCGCTCCCTTACCTTCTTTTAGTCCTCATTTTTTGCGATAAGGCAATGCGTTATTTTAACTGATAACTGCGCGGTTATGCACGGGCAACGATGAACCCAAATAAAATTTTTGTTATTTTTACTAATACTTACCTGAGCCCCCGCTCGATCCAGCGATGTCCACTCCCGCCAACCAGTGAGCCAATCAGGAGACTGAGGGGGCGGGACCGAGCGGCAGCTCTGTGTGTGAATGGGCACACGAGCCACAGCTCAGGAGCATGCCTGCTTGGGTGCCCTCCATTGCAAGCTGCTTGCTCTGGGGGGGCGCTTGGCAGGAGGGAGGGGCCTGGACCACCAGCAGGGGACCCGAGAAGAGGAGAAACCAGGCTGCTCTGTGCAAAACCATTACACAGAGCAGGTAAGTATAACATTTGTTGTTGTTGTTTGTTTGTTGTTTGTTGTTATTATTTTTTAAGCAAGGCTTTAAGGGCTGGTTCCCATTAGTGCAATGCCGGACATCGCATGTGATTCGCACCGCATTGCCTTGCAGGTCACATGCGATGTCTGTGCGATGCAAATTTAGCCATACAAACTGTAAGGCTGAATTTGCATTGCATATGGACCAAACTCGTGCAGGACCCTTTTCTTGTCCACACCGGAATCAGATTGCATGGGTATTCACACCTATGCGATTCCATTCTGCAAATCGCGCTGCGTTTTGCAAACTGATTGTGGGGTGTCGTTAACTTAACATACACTCCGCAATTAGTTTGCATGAACAGGTTGCGATTTAGATGAGGTGCAGATTTGCAGCAAATTCGCTGTGAATCTAGTGTGAACCGGCCCGAATATCACTTTAAGGATCGGTTTTAGCCATTATTTTTATTTTTTCACCCATGTTAAAATCAGTATATTTTTGCTAGAAAATGATTTAAAACCCCCAAATATGATATATTTTTTCTGAAAGCAGAGGCCTTGCAGACTAAAATGGTGGTTGTTGCAATTATTTATGTTGCACGGTATTTGTGCAGCTGATTTCTCAAACCTATATTGTCAGGGAAAATACACTAAAATTTATTTTAGTACACACAAACACATATAATACCCATTTTTTTTGGTAAAGTTTAAAAGATGAGGTTGTGTTAAAGTGGAGTTCCACCCACTTTTACAACTCTTTAGCATCCCTCACTAAACTGTGCACTGTAAACGAATTGGATATTTTTAAATTTTTTTTCTCAGCACCTACTGTATATCTGCTGTATTCATTTTTCACTTCCTCCTCCCTGGCCGCGGCCCATCGCATCATTTCCTGTTTGCAATGCCTTCTGGGAAGGGGCGGCAACTTCCTCTGACACTGCCGTTGCTATGGAAACCTGACCTGAAACCTATTACACTGCTTGTGCTGCACTGAGCATGTGCGAGATCTGCAAGGATGAGATGCATGAAGAAATACAGTTTGGCTTCAGATGCCCACACTTAAGATGGCCACGGCCTGCTGTAAGTTTATAAAATAACAAATTACTGCTATAAACTAACAAAACAGACCTTAGTTTACAGACTAACTTTACTAGAATACATAAGCACTTTAAGTAATGAGATACCAAACATGTTAAACCTTAAAAATGCTCATGTCTGTAAAATGACCAAAAACTATGGTACCCAATATTGTCTATAGGCAACATTTTAAAAGCCACACAAATTTTGTTTTGGAGCCAAACAAATCACTCCAGCATGCCTGTGGTTAGGTCTCCAGAGCTACTGAAAATCTGACAGGTTCTCTTTAAGACAAACATCAGTGTTACGGCTCTGTGTCAGTTCATCTGCCTAATTATTCCCCCTTCTGCCTACATTTTGTACTGTATATTAATGTTTCCTTTCCCCCTTACAATCAAAAATAACTTATATAAGTTCCATATCTTAAAGCATAACTACACTGCATCTGGGTAAGGTTCCCAACTTCCCACTGCATTTTTTTACTGACTGAACATGGGAAATTTACTGACAACTTGAAAAATAACAGAGCTCCTATTATAAATAAGACATTCAACATTTAAACAATATAAACACGATATAGAAACACTGACCATACACATAACAAGCAATTTGTCTGGTTTACACTTACACACGATAGGATTTTCCGATGGAAAATGTGTGATAGGACATTGTTGTCGTAAATTCCGACCGTGTGTAGGCTCCATCACACATTTTCCATAGGAATTTCCGACACACAAAGTTTGAGAGCAGGCTATAAAATTTTCCGACAACAAAATCCGTTGTTGGAAATTCCGATCGTGTGTACACAAATCCGATGCACAAAAGTGCCACGCATGCTCAGAATAAATTAAGAGAGGAAAGCTATTGGCTACTGCCCCGTTTATAGTCCCGACGTACGTGTTTTACGTCACCGCGTTTAAAACGATCAGATTTTCCGACAACTTTGTGTGACCGTGTGTATGCAAGACAAGTTTGAGCCAACATCTGTCGAAAAAAATACTAGGACTTTGTTGTCGGAATGTCCGATCGATGTCCGACCGTGTGTACAGGGCATAACTGTGCATCCGGAAAGTATTCACAGCGCTTCGCTTTTTCCACATTTTGTTACGTTACAGCCTTATTCCAAAATGTATTAAATTCATTATTTTCCTCAAAATTCTAAAAACAATACCCCATAATGACAATGTGAAAGAAGTTTGAAATCTTTGCAAATTTATTAAAAATAAAAGACAAAAAAAATCTCATGTACATAAGTATTCACAGCCTTTGCTCAATACTTTGTTGAAGCGCCTTTGGCACCAATTACAGCCTCAAGTCTTTTCTATTATGATGCTACAAGCGTGGCACACCTATTTTTGGGCAGTTTCTCCCATTCTTCTTTGCGGGCCCTCTCAAGCTCCATCAAGTTGGATGGGGAACGTCAGTGCACAGCTATTTTCAGATCTCTCCAGAGATGTTCAATCGGGGTTCAAGTCTGGGCTCTGGCTGGGCCACTCAAGGACATTCAGAAAGTTGTCCCGTAGCCACTCCTTTGTTATCTTGGCTGGGTGCTTAGGGTCATTGTCCTGTTGGAAGATGAACCTTCGCCCCAGTCTGAGGTCCAGAGCGCTCTGGGGCTGGTTTTCATCAAGGATGTCTCTGTACATTGCTGAATTCATCTTTCTGTCTCTCAGTTCCTGCCGCTGAAAAACATCCCCACAGCATGATGTTGACACCACCATGCATCACTGTAGGGATGGTATTGGCCAGGTGATCAGCGGTGCCTGGTTTCCTCCAGACATGATGCTTGCCATTCAGGCCAGAGTTCAATCTTTGTTTCATCAGCTTAGAGAATTTTGTTCCTCGTGGTCTTAGAGTCCTTCGTGTCTCTTTTGGCAAACTCCAGGCGGGCTGTCATGTGCCTTTTACTGAGAAGTGGCTTCCGTCTGGCCACTCTACCATACAGGCCTGATTGGTGGAGTGCTGCAGAGATGTTTATTCTTCTGGAAGGTTCTCCTCTCTCCACAGAGAAACGCTGGAGCTCTGTCAGAGTCTTCTCCCCCATTCACTCAGTTTGGCCAGGCGGCCCACTCAAGGAAAAGTCCCGATGGTTCCAAACTTCTTCCATGTACAGATAATGGAGGCCACTGTGCCTATTGGGACCTTCAATGCTGCAGACCTTTTTTCTGTACTCTTCCCCAGATCTTTGCCCCAATACAATACTGTCTCTGAGGTCTACAGACAATTCCTTGGACTTCATGGCTTGGTTTGTGCTCTGACATGCACTGTTAACTGTGGGACCTTATATAGACAGGTGTGTGCCTTTCCGAATCATGTCCAATCAACTGAATTTACCACAGTTGTAGAAACATCTCCAGGATGATCAGTGGAAACAGAATGCACCTGAGCTCAATTTTCAGAACTTTTTCCACCTTAAGGCTGGGTTCACACTGCTGCGGTGCGGGAACGCAGCGAATTTACTGCGGGTTCCCGCATCGCACCAACTCGCACGGCAGTTCACACTGCCATATGCGAACTGCTGGGGAGTGTCATACAATGTTAATGACACCCCCAGTTCAGCCCGCATATCGCAATGCGAACTGACAATTCGGACATTTTCGGATCGCATAGGTGTGAACACCCATGCAATCCGATTGTGGTCCGAACAAAAAAAAGGGTCCTGTGCGAGTTTGGACCGAATGCGGTGCGATATCAGCCATACTATCTGTATGGCTGATATCGCACAGCACAGACATCGCATGTGATGTGAACAGCAGTGCGCTGCGAATCACATGCGATGTCTGCCACCGCAGCAGTTTGAACCCAGCCTGAATGTGACCTATAAACTGTATAACTTAGTTGAACAACAAACTGAAATTGTTTAGGTGGAGGGAAGTAAAAATAAAGAAATAAAAAAATATGGTCATATAAGTGTGCACACCCTTAAACTAATACATTGTTGAAGCACCTTTTGATTTTATTACAGCACTCAGTCTTTTTGGGTATGAGTCTATGAGCATGGCACATCTTGACTTGGCAATATTTGCCCACTCTTCTTTGCAAAAACACTCCAAATCTGTAAGATTGTGAGGGCATCTCCTGTGCACAGCTCTCTTCAGACCACCCCACAGATTTTCAATCTGATTCAGGTCTGGGCTCTGGCTGGGCCATTCCAAAACTTGAATCTTCTTCTGTGGAAGCCATTCCTTTGTTGATTTGGATGGATGCTTTGGGTCGTTGTCATGCTGAAAGATGAAATTCCTCTTCATGTTCAGCTTTCTAGCAGAAGCCTGAAGGTTTTGTGCCAAAGGCTCAAAGGCTTCTGTCTTGTCACTCTACCCTATAGCCCAAACATATATGAAGAATACGGGAGATTGTTGTTATATGTACCACACAGCCAATACTTGCCAGATATTCCTGCAGCTCCTTTAAGGTTCCTGTAGGCCTCTTGGCAGCCTCCCTGACCAGTTTTCTTCTCGTCTTTTCATCAATTTTGGAGGGACGTCCAGTTCTTGGTAATGTCACTGTTGTGCCATATTTTCTCCACTTGATGATGACTGTCTTCACTGTATAGTATATCTAATACCTTGGAAAGTCTTTTGTACCCTTCTCCTGACTGATACCTTTGAACAATGAGATCCCTCTGATGCTTTGGAAGCTCTTTGCGGACCATGGCTTTTCGGAAATTATTTATCTTTGTCGATTTTTTTTTTTTACATCACAGAAACCTGACATTTAAACAGAGGTGTGTAGAATTTTTATAATCACTGTATGTACATGTGATTTTTTTTTCGTTTTTTTATTTTTAATACATTTGCAAAGATTTCAAACAAACTTTTTTCACGTTGTCATTGTGGGGTATTGTTTGTAGAATCTTGAGGAAAATAATGAATTTAATCCATTTTGGAATAACATAACAAAATGTGGAAAAAGTGAAGGTCAAATACCTGCACAACACTGCAACAAAACACTGCATTATGGCCACTAGATGTTGCTGAAGATCATGGGAAATAAATATTTATTTTCTTTAATCTTCAGCTCCATCTAGTGGCCACGATGCAGTGTTTCCTCAACCCCGGTGTTTCTCTGCAGGGTCTGGGCACATCATCCTCAAAGACAAGAATGATGGACCTGCACTTTAGGGGAAAAAAATATTTTAGCTTAGAAAATTTATTTTTTCTTGCAATTCTGTCCTAGGTAGGTAAGGATAAGCTCAGGTGTGTTCGCAGCTCCACATGCCTGCGCCCGCCAGAAAGCTGACAGGCAGCGCTGATCACAGGCAGTGAGACATTTTCTGTTCCGCGGCTGCACAGATCGGGAAATGTCTCATTACCTGTGATTAGCGCTGCAGAGTGTCAGCTTCCTGGCGAGCATGTGGAGCTGCGAACACGTCTGAGCTCATCCTTAGAGGTAGGGTGTGTGTGGAGGGGGGGTCAGGGGAGAGGAACATTTGAAAAAAAAAAAAGGCTGATGGCCCACTTTAATAAATAGTCTCTCCTATGAAAGCCAGCAGCCGACACCAGATGGCAGCAGGTGACCAGGACTGACGCAGAGATAAGTATGTTGGTATGTCAACTTGGCCAATTGAGTCTCATGTGTCAAATGAAAGAATCTATAAGACAGAAACAGTTATGTGAGGGGAAAAAAATCCAACTTTTGAAAAAAAAAAAAAAAGCTATATATATTATTTGTTAAAAGAAAAAATGTGCATTTATTATTTTTTTTTTGCATTCAGAGCATTGCTAAAACATACTGATAAGTTAACTGCTCAGCTACTCAGTTTAGGCCTTTATGTATTCTTCTACATATTTTTGGTAAAAAATCGCAATAAGCGTATATTAATTGGATTACGCAAAAGTAATAGCGTCTACAAATTCGGGGATAGACGTCCAGTCTATCCTTTCTAGCAACTCAGCCAATTTGTGATTGACTATCAGAAAGCTTTGCTAAGGTAACCCCTTACCCAGACACTAGGACTGGGTGCCTTCTTTTTTCTTTCTAAAAATAGCGCCGCTTTACCGCTGACACTGGTGGCGGCACAGTGTGAAAGGGGTCTAAGTGAAGGTTTGCCACATTTGGCATGTCATTTTTTTGGGGGGGAGCGGATACCCTCTTTTTAGAGGGATCCAGCTCCCACTTCCTTCCGGCGCACCGCGGCACCGGAAGGGAGATCACCTCTGCCCCCTCCCTCTCGGCAATCATCTGGGACACGTCACAGGTCCCAGATTATTACCCGTCCAGTCACAGTGAGCAGCGCGGCTCGCGCATGTGCAGTGCGTGCCCGGCTGTGAAGCCACAGCCAGGCGCCCACAGTGACAATGCTGGCGCCGCAGAGAGGAGGGGGAGAGGAGCGGGGCTTCATACGCCCGCATCGCTGGACCGTGGGACATTGATAAAAGTCAGCAGCTACACTTTTTGTAGCTGCTGACTTTTATATGGGTGGAACTCCGCTTTAAGTACACCCATTTAAACGAGGCCTTAGCCTTTCATCAAAAACGGGTAAGTCAGATGGGTGACTTGTCCCTTATTAGATGGCCCTCTTCAAAGTTTTCAATCAGAGAACATCTGCCTCTAAGCAGGCTGTTTCTTGCTCTTTAGCTAACCCATAGTGCTCTAGGAATCCTATGTCATGTATTATAAGTTTATTTGTAAAGCAAAGATTGTGTATGGAGAACAAAAACAGATGAACGGTTTAAAAACATCTATAATAGAAATGACCAAAAAAAGAAATATAGTTTCCCTTTAAGCCCCTGATAATTCTGTTCCTATCAACCACTAAAAAGTTTATTATATCAGTTGGCCACTTCAAGAAGGTCTTCTAAAACTTTATTACCCCGAACTACTGTGAACTGCTACCATGATGAAGCAAAGTGAGTGGGTCTCACTCCTCCTGCTGCTCTATTTTTAATCCTAAATAATAAATATTTATTATATACTTACTAAGGAAAGCTCTGATGAAGGTGAGACTTTATCAAAACAGTTGTAGCCAAGGGTAGCTTGTCAAACGCATTACATTTTATTGTACAGTCACTGTATACACTCCTACAGAAACAATGCATTTTATGCACAAATGAACTGAAAATATATAGAAGATAAGGGTTTTAAAAAGGTGTAGTTTAAAAAAAAAAAAAAATCACACAGCTATTTGTCTAACAAAATTATGAGTACATTTGTCTGTGTGAATGGGGCTAAATCAAATGTCCTTAGACTATTTCTTCTACAGGTCAAATATTATTCATTAAAAAAAAAAGAGTGGTTTGAGAAAACACTTCATTATAGATGTTGCTGAAGATCATATGAAATAAGTATTTATTTTCTATAATCTTCAGTTCCATCTAGCGGCCACAATGCGGTATTTTCCTGGACCATTGTGTTTTTTTTGTGAATGAATAACATTCAACCTGTAGAAGATATAACCTGAGGACATTAAATGTCGCCCCGTTCATACACAACGAACGTACTAGCACAAACTAGCAGTTTTGTTGGATGAATAGCTATGCAGTTTATTTTTATTTTTTTGTATAAATACCCGCCTGTGTACGCCCAGCTATAGACATATGTCATTGCAGTCGTATGATTCTGCAATTGTCAAATTGCTTTCTTTCCATAACTCTTTGTTCTGATGTGATGTGTGCTATAAATTCCTTCCAGAGAAAAATATTAAAATAAACTTTGTGGTTTTATCTGAAAAAAAAAAACGATTATCTTTGGTTTGGATTCAGGTGATATGAAGCAATGATGAGAGCGGTGACAGTGAGAGTCTGCTAGATTCTGTCTGATGGATGGAACCCACCATTATAATCTACACCTTATCTGCTGGATGCCTTCCATCATTATTATCTATACCTTGTGGGTTGGTTTGTTCCACTATCTGCCATTCCTTACCTTCTGGATCACCCATCCACCACCCGCTATCTGCCCTATGGGCCCCCCACTAGTGCTCTACCTTATCTGCTGGATGGTTTGCTCCAGGGTCCTCTTCAGAAGTTCTTGAACGTTCCTAATCAGCTCCACTTCCTAGGAGAGAGAGGAAACGTAGATTATCACCGGGATTCTTATGCTGATGTGTATGGCCATATTGGTTTATGGTGTGCAATGTACTCAGGAGGTGTGCTCTCATATGTATGAACTTTTCAATGGAAACAGCAATGCTTTTGCCATTTACACTCACCGGCCACTTTATTAGGCACCTTGCTAGTACCGGCCTGAACCCCGTTTTTGCCTTCAGAACTGCCTTAAAGTGATTGTAAAGGATCACCTTGTAAAACAACCTATTCAGTGTAAAGGGGTTGTAAACCTTCGTGTTTTTTTTTCACGTTACTGTATCCTATGTATTAAGGAGAAAAACCACCTAGCAGTCACCGCCCCCCGTTTTACTTACCTGTTACCCTTCACCTCTTTGGTGGGGACGCGCTGTCCCTCTCTCTACAGGGTACTGGCTCTTGATTGGATAGATTGATAGCAGGGCAGCCATTGGCTCCTGCTGCTTTCAATCAAATCCAATGAGACGGCCGCCAGGGGGGCGGGGCCGAGTCCGGCATTTATGTCTATGGACGCCAAATGATGAACTCGGGAGCGCGCCCACAAGGTAACCCCCCAGGAGAGCGCTTCTCCTAGGGGGTTATCTGATGAGGGGAGGAGTCACCGAGGGACCCCAGAAGAGGATTTCGGGGCCACTCTGTGCAAAACGAGCTGCACAGTGGAGGTAAGTATGACATGTTTGTTATTTTAAAAAAATAAAAAACGATCCTTTACGATCACTTTAAGGCTGGGTTCACACTGGTGCGATCCGGGAACCACAGCGGTTCCTGTGCGGGTTCCCGCATCGCATTGGACTCGCAGGCAGTTCACACTGCTCTCTGGGAACCCCTGCGGGTGTCATTGTAAAGTTAATGACACCCCCAAATTGGTTCGCAGATCGCAGTGCGAAGTTTTAGAATCAGGCAGGAATTGGATCACATGGGTCTGAATACCCATGCAAACCGATTCCAGTGCGGACCAAAAAAAAGAGTCCTGCACCATGTTGGTCCGACTGCAATGCAAATTCAGCCATACAAACTGTATGGCTGAATTTGCATCGCACATACATCGCATGTGATCTGCACAGTAATGCGGTGCGAATCACAAGCGATGTCTGTTATCGCACAAGTGTGAACCCAGCCTTAAATAGAAATTACAGTGGAACCTTGGATTTCGAACATAATCCGCTCCAGGAGAATGCTTGTCATCCAAAGCACTCGTATATCAAAGCAAGTTTCCCCATAGAAGTCAATGGAAACGAACATAATTTGTTCCACGTTGACTTGTATTGTATGCAGTACCGCATGTGGCCAGAGGTGGGGGGGCGCCGGAGAGACTCGGAAATACTTGGATGTCGCTCGGATGCATGCGGAAAGCCTCTGAAACACTCGGGAACTCGTGTCACCGGTGACCCCGCACTTCTGGCCAAATGCGGTACTGCACACCGCAGAGGCTTGAATCCTGCTTCTATTGTGAGACTACACTCGCAAACCGAGCTAGGATTTTTTAAAAATAATAGCTTGTATTGCCAAATGCTCATTAACCGCGTTACTTGCAATCCGAGGTATTACTGTAAAGGCAAAACAAAAAACATTCTAGGTACCCTTTTTTCTAAGTGATCACGTTCCCTCTGTTCTTAGCTGCAAAAGAGCTGGGTGAGGAGAAGCAGCACACTGAGCTTCCCAGTGAATTGCTGTGCGGGGGGCGTGTCGGGGCAAGTCTGATCATTGGAGAAAAGTACACGGAGTTCCCAGCATAGCTAGAGAGCTGACCACAATGTGTTCTCCTGCTTAGTGTGGTCAGTTTTTAATAAGAAAGCAGAGGAACTGGCAGGAACACCAGGGATTTCACACAAAGAGCCCTTTCACACTGGGGCGTCGGGGCTGTCGGCAGTAAAGCACCGCTATTTTTAGCGGCGCTTTACAATAGTTTTTGCGGGGGTTTTCGGCCACTAGCGGGGTTAAAATGACTCGCAAAGCGCAGCTACAGCGGCGCTTTGCCAGCGGTTCTGCAGCGGTGCCCATTCAGTTCAATAGGCAGAGCGGTGAAGGAGCGCTGTATGCTGCTTGCAAGACTTTTTCTACCGTCCTGCCAGCGCACCGCTCCAGTGTGAAAGCCCTCAGGCTTTCACACTGGAGAGACAGGAGAGGCTCTTTACAGTCGCTATTTTTAGAGCTGTAGCGCCTGTAAAGCGCCTCAGTGTGAAAGGGGTCAAAGGAAGCAATGCAAAGAAAACGGGAGACTTTCTCATACAGGTACATGGTACAGCAAGCACATATCAGGAATATAAGGTGAGGTAACAAATGCTTTAATTCTTGGTGGCATAGATTCAACAAGGTGTTGGAAACATTCCTCAGAGATTTTGGTCCATAGTGACATGATAGCATCACAAAGTTGCTGCAGATTTGTCGGCTGCCCATACATGATGCAAATTTACTGTTCCACCACAACCCAAAGGTTCTCTATTGGATGAGATCTGGTGACTGTGGAGGCCATTGGAGTACAGAGACCTCATTGTCCAGTGGTGAGATGATTGGAGCTTTGTGACATGGTGCATTATCCTGCTGGAAGGAGCCATCAGAAGATGAGTACACTGTAGTCATAAAGGGATGGACATGGTCAGCAACAATACTCAGGTAGATCGTGGTGTATAAACGATGCCCACTTGGTACTAAGGGGTCCAAAGTGTGCCAAGAAAATATCCCCCACACCATTACACCCCCACCAGCCTGAACCGGTGATACAAGGCAGGATGGATCCATGATTTCATGTTTACGGCCAAGTTTTGACCCCACCATCTGAATGTCGCAGCTGAAATCGAGACTCATCAGACCAGGAAACGTTTTTCCAATCTTCTATTGTCCAATTTCGGTGATCCTGTGCGAATTGTAGCCTCAGTTTCCTGTTCTTAGCTAACAGGAGTGGCACCCGGTGCGGTCTTCTGCTGCTGCATACCTTGGTTGTAACGAGTGGTTCATGCCACATGAAAAAGTCACTTAAATTCCCTTTCTTCCCCATTCTGGTGCTCAGTTTGAAATTCAGCAAGTCATCTTCACCACGTCTAGATGCCTAAATGCATTGAGTTGCTGCCATGTGATTAGCTGATTAGCAATTTGTATTACCAAGCATATTAACAGATGTATCTAATAAAGTGGTCGGTGAGTGTATATGTATATCCCGTGTCTCCTGTCTGACTGGCGAGCCCAGTAACGATGCATCCATTTCGTTCGCATTTCCTGGGAGAAGTGGAATGAACAGAAGCTCCCGTCCCTCTTCTGTGACATCAGAAATCAGAAGCGAGGAGGATTTCATTACTTCCAGTTTGTTTATTACAAGCCGATACTGTCACTCTAACTCTAACCCTCCCTTGAGTAAACCTAACCCCTTGATACTTGCTATTGTAGCACCCCCCCTAGAGTAGGATAATAGATAAATTTAGTTCTGTAATCAAGTGAGCAGCGATTGTCCTGGTCTAGTTAGGGTTTCACAGGCTGGGAGTTTGATTGCTTTTCCCTGCCTCTGAAGAATCTTCCAGAGCTTAGGGAGGGAGATTCAAATAACCAGCCTGAATATTTATCATGCTCCAGCCAATCCTCGGAAAGGAGTGTCCAGAAGGGGGCTGGGGAGGTGATAAATAGTCTGAAGCACTGGAAAGCACTTTGGGTCTGCATGGATTTTCCTAGAAACTCATTGTAGGACTTCACCTAAGGAGACATGCCAAAGAGACTTTCCCCATGGTCTTCATCTCTATGGTCTTCGACTGCTCAAAGACTTACCTCAATATAAGCCCCGCCCTCATCTGCTGTGCCTTGGTAGGCTCCATCCTAGTCCTGATTGTAATAAGCTCCTCCCTCATCTGCTGTGCTTTGGTAAGCTTCACCTCAGTCCTGATCCGTGATAAGCTCTATCCTCATCTGCTTTGCCCTGGTAAGCTCCACCCCAGTCCAGATTCTTGTTAAGCTCCACCCTCATCTGCTGTGTCTTGGTAGGCTCCACCCTCAGCCCTGATCCATGATAAGCTCCGCCCTCATTTCCTGTGCCTTGGCAAGTGCCACCTCCAGTCTTGCCCCTTGATAAGCTCCTCTCTCGTTGTGCCTTGGTACGCTCCATCCTCACTCCTACCCCATGATAATCTCCGCCCCCATCTGCTGTGTCTTGGTAAGCTCCACCCCCAGGCCTTCTCTATGATAAGTTCCACCTTATCCACTGTACCTTGCTAAGATCCACCCTCAGACCTACCCCTTGATAAGCTACTCCCTCATCCAGTGTGCTTTGGTAAGCTCAACCCTTAGTACTGCCCCTTGATAAGCTCCTCCCATATCGAATGTGCTTTGGTAAGCTCCACCCTCAGTACTACCTCTTGATAAGCTCCTCCTACATCCTCTGTGCCTTAGTAAGCTCCACTCTCAGTACTGCCCCTTTATGAGCTCCTCCCACATCCACTGTGCTTTGGTAAGCTCCACCCTAAGTACTGCCTTTTGATAAGCTCCTCCCACATCCACTGTGCTTTGATAAGCTCCACCCTCAGTACTGCCTCTTGATAAGCTCCTCCCACATCCACTGTGCTTTGGTAAGCTCCACCCTCAGTACTGCCCTTTGATAAGCTCCTCCCACATCCACTGTGCCTTGTTAAGCTCATCCCCAGCGCTGCCCCTTGGTAAGCTCCACCCCCACGCTTCCCCTGTTTGGTAAGCTCCTCCCTCTTACCTTGATGAGCTCTATCTCCGCCCCATCGCGCACCAGCTCCCCGCCCTCTCTGCGCTCCCGGCAGTGCAGGTTGTCGGTGGAGATGGTGAAGGGGACTTCAGTGGCGTCCAGCGCCGCCTGCAGGCGGTTCTTGCACTGCAGGAGGAGGTGTGTCTCTGCGGTGACGTCACGGATCTCCCTCTCTAGCTCCGCCCTCCAGTAGTGGACATCCAGCAGCCTCTCTCCCAGCTTCTTGGTGGAGTCCGCCTGGCTGCGCTGTGCCCGGGCCTCCAACTCCGCCGACAGCTGCTTGGCCTCATGGCGGTTCTTCTCCGAGCCGTCCCGGTCACTGAACGCCTGGTAGAAGGACGTGTAGCCGGCCTGCTGCCATTCCTCCAGGAGGTACTTGGCGGTGCGGAAGCCGGCGGTGGCCAGGCCGGACGAGGAGCTCTCCCCGGTGTTATAGGGCGCCTCCACCGAGCGCACTGGCAGGCTTTGAGGGGGGACAGTCTGCGCGGCGGGGGGCCGGGAGACGAGGACCTGAGCGGACATGGCGGACTGCGCTTCACCTAGACTGAGACCCGTCACTATGGCAACCCTATCAACTATCCGGAAGAGACGCGTCTGGTTGCTAAGAGACCGGGCAAGGCGGGGATTCAGTTGCCTTGCAACGGGGAGCCAATGAGCGCGCTCGGCACGCCCCTTCTACCCAACACTAGCTAATCAGAATTGGGCAAAGTTTATTTCCCGCCCATATTCTGAGCTGTATGTATGTAGAGTTTCCTCACAGTGCCACAAGGCAGGCGGTGAGGCTCTAGAGCCGTCCATTCATTTCAATGGTGCCTGACCCTTTCCTTAATTGTGCTGCATTGAACTGTATGGTGCTGGCGTGTGTTAGCAGGTGTGCGTTCCCAGAAAAACGTGTTATAAAATGCTGCCAGGCTGCACTATGATGTCACTGGTCTTCATTTCATCTGGGAAAACATTTTCGTCAGCGGCCTTTCTTAGGGCTCATTTACACTTGCTTCAAAACAAGGCTTCGGACAGGCTTTATTAAAGTTCTCTGAACGCCAGTCAAAGCTCCCGTCACTAAATAAAATGGTCGGCTTACAGTCCTGTTTACACCTTGCTTTGCTTGGGGCTTTGGTGGGGCTTCAAGTGAGCTTTGCCATAGACTTCTATGGAGGCTTTGAAGACGCTTTGAAGCACCACTAAAGCGACATTGGGTATAATTTTTGAAGCAAAGCCAAAGTAAAAGCAAGGTATAAACAGGACTCTAAGCTAACCATTTTATTTAGTGACGGGAGCTTTGACTGGCGTTCGGAGAGTTTTAACAAAGCCTGTCCGAAGCCTTGTTTTGAAGCAAGTGTAAACTAGCTGTTAATGTGTGTTGAAGCCGAAGCAAGTGTATATGAGAGCTTACAGGGCCGAAAACTAAATGAAAAGTACACCACATTTTCCTCCACTACAAAAACTATGACGGAAATCAATTCCGTTTTCGAAAGGAAAGCGTGAGGAGGGACGTTTACCCTCGTGAACTTCTGGTGTTCACGGAGCTCCAGCTGTGTAGAGCCCCTCCCAGCAAGCAAGCACGTCTATAGCGTGCTTACTACTTAGCAGTTAGCACTGTGTATTACAGGCCTCCGCAGGACCACAATCCAGAGCACTGTGCATTACAGGTATTTTCTGCAGATCACCATCGAGAGCTCTATGCAGCATTGTAGTCCTCCTCAGACCACCAGCATCCAGAGCCCTGTGCATTATAGGCCTCCTCAGACCACCATCCAGAGCACTGTGCATTATAAGTTTCCTCAGACCACCATCCAGAGCACTGTGCATTATAGGTCTCCTTAGACCACCATCCAAAGCACTGTGCATTGTAGGCCTCTCAGACCACCGTCCAGAGCACTGTGCATTACATGCCTCCACCTCAAAACGCTGTGCATTATAGACCTCCTGCTCAGAGCACTGTGCATTACAGGCTTCCTCCTCAGACCACCATCCAGAGCACTATGAAGTATTACAGTCCTCCTCAGACCACTGTCCAGAGCACTGTGCAACATTTACAGGCCTCTCAGACCACAGTCCCAGAGCACTGTGCATTACAGGCCTCCTTAGACCACCATCCAGAGCACTGTGTGCATTATGGGCCTCCTCTGACCACCAGTATCCAGAGTATTGTGCATTACAGGCCTCCTCTGACCACCGACATCCAGAGTACTGTGCATTATAGGCCTCCCCAGACCACCACCTAGAGCACTGTGCATTATAGGCCTCCTCAGACCACAATCTAGAGCACTGTGCAGTATAGGCCTCCTCAGATCACCATCCAGAGCACTGTGCATTATAGGCCTCCTCAGACCACCATCCAGAGCACTGTGCATTATAGGCTTCCTCAGACCACCATCCAGAGCACTGTGCAGCATTACAGGCCTCTCAGACCACCATCCAGAGCACTGTGCATTACAGGCCTCTCAGCCCACCATCCAGAGCACTGTGCATTACAGGCCTCCTCCTCAAAACACTGTGCATTACAGGCCTCCTCCTCAGAGCACTGTGCATTACAGGCCTCCTCCTCAGACCACCATCCAGAGCACTGTGCAACATTTACAGGCCTCTCTTAAACCACTGTCCCAGAACACTGCATTACAGGCCTCCTTAGACCCCCATCCAGAGCACTGTGTGCATTACCGGCCTCCTCTGACCACCAGTATCCAGAGTACTGTGCATTACAGGCCTCCTCTGACCACCGACATCCAGAGCACTGTGCATTATAGGCCTCCTCAGACCACCACCTAGAGCACTGTGCATTATAAGCCTCCACAGACCACCATCCAGAGCACTGTGCATTATAGGCCTCCTCAGAGCACTGTGCATTATAGGCTTCCTCAGACCACCATCCAGAACACTGTGCAGCATTACAGGCCTCTCAGACCACCCTCCAGAGCACTATGCATTACAGGCCTCCTCCTCAGAGCACTGTGCATCACAGGCCTCCTCCTCAGACCACCATCCAGAGCACTATGCAGCATTACAGTCCTCCTCAGACTACCGTACAGAGAACTGTGCAACATTTACAGGCCTCTCAGACCACCGTCCCAGAGCACTGTGCATTACAGGCCTCCTTAGACCACCATCCAGAGAACTGTGTGCATTACAGGCCTCCTCTGACCACCGGTATCCAGAGTACTGTGCATTACAGGCCTCCTCCTCAGACCACCATCCAGAGCACTGTGTGCATTGCAGGCGTCCTCTGTACACCAATATCCTGAGCACTGTGTATTAGAGGCCTCCTCCTCAGATCACCGTCCAGAGCACTGTGTGCATTACAGGCCTCAAAAATGCGCCAATCTGCCCAATTTAGGCTACAAAAAATGGGCCAGAACCTTTTTAAACTTCAGGTTTTTGGCTTCAGGCAACTTGTAGTGGAGATGTGAACCATCTCCTCCAGAGGTTTGGAGCTTGAAACTACAAAATGCTGAGGTGTGAATGGGGCCTAAGGCTAGTTTCACACTTGTGCTGCTGTACCTGAGGGGAACGCAGGAAAAAGCCCCTGACCCTTTTTTCAAAGTATGGCCACGCAGAACTATGTGGTGCTGTGGCACCATGTGGTTTTGCACACCCAAAAACATGTTGCATATTCCAATATGTGAGGGTGTCATTAAAAATGAATGTAAACTCAATGCATCTGGTTCTCCAGCTGTTTTGAAACTACAAGTCTCATGAGACATTGCAAGAACCTGACAATCACAAGCATGACTCCTAGATGCAGAGGCATGATGGGATTCATAGTTTCACCACAGCTGGAGAGCCGAGGTTCCCTACCCCTGTGCTAAAGAGTAGCGCGTTTTGCCTGCTGTTTGGGAACGCATGCTAATTCCCCCACCACATATGTGTGAACCTGACCTAAGGCTTAGCGCAGGGACAAGGGGTGGGCAGGAGGGTCGGCTGCCCAGGGCACAGTGATAGGGGGCAGGCCCCCCCTCACCACCCACAAGCTCCACGTCAGTGGCTAGCAACCACCGGGTTGCTCTGACAGCTACTGCTCTCATACTATGCCCCAACATGCCCACTTTTCAACCTCTGCCGGGTTAGCCCCCCCATATCAAAATTTTTGAAAAAATCTTATGCAGTTTGTTAGATCTTTGTTAGATCAGGTTAGATCAACCATTGTTTGCGTTAGATACCTGGCAAAGCCAAGTATCCTGCCCCCCCCCCCAAAAAAAGGTGCCAATTGTGGCACCTGAGGGGGAGAGGAGACAAATGAGCGGAAGTTCCACTTTTGGTTGGTACTTCGCTTTAAAGAGGTGGAGAAAAAAAATTAAAGTCAGCAGCTACAAATACTGCAGCTGCTGACTTTTAATATATGGACACTTACCTGTTCACAGAGCCTGCAATGTCCGCACCCCAGCTGATTTTTGGATAGGCTCCCGGGTGCCGCCATCTCCACCAAGGGAAACCGGCAGTGAAGGCTTTTGGCTTCACAGCTGATTCCTTACTGCGCATGCGTGACCGCGCAATTGTCACTCAAAGTGCGACATCGCTGAAAGGTAAATCTGGCCTGGGCAGGAAGGGGGTGACAGTGCCAAGGGGGTAAAATCGCTATGTATGGGTATACATGGTGGCTAAGCTAGACATTCTTTCACCCGGGGCGCAGAATCAGTTCGTCCCCCCCTGGGGTCCCCCACGTGTCCCCCCCTAGTTTCGGCTCTGGGTATAGATTGAATTCCAACAATATGTCTGCTCCTAATGCCTCAATGGTCAGTTACAATGTTCATGGCAACCAATCAGCTTTTATCTTTCATTTATAAAGTTTATCTATACAAGCTGAAGGTAGAATCTGATTGGTTACCAGGTAGAATTGCTCCAACTTTGATGAATTCCCTCCTCTTATCTCGGTGAGCATTGTTCCCCGGAAAGCAAGTGACGGGAATCCAAAAGTTACAGTTGTCACCTAAACAGGAATTAAGAGAAAATCCTTCCGCAGGGGACATCTGTTCTGGTGATGACTGTCAATGGACCGTTCACACCACAGTGCAGTGATCTGTATTAGGCAGTCTATACAAAAATAAATGTCCTCATCACATGGAGAATACAGTGCAGACTGTCTGGTCAGACGGACTCTGATTTAAACCTTTATTAGTTCCCTGGTAGTTCTTATTATTATACAATTCTGTACCTCAGAGTTCTCCTCACACTTAGTGCTAGCATGACCACACCCCCCCCCGAGCTCTTCCCGCCAATTCCTGTCAGGCGCGCATTGCATGCCGGGGGTTCCTCGCGCTCCTTCTCGGTTTAACTTACCGTGGTCCCTGCCTCCTCCTGACTCCGCCCACCATAGACCGGCGCCCGGCCCATTTTTCTGACTCCGCCCACCATAGACCGGCGCCCGGCCCCTCCTCCTTACTCCAACCACCACAGAGCAGCACCCTGCCCCTCCTGCTGACCCCGCCCACCACAGAGCGGAGCCCTGCCCCTCCTCCTGACCCCGCCCACCTCGGAGCCCTGCCCCTCCTCTTTACCCCGCCCACCATGGAGCGGTTGTCTCCGGGTGACATGAGGAGTCCGGTAAAGTCGTTGGTCCGTTGCTGTCTGAGGAGAGTGGAGGACCCCGAGGACGAGGAGTAGTGTGGCGGAGCCGGGTCCTTACCCTGCAGTCTATGAACACCAAGGACAGGAGTAGTCTGTGAGGGGGCATTATCACCAAAGCCGGGGAGAGGGTGAGTGACTACAACTCCCAGCATAACCATACTGACAGAGGACTACAACTCCCAGCATGACCATACTGACAGTGGACTACAACTCCCAGCATGACCATACTGACAGGAGGACTACAACCCCCAGCATGACCATACTGACAGGAGGACTACAACCCCCAGCATGACCATACTGTCAGGAGGACTACAACCCCCAGCATGACCATACTGTCAGGAGACTACAACCCCCAGCATGACCATACTGACAGGAGGACTACAACCCCCAGCATGACCATACTGACAGGGGGACTACAACCCCCAGCATGACCATACTGACAGGAGGACTACAACCCCCAGCATGAGCATACTGTCAGGAGACTACAACCCCCAGCATGACCATACTGACAGAGGACTACAACCCCCAGCATGAGCATACTGACAGGAGGACTACAACCCCCAGCATGAGCATACTGTCAGGAGACTACAACCCCCAGCATGACCATACTGACAGAGAACTACAACCCCCAGCATGACCATACTGACAGGAGGACTACAACCCCCAGCATGACCATACTGACAGAGGACTACAACCCCCAGCATGAGCATACTGTCAGGAGACTACAACCCCCAGCATGACCATACTGACAGGAGGACTACAAACCCCAGCATGACCATACTGACAGGAGGACTACAAACCCCAGCATGACCATACTGACAGGAGGACTACAACCCCCAGCATGACCATACTGACAGGAGGACTACAACCCCCAGCATGACCATACTGACAGGAGGACTACAACCCCCAGCATGACCATTAGGGTGCCCACATGTCTTGGATTGCCCGGGATAATCGCAATTAGCAGGTCTGTCCCGGGTCCCGGGTCCCCTCATTCCGGGACAATACAGTGTCCCGGAATTGCCCTGGGTCGATCCAATGCCCCCTAAAATAGCCTTTGCATTGTCTCTGTCCCTCACTGTCTCAGCCTGTAGTGGACCCCTTGCTGGCAGAGACCCTTTTTACTTAAATCATCACCGCCGCTGGCTCAGTGCCCAAACTGGTTGCTACCTGCCGCCCGCTTGGCGTGTAGCAACCAGTGACGTCATGAGCAGGGGAGAGGCAGAGACCAATCACAGCGGAGGAGATTTAACTTCCTCCTCCGCGCCTATTGTTTAGCTCCACCCACCTCCTCCCTGCATGTTCTCGAGTCCTGCCAGGCAGCGGCATGCAGAAGAAACTTCTAAGACTGCAGGGCACAAACGAAAGGAGAGATGGTAGAAAGGCAAGTAAACTGCTAAACTCTCACCAACATGACAGATCCATCGGGGGTAAAATCCTGTCAGCTCTCCCCCAGCAGACAGAGTTCTGTGCTGAACTGTCAGCACTTCACAGAAACAGAGTGTGTCAGCTTGGAGCGAGCAAGCCTCTCAGTGCACTGTGCAGAGAGGACAGCAGGCAGATAAGGGTCAGCAGGAGAGGACACTGACAGATGACATTAAACCCTGCATGGAAGAAGGACACATCCTTAGATATCAGGGCAGGGTTCATGCTGGGACTTGAAATCCTTCACTTTTGGGGGATGTGACCCCCCCTCCCCCCAAAAGTGAAGAACTACAGGTCCCAGCATGAACCCCTCAGACTTGAAGATGTTTCCCTCAGCACTGCACACATAATAACTCCTCACACCCGGCCCTTCTGTCCTGCTGCTCACTGTCTCTTCTCTCCCACTACTTGTGTGGCTCTCACTACACCTGCAGCAGCCCCCCCCCCCCCCTTTCACACTGGAGCTTTTTGCAAGCGCTATAGCATAGCTGCCAACTGTCCCGAATTTCCCGGGACATTCCCGGGACTTGGACTTCATTCCCGGATTTGTGGTGTCCCAGGAAATGTCCCGAAAAATTCGGTTCCGGTTTTTGAAACCGCCGCCGCCAGAGGTCGGCGGCCGGCGGAGACATTGTCTCCGCCGGCCGCCATTTTGTTGAAGTTCAGGAAGACGGCTGGGGGGGCTAGACGAAGCTTCTGCGTCGCCGCCCACCCCCTGCCCCGCTCCGCCTCGGCCCGCCCCGCTCCGCCTCGCCCCGCTCCGCCTCGGCCCGCCTACCCCCCGCCCCGCAGCCAGTCTGATATGGAAAGGGGCGGGGGTTCTAGGTGGGGGGTGAGCGCGCGCACCGCTGTGGGACACGATGTGAGGGGGGGGGCACTGGGGACACCTGATGTGAGGGGGGGACACCTGATGTGAGTGGGGGGGCACTGGGGACACCTGATGTGAGTGGGGGGGGGCACTGGGGACACCTGATGTGAGGGGGGGACACCTGATGTGAGTGGGGGGGGCACTGGGGACACCTGATGTGAGTGGGGGGGGCACTGGGGACACCTGATGTGAGTGGGGGGGGGGCACTGGGGACACCTGATGTGAGGGGGGACACCTGATGTGAGGGGGGGGCACTGGGGACACCTGATGTGAGTGGGGGGGCACTGGGGACACCTGATGTGAGTGGGGGGGGCACTGGGGACACCTGATGTGAGGGGGGGACACCTGATGTGAGTGGGGGGGGCACTGGGAACACCTGATGTGAGTGGGGGGGGCACTGGGGATACCTGGTGTGAGGGGGGGACACCTGATGTGAGGGGGGGGCACTGGGGACACCTGATGTGAGTGGGGGGGCACTGGGGACACCTGATGTGAGTGGGGGGGGGCACTGGGGACACCTGATGTGAGTGGGGGGGGCACTGGGGACACCTGATGTGAGTGGGGGGGGCACTGGGGACACCTGATGTGTGTGTGGGGGGGCACTGGGGACACCTGATGTGAGTGGGGGGGGGCACTGGGGACACCTGATGTGAGTGGGGGGGCACTGGGGACACCTGATGTGAGTGGGGGGGGCACTGGGGACACCTGATGTGAGGGGGGGCACTGGGGACACCTGATGTGAGGGGGGGCTCCGCCGGGGACTCCTGGTGTGAGGGGGGGCTCCGCCGGGGACACCTGATGTGAGGGGGAGCTCCACCGGGGACTCCTGATGTGAGGGGGGGCTCCGCCGGGGACTCCTGGTGTGAGGGGGGCTCCGCTGGGGACTCCTGATGTGAGGGGGGCTCCGCCGGGGACTCCTGATGTGAGGGGGGGCTCCGCCGGGGACTCCTGGTGTGAGGGGGGGCTCCGCCGGGGACTCCTGGTGTGAGGGGGGGCTCCGCCGGGGACTCCTGGTGTGAGGGGGGGCTCCGCCGGGGACTCCTGGTGTGAGGGGGGGCTCCGCGGGGGACTCCTGGTGTGAGGGGGGCTCCGCCGGGGACACCTGATGTGAGGGGGGGCTCCGCCGGGGACTCCTGGTGTGAGGGGGGGCTCCGCCGGGGACACCTGGTGTGAGGGGGGCTCCGCCGGGGACTCCTGGTGTGAGGGGGGCTCCGCTGGGGACTTCTGATGTGAGGGGGGCTCCGCCGGGGACTCCTGGTGTGAGGGGGGCTCCGCTGGGGGCACCTGATGCAAGGACGGACTCTGCTCGGACATCTGAAGCAAGGACGGACGGCTGGTGGCAGGCGACGTGGCAGGTGACACGCTCAGGGATCCCACTGATTCTGCATTATGGTGAGTTGAATGATTTCATTTTATATTACAATGTAATAATAGAAATAATGCGCTTCAATCATCCTGACACCACAACAACCATGGTGCCGGGATGGTTGAAGTGCTAACACCAGGTGTTTGGAGTATCTTTATCTGCTGATTGTTAAACTTTCTAGAATACACATATTTTTATTGTGTAGGATCTGGGCCTGCTGTCCCGTCATTTCCCTCTCTCTCCCCCTCTCTCCCCCTCTCCATCCCTCATTCATTTCAGACTCTAACCACACCCTCTAGAGCCACGCCCATTTAAGCCACACCCACAATTTTACGTAAACCACGCCCATTTTTCGGCGCACTTTGCGCGCCGCACTTGTCTATATTTGCTAGGCCACGCCTGCTGACGAATGCCCCGCCCCCTAATTATTGGACAGCTCCGCCTACAGCCACAAAAGTGTCCCACATTTTTTTTTTACAATGTTGGCAACTATGCTATAGCTTTAAAAAACAGCTGCTACATTAATTCCAGTGTGAAAGCCCGAGGAATCCTTCCACACTTTGTGTAAAACCATTTGTAATAGAAGCTTTTTATTCTTATTTATAAATGATTGTGTTGGGATTGTGTCTGTGATAATCCAGCCTGTGACAGAAATCATAGAACTATTTATAGGTACAAGAAAGCCCTCCAGCGCCGCACGGTCACCGATGTCAGAGCTGACTTCTTCCCTTGGTCTTCCTTCTGGGTTTGCGGCCTCCAGCTACAGGAGTGGCCGGGGCGTGATGACGTCACTCCGGCACCTGCGCATGGTAGCCACTGTTTACGTCACGCGCTCTGAAGGTCCTGCACTGTAAGCCAGACCAGTTTAGGAGATATTCACAGTACCTACAGGTCAGTCTTATTATAGTCTTACCTGTAGGTACAAGTGGTGCAACAGAGTTACACCAGAGCATTTGGCCACACCCATTTTTGCACACGTAGGGACACGTCCTCTCTCAGGTGTCCCTCATTCTGAAAATATAAAGTCGGGAGGTAGGTGTAATGTACAATGATTTGGCCTCTAGTCACATTTGTGATTACTCTGTGGTACAGATACTACTAAATGGAACGCACGCCAGCACCGCCATGCCAGAAGTACGACCGCACTGTGCGTTCCAGCTAATGCCAAAAACCTCCGGATACCTGACTGCAGCTGTCCGTCCACAGTGGTCATGTGATGCGCTCCGGCGTGGAACGCACAGCGGCATGTAGAGCCGCACAACTCGAGCTGGAGCCTCCAGTGGCCGGAGGTGGAAACAGCACCACCGAGTGCCCGACTACATTCACTACAGCTCTGGTGGTCACGTGACGCGCTCCAGCGTGGGGCGGACAGCGGCTCTTTGAACAGAACAGCGCCTATAACAGGGTAGGGTTGCCACATCATCCCTTTAATCCAGGACACATATTAATTACACAGGTTCTGAGGCTGATTTAATGCAGATAAGGAACCAAGTGAGTTTAATTACCACCTTAATTAGCCACAGAACCTGTGTAATTAATACGTGTCCTGGATTAAAGGGATGATGTGGCAACAATGCTGCATACACAGCAAGGATGTGGACTCATTTAGGCTGCGAGTGTGCGCCCCCAGTGGTGAGACAGGGAGTTGCACTGAAACTTTGGGAAATAACTCACAATAGAGAGGATGATGGAATATTAAAACAAGTTAAAGTAAAGAAGTGCGTATAAGTTGTGCGTAGTCTCCCACTGGTATGTATCTGACTGGGCGCACACCACGGAAGATGATAGCGCAACCACTGTGTACACTCTCAGAACCAATTTATAAAAATTCATAAAATCATTAACTACTTCAATACCGGGCACTTACACCCCCTTCCTGCCCAGGCCAATTTTCAGCTTTCAGCGCTGTCGCTGTTTAAATGACAATTGCGCGGTCATGCTACGCTGTACCCAAACAGAATTTTTATAATTTTGTTCCCACAAATAGAGCTTTCTTTTGGTGGTATTTGATCACCTCTGCAGTTTTTATTTTTTGCTAAACAAATAAAAAAATACCTAAAATTTTGAAAAAAAAAAAAAAAGGTTTTCTTTTGTTTCTGTTATAAAATTTTGTAAATAAGTAAGGTTTTTTTTCTCCTTCACTGATGGGCAATGATAAGGGGGCGCTGATGGGCACTGGTAGGCGGCACTGATGGGCACCTTTGGGCGGTACTGCTGGGCACTGATAAGTGGCACTGATATGCAGCACTGATAGATGGCATTGATAGGCATCACTGATGGCACTGGCAGGCATTGGGGATGGGCACTGATTTGGAGCTGCCTGGGCACTGATTGGCATTTCGCTGGTGGTCTAGGGTGGTATACCTGGTGGTCTAGGGTGGTATACCTGGTGGTCCAGTGTGGTGGCAATCCCTGGTCGTCCTTGCAGCATCCTGGTGGTCCTGGGTGGGCATCCGAGGGGGGGCTGCGCTGATAAACAATCAGCACAGATGCCCTGTCAGGAGAGCAGCCGATCGACTCTCCTTTACTCGTGTCTGTCAGAAGCGAGTGAGGAAAAGCCGATTAACGGCTCTTCCTGTTTACACTGTGATCAGCCGTGATTGGACACGGCTGATCATGTGGTAAAGAGCCTCCATCAGAGGGAGGCTCTTTACCGAGATCGGTGTAGCGGTGTGTCAGACTGACACACCGCACCACCCTTCTCGGCGATGCACCGAGTGGATGGCGGGTGCAATGCTCAGGCTCCTGCAGACTATTCCTCCAGCTGCAGATCTATACAGATTTATGTACATTAAATTACAGGGCTGGAGGAAGTGATCAATGGACTATGAGTGCAGGGATGTCCCACACTTGTGTTCCATTCAGGGGAGTGGGGCTTGGGTGTCCTATACCCACTTCAAAATTTGTTTAACCACCTCAGCTCTGGAAGGATTTACCCCCTTAATGACCAGGCCATTTTTTGTGATATGGCACTGCGTCGCTTTAACTGACAATTGCGTGTTCGTTCGACATTGTACCCAAACAAAATCAATGTCCTTTTTTTCCCCCACAAATAGAGATTTATTTTGGTGGTATTTGATCACCTCTGCGGTGTTTATTTTTTGCGCTATAAACAAAAAAAGAGTAACAATTTTTGATAAAATGCTATAATAAATATAAAAAAATATGTAAAAAAACAAATTTCTTCATCAGTTTAGACCAATATGTAATTTTTAGTAAAAAAAAAATCACAATAAGCATATATTAATTGATTTACGCAAAAGTTATAGTGTCTACGAAATATGAAGGCTGCAGACACAGCTGACACCCGTCGCTCGTGGCTAAACACAGGATCCACCGGCGGCTTCTTCCACCGTTGCACCTGGCAAGCCTTCACCTACAGAGCACTATGTGAGTGCAATTTATACCCCACTTCACACTGTTATCTTTTTTTAACCATTCAATAAAATGATGCTAAACTAAGATTGGCTTGGCGCTTCTCTCCTATTCCTTTCCAGCCCTCTTCTTTTCACAGTTACCGGGTCCCCAGCCCGCACCTGAAGCAGCCTCGCCATCGCCAGCAGCCAACATTACACAAACTTTCTGAGCATTACTCATTCTTTATAACTTATTTACCATTAGGCTTCTCTCACACTGAGGTGCTTTGCGGGCGCTAAAGTGCTAAAAAAAGCGCCCTGAAAGAGCCGCTCAATTCACGCCAATGTGAAAGCCCCAAGGGCTTTCACACTGGAGCGGTACGCTTGCAGGACAAATAAAAAGCCCATTCATGGGCTTTATTATTCACCACTTTGTAGTTCTTGGGTTCTAGCGCTGAGTTTCACACTAGTCTTGTGTGTGTTTTTTACTTTGCACAGAGCAGCCCGGATCCCCCCTCTTCTCGGGTACAGCGGTTTTACTATTAAAAACGGGATTTATTTTACTACACCATTGGAGGCTGTCCTTTTTCTTTTCTTTGCATATATTCATCTGGATCCGGAGATGAGCCTGACCCAGCCTTATGATTGACATCTACTCATCTGAGGACTCATCAGTCCCCATCACCGTCCACCAGTTGGAGCAATAAGGCATTTACCTATGCCTATAGAGGTAAGGGCACTGTGAGCACATTACCACACAGACGTCACCTATTGCTGTCTTCATCACCTACTGTATTCTTTGAGAAGATTCATGAATATCCAGCCCTATGCCATTGGACTAAGTTACTGATTGACCTTATTTAGTACCTGGCGATTCACTGCAACCTTTTTTGGATATTTATTAATATTTTTGATGTTTATCATTGCTCACTTCATATATTTAATGATCTTTTTGACAATTTAATATCACTTGGATTTCTATCTTCATTGTGCGCGAAATCACTTTACTGTCTCTTTTTCATTGGTTGATTTGTGTATACCACTAGATTTTGCAGCACTACACACAGCACACATTTTTTTAGTAGCGCAGAGGTTCACATATTTTGTTTTAGTTATGAGGAAAGATTATGAACACTGAACTTATTCTCTCTGGAGAAGAGACGCTTGAGAAGGGGATATGATTTTAATGTACAAATACCGTACTGGTGACCCCCACAATAGGAATAAAACTTTTCAGCGCAACGGAACTTAAAAAGACGTGCGGCCATTCACTAACGTTAGAAGAAAAGAGGTTTAACCTTAAACTGCATAGAGGGTTCTTTACTGTAAGAGTGGCCAGGATGTTGAATTCCCTTCCACAGGCGGTGGTTTCAGTGCGGGGCATCAATAGTTTCGAAATCTATTAGATAAGCACCTGAACGACCACAACATACAGGGATATACAATGTAATACTGACATATAATCACACACATAGGTTGGACTTGTGTCTTTTTTCAACCTCACCTACTATGTAACTATGTAATAAAAAAGAAACAAAGAAAACATTTTTTTTTTCTGTCTTTTTTTTTATTTGTTTAGCAAAAAATAAACACCCCAGTGGTGATCAAATACCACCAAAAGAAAGCTCTATTTATGGGGAAAAAATTATACCAATTTTCTTTTTTTTTTTTGGGTACAGTGTTGCATGACCATGCAATTGTCATTTAAAATGTGACAGGGTTGAAAGCTGAAAATTGGCCTGGGCAGAAAGGGGGGGGAGTGCCCTGTATTGAAGTTGTTAATTATCTTCATTTGCTTGAGACTGTACTAAGCCCCTGTTCACACTGGGCTGATTTGACATATCAAATCGCATGCCAAATCGGAGCCTATTGCGACGCTGACTTTGCAGCGCCACACCGATTCCTAACAGTAGTTCCTGCACTACTTTTGTCAACTTCGGGGGCAGTTTCAATAGACATCCATGCATGAACCCCCCAAAGATGTCTTTCAAATCGCCCCTGAACTCGAACTGAAATGCGGGTTTGAAATCGTGCAAGTTCAGCTGAACTCGCACAATATCTAACCCACCCTCAGTGTGAACGGGGGCTAAAGGATATATCTTTAATGAGAGGCTCACATTAAATCTGAATAAAATGGCATTGCTCCTAGTAAACAATGTGACCAATATAAATAAAGATCACCTTCTTCCCTCTTCTGCTTGATCCATCTTGTTCCAGAATTTTTTCCAAATCTGCACAACAGAATGTGCAGTGCACCAAAACAAGCGACTTTGCGTTGTGGTGTGCTGTGTTGGGAGAAAAAAATCAGTGCTCTGCTATACACCCTTTCCATTTCAAATAAATGTTGCATAAAAAGGGATTTTTGGTTCACATATATCGCAATACATGTTTAAGCTGGCCAACTGCGTCAAAGTAATCCCTCTCTGGCCAGTTTTTTTTTTTTTTTGCTTCCTATACATTCTGTTTGTCTGGGAAGAAATTCTTGGTGGCGTCATCTTGTCTTTTGACACAGGGCACAAAGCTTGATGGTTTCTATCAAAAGGGAGACGCTGTAGGTGCAGGACACAAGTTCTTGGGGGTTTCTTCTGTATGTATAGGAATTGATGATGGCATGTTTTGCAGGTGAATTCCATAACGCCCAGTTGATCCAGAGAAAGGCAAAAAAAACTCTTGTGCAGCATGGTGTAATTTGTTCCAATGGGGCAAACAAAATCCTTCCTGACCCCCAAATCGGTTTATTTTGTGGTGAGCTGTCAGTGGGCACATGGCCTGTGTAGTAGCTTTGAAATCCCCACTCTTCTACTCTCTACGGCACTTGCAGGATAGATCAATGACATTCTGACTGGTCATCGCCAGCACAGAACATCGAGTGCTGCAGATAGAAGACGGAGATGAGCAAGGATTTCAAATCCCCGGACCACTACACAGGCTTCGTGGGCACTAACAGTTCATCACCCTGGGAGGTAAGTACAGCTGATGGTACAGTATGGAACTCACCTGTTGATCCAGAGGAAAGCGAAAAACCCTTATGAAGCATGGTATAATTTGCTCCAACAGGGAAAAAAATTACTTCCTGACCCTCGAAGGCGATCGGATTGTTCCCTGAATCAACCATCTGTGATGAGCTGTCAGTGGGCACATGGCCTGTGTAGTAGCTTTGAAATCCTTCCTCTTCTACTCTCTATGGCACTTGCAGGATAGATCAGTGACATTCTGACTGGTCATCGCCAGCACAGAACATCGAGTGCTGCAGATAGAAGACGGAGAAGAGCAAGGATTTCAAATCCCCGGACCACTACACAGGCTTCGTGGGCACTAACAGTTCATCACCCTGGGAGGTGAGTACAGCTGAATGTACAGTATGTAACTCACCTGTTGATCCAGAGGAAGGCGAAAAACCCTTATGAAGCATGGTATAGTTTGCTCCAACAGGGAAAAAATTCCTTCCTGACCCCCCGAAGGAATCAACCATCTGTAGTGTAAACAATGGTGGTAAAAGGTCTGTGTGTCGGGTCACCTGAGACCAGGTGACAGATGCACTTCATAGGAGTCGGAAGTGCACCGCTAAGATAGTGGACCCTAGGACTGAGTGCTACGGATAGTACCCAGGGAGGTTCAGGAAGCAGGTCTACTGGATCACTAACACAGATCCCAGTGGGAGCTAGAGCATAGATTCCCCAGGGCGCGGAGTCTAAGAGCCAGCAGGTGTTCACCAGAGCCTCTAGTGGTGAGGATGGACTGCGCTGCAGTCTGGCTCCAGGTCGCGGCCCCTAGGGTCTCACAGCTCATGCTCACGGTAGACTAGCAGACAGGAACAACAGAGTACACGCCAAAGTTTCAGGGTCACAGGCAAGCAGGGATAGTCGGGGACACGCCAAAAGGTCAGGGTCACGAGCAGACAGGAATAGTCGAGAACACGCCAAGGTCGGTAACAGAGACAAACGAAGAGCACACGGCAAGCAGGACCATGACAATGTGATGTTAAGAAGTTGTCAAAAATGCGTAGAATTGTTTTTTCTGAATCTTCGCAGGACGATGTCATTATCTAATGCAGATTTGCATGCGTGCCCACATGCTGTTGATGTATGTGAACTTGGATAAGTATATCTCTTCTTCTGGATTCTTTGATGGTTCTGGCATTATAGCCGATGGAGAAAGTCGTTCGTCCATTTCCATGTCCATGTACATGGGCTGTAAAAAGAAAACAATGCATCATATTCAATGTTTAATGATCTCTGGACTTATTGTTTAATAATTATCAGCTCTCCCAATACAGACTAGAGCAGATCTCTTCTTCCTCAGTTCCATGTAGTGAGAGAACAGATAGGACATAAATCTAAATGCAGACTATGGGGTTGATTTACTAAAATTGAGAGTGCAAAATCTGGTGCAGTTGTGCATGGTAGCCAATCAGCTACTAACTTTAGCTTGTTCAATTAAGCTTTGACAATAAAACCTGGAAGATGATTAGTTTTTATGCTGAGCTGCACCAGATTTTGCACTCCTCCAGTTTTAGTAAATTAACCCCTATGTGTCTATGGCCATCACTTCCTCCACATGGTGATGGGCAACGTCACATCTCATAGACATCATAGAGATTGTATCATGTACCATGCACCATTGTGTCTGGTGCATAGAAAGTTATGTTCTTATTTTCTTAATGGAAAAGGGAACAATTGACTGGTTAGTCTGTAAGATTTTCCTGCAGGCTGGATTACATTTGTGTTCCCTACACTATCTGTAAGGACACAGCATTGCTCCAATCTATCAGATATATAGTAATATCATCCCATTAGGATTTGGGTACTTACCATGCCCACTTGGAAAGGGGGCGATGCTTTCCCTTCCTCTAGTTCTTTCCAGTCGATGGATTCCATGAAGATGTGGGATCGGATGTCTTCACTGATCCCCAGTCTCTCCTCCGGATATTTGCAGAGCAGCTATAAAATAATGAACAGTTATCAATGAGGACTTGTATACATGAGTAATAAAAGTTACAACACTTGGCTCTGTATAGATTAGGAAAGAACTCTGACTACTGTGCGTCTCCTGCTGGGTGGTTTTTTTCAACCCAATAGAGCATCTTAACATGTGAACACACACATATAGTGCAGGTGCTGGATGCAAAAATAAATGTGTTTCTGATTGGATAGAATTATGAAATGTGCATATCAGTGATTTACCCCATGTGGCATCTTCTGCCCCCTCAGTACCATGATAAAGGGTTTCCATGATTGTATAACTGAACCTTTACTGGGGGACAAAGATGCCAAACTACCCAACAGTCAATGACCAGACTTGTCAGCAAACCTATATTATACTCCTAGAGCAGCAGTAGTAGCCAGAATCCGTTCCTGTTGCTATTTAGAGTTAAAAAAGGTATTTTCCTACTTACTCCTTCTATGAAGTCCTCCAGGTCCGGGTCCATGTCAGGGGGGTAATCTGGATGGTTGAAGTTCACCTCTCTCCTGTATTCATCAAAGGTCTTGCTCCTAAATGGCATATAGTTTGTGGCCAAGATGTAGGTAATGACTCCTAGTGAAAACCAGTCAGGTTCAAACTGGTAAAAGTCATTGTTGACAACCTGCCAATCCAAAGAAAGAACATCAATAAGTACATAGGACAGTACAGAAAACCAGAATACATCAAAGAAGCCCACAAAGCTGAGTTCATTTTTAAAGGGGCCGAATAGGCTGGCCCCATTATCTTATAGGAAGCACAAGCCCCCTTCCCCCCAACTTAGTCTTTTATATATAATATCTTTTATAATGTATATTCATCAAACACCTATTCTAAGGGACGTATTTATAAAGCTGTTGTGTGTCCTTTAAATGGCCATACTGCTGCTTTACAAACATAAATCTTTATAAAGCAGAGTGGAGTGTGTTACAAAGGTATATGGCACTCTGCTGGCTTCTCAGGACTTCGAACATTAATAAAAGGAATGGGTGTAAAGAAAAATCAGAGTGGTGTTTGATGAATTCTGATATACTGAATAGATAAGTTATGAGTATGGAGAAATATACAAACCTCTGGAGCCATGAATCCTCTGGTTCCAGCCACACCGGTAGTCCTTTTATCGTCCCATAGACCTCCCACTGCCAGTCCGTAATCGGCAACGCGGACATGTCCTTCTTCATCCATTAGAATGTTATCAGGCTTGAGGTCCCTGCAAAGAGAAAGACTGTAAGTGTCATTTTCTGGCAGGGGTCATCTAAAACAGATTTGGAGGATCACTTTACCGCCAACTGATATTTCAATTATAGATGGCTGCTAGTGGCAGAAGTTTTCCATTAGCTTCTTATATCAGTTGGTTGGAAAAGTGGGAAGACATTAGGTACCCATGTATATATGTGCCTCCCCTCAATCTCACCTCTGCACACATTTTACACAGGTATATGGTCTACAATTGAATAGAATTAGTTACCTATGGAGGATGCCATTATAGTGAAGGAACTCCATTCCACAAGCTATTTCCGCGACAATGAATCTGTAAAAGAGAAAAACAAAGTTAGATT
Organism: Lithobates clamitans; assembly: GCA_037952925.1. Taxonomy (NCBI): domain Eukaryota; kingdom Metazoa; phylum Chordata; class Amphibia; order Anura; family Ranidae; genus Lithobates; species Lithobates clamitans. Next base: position 3,950,113 of record JBBGZY010000069.1, read on the forward strand.
GAAACAAAATGACATTTAAAAGAAATTAAATTCAGATCGAAGCAGAACCCATGGGCAGAGGGAGGCAGGGGCAGGAAAGGGCTGGTCCAGTGTGATTAACAGTGCCACCTGAGTCAGGTGCAATTCCTGGTGCAGTTTTTACCAAGATCCCAAAAAAGCCTACTGGGCGATCCCGCCTATAGGATCCAATCTGCCCCATTTTAAAGAATAGGCACCTCCAACACTGCCCCTATGCTTGTGTCTCAATGCACATGTACAATGCGACTTATTACTAGGCAACTATGTACTGTCTCCATCTCTTTTCACATGTGCAATCATTGCCCGCTATGGGAAAAGCTGTGTGTGAGAGCAGTGGTCAGGCTTTCCAGGATGCTGCCAGCATTGGGTATTTCAACCATTGCTGCAGCACTGAGAATGTAAAAATAAAATAGAAAGAAGAGTATATATATATTACTCTATATACAACCTGGCTGCATTACAGTAATAAATACAAAGGATTTTTTTTGACTTAAATATCTTATAAGGCTTGCTTTCTTTACTATTTGAAACTTACTTGATGGTGTCACTGTCGACTGGGGAAAAGTTCCAGATGAAGTCACTTAAACTCCCTCCGCCGACATATTCCATCACAAAACAGGCGGTGAAGGGGGTTTGGAAGGCGGCATATAGCTGAATTAGAAAGGGGCACCCTTCCGACTTCTCCATGGCGTAGCGTTCTATATCGAGGTCGTAGGTATTTCTAGTCTTGATGACTGACTTGATGGCCACCTTCTGCTGGCTCTTTCGGTGGGTAGCCAGAACAACCTGAATGAGAGAGAAGATAACAATTAGTGGGGTCCTTGGTGTTGAAAGGGTGTTTTGTGGGTGGGGCTAGTAATTTAAGTAATGGGAGTAAATGAGCACTTACCCTTCCAAAGCTTCCTTCTCCGAGCACATGGTGCAATGTGAAGCTTGACAGAGTTATTGTCATGTCTTCGATTGGTGCGATGGAGTCATATCCGGTGCTTTCAGTCTCTGAGTTGAAAGATCCTGAAGATCCTGAAAAGACACTCACCATGCTTAGGGAAGTGTCAGGGGTTCCAGACTCAGCCGAGGCAGGATGGGAAGGGCTGCAAGGTCCTAAAAGCCCACACTCTGTGCCCAGGTTGTTGGGAGTTCCATCTTCATCTGGACATGCAGTGCTGCAATGTGCTGAATGTTGCGAATGGACCTCCATGATGCTGGAGGTGCTGATGTGGGTCCCAACCTTAGCCAAGGTGGGACTGGCAGGGCTATGACACCCTGAGGGTTCTAGAGATGACTGGTAGTGGTCCTCATCTCCAGACATGTAATTGGTGGCTGCAGTCACCTCAGCCGAGGTGACGCAGGAAGGGCCACCAGACCCTGAAACGACACTGATGTTCATATTGATGTCATTGATTCCAGTCTCAGCTGGATGTGCAGGGCTTGAATGCCCTGAAGGTATTACAGAAACCTCCATCAGGTTGGAGGTGCTGATGTTATTAGTCCCAGCCTTAGCCAAGGTGGGACTGGCAGGGCTATGACACCCTGAGGGTTCTAGAGATGACTGGTAGTGATCCTCATCTCCAGACATGTAATTGGTGGCTGCAGTCACCTCAGCCGAGGTGACGCAGGAAGGGCCACCAGACCCTGAAACGACACTGATGTTCATATTGGTGTCATTGGTTCCAGTCTCAGCTGGATGTGCAGGGCTTGAATGCCCTGAAGATATTGCAGAAACCTCCATCAGGTTGGAGGTGCTGATGTTATTAGTCCCAGCCTTAGCCGTGGGACTGGCAGGGCTATGACACCCTGATGATTTTGGAGATGACTGATGGTAAAAGTCATCATCACTATTTTTGCGCAGGTAATGCGTGAAGCAATTCCCCATTGTGCAAAATCTCAGAAACTCAAGCAAAACAAGGAGCAGAAAAAAGCGATGCTTCCTCTACAACTCTCACAGCTTGAGTGAGCTCCACACACTGAGCAGCCGTTATTCACAGCCTCTGAGCTCTGATGTCATAGAGACACTTCCAGTGTCCAATGAGATTTGAGGATTGAAGTCACATGTTCAAAGTGGCAGTTATTTTTTTTTCAAAAACATCTGAAGTCACATGGCTAAACATGTGACTAGCTTCAAAAACATTGGAAGTCACATGGATGAACATGTGACTAGTTTTTTTTTTTCAAAAATTATTTTTTTTTTCAAAAATTTGTTAAAAAGCTTAATATTTTAAAAAGTATAGATAGTAGTAAAACAGTTGAAGTCCCATCATTAGCTGAAAGAGCTAAATATATTTTTTTCAAAATGATTTTTTTTTTCAAAAATGATTTTTTTTTCAAAAATAATTTTATTTTTGTTCAAAAAAATTTTTTTTCAAAAATTTTTTTTTTCAAAAATTATTTTTTTTTTCAAAAATTATTTTTTTTTCAAAAACATTTTTTTTCAAAAATATTTTATTTTTTCAAAAGATTTTTTTTCAAAAATTTTTTATTTTTATTTTTTTTCAAAAATTATTTTTTTTTTTTAAAATCATTTTTTTTTAAATGATTTTTTTTTTTTTTTCAAAAATGATTTTTTTTTTTCAAATTTTTTTTTTCAAGTGTTAAAAAGCTTAATATTTTAAGTATAAATAGTAGTAAAACAGTTGAAGTCCCAGCTAAACATTTTTTTCAACATTATTTTTTTTTTCAAAAATGATTTTGTTTTCAAAAATTATTTTATTTTTTTTCAAAAACATTTTTTTTTCAAAAATATTTTATTTTTTCAAAAGATTTTTTTTTCAAAAATTATTTATTTTTTTATTTTTTTTCAAAAATGATTTTTTTTTTTCAGAAATAGGGTGGTAAATTTGGCTATAATAATAATAATAATATATGGTATATATGAGATAACAGTAAGTAGTCTTGCTATTAAATAAAAAAAAAAAAACCTTAAGACCTTATGATTTGAGCCTTGAAACCTTGCAATAACATTACAAAAATGTCAGGTTTTTTTAGCCCCTCCATGACGGGGAGATTTTTTTTTTATATTCAGCACTGTGCTACTTTAAAAAAATGTTTAAAGTCGTTATTTTTTGTTTGTTTGTTTGTTTTTTAGAGTTGACTTTTTTTTTAATTTGAAAACAATAAACAAATTAAGAACCTTTTGTGATTTTGAGCCTTGTAACATTATGTCTTCTTTCTGTAATCACTGCACAGGCTGGAAGAGTTGGCTCTGTTGACTTGCACAGAACTTTCCTCTTAACACTGAATATTCTTACAGGAGGGGAAAACACAGGAAGGACCAATCAGCAGGCTGGACGTGTGCCCTCAAGGAGGGGAAAACACAGGAAGGACCAATCAGCAGGCTGGATGTGTGCCCTCCCCTGGCTGTGTCCTGTAACTGCCATGGACAATCCGGGAGCTGGTCGTGCCGTCTATGGTGGTGTCTGGATCAGAAAACTGGCTGAACCGAATTCCCCATCTTTTGGCAGGCAAGATATTTCTGACACATATATTTTAATGGGCTCTTTATTTCTTTGGAGTTCTGCTTTATATATTTGGTGCTGGTGGGGGGAGGGGCAGTATGGTGTCTGGGGGAACTGCTTGTCTTGCTGGTTACATGGAATTACTTCAACCTCTTCCCTCAATAAAGCTCTGTTCTGCTCTACAATTAATCTGATGTCAGTTCAATCTTTTTCTACTTAATGGGCTTGTCACCTAATTTGTGTTAATGGCACAACTTTGTGTTGCCCATAGCAACCGCTAAGCCTCCAGCTGTCTATTTTATAGCCAGGATTGAAAAAGACATAAGGAAGCTGATTGGTTTCCATAGTCATCAGGGCTGTTGTATCATTATCAGACATTTCATATTATTAGACCCTATGGAGTTGATTTACTAAAGGCAAATCCACTTTGCACTACAAGTGCACTTGGAAGTGCAGTCGCTGCAGATCTGAGGGGTAGATCTGAAATGAGTGGAAGCTCTGCTGATTTTATCATCCAATCATGTGCAAGCAAAAATGCTGTTTTTTATTTTCCTTGCCTGTCCCCCTCAGATCTACAGTGACTGCACTTCCACTTGCACTTGCAGTGCACTTGTAGTGCAAAGTGGATTTGCTTTTAGTAAATAAACCCCTATGTTCCCTTGCAAGTTTACCAACATGTCGCCAATAGCAACCAATCAGAGGGTCATTTTGCTAAAACACAGCGTGAAAATAATGGTGGTGTTTGGAGAGCTTTGAATTATTCAACTTTATAGGCTTGTTACATGAAGCGTGTTATTGGTAAAGGAAAAAGATTGGTAAAAATTGCTTGTTGCCCATAGTAACCATAGCCCTATATATGAAATATCTGCTAAAGAGGTAAACAACCTGTTTGCCATAGCAACCAGTTTGTTTACAATCCTGAGCTGTAATATAGACAGCGGGGGGGGGCTCTTTTTGTACAGCTCAGGTTTGTAAACAAGGAAACAAAATGGTTGCTATGGCAACAAGGTTGTTTACCATTTTAGCCGATATCTCATGTATAGTTCCCTATGTTCTCTAGAACAAGTATACATACATGTTGCCAGTAGCAACCAATCAGAGGTTCAGTTTTTTTCATGTGGAATGTGAAGAAATGACAGTGTTTGTTTTCTATGAGGGTAGTGGGGGCATCTTGTAACGTCCTGTGTAATTCATATGTGTTCGGGTTTAAAGGGATGAGGTGGCAACCCTAACCGGATCAATGTGTATATCTTGTCGGGATCTGATCGGTTAACAGGCAGCTGGGAGACAGTTCAGTAAAAAACAGCTTTATTCAGCAAAAACAGACAAAATAATGACAGACTTTGTCTTCATGGGCAGCTCAACACAACACAAGGTGCTCTGCTCATACCTCTGCCGGGTTAGAACCCCCATATCAAAATTTTTGAAAAAATCTTATGCGGTTTGTTAGATCTTTGTTAGATCAGGTTAGATCAACCGTTGTTTGCGTTAGATCTCACACAGAAGAAGCAATATTAACAGTTATTTTCTGGGGGGGCTAAACCCGTCATCAGCCCCCCCTTATCAAAAAATTGACCAAACAGTTAGCTATTTTGGAAGCAATTTGTTAGATCCGGTAATATCAAGTGGTTTTAACGTTAGATCTCACATATTTAGAGACTTATTAAGTGATTAATGAGGGGGCTGCCCCCCCTTATTAAATTTTTGGGCCAAAAATCATTCAGGCTAATAGATATTCCTTAGATCCGGTAAGATCAAGTGGTTTTAACGTTAGATCTCACATCATTTCAGAGATATTCCACATCAAAATAGAGATATTAGGTGGTACATTTGGACGGGTTAGCCCCCCCTTATCAAATTTTCTGGCCAAAAATCATTCAGGCTAATAGATTTTTGTTAGATCCGGTAAGATCAAGTGTTTTTAACATTAGATCTCACATAATTAGAGACTTATTAAGTGATTAATGAGGGGGGGTTGTCCCCCCTTTATCAAATTTTCGGGCCAAAAATCATTCAGGCTAATAGATATTCCTTAGATCCGGTAAGATCAAGTGGTTTTAACATTAGATCTCACATAATTAGAGACTTATTAAGTGATTAATGAGGGGGGGTTGTCCCCCCTTTATCAAATTTTCGGGCCAAAAATCATTCAGGCTAATAGATATTCCTTAGATCCGGTAAGATCAAGTGGTTTTAACGTTAGATCTCACATCATTTCAGAGATATTCCACATCAAAATAGAGATATTAGGTGGTAGATATGGACGGGCTGGCCCCCCCTTATCAAATCAGGCTAATAGATTTCAGTTAGATCCGGTAAGATCAAGTGTTTTTAACGTTAGAGCTCACATAATTAGAGACTTGCATATTCAAAATAGAGATATTAGGTGGTACATATAGAGGGTTAGCCCCCCCTTATCAAATTTTCTGGCCAAAAATCATTCAGGCTCATAGATATTCATTAGATCCAGTAAGATCAAGTGGTTTTAACGTTAGATCTCACATAATTTCAGAGATATTCCACATAATAATAGAGATATTAGGTGGTACAGAAGGTACATCCATCTTCAACCGTCTCTGGATGGTCTCTGGAACCTTCTTTGCATGGTTCTTCAGAGGGTGCCTGTAGTCTCTCCTCACACCTCCGTTCACCTCCCTGCCTCATGGTGATCTCTCCTCAGATTAACAAGCTTAAGTCTTTAGCTAGCCCCCCTTCTTGCAAAGCAGGCTGGGCTTGGTAGTTCCACCCTCTGTAGAATCAATGGGGCTATATTGTGGGCCATGGTCCTCTGCTGCTGCTAGATTGGCTCCCTCTCCCTGCCAATAGGGACACAGGAAGAGGAGAGGGAGGGGGAGAAATCCCCCACAGGGACTGACAGGCGTGCTCTCCCTCAGTGAGTGCCTGTGTCAGTGTCTATTCAGTCCCGCGGTCGCTGGCAGGAATGGCGGGAGGTGCGGGACCATGGGTGATAAAGTAGCCCCCGCTACACACTCCCCCCACCAAAGGACCTTTGGTCCGCCAAAGGAGGTAAAGAGTCTATGACCTATTACATGCTTTTGATATACACACGGAAAAAAAAACAGGTTAGTGTGCACAGGAAACCATACAATTTATATCTGCATAAAACCCTGGCAGAGGAACATCCCACCAATTAGCATAGGAGGGGAGGTTAACTGGAATGGCCCAGCTAGATGTGCCAGGGACTGAGTGTCAGAAACCAAGAAATTAGGTCGAGACAGAAGTACAGTTAAATCACACTTGCTTAATAATAAAAGTAAAAAGAACAAACGTAGTCAAAACATAGCCAAAGTTCAATAGCGGAACGGATAGTCAGCCAAGCCAGAAGTCAGGGATCAACGTAGTGGAACAGCAAGCAGGATCTGGAGCCAGAAGGGATGTCAGCAAAGCAAGTCTTGAACAGGATCACAGGAGATTGTTTCTGTGATGTTGACCAAGGCGAAGGCAGAGATCCTCTGGACTGGACGGCTTAAGTAGGCAGGACTGACGAACAGGATATCATCAACAGCTAAGTAACTGTGGAGAGATAGGCGCTGGCAATTATCCGACAGCTGAGTGGCCAGCTCAGAGAAGGAAGGGCAGAGCCCAGCCCTGACAGTGAGTTGGGATTGTCCACCACCAAATCTGCGGTGGAAGGGTCAGTTTCTTCAAGAGTCCTTTTTGCAATGAGAACGACCTCCTCAGAGCTTTCACCCAAAGTATCATATGTTAGTCTTTTGGGCAGGTGAATAACCCTTCGCTCTCGCTGTTCTTTAGGTTCTGGGGTTACAGGCACACTGGTCTCTTCTTCCTGCATATCAGCTTCAGCTTCCTCAATGAAGGATGGAAAGTCTTAGGGGTCTCTTGTCAGCAGGGAAGATTGAGGGTCTTCCAACTCTTCAAAAGGTAGACTTTGAGGTACAAACTCAGGAGCCTCTGGCCTCAGTCACCTTGAGAGGAGAAGAAAGGGGGTGGGGGTAGGTGTCAGGCTCTGGCATTTGAGATGGCCACAGACAATCTTTCTCCTCATCCTTGCTGTTTTCATCTTCAGCAAGGGGTACAGAGTGAGATCTAGTTACTGGCCGGGACCTTTCAGAGGCCGTGGGTGTGGACTGTGGTGGCACATGAACTGCTTCTGACAGAGGCAACAGATGATTGTGATGCTAAGTCTTCAGCAGGCTTGTGCTTCCCTCTGGCCGGATTTGATATACTGGGTGTCTGGGCAGATACTTGCAAACGACATAGGTTAGCCAACTTGTGCTTTCCAGGGACACCCAGGTTTCTCAGCAGTACCTTGTCATCCGGCTGTAGGTCCTGCACTCGTACCCTAAGGTCAAAGTTTATTTTGTTTCTCTGTCCTCAGGCATATGAGACAGCTTGAGCCTTATCAAAGGTGGTTTTCAGACATCTCTGCAGGCGATCCACATACCCTCTGTGGAAAGTTGCTAAGGTATGGTCGAGGGATGTGCCGAAGGCCAAGTCTACTGGCAGCCGGGCCTACGGTCCGAACATCAAACTACAGGGAGAGTAGCTTGGGGCATCATTGGCGGTGCTATTATAAGCATGCACAATAGCCACTATATGCTTGCTCCAGTGCTGCTTTTGTTCTGATCTTAGAGTTCCAAGTATATCCAGGAGGATTCAGTTGAATCTCTCTGGTTGAGGATCCCCTTGAGGATGATAAGGGGTGGTTTTAGACTTCCTGATGCCCAACAGGTCTGAAAGTCTCTTGATGAGATTACTCTTGAAATCTCTCCCTTGATCAGAGTGGATGCGATGGGACAGACCATAGTGCACAAAGAATTTCTCCGCGAAGATCTTGGCCACCATGGATGCTTGTTGGTCCCTGGACATACCGAGTGAAATGGTCAGTCACTACCAGGATATTTCCCTGCCCGCTCAGATCAGGCTCCAAGCACAGAATGTCAATGCACACCTGCTCCATGGGTCCTTGACTCTGAAGATGGTCCATTGGGGCAGCTTGTGAGGCAAAGTCTTCCTTTGGATACATCCTTTGGATTCCTTTGGATACATCTGTGGATACATCTGATGCAGGAGTGGCAATAGCCCTCAACTTCAGCCTGCATGCAGGGCCAGTAGAACCGGTCCCTCACCAGGAGAAAAGTCCTTTTGGTCCCTAGGTGGCCATAGTTGTCATGTAGGTGTCAAGGCTGGGCTCGGCCCTTCCTTCTCTGAGCTGGCCGCTCAGCTGTCAGCTAATTGCCAGTTCCCATTTCTCTCCACAGTTACCCAGCAAGTCGTCCAGCTCACTTGATCTCTGCCTTCACCTTTGACAACATCACAGAGTCTTTCTCCTGCGTTCCTGTTGAAGACTTGCTAGGCTGACGTTCCTTCTGGCTCCTGATCCTGCTTGCTGTACTACTACATTTATCTCTGGCTCTCTGACATTTGCTTGGCTGACTACCCGATCTGGTTACTGGACTCTGGCTTTTTTTGACTACGCTTACTCTGTTTACCTTATTATTATTATTATTAATAAACAAGTGTGATTTAACTATACTTCTGTCTCAGTCTGATTCATGGTTCCTGACAGTAGGGCAGTTAATACCGTCTCCGTATGTTTTTAAGGTAGGAATAGCTGCCGCTCTTCTTCAGAATCGTCAGCGGGGCCCCTTTGGTAGACCAACCCTCTGTTCACCTGAAACCGATCCTACTCTGGGTGCAGCAGATGGGTTTCCTTCGGGGAGTCAGTGAGGAGAAAGTCAGGGCATTGGCTCTCCAAGGCCTTCAATGCCAAGCTACAGGGAGGGTCCTCCAACTGGTCCCTCCACAGGTCTTTGACAGCTTGGGCAGACCTTCATCCCCGACTTGGGCGACATTGCAATAACAACTGGGGACACCAACGGCTGACACTACAACCTCTTCGGTCCTGGATCCTACTCCAGGTTGATGTTCTGCTCCTTGACATAAGGCTCGTACCCTTCAGGTGTCAGTTGGGCCTATTCTTCTGGAGGGTCTCTGGAACAATGGGGCATCAGCGTCTTGTTTCCTGACCCCAGTCTGGGCCCTCCAGCTGGTCTGACAGGCTTCCCCAGATCAGGGTCAGCGTCCTAGCGAATCCCTTGTCAAATCTTCTGTAATAAGAGCAGAATCCCAGAAATGACCTAAGCTCAGTCACGTTGGTAGGCCTCGGCCAGGAAATCAGTGGCTACTTCATCAGCAGACACAATGTGACCAAGGTAGTTGACCGAGGGTTGATAAAACTGGCATTTTTCCAGAGACAGCTTCAACCCCCTCACCATGGAGTCTCTTAAGGACCTTCTGCAGAAACTCTTCGTGCTCTTCCAGGGTCTTGCTGAAAATGATGATGTCGTCTAAGTACACCAACACCTCGATCAGTTTCATGTCACTCACGGTCTTCTCCATTAGCCTTTGGAAGGTGGCTGGGGCACCAGACAGGCCTTGATGCATACAGTCAAATCCAAACATCCCCTGAAGGGTAATGAAAATGGTCTTCTCCCGATCCTCAGGGTGCATGGGGATTTGGTAATACCCACTCTTCCAATCCAGCATGCTGAACCACTTCGCTCCTGACAGGCTCTGCAAGTCATCTTATATCCTTGGGGTGGTATATTGGTCGGGAATGGTCCTTCAGTTCAGCGTCCGGTAGTCAATACCCAGCCTCAGTGACCCATTCTTTTTCCGTACCACCACTATTGGGGAAGCGTATAGACTCTGGGACTCTCGGATGATACCTGCCCTCTTCAACTCTGCCAGTTGTTCATGCAGATCCTCCAAGTCCCCTAAAGTAATCCATCAAACGCTTTCCCTGAACAGCTTATGCACTCAAAGAGATGGATCTGGTATTGGGCACTTTTTGTACAACCCACATCAAATTCCCTCTTGGAGAATGCAGCCTGCCATCTCAGGAGCTGAGTCTTGGCCCTTTCCTTCCATTCAGGCAAAAAGAGAGTATTTTTCGGATAGAGCTCCTCCACAGAGATTTTTTTGCTCCTTTGCTCCCCCCACCAAATCAGACGGCGGGACTGGGGTGACCAGATTCACTTGTCCCAGCAACATCTGAGCCGGCATCTTCACTGGCGAGGCTGTTATGTTGCGGACACTAACCAAGATCTTCCCGTGACTTCTTTGCAACCCTTTTTTTGAAACCACCTCGGGAATTATCTCCACTCCTATGTCTTCTCTCTGTCCCTCTGATTGAAGGACAATGAAAGGGCCTGCTTGCTTCCAATTTAGCTTGACAGATGCTTGTAAATAGGCCACTGTACCAGGCTGTAACACCTTCTCACACTTGTCCAAGCGCCAGATCCTTCCCTTCTGTTTTTGTACCAGGTGCTGGTAGGCTTGTCTCAGCATGGGGTGCAAACTTGTAGTTGAAGTGCCCGGCTCCAGAACAAGAGGTGTCAACAGCATTCTGAGGAGGGATCGAAGGTCAGCTTTGACCAGTAGATAGCCATCATAGGGGAAGTTCTGAGTCACAATGCCCCATATCTGCAACTCTTCCAACTTCTGCAAAGGCAGGTGCTTGAGGTGCCTGTCATAGAAGTCTCTGTAGAGAAGGGTCACTTAAGCTCCAGTATCCAGAAGGGCCTTGGTTTAGACTCCCTTTACTTGGATGGGAACAACAGGAGAAGATCCCACCAGCTTGTCAGGGAGCATGGAGGAAGTGGTGGTTTGTATCCGCGCTCCTCTCTGCGAGGTTCTGATTGGGCTTAAGTCTGCGCTAAGTTCTTGGAGTCTGGTGTGCATTGACTCTCCGACACCAGGCGGCATTTGTCAAAAGAAACAGGACACTGGGTTGCTTGGAGGCAACAACGGGGGGCCCTCTGCAAGGGTTTGGACTTTCGCTGCTGTCTCTTCGTGTCATTGGTTTTGAGCCAGCTACCGTAGATGGGCACCCAGTTCGCTCCTTCACCAGAGCCCTCTGAAGTTTCCCTCTGGCTTCTGGCACTGTGCTTCAGGCTTCACTGGGCTTGGACACAGCTGTTGATTAATGTCCCACATAATTTCAGCATACCTCGGTATGCTCAATGGCACTCCTCACTGGTACATATGAAAATGCTCATCACCGTCTCCAATATAGACACTAGTATGGACATGCGTGCATCACTACCAAATATCCATAATATCCCTGTAATTATGGATAATCAAACATTAAAATCACTTGATCTTACCGGATCTAAAGAATATCAATTAGCTGGGGTGATTTTTTTGGCCAGAAAATTTGATAAGAGGGGGCCAGCCCCCCTCATTAATCACTTAATAAGTCTCTAATTATGTGAGATCTAACGTTAAAACCACTTGATTTTACCGGTTCCAACGAATATCTATTAGCCTGAATGATTTTTGACCAGAAAATTTGATAGGGGGGGGGGGGGCAGCCCGTCCATATGTACCACCTAATATCTCTATTTTGATGTGGAATATCTCTGAAATGATGTGAGATCTAAGGTTAAAAACACTTGATCTTACCGGATCTAACGAATATCTAATAGCCTGAATGATTTTTGACCAGAAAATTTGATAAGGGGGGCTAACCCGTCCATATGTACCACCTAACATCTCTATTTTGATGTGGAATATCTCTGAAATGATGTGAGATCTAACGTTAAAACCACTTGATCTTACCGGATCTAACGAATATCTATTAGCCTGAATGATTTTAGGCCAGAGAAATTGATAAGGGGGGACCAGCCCGTCCATATGTACCACCTAATATCTCTATTTTGATGTGGAATATCTCTGAAATGATGTGAGATCTAACGTTAAAATCACTTGATCTTACCGGATCTAACGAATATCTATTAGCCTGAATGATTTTTGGCCAGAAAATTTGATAAGGGGGGGGCAGCCCGTCCATATGTACCACCTAATATCTCTATTTTGATGTGGAATATCTCTGAAATGATGTGAGCCCGAAAAATTTTGGCCCGAAAACCTGATAAGGGGGGGGCCAGGCCCCCTCATTAATCACTTAATAAGTCTCTAATCATGTGGGATCTAACGTTAAAAACACTTGATCTTACCGGATCTAACAAATTGCTTCCAAAATAGCTAACTGTTTGGTCAATTTTTTGATAAGGGGGGGCTGATGACGTGTTTAGCCCCCCCAGCAAATAACTGTTAATATTGCTTCTTCTGCGTGAGATCTAACGCAAACAACGGTTGATCTAACCTGATCTAACAAAGATCTAACAAACTGCATAAGATTTTTTAAAAAATTTTGATATGGGGGGGCTAACCCAGCAGAAGTCACTTTTCACCCACAATAAAAGACACGGTGTGCATTTGCAACTAGACTAATGAATACATTTTTTTTTTTTTGGGGGGGGGATATGTATTATAGCAGAAAGTAAAAAAAAAAATTTCTTTTTAAAATTGGCACTATTTTTTTGTTCATAGCGCAAAAAATAAAAACCGCAGAGGTGATCAAATACCACCAAAAGAATTCACCTATTTGTGGGAAAAAAAGGACGTCAATTTTGTTTGGGTATGACTGCTCAATTGTCAGTTAAATCGACGCAGTGCCGTATCACAAAAAATGGCCTAGTCATTAAGGGGGTGAAGTGGTTAAATTACTAAGGGGCAGAGTCACTCAATGATGTAATCGGGTGACGCTGAACCCTTGTGACGTCATCGACCCAGCATGGCCGAAGGGCCCCATCCCTTAGCTATTTAAGAACTGTCAGATAGCAGGAGCCTTTGAAGAGACCGGAGGTTTTTCCTTTCATCGGGTCCAGCAGTGCGGTGGGAGTTGTGATGGATCTACTTTGGGGTATTTTTTTAATAAAGGAATTGTCAAAAACTCTACTACTTTATTTTTGGTGAAAGGGTAGGTATACTCATTCACATGGGGGGGGGGATCTGGGGGTCCCCTTGCCTTCAAAGCACCCCCCATGTTGAGGGTGTGTGGTCTAGTATGGTTCTGGAGGGGGGAGCTTGCTCGTCCCTCCCTTTCCTGGCTGCCGGGCTGCATGCTCAGATCAGGGTCCGGTATGTATTTTGGGGGGGGGGAATTCCACGCCAGAATTAAAATAAAACGGCGTGGGGTTCCCCTTAGAAACCATACCAGACCTGAATCTTAATCTATCCGAAAATAAACACATTTTTCCATTCTGCACATGTCTAAAAAGGTCCTGTCAGAGTACTTCTTATATCAGAGTCCTCCCTCTGTAGCCAAGCCCTGGTAAATGCCAAAAGCTTCTCTGCATTTATCTGCGTATGTGTGAACAAGGGTTTAAGAATGGTGATTAGCTTGTCCAAATTGAATAACCGACCATCTAAGCAAATGGACAGGGATCGTAGAAGGTTACATCATTGTCTAAATATGACCACTTCGCTATACATGGGCAATGATGTCACCACTCTACACGCCCCTTCCCTTATAAAGCTGATGTTAGCTCAGGGAGCTGTCATCTGACTAGGGTCCTGTCAGGATCGATTGAGTGTGCTGGGAGTGTGGGCGACCACTGACCGGCATCAAGACTGACGATGGACTTACGAGGGACTTTTTTGGGGGGATTTTTATCTGGGGACCCTTCTCATATTAAAAGGGTCTTCTAGGTTCCTATAAGCCACCCACCCCCAGACCCCCACTTCATATCAAAAGGGACTTCTAGGTTCCTACAACACCCCCAATAAAACAATGAAAAATAAATGAAAGTGTAAGTGAAAAAAGTCCAATAAGTGGAACGGTCCTGAGGTAAACTGGTATAAGTCCACCACCAAGTGGTGGTTGCTCAGGGGGATGGAGTACACTGGCAATGGCCGGCATGTAGAGCATCAAGGATGGTACATCTTCAACCAAAGGAGGAAGTATGTCTACTCTTACCGGAAATGGTGGACTCGAGTGTCAGTGACAACGAGTCAGTCAAGCGAGGATGCCAAGGTCGTCAGATCTCCAAAGGAACCGAAGACCTCCACACATGACTCCAAGGGGTGTACAGATAACTGCAGAGCTGGAACTCAGATGTAGGAAACCACAAGGTTGGAACTCAGGCATTGAAAGCCAGACTGGATGGCCAAAAAACTCTCATCCGGGGGGGGGGTATGGAAAGATCCTTGATGCTCTGCATTCCGGCCATTGCCACTGTGCTCCATCCCTGAGCAACCACCACTCGGTGGTGGACTTTTGCCGGTTTACCTCAGGACCGTTCCACTTATTGGACTTTTTTCACTTACACTTTCATTTATTTTTGATTGTTTTATTTGAGATTGATTTTTATCACCCAGTCATTATTTGTATATTGGTATACATGTTTATTGTTTTTAGCACTGCATCCTTCATCATCCACTATTTGGAATCTTTGTCACATTATTATGTAGCAGCTGTACACTTCTCACTTATTGGGTTAGCGCAGTAATTTTTCTGTTTTACATCCTAAAAGACCCCCACAACCATTTGGCCAGGGTTGAGGGGAAGATGCCTTTGTTCTCATCATGGGGAAGGGTAGACCCCACACCCCTGGCAAGGCATCCCCTGATGTTGAAGGCATGTGGCCGGGTATGGTTCAGGCTTTATGCTTGAATTAGGGTCTGGTATGTATTTTAGGAGGTACCTTTTTGCGTGGAGATCCCGCTTAAAATCCATGCGCTAAAGCAACCCATACATTCATGGGCAGTGGTGCATTGGGTGAACTGTACAATGTGTTGGGGTTCTATTCGCAATATTTGGTACCATAACACCCCGCACACAGCACATCACATGCATTTTAGCTCCGGTTTACACTGTCACATCGCATTTGATTTGCACAGGAATCACACTGCATTCCTGTGCAAATCGCATGCAATTCAGTGCAGTGTGATTTGAGATCATCCCCCGTATTATCTTTATCACATCTTCAGCTATAATTTAATAACATTTTATTTTTGTTTGTTTTTTCAATTTATGCAAAAACACAGCATTATGTACGGCTCGTCCTCCCATCTCAGAGAAATGAGGAAAGACGGAGAAGGCAATCATGTAACCAATGCCATTTTCTGCTTCATTTTCCTCCAAGCTTCCCTTCCATTTGTTTCTTGTCATCTGTCCAATCTGACAATAGAATGACAGACATTAATACTCTCCCTAATTACTAAATGTATCTCATCTTTTGCACTCGCTGCGTGTAACCCAATCCCACCCTGTCATCTCAGAGCGCAGGGAGGTCCGGAGAAATCGCTAAGTATGTGTTCTCAGCTTTGAATGTTTTTTTTGTTTTGTTTTTTCAGACTTTCTCTTTTTCTTTCTTTATTTTCTATATATATATCTATATATGTATATATAGATATATATATCATACTTTTTTTTTGCTGACAAGCCAGGGTTCAATATTTTTTTTTTTGTGTAAAAATAAATATATATACATATATATACAATTAAAACTATATGAACCCTGGCTTGTCAGCAAAAAAGTATGATATCTATCTATCTATCTAGATATAGATTGATATATATCTATACATATATATAGATATATATATAGATATGTATATATATATGTAGATATATATATCTATATCTACATATATATATATATATATATATATATATATATATATATATATATATATATATATATGTATATATCAGACTTTTTTTGCTGACAAGCCAGGGTTCATATAGTTTTAATTGTACATGTAATATATATATATATATATATATTTATATATATTGTGTAAAAATAAATATGTATACATATATATACAATTAAAACTATATGAACCCTGGCATGTCAGCAAAAAGTGTGTATATATATATATATATATATATATATATATATATATATACACACTACATGTCTTTGGTATAGAAAAAAAAATCCCAAGTGTATATTAACCACTTCCCATATGCCCACAGGCTGGGAGATCTATTGTTGCTGGGGAGTATTTTCTTGTGGGGTGATCTATTGTTTCTGGGGAGATCTATTGTTAATGGGAGGGATCTATTGTTGCTGGTGAATCTATAGTTGCCTTGAGAGGGATCTATTGTTGCTGGGGAGATGTCTTGTTCTTGGGGGATCTATTGTTGCTGGGGAGATGTCTTGTTCTTGGGGGATCTATTGTTGCTGAGGGAATCTATTGTTGCTGGGGGATCTAACAAATGTATTTAAAGCAGTAAATACAATTCAGGATATTAAAACATGACACTTATAAAAAAAAAAAAAATCCTGCTTACCGTGCAGTTTTTAAAATTGCTTATTTGATTTAGAGATTTATTTAAAAGCTTTGTTTATGTTGAAAGATTATTTAATTAATAAGTTAAAAAAAATTATGTTTGTTTACATTGATAAAAGTTTTTTTAATTAAAAAAGTTTTAATACATTTTAAAACGTTTGTTAACATTTATTTATAAGAGTGTGTGTGTGTGTGTGTTGTGTGTGTATATATATATATATATATATATAAAAAAAATATATATATATATATATATATATATATATATATATATATATATATATATAAATAAAATATATATATACACAGACGCACGTGTGTTTGAGCTTTGGTTTGAGGTGCACACCCTAATGCAATAGGCTGTGCATGACTATGAGCTGCAGCAAGTCAGATAGAGCCCGGCTCGTTTCCTGGCTGGAGGGTGTCCAGCATCATCTAGCTCACTGGTGCCCAACCTGAGGCCCGAGGGCCATATGCGGCCCTTTGGCATACGTTTGGACACCTACTTGCAAACGTATGTAGGCATAGGACACGCCCCCTGTCACACCCCCTTAAAGGAGACTTAACCAAAAAAAAGGTTATTTAAATCCACAAGGGCTTTTTTTACCACTACTATTCCTTTATATTGGCTTTTAAAATTGACAAATGCAGCAATTTAGAAATCAGATGAAAGGTTTAGCACTGGGAAACACTTTTTGAAGATAAAAAGTGCATTTTATATACATCTATATAGATCAGACCAAAATGAGGGACAATTGAGGAGGAAAGAGGGACAGAGGGACATTGCTCCAAACCAGGGACAGTCCCTCCAAATCAGGGACAGTTGGGAGCTATACTTTGGTAAATTATGTGCTGCCCTCGGACCTCAACAGTCTGTAGAGGGAACATTGATTAGGGTAATAACATTGATCTCTACTATAATTAAAACATAGGTAAATATACATGGAAAAACAAAATTTCCCCCTCTATAATGGGACTTTGAGGCTGGGTTCACACCTAATGCTGATTCGGCTCCCAGCAGTGGCCCGGTGCGTCCCCGTTCACCATTTCAGGTCCGATTTCAGCCCGAATTTTGGGCTGAATTCGGACCTCAAACAGACCAAAAGACGCACAGGAACCCTGTGCAAATTCTCACCAGAGCCGTATCGGAGATATGTGAACTGGCTCCATAGAGAGCCGGTCACAATCTCCTGCTCTTGCGAATTGGATGCAGAGATCCCGCATCCAATTGGCAATAGTGTCAACCCAGCCTCAAGGCATAAGAGAGTATACAGTATTTTCATTCAAATCTGTCTGCTGCTTCACTCCTCTGTATCTGCATGAATCACTTCTGACAAGTTTTCCTGATGCCGAGAGAAAGAAGCTGACGGGAGGGAGCTTCTTGCACACAGCTTGTGGTTGACAGCCTTAGCTCTGTTCCTGTGTGCTGTGTTTGTTGAGGGGGGGGGGGCTTTGGCTCCAATCAGCTCCTCACTGAGCTCTGCAGCGTGTAATTTCAGCTCTCCTCCCCCCTTCTTACTGAGAGCTCAGACAAGCTTTATAGATTCTGCACTTTGAACAGATGTAAAGAAGAGAAGACCAGTCACTTTATTGGGTATATGTATGGGATTAAAGCCACTTTAGGTTAAGCTTTTGAACTATAATTAAAGAATATACTTGCTGAAAATACACTGTACTTCCCCTTTAAACAATTGTGGAGGAATTAATATTTGACTTTTTTTTCTGTGGTCCCTTTGTAATACATTTTTTTCAATATTAAAGGGGCTGTAAACCCTCGTGTTTTTTTCACCTTAATGCATCCTATGCATTAAAGCGGCAGTTTCGCTGAATTTTTTTTTAAGTCAGCAGCTACAAATACTGCAGACTTTTAAAATATGGACACTTACCTGTCCAGGGCGCCCGCGATGTCAGCACCCAAAGCCAATCTGTCCCTTGGCTCTCAGGGGGAGGCGCCGCCATCTTCGGTAAGAGAATCAGGAAGTGAAGCCTTGCGGCCTTACAGCCTGGTTCCCTACTGCACATGCGTGAGTCGCGCTGCGCGATCCCACTGGTCCCTACTGTCTTCTGAGACCTGTGTGTCTCCCAGAAGACAGCAGGGGGGGACTGAGGAGGGGCCAGACATGGCGTAGATATCCGCGGATACTGCGGCTATCTATGCCCGGAAGTTGGAGAGAATACCTGGATTAGACAGGTATCTGCTCCCCCCTCCCCCCTGAAAGGTGTAAAATGTGACACCGGAGGGGGATTCCGAAAAGCGGAAGTTCCATCTTTGTTTGGAAATCCGCTTTAAAGTAGAGGGCCACCCTAAAATTAAAAATGGCATCAAAAATCTTTAAGAAATTAAAAAAACATTTGAAAAAAAAAAAATTTAATTTACCTGAAACCCTTGTTGCTAGGCAGTCTTCCTAATCTGCCTCTTCCTAGTCCGCGGCGCTTCCTCCTCTTCGGAGAGCGGCCCCGTTGCCTTCTGGCAACTGTGTGTGTCCCAGAAAACCATGGGGCCATTCACAAAAGCGCCACTTGACTTGCGCATGCATAGTAGGAAACGGGCAGTGAAGCCGCAGGGCTCCACTGCCTGTTTCCCTCCGTTAAGGTGGAGGCGTCAGTGGCCGATCCGATTGATGGATCGGCCTCGGGGGGGGGGGGGGCGACATCGCAGGCTCGCTGGACAGGCAAGTGTCCTTATTAAAAGTCAGCAGCTACAGTGTTTGTAGCTGCTGACTTTTGAAAAAAAATATTGTGGCCCGGAACCCCCCTTTAAGGTGAAAAAACTTCTGACACTTATCGGCCCCCCAGCCCCCCCCCAGGCTCTACCTCTCTGCCCTCTATCTAGGCCCTTAATTGGAAAAGATTGATAGCAGCGCAGCCATTGGCTCCCGCTGCTGTCAATCAAATCCAAATGACGCGGGTGGCGGGACCGAGTCCGACATTCTGTGTCTATGCATGCAAAAGCCGGACTTGGCAGCGCGCTCGCATGGTAACCCCCCCAGGGAAAGTGCTTCTCCTAGGGGGTTATACAATGCGGGGAGGAGCCAGGAGCTCCGCCGGGGGACCCCAGAAGAGGATGTTCAGGGGCCACTCTGTGCAAAATGAACCGCACCGTGGAGGTAAGTATGACATGTTTGTTATTTTATTTTTTATTTTTAAACGAGGGTTTACAACCCCTTTGAACTATTAATGTAATGTGGGATTCTCCTTGTTTAACAGTGACTCGCACTTTCCTCCAGGGGGCGCTGCTGTATTGTACTTTAGCCCAAATTCCGCCCAAACAGGGAGCTTTCCATAATGTCAGCGATCAGGCGTGATTCCCAGCTTATTGTATAGCTCCGCTTTGATCACTGTGTCCTCTGTCACAGTACAATAGACTCCGCATGCACAGTCCTTGCAGCCACGCCGCCTAAACCCTTGATGCACTGTATCGTTTGACAATGCTGGATAATCCCTTTTAATGCTTTTTCACTTTACAGTTTGCTGTATCTAAATCAGCAAGATGGCATATTATTCATAAGTGCAGCTTCACTTAAGCGTAGGCGGACGGAATCCCACCAAAGTGGATGCAATCAGCTACGGGGGGCCCGCAGGAAGTCTTTTAACTGCGTCGTGTAAGATGTGTACTGTTCATAGCAGATAGATCAAACAGGCATTGGATATAGTGAGGGGAAAGAGAAAAGGCTGCACAACATCTCTAGGTCTTATTTTATTAGATTTATTTTACTTTTTTGTTCCTGTCCTTATCCCCACAAGAGCTTGCAATCTAATGTTCAAATTACAGTCGTCACACTGACGTGATGATGTCAGCACAGTTCTTGGCCTATCTACTGTATATGTGAGTGCAGGGGGCTGTAGAGATAGTTCGTTTCCAATTATTTAGCAGACATACATTTCAATACTGGAGTCACTGACCCCCCCCCCCCCCCCATATAAAATTAAATAGAGACTATTCTCCAGAGAGAGAAACTAGAAAATTTAGCTCACACCAGAGATGTGACCAGCAATGTAGAACTATTAGCAACTCAACTCCCCCTCTCAGCAGTGACTCAGCAGCTCAACTTCCCCTGCTCTCTTCTCGGCATTGAATCAGTAGTTCAGCTCCCCTGCTCTGCCACCCTGCAGTGACTCAACGGCTCAGTTTACACTGCTTTCCTTCCCAGCAGTAAGTCAGGACTTTTGCTCCCCACCTCCCAGCAGTAACTCAGCAGGTCAGCTACCCCTCCTCCCTGTCCCATCAGAGACTCAGCAGCTCAGCTCCTCCTCCCAGTAGTAACTCAGCTACCCCTCCTCCCTGTCCCATCAGAGACTCAGCAGCTCAGCTCCCCCTCCCAGCAGTAACTCAGCTACCCCTCCTCCCTGTCCCATCAGAGACTCAGCAGCTCAGCTCCTCCTCCCAGCAGTAACTCAGCTACCCCTCCTCCCTGTCCCATCAGAGACTCAGCAGCTCAGCTCCTCCTCCCAGCAGTAACTCAGCTACCCCTCCTCCCTGTCCCAGCAGAGACTCAGCAGCTCAGCTCCTCCTCCCAGCAGTAACTCAGTGGCTCACTTTGCCCTGCTTCTCTTCCCAGCAGTGAATCAACAGCTCTGTTCCCCCTCCCAGCAGTAGCTCAGCAACTCAGTTCCCCTTCCGCCCTGTCCCAGCAGAGACTCAGCAGCTGAGCTCCCCCTTCCAGCAGTAATTCAGTGGCTCAATGGGCTCTGCTTCTCTTCCAAGCAGTGAATCAGCAGCTTAGCCCCCCCCCCTGCTTCCCCTCCCAGCAGTGAATCACCAGTTCAACTACTCCTCCCACCAGTGACTCAGCAGCAGTGGCAGATCTACCAGTGTCACAAAAGTCTAAAAGTCAAATTTACGACTGGGGTGGTGG
The DNA here is from genome assembly GCA_037952925.1 of Lithobates clamitans. Taxonomy (NCBI): domain Eukaryota; kingdom Metazoa; phylum Chordata; class Amphibia; order Anura; family Ranidae; genus Lithobates; species Lithobates clamitans. The sequence continues at coordinate 3,971,573 of JBBGZY010000069.1, forward strand.
TGGTGGTGGGGGGCCGGGGGGCAAAACAGAGCCCAGACTGTGGCCCCCCAGCGGCTGCAGGACTCTAAGTTGCGAGTGTTTCTCTCAAAGCCCAGAGCCAACGCTGACAGTTCAGCCTTCCCCACACATGGATGAAATAGGAGAGAGAGAGAGAGGGAGCTGATCAGCTTCTCCCCCTCCCACCTTCTCCTCCTGTGTCTGCAGTTCTCAACACTCCCCAAGCAGTGCTATGCCTCAGAGAGGGGGATGTGTGGGCAAGAAGTTTGAAGCCAGCAGCCAGAAGGGGAGAGGTGCCAATAGCCGATGCCTCCCCATCCATCCACTGTGAGTGAAGTCTTCCCCCTCCTCCCTTCTCTAGAAAACGAATGTATAAGGGACATCCAACAGCATCCCCCCTTACAACAGAACCCCCCTTAAATGAGGATTCAACTTTAAATTCCAGAGTCCACAGAGATCCACCTTCAGTGTAAGCAGAAAATTGTTGTGGACTCTGATGGAAGGGGGTTCTGCGGACTCTGATGTAAGGGAGGCCCTGTGGACTCTGAGATAAGGGGGCTCTGATGTAAGGTGCGCTCTGCAGACTCTGATTGTAAGGGAGGCCCTGTGGACTCTGAGATAAGGGGGCTCTGATGTAAGGAGCGTTCTGCAGACTCTGATGTAAGGAGCACTCTGCGGACTCTGATGTAAGGAGCACTCTCCGGACTCTGATGTAAGGGGTGCTCTGCAGACTCTGATGTAGGGGGGGCTCTGCAGAGTCTAATGTAAGGGACGCCTCTGCAGACTCTGATGTAAGGGGCGCTCTGCAGACTTTGATGTAAGGGGCGCTCTGCAGACTTTGATGTAAGGGGCGCTCTGCGGACTCTGATGTTAAGGAGCGCTCTGCGGACTCTGATGTTAGGAGCGCTCTGCGGATTCTGATGTAGGGGGTGCTCTGTGGACTCTGATGTAAGGGGCGCTCTGCAGACTTTGATGTAAGGGGCGCTCTGCGGACTCTGATGTTAAGGAGCGCTCTGCGGACTCTGATGTTAGGAGCGCTCTGCGGATTCTGATGTAGGGGGTGCTCTGTGGACTCTGATGTAAGGGGCGCTCTGCAGACTTTGATGTAAGGGGCGCTCTGTGGACTCTGATGTTAAGGAGCGCTCTACAGACTCTGATGTTAGGAGTGCTCTGCGGATTCTGATGTAGGGGGTGCTCTGTGGACTCTGATGTAAGGGGGAGCTCTGCGGATTCTGATGTATGAGGGGCTCTGCGGACTTTGATGTAAGGGGGCTCTGCATACTCTGATGTAAGGGGGAAATCTTGTGATTAAATCCATATGATTAGAAGTGTTATTTAATCACAAATAACATTCGTGGAGCAAAATGCTTGAATGGGTCAGGTTCAGCAGTGCCTTCCAAGGTACAGGTGTTCCATGCATCCCTGTGCAGGAAGTCCCATTGATTTCAGTTGGGACAAAGTGTCTGCAAGGACTGCTGCCCCTCGCACAGTGCACGGATTAATACTCCCCATGTGAACAAGGCTTTTTCCTGAAATACCGCCTTTAGGAAAAATACTGCATTATTACCACTAGATGGCGATCACAATTCTAAGAAATAAATATGTTAAAGCGACATTCCACTATTTTTTTTGTTTATTAAAAGTGAGCAGCTACAAAAAGTGTAGCTGCTGACTTTTATTAAACACACACTTACCTGTCCAGCGATGTGGCCGCCCGAAGCCTCTGTTCTCTCTCTCCCCCCGCCTCTCCCTGGCGCCGGCATTACAAGTGTGGGCACCCGGCTGTGACAGCTTGTGGCTTCACAGCCGGGTGCGCACAGCGCATGTGCGAGTCGCGTTGCATGTCCTGAATGGCCAAGCAATCTTCTGGGACCTGTGACATGTCCCAGAAGATTGCAGGGAAGGAGGGGGACAGAAGGAGTCACCGAGGCGGCGCGAGCGGAAGTGGGAGCTGGGTACCTGTCAAAACAAAGTACCCGCTCCCCCCCAAAAAAATGACATGCCAAATGTTGCATGTCAGGGGGGTCAGGAGTCCTTAAAATGAAAGTTCTACTTTTGGGTGGAACTCCGCTTTAAGCAAATTATGGTAAAGCTTTGTTGCGCTTGATTAACGCATTTTTTTAAAAATATATACATAGATCCCTTGGTCATGTATCCAGAATGACAATCATAGACATGTCTAGAGGGTCACTTTCACCCCCCCCTCTCGCCCACCTACCTCTCTCTCCCCCCCTTTCTCTCACCCCCCCTCCACATCTCTCTCACCCTCACCCACCCCCTCACCAACCCCCTCTCTCCTCCCAAGTGGACACTGACTAACAGGTGAGAGTCAGTTATCCTTTCCCCCTCAAGCACTGCCACTCATCCACCCCCACCACTGCCACTGACCTCATCCTCCTAATGAAGGACTACAGATCCCAGCATGAGCCCCTCAGAGCTGAGGATGTGACAAGCCCCCGCGGTAGGTCAGTGTAGGGATCAGGTAGGTCAGTATAGGGGTCAGGTAGGTCAGTGTAGAGATCAGGTAGGTCAGTGTAGGGATCAGGTAGGTCAATTTAATGGTCAGTGTAGGAATCAGGTAGGTTAGTGTTGTGGTCAGTGTAGGGATTGGGTAGGTCAGTATAGTGGTCAGGTAGGTCAGTGTAGTGGTCAGGTAGGTCAGTGTAGGGATCAGGTAGGTCAGTGTAGGGATCAGGTAGGTCAGTGTAGGGATCAGGTAGCTCAGTGTAGGGATCAGATAGGTCAGTGTAGGAATCAGGTAGGTTAGTGTAGTGGTCAGTGTAGGGATCAGGTAGGTCAGTGTAGGGATCAGGTAGGTTAGTGTAGTGGACAGTGTAGGGATCAGGTAGGTCAGTATAGGGGTCAGGTAGGTCAGTGTAGGGATCAGGTAGGTTAGTGTAGTGGTCAGTTTGGGGATCAGGTAGGTCAGTGTAGGGGTCAGGTAGGTCAGTGTAGGGATCAGGTAGGTCAGTGTAGGAATCAGGTAGGTTAGTGTAGTGGTCAGTGTAGGAATCAGGTAGGTTAGTGTAGTGGTCAATGTAGGGATCAGGTAGGTCAGTGTAGTGGTCAGGTAAGTCAGTTTAATGATCAGTGTAGGAATCAGGTAGGTTAGTGTAGTGGTCAGTGTAGGAATCAGGTAGGTCAGTATAGGAGTCAGGTAGGTCAGTGTAGGGATCAGGTAGGTCAGTGTATGGATCAGGTAGGTCAGTGTAGGGATCAGGTAGGTTAGTGTAGTGGTCAGTGTAGGGATCAGGTAGGTCAGTGTAGGGGTCAGATAGGTCAGTGTAGGGATCAGGTAGGTCAGTGTAGGAATCAGGTAGGTTAGTGTAGTGGTCAGTGTAGGGATCAGGTAGGTCAGTGTAGGGGTCAAGTAGGTCAGTGTAGGGATCAGGTAGGTCAGTGTAGGGATCAGGTAGGTTAGTGTAAGAATTAAGGTAGGTTAGTGTAGTGGTCAGTGTAGGAATCAGGTAGGTTAGTGTAGTGGTCAGTGTAGGGATCAGGTAGGTCAGTGTAGGGGTCAGGTAGGTCAGTTTAATAGTCAGTGTAGGAATCAGGTAGGTTAGTGTAGTGGTCAATGTAGTGGTCAGGTAGGTCAGTGTAGGGGTCAGGTAGGTCAATGTAGTGGTCAGGTAGGTCAGTGTAGTGGTCAGTGTAGGGATCAGGTAGGTCAATGTAGTGGTCAGGTAGGTCAGTGTAGGGATCAGGTAGGTCAGTGTAATGGTCAGTGTAGGGATCAGGTAGGTCAGTGTAGTGGTCAGTGTAGGGATCAGGTAGGTCAGTGTAATGGTCAGTGTAGGGATCAGGTAGGTCAGTGTAGTGGTCAGTGTAGGGATCAGGTAGGTCAGTGTATGTCCAGTTTTCACTCCAGATCCCTCAGGTCATTTGTATTCCTTTTGTAGTATAAAGTACGGGGTTTATATACTTTATTGCCTTGGATATAAAAATGTATGTTAGCCCAACATTGTAAGAACAATTACACTCTGTGACTCTAGGTGGCCGCCTGCAATGTTGGGCTAATCTACATGAAACAAATCCTTAAATAGGTAAGGAGCGGGGCCACCCAGCGACGTCACATGGTGGCACCGCCCCCTTGTGATGTCACTGACTGGTGCATGCTGAGGGGTGTCCCTGAATGGCAGTTTGGAAATGTGGTCACCCTAGTCTAGACACCTATAATGTACATGCTTGTTCCAGGTCAGCGCCCCCCTGAGGGGGAGATAAAATTGACAGCGCTGGAGCTTACTTAATACATTTTAATTATTTCAGTTTAGCCAGAACTCTGAAGACTATCCCTCATCTCTCTAGGATCCTATCCAAAGGCAATAAAACTCCTCCGGTGGTTTATAGTTTATCCTGGCAACGCGCTTATAAAACAGATCAACACCGCCATTATTTACAGGCCCCTCTGCTCTCCCCGGCACATCTACCGACAGCCAAAGCTATCAAAGCTAATTAGGAGCAGAATCCTCATGTATCTGTCAGTGTAAACATGCGATTCAGCCCTCGCATCCGAACGCCGTTCGCCGTCCCCGTTTGAAGCTCAGCTGATAATGAGTGATGTCTGCCATCTCGGCAGTCCCCTCCCAACCTCTCCGGATAAAACCAAGGGGACGTCACTTTCAAAAAGGCAATCCTGTGTGATTTCACCCGATGAATTATTAATGGTTGTCTCCTCCAGGCATTTCGTGATTGCAATTAGGCACGCACTTCTCTGCGGGCTGCGGAGGGAGGCATAATACTGATGGAAGAGAAACATTTTCACATCAAAGGGGCGATAATGAAACTTGTTAAAAGTTGCGTGCCGGCTTGGCCTGGCTGGCTTTCCTTGACACTTGAAAGTCGAAATTCACCTTTGAACCTCGAAAACTGAGGCTGATACATTTTTGTTGGATATGTGCGTAATTTTCAACACACATTATGGGCCCTAAAGACACGAGTGTAGTTTAAATCGTAGCTTGGGATACAGATCTAAAGAGCCTCGGCTTTAGAAAACGTTCCAGCATCAAGTAGCTTTCTTGAAGGCTTTAAAGGGAATGAACAGCGGCTTTCAATGTGTTTTCTGTATAAATTATGGCCTGAAATACAAAATTATAAAATATTTTTTAGGCAAGTAAATGTTATACACTACATATGAATGTATTGTATACTTATCTTCTTTCCCATTTCACATTTTTTTTATATATATACAGTACACTATATTAGCAAAAGTATTGGGACGCCTGCCTTTACACGCACATGTACTTATTATGAACTTATAGCTCTCTTGTATAATTCTAGGAAAGCGCGCTTTTATATCCCCAAGTAACACAGACACAGATGCTGGTATCATGTTGGGCTTAGCCAAATCCTCCTGAATAGGACCTGCTGTCTTTATTTATAGTGTAAATCATGCATAACAAAGGGAGGTGGTGGCCTTACAATCAGCCAATCAGACACTTGTATTCCTTAAAAAGAACCAATCAGACACATGTATATATTCAAATAGAATTCCAGTAGTGACGTGTACAAACGGTCGTGTGCAGGGCCATGCGGGCAGTTTCCTGTTGAGACACAATGTGCCTCACATTGTGGACACTACAAACAGGGCTCTGATCACGACCGTGTGCACATTCCCACCACTATCATTGGTGTGAACCATACTCTACCATGGCTCAGTGAGCCGTAATCTTGTACGGTTATGCTATTGTTCCCATGTACGCAGATCTGTTTGCTAGGAGCGTGGATGCAGTCGCCATGAGGTGGCCAGTCTCTTGGTGAGGCATAAACGAACATCCCTTAAAGTGATTGTAAAGGCTAGTTTTTTGTTTTTTTTTAAATAACAAACATGTCATACTTACCTCCACTGTGCAGTTCGTTTTGCACAGAGTGGCCCCGATCCTCCTCTTCTGGGGTCCACCTGCGGCGCTATCAGCTCCTCCCCGCATCGTATAACCCCCTAAGAGAAGCATTCTCCCAGGGGGTTACCTCCCGAGTCCAGCATTTGCGTCTATAGACCCAGAATGCAGGACTCGGCCACGCCCCCCAGCGCCCACGTCATTGGATTTGATTGACAGCAGCAGGAGCCAGGCTGCAATGCTATCAATCTATCCAATCAAAACCTGAGAACCCCGGGCAGAGAGGTACAGCGTGTCTCTGCCGAGGGAACAATCGGGCTCAGGTGAGTAAAAGGCGGGGGCTGGGGGGCCGGTCACTGTCAGAAGTTTTTTCACCTTAATGCATAAAACACAATGGTTTACAACCCCTTTAATGGCATGCCAGTCTTCATATGTAAGGTTCCCAATATTGAGTTGGCCCAACCTTTGCAGCTATAAAAGCTTCATCTCTTCTGGGAAGGCTGTCCACAAGGTTTAGGAGTGTGTCTATGGGAATGTTTGACCATTCTTCCAGAAGAGCATTTGTGAGGTCAGGCACTAATGTGGACGAGAAAGCCTGGCTCCCAATCTCCACTCGAATTCATCCCAAAGGTGTCCTATGGGGTTGAGGTCAGAACTCTGTGCAGGCCAGTCAAGTTCCTCCACCACAAACTCGCTCATCCATGTCTTTATGGACCTTTCCTTGTGCACTGGTCCAAATCATTTGGTGGAGCGGGAATTATGGTGTGGGGTTGTTTTTCAGGGGTTGGGTTTGGCCCCTTAGTTCCAGTGAAGGGAACACTCAAGTCGTCAGCATACCAAAACGTTTTGGACAATTTCATGCTCTCGACTTTGTGGGAGCAGTTTGGGGATGACCCCTTCCTGTTCCAACATGACTGCGCACCAGTGCAGAAAGCAAGGTCCATAAAGAAATGGATGAGTGAGTTTAGGGACCATTCTGGAAGAATGGTCAAACATTACCATAGACACACTCCTAAACCTTGTGGACAGCCTTCCCAGAAGAGTTGAATCTGTTATAGCTGCAAAGGGTGGGCCAACTCAATATTGAATCCCACAGATTAGGACTGGAAAGTTCATGTGTGTGTGAAGTCAGGCATCCCAATACTTTTGACAATATAGTGTGTATATATATATATATATATATATATATATATATATATATATATATACACACACACACAGTTGTGCTCATAAGTTTACATACCCTGGCAGAATTGATGATTTCTTGGCCATTTTTCAGAGGATATGAATGATAACACAAAACATTTCTTTCACTCATGGTTAGTGTTTGGCTGTAGCTATTTATTATCAATCAACTGTGTTTACTCTTTTTAAATCATATTCACAACAGAAACTACCCAAATAACCCTGATCAAAAGTCTACATACCTTGGTGATTTTGGCCTGATAACATGCACACAAGTTGACACGAAGGGGTTTGAATGGCTATTAAAGGTAACCATCCTCACCTGTGATATGTTTGCTTGTAATTGGTGTGTGTGTATAAAAGGTCAATGAGTTTCTGGACTCCTGACATACCCTTGCATCTTTCATCCAGTGCTGCACTGACGTTTCTGGATTCTCAGTCATAGGGAAAGCAAAAGAGTTGTCAAAGAATTTGTGGGAAAATGTAGTTGAACTGTATAAAACAGGAAAGGGATATAAAAAGATATCCAAGGAATTGAGAATGCCAATCAGCAGTGTTCAAACTCTAATCAAGAAGTGGAAAATGAGGGGTTCTGTTGAAACCAAACCACAGTCAGGTAGACCAACTAAAATTTCAGCCACAACTGCCAGGAAAATTGTTCGGGATGCAAACAAAAACCCACAAATAACTTCAGGTGAAATACAGAACTCTCTGAAAACATGTGGTGTGGCTGTCTCAAGATGCACAATAAGGAGGCACTTGAAGAAAGATGGGCTGCATGGTCGAGTTGCCAGAGAAAACCATTACTACGCAAATGCCACAAAATATCCTGCTTATTACACGCCAAACAGCACAGAGACAAGCCGCAAACCTTCTGGCACAAAGTCATTTGGAGTGATGAGACCAAAACTGAGCTTTTTGGCCACAACCATAAACACTACATTTGGGGAGAAGTCAACAAGGCCTTTGATGAAAGGTACACCATTCCTACTGTGAAACACGGAGGAGGATCGCTGATGTTTTGGGGATGTGTGAGCTAAAAAGGCACAGGAAATTTGGTCAGAATTGATGACAAGATGAATGCAGTATGTTTAAAAAAATACTGGGGGGGGGTTGGTCAAGCTGGCGACCCGAGCAGACGCGTGTGATCGGAGCTCCGCATATACTGTACCTGCCTATTTTATCTGCAATTCTTGGGATTTCATCACGACCGACACCTGTCCACTACTCCGGAGGACCTCGGGGTATGAGAAGAGGGAAGTCTGGCTCCAGGCGATGAGGTGCCTCAGCTCCTAAGGCCTCCCTGCAGCAACAGAAGCAGACTCCTGCACGCCACACAAACATGGCGAAACAGACGGCCCCAACAGATCCGTCCACCCTGGAGGAAGACCGCTTCATGGCCCTCATGCAGGCTATCACCAGCTGTAAAACTACACTGAAAAAATTGATATCCTGCAAACTGACTTTGGGCTTATGCGGAGAGATATGGATAGATTCCAGGACCGGCTGGGAGAGGCAGTTAGACGGGTGGGTGATTCGGAAGACGCCCTAGAGACCAATGGGCATCAATCCACACTCTCCAAGTTAAGATGATAACCCTGAAGTTCCGCGCTGAAGATAGTGAGAATCGGAGCAGACGGAACAACCTGAGGGTGGCTGGCCTGCCAGAGGGAGCAGAGGGACAAGACCCCCCTATCTTCAGGGAACATCTCTTCCGCACCTTTCGCCCCAGAGCGCAGTTCTTCCCTCACTTCGTTGTGGAAAGAGCCCACAGGATGCCAGTGGTGCATGGCCCAAAGGGCTCCCCACCATGCACCTTTTTATTCCGGCTCTTGAATTTTAGGCACTGGGATCTTATCCTGTTGCTCTTCCCGGACTACTCTGTTTAAACACAGAGGCTCAGCAGCACCTTCAACCATTTCAAGGCCCAACTTCGCACGCGAGGGATGAAATACAGCATGCTGTTCCCTGCATGGCTTCGAGTTGTGGATGGGGAGTTTACAAAGTATTTTGTCTCCCCGGGGGATGCTTCCCAATGGCTTGGCAATCTACCTAGAGCACGGTAACTGTATCTTGTGCCAGTCACCTTTTGCCTATTCAATTGCTCTTTCAGTTTTGCCCCTGCTGGGAGCCTGCCATTTTGGGCCCTGTAGTTTGCACGTGGCGCACTCTCCTTGGAACTGTGGGTATTTGCACTCACCCGGCGCCAGCGATTGCTGTATGACAACCTGATAATGTGCCCCTACCATCGCTGGGCTCCCCTATACCTCCTATTTCCCTGTCTCTACAGGGCAACTGACCAGTCTATGTCTTTCCAGAGGGCCGACCCGAAGACAGTGACAGCCATTCCACCTATAACCTAAACTCCTCCTCTGCTTGTACGGGTGGGATCCCCATCTACATGTTCTCCTGCTTCGAACTTCCAATCTTTTCAGCTTTTTCTAGGTCCCCCTATTGCACGCTATTCTCGATGGGTGAGCCTCAGGGACTTTTCCTTTCTTACCGGGAACCGATGGCAACACGTATACCAGGGACAGACCACACCACGTTCTATTGTTTTACATGTAACTAAGTTTGTGCCCCTAGAGTACACTAGGTGTTTTTATTTTTATTTTTATTCTTTTTACATGGCATATAATCCCATTCTGTACTCTTATTTCTAAGCAGGTATCTTTGGCTACTGCCTGCGGACCGAGTAGATCACATGGTCCTAATGTATAGGTTCTCTGTTTGCTAGCTTGTCTCACTGTTCCCATATGAGTATTTCCTAGTCTGTATTATTAGTTCTGTGAGTTGGGGGATAAGGCACTCCAAGTTTTTTTCTAATGGAAGTGTTGGGTGGGGGGGTTATGTTCCAAAATTGTAAATGCAGTGGTCCTCCCTTTTTGATGATGCATGGTGTACCTGGGACATGGATGGGTGGCTGGGTGGAGGGTGAGGAGGTTGCAGTGCTATTAATGCTGAAGATGGGACCTTCCCCTCCAGGTCACGGGACAATTCTTTATCCTACTGATACTCCACATATATGTATTGTATAGCCCCCATAAGACTTGTCTCCTGGAATGTCAGGGGTCTTAACGATAAAATGAAATGCTCCCTGGTTATGTCTTTTCTCAAACAGCATAACCCCCACATATGCATCTTGCAGGAGACCCACTTGGTGGGTAGCAAGATAACGAGCCTTAAAAAACCATGGGTGGGATATTACTACCACGCTACTTACTCTGGTTATGCCAGGGGAGTTAGTATCTTGATACACAAGTCCCTGACCTACGAACTCCTAGATGTTAAACTTGACCCGGAGGGTAGGTACGTGCTGCTACATGTAATAATTGATGCACTTGAGCTGTTGATCGTGGGAATATATATATCTCCACCTGCCACTGTTTCACTGCTGAAATGCTTGGTCCCCATTCTCTCTACCTTTGCAACAGATAACATCATCATAGCTGGGGATTTTAACATGCTACTGAACCCCTCTCTAGATAAGCTGACCTCTGGCGCTGCCGCATACTCTGCTCTGTCCAAATGGGTATCCCTATATGGTCTGGCAGGTGTTTGGAGATGGAAGCACCCTAATTAGCGTGCTTTTACCTGCCATTCAGCTTCATACCATACTCTCTCACGGATAGATCTGATTTATGCTAGTAGTGGGCTCCTGCCGAAGGTTAGAGAGGTATCTCAGATCATGCTCCCTTGCTTTGCTGCCTCCAAATAACTCCGCCCTCCAAGAGACTACTTTCCCCCCACTAGATCTCTGACCCTACAATAGAATATGATATAGCTAAACACGTTTCTGAATTTTGGCTGCTGAATAACGGCTCATCTTCCTTTGACGCTGTATGGGACGCCTTTAAGGCATATATTCAGGGTTGCTACCAGTCCTCTATTTCTAGAGCCCACCCGATGCAGCCGTAACTATTGGAGGAGGCTGAGACTAAGGCATATACCCTGGAGTCTCAATATATCCCTTCTAAAAACCCTATTACTTTTTTAGATATGCAGACAGCTTATCGTGAGGTAGTTCTTCTAAGGGTGACAAAGGCCAAAAAAAGCCAACTGGCACAAACGCAGCGCATCTTCGAGCAGGGAGAGAAAACTGGACAGTTTCTGGCCTGGTTAGCTGGAGAACAACAGCCGGTCACAAGTATAGCTCGAATTAAGGATGGCCATGGGACAGTTGTAATAGACCCACATGCCATCAATGCTCACTTTGACTCCTGTTGTTTCTTGACTAAGCTACCCAAGCCCTGGAAGGGGTGTTCTTCCTGCCTCCATGGCTGAGGCAATTATTGTGGTGATTCCCAAGCCAGATAAGGACCCTGAACTAAGTAGATCTTACCGGCCCATATCCATGCTTAACGTTGATGTTAAGATACTCACCAAGGTGCTAGCTGGTAGAATAAATGACGTTATTCTTACCCTGATTCACGAGCACCAGACGGGGTTCATGCCTGGTAAGGGGACGGACATCAACCTTCGGAGACCATATACAGTTCTGGCATCCACTGATTTTCTCAACCAGTATGACGCAGTGGCCTTTCTTGATGCTGAAAAAGCATTTGATTCAGTAGAATAGATCTATCTGTGGGAGGTTCTGCGTCGCTTTGGCTTTGGACCTTCATCTCATGGGTTCAGGCCCTATATAGTTCTCCGTCAGCTAGAGTACGTACTGGATCAACCCTCTCCTCACCCTTCCACCTTCATAGAGGCAAGAGACAGGGCTGTCCCCTGTCTCCAGCCTTCTTTGCGCTGGCAATTGAATTGATGGCGATTCTTTTACGTTCCTCGGAGGCAGTATGCAGAATATCCATAGGCCCTGTACAGGAGAGAATTTCCCTCTACGACAATAATACCCTTTTGTATCTGAGGAACAACACTGACTCCCTAGGGGCAGCATTATCCATTATTGACACATTTGGTCAGTATTCTGGCACATGCATCAACTGGGGAAAGTTGGCTATGCCGTACTGCCAACCAATACCCCGCTACAGCAAGTTTCTCAATTTAAGTACTTGGGTGTCATAATACACAGAGATCCATCATAGTATATCACTCTTAACCTGACCCCGGTTTTCTCCTCCCTGTCTCGGAGACTGTTTGGAAAACCCTACCTCTTACTCTAGTTGGCAGGGTTAATCTAATAAAATGACAATTCTCCCTACATTTTTGTATCTTTTTAGGCAGACCCCAATCCCTATACCAAACACTTTCTTTAATAAATTGGATAGCATAATTACCTCATTCATCTGGCATGGTAGTACACCCATGATAGTGAAAACGACACTGCAACTTCCGACCTCCTTGGGAGGCCTGGCCCTACCCTGCTTTATTAAATACTATTGTGCCATGGTCCTGATCACGGTCCATTGGTGGCTTTTGGAAGAACCAGCCAATCCGGCTGCCACTTTAGAAGCAGCTCTGTTGGGCTTCTATGCCGAATTACGAAACCTGATCCACCGAGGACCCCGGTTCAATCTCCAAATTACCACCTCGATGGGTACCACATTAAAGGTATGGGATATTGTCCGGTCCAAGGTGGGAAAATCAGATACTTGGTCCCCGCACACCTTTGGGGTAATATCGACTACCCCATTTTGAAAATATCCCCCGACCCAGTAATATGGGCTTGGTTTGAAATAAAAACCTTGGGGGACATAGTGTCAGGCGGTAAACTGCTTAGCTTTGATGGCCTCAAACGGTATCGGGCCTTGCCTAACTGTATGCTATTTAGATACCTACAGCTGCACCACGCGTTCCAGGCCCAATTTCCGCGAGCTATCAGGTTGGAGATTCAGGAAGTTGAGGGCCTAAGGGGAAGGTAAAGCTCTCTCTATTCTGGTGAGACTTGATACCTCAAAGGTCTCCTAGCTGTTTTCAGCATGGCAATCAGATATTCCTGAATTGGCCGATGACAACTGGGAAGAGGGTATCCAACAGTACATCCCACTAATGATCTCAGCCAGAGACCGACTCACCAAACTGGAGTTCCGATACGGGGTATACTACTCCCCAGAGAGATTGGCTAGAATATACTCTGACAGACGACCGGCCTGCCATAAATGTGGCGCAGAGGTTGGCTAATTTTTCCATGTGGTTTGGTCATAACCGCAGCTGAGGCCCTTCTGGGTGGGAGTGGTAGAGACTATAAACGCCATAGGTAAACTGAGGGTCCCCTGCGACCCAATACCCTTGCTACTGGGTGTCTGCGACACACTAGAGGCCCCCCAGTTCAAAAAACTATTTGTATTCTACGCAGCCTTCTATGCTAGGAAAGCAATCCTTCTACAATGGAACAAGCCCCTTCCCCCCTTGGTCCACCAATGGCAAACTCTGATAGACCTGCCACTACCCCTGTACAAGCTGACATATATGGGACGAAATTGCCCCAAAAGGTTTGATAAACTATGGACGGCATGGGTTCGTGAGCGGCAGCTGCCTCTAGATTAGGGTTCGGAATGCAGCATTATAGATGGTCTATGATATGTAGAAATATGCAAAGTGTTCAAAGACGGTAATTCTTAAATAAAGTGGAAGTGGAATGTCCAAGTACGCATGGGACGTACTTGGACATTCCAACATGACAATGATCCAAAACACAAGGCCAAGTGGACCCATCATTGGCTACAGCAGAATAAAGTGAAGGTTCTGGAGTGGCCATCTCAGTCTCCTGACCCTAGTATCATTGAGCCACTCTGGGGAGATCTCAAACGTGCAGTTCATGCAAGACAGCCCAAGAATATAAAGGAACTGGAGGCTTTTTGCCAAGAGGAATGGGCAGCTTTACCATCGGAGAAGATAAAGAGCCCCATCCACAAATACCACAAAAGACTTCAAGCTGTCATTGATTTTAAAGGGGACAATACATGGTATTAAGAACTGGGGTATGTAAACTGTTGATCAGGGTCCAAGTTCCCTCCAGCAGCAACAATTCCAATTCACCTCCCTCAGCAAAAATCCCCCTTCCACGGCAACAAGTGACATTTCCCCTCCCACAGCAGCAATTCCTCTCCTTCTCCTCCTCAACATCACAATACAAATTATCCTCCAACAGCAGCAATTCCTCTTTTCCTTCTCTTGCAGCAACAATCCAAATTCCCCTCCCATAGCAACAATTCTACTCCTTCTCCCACAACAACAGTTCTGATTCCCCTCCTACAGCAACAATTCCAATTCTTCTCCCATAGCAACAATTTCAACTCTCCACCCATAGCAACAATTCTGATTCACCTCATTTAGCAACAATACGGATGCCTTACTTTATGTAATTTATAGAGCCTTTTTTGCTTGCTATGTGGCTGCATCCTGTTTTGTAAATCCGACCTACTTAAAGCTGAAGTTTAATCTGATTTCCCTTCTCCCTCATCAAATTGCTAGTGTATGAAGTGCAGTGTAGCCAACATGTGCCATGCCTGGGATGATGTGTAGTGTAGCCACCAAGTGTAGCCATGCCTGGGATGAAGAGTAGCATTGCCACCCTGTGCCATGCCTGGGATGAAGTTTAATGTAGCCACCCAGTGTAGCCATTCCTGGATAAAGTGTAGTGTAGCCACCCAGTGTAGTAATGCCTGGGATGTAGTGTATTGTATCTACCCTGTGCCATGCCTGGGATGTAGTGTATTGTATCCACCCTGTGCCATGCCTGGGATGTAGTGTATTGTATCCACCCTGTGCCATGCCTGGGATGAAGTGTAGTGTAGACAACCAGTGTAGCCATGCCTGGATAACGTGTAGTGTAGCCACCCAGTGTAGCAATGCCTGGGATGTAGTGTATTGTATCCACCCTGTGCAATGTCTGGGATGAAGTGCAGTGTAGCCACCAACTGTAGCCATGCCTGGGATGAAGTTTAGTGTAGCCACCCAGTGTAGCCATGCCCGGGATGAAGTGTATGGTATCCACCCTGTGCCATGCCTGGAATGAAGTGTAGTGTAGCCACCCAGTGTAGCAATGCCTGGGATGTAGTGTATTGTATCCACCCTGTGGCATGCCTGAGATCAAGTGTATTGTATCCACCTTGTGCCATGCCTGGGATGAAGTGTAGTGTAGCTATCCAGTGTAGCCATGCCTGGGATAAAGTGTAGTGTAGCCACCCAGTGTAGCTATGCCCGGGATGAAGTGTATGGTATCCACCCTGTGCCATGCCTGGGATGAAGTGTAGTGTAGCCACCCAGTGTAGCCATGCCTGGGATGAAGTGTAGTGTAGTCATTCCTGGGATGAAGTGTAGTGTAGCCACCAACTGTAGCCATGCCTGGGATGAAGTGTAATGTAGCCACCCAGTGTAGCCATGCCCAGGATGAAGTGTATGGTATCCACCCTGTGCCATGCCTGGGATGAAGTGTAGTGTAGCCACCCAGTGTAGCAATGCCTGGGATGTAGTGTATCGTATCCACCCCGCGCTATGCCTGGGATAAAGTGTATTGTAGCCACCCAGTGTAGCCATGCCTGGGATGAAGGGTAGTGTAGCCATTCCTGGGATGAAGTGTAGTGTAGCCACCCAGTGTAGCCATGCCTGGGATGAAGTGTATTTGTATCCGACCTGCGCCATGCCTGGGATGAAGTGTAGTGTAGCCACCCAGTGTAAACATTCCTGGGATGAAGTGTAGTGTAGCTACCCAGTGTAGCCATGCCTGAGAAGAAGCACCAGAGATGACTCTGTCACTAGAGATCCTTTGGAGGATCACTATGGATGCTGTTGCTACTGCAGATACTACTGTTTCTTCTAAAAAGTGTGCAGGTTGTTGATTTAACCTTAAAGGCCCTTTTTGCCTGTAGTGAGGTCTTTGGTTGGAGTCTGCAAGTCAGTAAGGGTGTTCTGAGTTCCCCACCCCTCTCTCCTGTGACTTGCTATGAAGAATAAAGTCTTAAAAAGTCCTTAAAGTGACTGGTGCCCAATTGTTGCACTTCCCTCACCTTTCAGCTATGGACTCAACCATGGGAAAATGCTAGCCCATCCTGTCTTTGGGTGTACTCCATCTGCCTCAGGGGGTCGGGGGTGCTACCCTAATTGAAATTTTAAATACCCCCCCCCCCCAATTTTTATTGCATACTTTTTTTTAGACCCAGTGACATCCTCACTGGATATATGTGCAATGCAGGCAGATTGTGGCTGGTGGGAGGGGCTGGCAGGATACTGTACATAGGTTCCTGAAAATAAAATAAAACAGCACCCTGTCTCAGTACTCCTCTCTGAATCCTTAGCCCTGGTTCATGCAGTAGGCTGGCTGCTACTTTGATGAGTGAACATCCGTCTAGAGAAGTGGGCGCTCTGCTGGGCAGGTTGCACTTACTCGACTGCCATAGGTAACACCCACATGTGATGCTGGCATAGCTCCCAACTGTCCCTGATTTCGAGGGACTGTCCCTGATTTGGAGCAATGTCCCTCTGTCCCTCTTTCCCCTCCATTTGTCCCTCATTTTGGTTTGATCTATATAGTTTTATATACATTTCTAATTTTATTAGTTTTTATCTTTCAAAAAGTGTTTCCCAGTGCTAAACCTTTCATCCACTTTGTAATTTGCTACATTTGCAAGTTTCAAAAGCCAATATAAAGGAATAGTAGTGATAAAAAAAGCACTTGTGGGTTTAACTAATCATTTTTTTTTGTATAATTCTTCTTTAAGGGGGCGTGACAGGGGGTGTGCCCTATGGCTACATATTTTTGCTAATAAGTTTCCCTCGTTCCCATCCTAAAAGTTGGGAGGTATTTGGCTGGGGCCTGTAAGTTTGAAAGTGCTGGAATTCAATGAATGAAAAATGGGTGGGCCAGTGAGTCAGGCTGGAGAGCAAAGAGCTAGAGCAGGGTTTCTCAGCTAGGGTTCCTCCAATGGTTGCTAGGGGTTTCATTGAGCAATGACCAATTTTTGCCTCAAAGATAAGTACTACTGACACCAATGATCTTTTTAGCTACCTGTAGGGGGGAAATTCTTCCCCAAAACCACAGTTGTAAGGAACACTCTTCCACTGACCATCACACCAATGTACCATGATTTGTAGATATAGCCATTTTTAACAGGGGTTCCCTGAGACCCGAAAGGTTATTTCAAGGGTTCCTCCGTGTTGAGAAAGTCTGAGCTAGAGGATGCTGTATGTCCTCCAGACAGGAAATGACTTTCTGAATCTTTCAATGCATACTGTGAGAAGCTCACAGTGTGCAGTGAAATCAGAGTAAGCAATGTCAGTACAGGACAGGAACCTGTACAATTGTGCAAGGTTGGAGGGAAGACTGGAGTTCAGCTTTAAATTACATTTCTAGGAAGAAAACAATAAACCTTTCTGGCTGCACTTCAGCAAGGATCGGAAACCTAATTGTCTTTGTAAACACTCATCACGTTCTATTATCCTAAGCCGCATTAGCTCAGCATAGTGTTTGCAGCAGAGATTCATCCCGTATTTGCTGAATAAACCTGTTAGAGAAAGCAAATAAGAGTTAAGTACACAAGACCCAGAGGGAGCGTATTACCGTGTACAGACAACCTGTACCCTTACCCTAACCTTTCTTTCTGTAGTCCCCCTCCTCCACGGGTAACAAAATCCTTGCAAATCTTCACCGTCCTGGTGATGGTCATGTGACCAATGTTGCAGCTTTGGTCGTGTGGACTCCACCAAAGAGGTTTTAGAGAATGATGATCAGGCACAGCTGGCCAGTCAGTCGATCCGGCAAATCTCTGATCCTCTACTTTTTAGACCAGCCTTTCTCAACCTTTTAAACACAGAGGAACCCTTGAAATAGTTCTCCGGTCTCGGGGAACTCCTGCTAAAAATTACAACTCATAATACAATAGTGTGATGGTCAGTGGGAAGAATGGTCCTTACACTTGTGGTCATTGTGAAGAATTGCCTAAAAAGATCAATGGTGCCAGTAGGAACTTATCTGAGAGGCAGAAATTGCTCACTGCTGAAGGAACCCCTAGCAACCTTTGGAGGAACCCTAGGGTTCCACAGAACCCTGGTTGAGAATCACTGCTCTACTGTGTAGAGCAGCCTTTCTCAACCTTTTCAACACAAAGGAACCCTTAAAATAACTTTTTGGTCTCAGGGAACCCCTGCTAACAATGACTATATTTACAACCCATGATATTATTGTGATGGTCAGTGGGAAGAATGCTCCCTACAGATAGCTAAAAAGTAGACATGTGCAATTCGTTTAGTTCTGAATTCTTTTCTTAACGAATTTTGACAAATTCGGTAATTCCGAAATTTCCGAATTTCCAAATGTTTCAATTTCCGAAATTTCCGAATTTAGAACATTTCCGAATTTCTGAAATTTCGGAAATATGGAATTCGGAAATTCGGGATTCGGAAATTCGGAATTCGGAAATTCAAAATTTTGGAAATTGGAAAATTCAAAATTTCGGAAATTGGAAAATTTCGGAAATTGCAAAATTCGAAAATTCGAATTCGGAAATTTAAAATTTCGGATGTTTGGAAATTCGGAAGTTATGAAATTCGGAATTTTGGAAATTTGAAAATTCAGAAATTTGGAAATTTGAAAATCCGAAAATAAGAATGAAAATCTGAAAATTCAAAAGAATGAAAATCCAAAAATTCGAAAACTCGAAAATCTGAAATAACTAATAATAACTATTAAATTATAGGCAATGGAATTTCCTTTCAAATTTGGCTGTTAGTGAACGTAACGAGTACGAATTTATCCAAAGTTAGGAATTATCTGAAATAACGTATGCCGCATCTAAAAGAATGGAATGGAATGGAAGCAAGGATCTAATAATAATAAATAACAATAATAATAATAAAACCTTTTTATTATTATTATTTATTATTAATTTGTTCCATTCCATTCGTTTAGATGCGGCATTTGTTATTTTGTATAATTCGTAACTTCAGATAAATTTGTATTCATTACGTTCACACACAGCCAAATTTGAAAGGAAATTACAATACCTATAATTTAATAGTTTTACTGATTTTACTGATTTTTCGGATTTTCAAATTTTTGAATTTCTGAATTTTCAAATTCGGAAACTTGGAATTTGAAAGTTTCGGAAATTGGAAAATTTGAAAATCCAGAAATTCGAAAGTTTGAAAATTTGAGAATTCAGAAATCCGAAAATTCGAAATTCGAAAATTCGAGAATCCACATTTTTAGATTTCCGAATTTTCGAATTTCCGAATTCCGAATTTCCGAAAAAAGCAAAAATACAAATGAAACGAAAGCGAACAAATTTTTTGTCAGTGCACATGTCTACTAAAAAGATCAATGGTGTGTCAGAAGGAAGGCAGACATTGCTCACTGCTCAGGGAACCCCTAGCAACCTCTGGAGGGACCCTGGTTGAGAAAACCTGCTGTAGAGACTTTGTTGTAGAAACGTTAACATTAAATTAGTAAAATACATTTTTAAAGAAGAGGTCTCATTTCTTCTGTTACATTGTTCTATTCCCCAGGTGAAATAGCACATGTAGTACTTTGTCCTATCTTCATAGGTGCTGTGGAAGATTAGCTACATGGTCAGGCAGGATGCCCCCCTGCAGGCTGTCCGAAAACGCAGCTAGCAAGGAGACAGGTACATTGATAGCCGGTGCTTTTCTCCAGCTCCAAGCATTGAGTTGTCAGGCATTGAGTTGTCAGGCAGCTCTGGGTGGGGAGGGGGCATTCTGTCCAACCATGTAGGTAGCCTTGCACATCACCCAGGAAGATGGGACAAAGTATTACATGATCTTTGTCCCCTGAGAGACAGAAAACAAATAAAAAAAAATAAATGAGACTGCTTCTTTAAAGCCTAATTCTAGCCATTTTTTTGTGTCTGTGTTGAAGCCAGGAAATTAGGGTAAATCTCGTCTTTAAGGACAGAAATTAGAACAAACGGTTCTAATACTTGCCTACTCTTTCCCAAAACAAAAAGAGTTTCAGGGCTACACTAACCAGAAAAGTCCACAATGAGAAGCACAGAATGAATGTGTCAGAGAAATGGCAGAAGCCGGACTTGCCAGTATCGCCACTTTCCTGTGCGTCTGCGCGGCAGAGTAGCGATCTGGCGCATACGGGTACACAATACATTGTGACGGCACGAGCGCGTGCACGCCATAGCGCGCACAATATGAGATCCCCCTGGCTGACCTATAAAGGCCAGTTCATCCCCTTGTTTAATTGCTGGTTTGTCTTCCAGCTACCAGTGTTCCTGTTCCAAGTTCTGTTTACCTGTGTTTGCTTGTTGTGACCCGGATTGCCCCTGACCTCCTCTGATCTTCTCCAGTACTTTGACCCCGGCTTGCTTAAAGGACTTCTCTACTACCTGATCCCTGTGTATGACCCTGGCTTGCTTAAAGGGCTTCTCTACTACCTGATCCCTGTGTATGACCCCGGCTTGCTTAAAGGACTTCCCTACTGCCTGATCTCTGTGTTTGACCCTCGGCCTGCTTTAAGGACTTCTCTACCACCTGATCTCTGTGTATGACCCCGGTTTACCTAAAGGACTTCTCTAGTGGCTGATCTCTGTGTTTAACCCTCGGCCTCCCCCTCAAGACTCTGCTCCAGTCTCTTTTTCCGGAGTTCAGTGCCAAGTCCACCCCTGCACTGTTCATCCATCCTACAGGAGATCTCAACGCAAGCCTCTTCTACTTGCTGGTGACCCGTTCCTCTCTGTGCCCTATACTCTCTGTACCACTTTCAGGGGTAGAGTGCCCTCAGCTGCCACTCTCAGCATCTCGGCCTTGGTGAGTACCTGACAGAATGGGTGGTTATCAGCTAAGGCCTTATTACTTTCTCCCCTTGACTTTCTTTTCCTTCCTTAAAGCTGAAGTTTAATCTGCTTATATTTTGCCTTCCCTGGTTCTTTCTTTCCCCCTCAATTCAACATACTAATAATTTTTTTTCAGTCCAGGTAACAGTGGTCTTCAGGACAGGACAGGACAGCAATAAAATCCCAATAGACACACTTAAAGTGTAAGTAAACCCAGTAATTTGAAAATAGTCACCGCCACCCCCACAGTGCCCACAGCTTATAAATCTTCTTTTTACATAAACATTTTGCCACTATATACCTTTTTGGCTGATCTGTATATCACGGCCAGTCATAAACTGCACAGTTTCTCCAGTGCTGAGAGTTCAGGTAGGAGGAAATTTCCACTGCAGTCTGTATACACACCCACATGTGTGATGCCAATATCATGTGACCTGGCTATCTTTGAGAACAAGTAAATCTTCTCTCCAGCATAAAAGACACAACTGAGCATGTGCAGGTCGGCTACCCTGCCTGTGTTACCTGGCCTTCCCCAGATAGACAGTGCAGGAGGGGAGGATCTATGCATACAGGAAAAAAACAGCCTTTTTACACAATTCAGAGGATTAACTCCTTAAGCTCCACGGTGAGTAAAATAAGCATGCTATGTTGCATATACAGACTGATTTTACTGTTGTGGGTTAGTAACACTTTAAGCCCCTTTCACATTGGCTGGATCAGTTTTTGCTCAGCAGAGGATATGCAGAGCGGACACCAACACAGCCCGTTGTGCTCTACTGTATAGGTGGTTGGGTGTAAAAGTTTACACCCAGCAGCCCTCCGATCGGACCCAGAGGTAGCCATGTGAAAGTCTGTTTAAAGATAGAGATGAAAGAGAATGAAGGACCCAGCTGGATCTCTCGTGTGAAAGTGGCTCTAACCCTTTCCTAATTTATCCAAAATAGAAAAATTATATTGGCTTTCAATTCAGTTAAACTCTTTACCTGCATAGCAAGCCTAAAGGCCATCCGCCCTGGCTAGATTTTAGGTTACACTCTTGCCTGCCGGTTTGGTACTTTGCTTCAGCTGCCTGCGTCAAAGAGTCTATTACTATTGATGTTAGTTTGGAGGATACATGAACCTTTTTTTCCTCATTTCCTCCCATCCCTCTCTTCCTTACTTCTTTTTTTTTCCTCCCTTCCTACATTCCTTGTTTCCCCACCCTAACCTAAGAGCCAATAAATGAGAATGTTAAGTGGCCATCCCAAACCTTTTGGTAGTGTACACTAGCAAAGACTGCACTCCGTACATTTGTGGGTCAGAGAGTCCATTGTTATTAAAGGCAACTTAGAAGGTATGGGAATGTTAGGTGGCCATGCAAAACCTTCTTGTGGTGGACCCTAGTAAAGAGTGGGCACTCCTTACACTTTTTGAGTCAGAGAGCCCATTACTGTTGATGGTAACACAATACATGGAAATGTTAGGTGGCCATGGCAAACCTTATTGTGGTGTACCCTTGCAAAGAGAGGGCACTTCTTACAATTTGTGAGTCAGGTAGCCCATTACTGTTACTCTGATGGTAGCACAGAGGAAACCTTACCTTCCTGTCCTTCCTGTCCTCTGTTGCTCACATTCCTGTCTTCTTTCCTTTCTTTTCTTCCTTTCTTCCTTCCTTACTCTAACCTAATAGCCACTAAATGGAAATGTTAGGTGGCCACCCCATACCTTCTTGCGGCAGGCCCTTGCAAAGAGTGCACACTCCTTACACTTACACTCTTGCGAAGAGTGGGCACTCCTTACAATCCTTACACTCTCGTGAGTCAGAGAGCCCATTACTGTTGATAGTAACACAATACATGTGTTCTTTTTCTTTTTTCCCTTTTAGTCCTCTCTTCCTTCCTTTCCTTTATTCATATCTTACTTACTATATAACTTAAGAGCTGCTAAATGGGAATGTTAGGTGGCCATGCCAAACCTTCTTGTGGTGGACCCTGGGGAAGAGTGGGCACTCCTTACAGAGAGCCCATTACTATTAATGATAACATAGAGTATATATGAACCTTCCTTTCCTTTCTTCCTACTTTCCTTTTCCTCTAACCTAAGAGCCACTAAATGGGAATGTTAGGTGGCCATGCAAAACCTTCTTATGGTGGACTCTATTGAAAAGTGGGCACTCATTACACTTCATGAGTTAGAGAGCCCATTACTGTTGATGATAACACAATAAGTGGAAATATTAGGTGGCCATGGCAAACCTTCTTGTGGTGGACCTTAGGGAAAAGTAGGCACTCATTACACCTTGTGAGTCAGAAATCTTGTTGATGGTAACACAGAGAAAATGTGATCTTTCTGTCCTTCTTTTTCTTGGTGGCTGCCATACCTCCCTTGCGAAGAGTGGGCACTTCTTACACTTTGCGAGTCAGAGAACCTATTACTGTTGATGCTAACAGAGAATACATTGTTATCAGAGTATTGAAATCATGCGCTGGAAGATTCTTGATTGCAGAGATTACTTTACCTTCATGGAGAAATAGCCCAACATATCTTGCAGCATGTCTTTATCATGGAACAAGAAACAGGAGGATACAACTACACACACTTAGGAATGAAGGTAATTCCTCTAAATACATTACCATAGAATACACATTGTAACACTGCAGTGCCACCTGCTGTATAGATAGGTCATAGGCGTGCGCACAGGGTGTGCCAGGTATGCCTGGGCACACCCTAATCACCCTGTGTGGTGCAAATTTCCCCTATTTAAACCCCTGATATTTCACCAAAACCCCCCAGCAGTGCTCCCACAAAAAATTGTAAATAAAAAAAACAATAAAAAATTTATGTAAAATATAATAAAAAAAATAAAATAGTAAAAATAAAAATTACTGACACCATGCATTGCCCTACTGACACTGTCCACTGCTAGACTGACACCATCAGTATACAATATATACACATGCACACAGGTTTGAGCTTTGAGGTGCACACCCTAATGCAATAGGCTGTGCACACCTATGAGATAGGTATAATGCATACAGTATTGTCAGTTTATTAACAACCATGCTGTTGTTATTTCCAACATATATGACCCTTCCTTCCTTTCCTCTTTTTCCCTTTCAGTCCTCTCTTCCTTCCTTTCCTTTATTCCTACCTTCCTTACTCTAACCTAAGAGCCGCTAAATGGGAATGTTAGGTGGCCATGCCAAACCTTCTTGTGGTGGACCTTAGGAAAGAGTGTTCACTCCTTACACTTGTGAGTCAGAGAGTCCATTGCTTTTAACGGTAACATAGAGGATTAATGACCCTTCCTTTCCTTTCCTGCTACTTTCCTTCCTCATTCTAACCAAAGAGCTACTAAATGGGAATATTTGGTGGCCATGCTAAACCTTCTTGTGGTGGACCCTAGTGAAGAGTGGGCACTCCTTACACTTTATGAGTCAGAGAGCCCATTACTGTTGATGGTAACACAATTAATGGAAATTTTAGGTGGCAATGGCAAACCTTATTGTGATGTACCCTAGGAAAGAGTAGGCACTCCCTACACTTTGTGAGTCAGAGAGCCCATTACTGTTGATGGTAACACAGAGGAAAAATCAACTTTCTGTCCTTCCTTTCCTTGGTTGCTGCCATTTCTCTCTTCTTACCTTCCTTTTCTTCCTCCCTTCCTTCCCTACTCTAACCAAAGAGCCGCTAAATTGGAATATTAGGTATCCATACCAAACCTTCTTGTGGTGGACCCTTGCGAATAGTGGGCAATACTTACACTTTGTGAGTCAGAAAGCCCATTACTGTTGAAGGTAACACAGAAGAAATATGACCTTTCTGTCCTTCCTTAACTTGGTTGCTGCCATTTCTGCCTTCCTTCCTTTTATTTCTTCCTTCCTTCCTTCCTCTAACCTAAGAGCCACTAAATGTGAATGTTAGGTGGGAAGGCGAATCCTTCTTGTGGTGGACCCTTGTGAAGAGTGGGCACCCCTTACACTTTGTGAGTCAGAGAGTCAATTTTTATTGATGGCAACTCAGAATATACACGGCCTCTCCTTCATTTCCTCCTTCCCATGCTTTTCTTTCTTTCTTTTTTTCCTTCTTCCCACCCTATTAAAATAAATCACCAAAAGCGAGACCCATATAAAGTTGGCGAAACCTTCAAATTTTGATAGAAAACATCTGTTAGATCAGCATAATTTACCATCGACTTTGTGGCGTTTCTGACTGCATAGCTGTTGGTAAGTCTTAGTTATAGATCATACAGTCAGATGTTGCATGTCTGGACGGAATTAAACGAGAATGATAACACGAACCTTGGTCAGTCATGTTCTCTCTTTGACAAGTGCAGTAGGAGAGTTAAAATTAATTTTAATGGAAAATCCAATACAAAGCAAGTAGCCAGAATTAAAGGTCAGAGGGAGGGGGAATAACCTTTTGGTATAATTATTGTTGGCACATCCATAATTCACACATTAATGCCCTCTTCTACGCGAGAAAAGGTTTATTCAGTGTCCTCATCGGGGAAATAAGTCTTTCTAATTCTCTTCCCATTCTGTTTTCTTATTCCCTGTGGGGGTGGGGGTGGAATCTGGACATAATGAGAATATGCAATTTCTCTTTTATTAAATATTTTTCTGCATTTTATTTGTATTTAAATTGACTACTTAACGGCTCTGTTATCACATCGGGACACCGGTTTCTTGGTATTTCCTTTAATATTGTACATTCTACGTCACTGCAGGCTTTGTAGGATCCATGAAGCACATGGATTGATGAAGCAAGGCTAGTGGAGACAACAGTACTGTGATATGAAGATGGCTCATTAAAGCATAACTTAACCTGAGAACAAAAATGTTATATATTGCTTCTTGACAGTCCTTAGATGTGGTGGCTGCATTAGTTGATTTTTTTTTAAAGATAAGAAAATTTTCAGCAAGGACCTGTTGATAAGGCAAGAAATGTTGTATCCTTTTCTTCCTGAGAACTGACCTAGAAGCAATGTTATCTTATAACTACTATTCTCCCTACCCGACATTAATGGAGATGAACAATGGCAGACATGATTGAAATCAAGCCTGTGTTAAAGACACGGATGCCTCCAAAGATACAGTGTGGGACTGAACTTAGTCATCCAAGGGCAAGACGTGTGTTATTCACAGGATTACCATGCGAATTTAAAGAAAAAAAAAGCCAGAAATAAAGAAAACTAATACAGCCACAACATTTACAGAATGATAACCTGCAATGCTTTATTTTTTTGGTTTAAGGTTTAGATATGCTTAAAGTGAAGGCTTAAAGTGGAACTAGGCAGAGATATTCACCTAGCCTTCAAAAGTACTTCTCCCTAGCTTTTTCTGGGTGCCGGTCTTTGGTCATCTTGATTGGCCGGTGTGGGATGACATTACTCCTGCTCATGCTTGGAGGTCATTCATCCCGGTGCATTGGTACTGTGTCGGGAATGTAAATGTGTATGTAGCGAGGTCCCAGGCCTCCTTTGGTCTAATGAGAACCTCCAGGGACAGGGATAGCTGACATCCTTCTGTATGTCGTGGGTTGTGAGGCATGGTGGGTGCAGAATAGTTGCAGTTATTGGGCGCCAGACACTTCTTGGATGCAAAAGAGGTTTTATTTCTCTTAACAGTCCTTTTTGTATTTTTGGGGGGAGAGGGGGTTAGGGCCAGGACACCCTTAGGTAGTTACAAGATTAATTGGCAGACTCCGAAAGGACAGCCATGCAGGGAAAGGCATCCAGCATCCAAATTTGCATGTGTAGGAATGCTGTCTCCTATGGCAACAGTCTTTAACAGTTCCAAACACAAGACTTAACAGTTCCTTTACTCTTACTACAATCACGCCTTGTAGTTCTTCAAAAGACTGAGCTCCTGGTCTCTCACTTGACCCACTGATTCACACTGTCACTGAATCCCTTGCGCTCCTTCAATCTTCACGTTGGGATTTTCCTCAAGCGTCACCCCCGCTTCTCTGCTGGGTCCCAAGCTTGACACACAAGGCTGCTCTGCAAGCGTCACCTTGGCTGGCTGGGTCCCTGGTTTGATTCCCACTGAAGTTTCCTGATTCTTCACCGTCCCCGTCTGGTGAGAATGCTGCTCCGGTACTTGCTTTAGTTACTCACTGTGGTCCCTGGTAATAGGCAGATAGTCCATTACTGGAGACAGTTTCCCCTCTACCTCCGAGCACGACAGATTCTCCAGCTGACAGAAATGTCACTTTTGGTTGGGCTCCAAGCTGCAGTCCCCACCCTATGCTGCTCTCTTGCTTCTGGATAGGCCCTCAGACAGTCTAGCAGCCAGATGTGCCCGGGATAGGCCCCATCTCCAGCCTAGCAGCCCGGGCAGCACAACACCCCTCCACCCAGACAGCCGTCCAGGTGGCACAGAACATAGATCACCTAAACCCCACCCGAATATATAGGTTCTCCCAGCAGGCCAAGGGATTCAAGAAAACTGCTGCCCATTGGCTGAGATACCCCATATACCCATAACCTGACCTTGGGTTGCCCTTCTCATATCTAGTACCACCAAGTACCCGGTCACCTAGTGGTAGAAGAGAAAAGTGCAACAAGGCCAAACTTAGGGAGAAATCAATAGATCTTTATCAATCAACCAGGATAACTACTCCTGGTGAGTAAATTTGTAAGGAGCAACCCTGCCTAAACTCCAGGGTGCTACATGTACAATCTTGCAGAGAATTACAAACAGGTAGGAAAGTGTAGACATTGCATAACTCTTCTGCAAAGAAGAGCCTGTCTGTTTGTAAGTCTTTAATTTTTTGCCTTTAGTTCCGCTTTTTTTATGTTTATTTCCTAGGATCATCAGTGACATCCAGTGGCAAGAATGTACTATTTTTCCTGAAGTACCCAAGGCAGAAAAAATACTGCATTATTCAATTTTTTAAGCCAACATACTGTCCACTAACCAAACACTGCCATGAAGACCAAGGAACTCTCCAAACAAGTAAGGGACAATGTTGTTGAGAAGTACAAGTCAGGGTTAGGTTCTAAAAAAATATCCAAATCTTTGATGATCCCTAAGAGCACCATCAAATCTATCATAACCAAATGGAAAGAACATGGCATAACAGCAAACCTGCCAAGAGACGGCCGCACATCAAAACTCACGGACCGGGCAAGAAGTGCATTAATTAGAGAGGCAGCACAGAGACCTAAGGTAACCCTGGAGGATCTGCAGAGTCCCACAGCAGAGACTGGAGTATCTGTACATAGGACGACAATAAGCCGTACGCTCCATAGAGTTGGGCTTTATGACAGAGTGGCCAGAAGAAAGCCATTACTTTCAGCAAAAAACAAAATGTCACGTTTTGAGTTTGCGAAAAGGCATGTGGGAGACTCCCAAAATGTATGGAGGAAGGTGATCTGGTCTGATGAGACTAAAATTTAACTTTTTGGCCATCAAAGAAAATGCTATGTCTGGTGCAAAACCCAACACATCACATCACCCAAAGAACACCATCCCCACAGTGAAACATGGTGGTGGCAGCATCATGCTGTGGGGATGTTTTTCAGGGATGGTGCTAAATACAGGGATATTCTTAAGCAAAACCTGTACGACTCTGTGTGTGATTTGAGGCTAGGACGGAGGTTCACCTTCCAGCAGGACAATGACCCCAAACACACTGCTAAAGCAACACTTGAGTGGTTTAAGGGGAAACATGTAAATGTGTTGGAATGGCCTAGTCAAAGCCCAGACCTCAATCCAATAGAAAATCTGTGGTCAGACTTAGTTTTGCAAGGAAGAATGGGCAAAAATCCCAGTGGTAAGATGTGGCAAGCTCATAGAGACTTATGCAAAGCGACTTGGAGCTGTGATAGCTGCAAAAGGTGGCTCTACAAAGTATTTACTTTAGGGGGGTGAATAGTTATGCACATTGACTTTTTCTGTTATTTTGTCCTATTTGTTGTTTGCTTCACAATAAAAAAAAAAAAAAAAAAAAAACATCTTCAAAGTTGTGGGCATGTTCTGTAAATTAAATAATGCAGATCCTTAAACAATCCATGTTAATTCCAGGTTGTAATCAACAAAACATGAAAAATGCCCACTGGAATGGATAGTTTTGCAAGGCATTGTACTTCACACTGCTCCATTGTATGCGCCCCACTGTACAGTATATGCCCCAAATCTGTCTACTGTCCCTTGCCAAAATCTTCAGGCAGCAGATTGCATTGATTGTCTCGGACGGTACTTTTCTTGGCATGATACTACAAAGCTTGGAGTTTAGATCTGAAAAAGAACCAATTCTATTGTATTCTAAATATGATGAGAGGCAAAGAGATTCTGGAAATCTGCTGGGACAGTGCAAACCTGACCAGAGCTTTAAAGCGTATGTAAACCCAAAATGTATTTTCCAGTATGTTTGGCATCATGCCTCACTGTATGCAGTTTTCTAAAACAAAATAGTTCTTTTTGTTTTGCAAACAATTCTTGTCTAGGTATCCTGCCAGTAACAGAATTTCCTTTTGCACGCTGACAACTGCAAGGGGGTTTATTTATAAAAAAAATTACAAATAGTCCCCCATATGTGTCTAACATTATTTCCTATGCTCATCAGCTCCATCTAGAGGCCATAATACAGTATTTTCCTGAAATACCTCAATAACTGAAAATACTGCATTATGTCCACCAGATGGAGCTGACAATCATAGGCAAGTAACATATAGGACACATTACGGGGAATATTTGTGACGGCTGTGTGAATGCTGAGACATTTGCACAGCAACTTTTTTTATAGATAGAACCTTAAGGCTGAGTTCACACTGCCATACGGAGCGGCTCACAGCATGGGTCTGGTGCGTCCCTGTCCACGTTTCAGGTCTGATTTCGGTCCGAATTTTTGGCTGAATTTGGACCAGAAATGGAGCAGAAGACGCACAGGACTCGCTTTGGAGATGTGTGAACCGGCTCCATAGAGAGCAGGTCACAGTCTCCTGACATGCGATTTGGATGCAGGGAAACCCACATCCAATTCGCAATAGTGTGAACCCAGCCCAAGCTACAGCCTCACAATTACCAGCTGCATTGTCAGCCTGCCATGTGAGCTCCTTCAGTTGGCCATTTGGCTCCCAATCGGGTCTATCAGACAGGTAGCAAAATGGCCAATTGAAGCAGTGTGCAAGGCAGGCTGACAAGGTTGCTGGTAAAAGAGAAGTATGGCCAAAGGTTTTTTTGGCCATACTTCTCTTATGGGTCATAAGAGTACATTAACTGTTGGGGTTCTGTGACCCAGAGTCAGCTGATAGCGGGCTATAGCCAAGGCAGAGCTGCACCAAACTCTGGAAGGATCCTGACAATACTGTCAGGATCTACCCTGCTGCCTGACTGACAGCTGACTCTGCATCTCTGCACATAGCTTAGAGCCAGAGCCATCCGTATCCGCTTCTTTTCAGCCCGAAGCTCCAATGAGTGCTGGAGGAGCAGAGCGAAGAGCAGTGACTGACAGTTGCTGCTCCCTGCTCAGAGCAGATCAAGAACTGAGTGATCAGCAGTCATGTGATTGCTCAGTTCTCAGTCTTAGAGCCCTTTCACACTAGGGCGGGGGCGGCGTCGGCGGTAAAGCGCCGCTATTGTAAGCAGCGCTATACCGTCGGTATGCGGCCGCTAGTGGGGCGGTTTTATCCCCTGCTAGCGGCCGAGAAAGGGTTAAAAACCACCGCAGAGAGCCTCTGCAGAGGCGCTTTGCCGGCTGGAATAGCCGCGCTGTCCCATTGATTTCAATGAGCAGGAGCGGTGAAGGAGCGGTATACACTCCGCTCCTTCACTGCTCCCAAGATGCTGCTAGCAGGACTTTTTTTACCGTCCTGCTAGCGCACCGCCCCAGTGTGAAAGCCCTCGGGGTTTTCACACTGGAATTAAAGCAGTGGCACTTTCAGGTCGGTTTGCAGGCGCTATTATTAGCGCAATAGCGCCTGCAAACCGCCCCAGTGTGAAAGGACCCTTAGTGTTGGTGTGGGACAGCTGCAGCATGGAGGCGTTTTTGGATGTTTGTTTTTTTATTTACCCTATATTTCTCCTCTAATTGACAGGCTGTAGATTAGGAAACCAATTATTAAAAATGCATTGTGCGAATGTCTGCATTTGCACAGCCATCGCAAATAATCTTTTTAAGGTGTCTGATATGTTAAAAATCATTGTCGGCTCCATCTAAGGCAGTGGTTCTAAACTCCAGCCCTCAGGACCCACCAACAGGCCAGGTTTTATGTATTACCTTGGGGAGATGCAGACTAGAATACTGCAATCACTGAGCAGCAAATGATATCACCTGTCATGTATTTGTTATCTTGCAAACGTGGCCTGTTAGTGGGTCCCGAGGACAGGAGTTGAAAACCACTTATCTAAGGGCTATTTTTTGGATTTAGGTATTTCAGGAAGATACCACATCATGGCCACTAGATGGAGATGATTTTCGTAGTAAATAAACATATCTGAGACACATTGTGGGAGACATTTGTCAGTCTGAAACAGGAAGTGCTGTTACTGGCAGGACCTTCAGATATAGAACTTTGCAACAGATTCACAGAAAACTATTTGCATAGGAAAACTGTGAGGTCCGTTGCCAAACATTCTATAAAAAAAAAGTTTACGACTTCAATCCACTTTATATTTTGAGATTCTGATCTCAATTCCTGCAGTTAGAGAAAAACATCAAGGTGAGAGATAGAACAGACGATGTCAACATCTTGATTGCTATCTTGCATACCTTCCATAACAGGCGTCTTGCAGAACTGTCTCTGATGATAATTTGCAGCTTTATAAAACATCGCCAAGTGATCGTAATACGCCTGCATGAAAGACAAAGTCAGGAGACGATGTATAATTATAGCCATGTTCTTTTCAAGGTTCACATTCTAAAATGTTCTTCTTTACTTTTGCTTTTTAAAGGAGAACTCCTCAAACGGCTTCTAGAACAGCCCCAGAGCATGACTCCATTGCAGTTTTGGAAAATGCTAAATATTGGGCTCAATTCACAAAAGCATATTGCATGCTGTATTTGATCACGTGACACCTTTTTAATAAATATCACATGCAATGCTAAAAATATAAATTTGCTATCCCTTTTATGCGGTATTTACTTCAAAAAGCAAAAACGCTCGGTAAATACCGGGTTTAACAGGGTTAAAGTCAGTTCACTAAAAATAAATAAATAAATTAATGTGTTAAACAAGTAGTGCTCTAGGCATGTGATATTTAAAGAGGAGGGCCCATCAAAAAAAAAAAAAATTAAAATTAAAAGTCAGCAGCTACAAATACTGCAGCTGCTGACTTTTAATTGGACACTTACCTGTCCCAGGGTCCAGCGATGCCCCGCTCGTCTCCCCCTCCGTTCGGCGGCGCCGGCATTGCAACTGTGGGCGCCGGGCTGTGGCTTCACAGCCTGGCACCCACTGCGCATGCGCGAGCTGTGCCGAGTGCCGTGATTGGCCGCTCAGTCACCTGGGAAATGTAATGGGTCCCAGATGATTGACAGGAGGGAGGGAGCAGAGCTGAGCCCTTCCTGTGCCGAAGGGGAAGTGATGTCACCAGCCCAGGCACTGAAAGAGGCAGACTACGAGGGACCCCCTAGCAACAGGCATTTAGAGGTGAGTAAAAAAAAAAAAAATTTTTAGGATTTTTCGTGTAGTTTTTTTTTTTTTGGGTGGAACACCACTTTAAGAAATAAGTATGAAACAATGTCACGCTACTAGTGATAAAACTTAAAAGTAGGTAAAAAATAGTAAAGCAGCTAGCATAACAGTATAGTAAACTGCACAAACAAGTGAAAAGATAAAAAATGCAACGCTAGTGTGTAACAAAGTGCGAAAGTGAAATATCACCTCACATGCAAATATAAAGCTGATAGTAACTTGTAGGTCAGATATCAGCGTGAACAATATACAACAACAAAAGGGCAAACAAATCAGAAAAGTTTGTCACAGGTAGGTGAAAATGTCCATGTAAGACAGCAAAAAAAAAAAAACCTGCAACTAAAACTGTCTGTGATAAACCAAAAAAAATAGGAGATTCTTCAGTAAAATGAAATAAAGTCCCATGGGTAGATGATGCCTGTAGATGATAGTAAATCAACCACTATATGTGACAGGAATAACCTCTTCATAAGATGGAAATATTGAAGGAATGGGTACGCTTACCATGAGAAGTGGACACACTCACCATACGGCGGTGGGTCAATCAGGTGTTTGGATTCAACAATCCGGCAGATATTTGTTGGAAGGAGCTGGTGTGGACATACGCTGTACGTAACAGCACAACAGATGATTTTACCATCAGCTGTTGTGACAGCGACACGGCGCAGGCGCACAATAGCCGACAGAATTTTTATTTTCTGTCACATTGTGCCCCGCGCTCCGGTGGCGAGTTCATGTACATGATGATATTCGCTATTGTCTTCCTGATTTTCCTCACGGACAATCAGGAAGTGGGTCCTGAGACCCGTCACCCAATTGGCCGAGAGGAGAAGCGATCCTATTGGCCACCTAGGAGGAGGGGGGAAGAGACGCATGGCGGAAGCCACCGTAATGCCAAGGAGGAGACGCAGGGGAAGCCACCGCCTGGAGGAAGAATGCTGCCTCGGGGTAAGTGTAGAGTTGGTGACCAATCAACCTGGGGGGGGGTGGCTGTGGGTGCATTATTTGCCCCCCCCCCCAAAAAAAAATACCACCAGCCTCCACTGGACACACTCCTAAACCTTGTGTAAAACCTTCCCAGAAGAGTTGAAGCTGTTATAGCTGCAAAAGATGGACCAACGCAATATTGAACCCTACGGACTAGGACTGGGATGCCACTAAAGTTCATGTGTGTGTAATGGCAGGTGTCCCAATACTATTGACAATATAGTGTATATATATATATCTGTTACCCTGAACTTAAAAGGCTTACTTATTACTAGATTGGAGACTAGATTGGAGACTGACTACCAGCTAAGCTTCATATAGACGTCTCCTTGCCTTATCTATGATAGCCAGGCGAGTCATAAGTGAGAGAAAAAGACATATATCCAGTCCATTATTATGAGAGATAAGCTGTGTACAGCAGGCTCTGAAAACAGGGGGAGACTGAGAACTGGATGTATAAATGTTTTATTTTTTTAGAACACTAGCCTTACTGCAAATAGTTATGAAATAGAAAAATCATTATCTTGCTGCAATGCCATTCGTCTCGCATCAAGCGCACCCCTCACAGTCTCAGAACACAGAACGAATGATGGGTTGCATTGTTCTTCTTTGTAAATGCAGAACTGCCAGTTTATTGATCTCCTCCTTTATGCACAACTGCCACTTGGCTCCCCTTTTGAAAAATCGCAGCACATAGAAGACAGTTAGTTTTCCATTATTTCAGGAAAGGAAACAGGTGAGTTTTTTGAAGTTTGCTAAAATCCTTTGCAGTCTATGTAGAAGATCAATTTTTTTTTTTGTGAACAAAGCTGACTTTAAAGGCGTCAGTTGATGCGGCAGCGTTCAGCTTTGCCCCGAGCTCCTCTTTGTGCTAAATGTAAATGAAAGCTAATGACACCGTAACACGATAATTTCACTGGGAAGTACAGAGTGTTAAATCTGTCTGTTAGTCAAGGATTAAGTTGAACCTTAAAGAAATTGAATTAAGTAGCGGTATTCCATTTATGCAGCTCCCTATTGCTTTGCGCTTGTTTTCATACCTCTACCATAGTCAGATTATTAGCACAGTAAATATTGTCCCCCTTTTTCTCAGTATAATTAATAGGTTCTGCAGTGTGACTCACGGCTTCATAGCAATATGGGAGCAAAGCCGCATTCTGTGTCACCTTCTTCCATTCTCTTCTACTTTCAAAGCCTCTTTTTCCTTCCAGAGAAGCCTTTGATTTCCTAACCTGTAATTTAATTATATTTTGCTTTCCAGCTGTGCCATTTGGGTCTTTTTTTTTTTTTTTTTTCCGACTCTCGTGTTCTAAATTTTGTATTCCAATGATGGGAGTAAATGTTACCCCAAACTGGGGTGACACTTGGGGTGTGCATTTATAATCCATCCTGCAATACGACATTTGTTCTGTGCGAATGCTGGCAAAATCAAATGTTACCGTGAATGCGAAAATGGGAAAGCAATATAATGGGTGAGCAAGAGTAAGCTGCAAGCCCCGGTCAAAGTACAGAAAATGGAGAAAATTTCCTTATGGGGTTTTGTATTGCAGCAAAAGAGTCCAAAATGGTTATAAAATGTATCTATTACAAAAATGAAATTACAAAAGCAAAACTATCTGTTAAAATGTGAGCTCTGTGATAGAGCCTGGCAAACATACATAATATGCATAATGATACAGCTGTACAGTGGACGTTAAAACATAGCATGATATGTATAAAGAATCATACTAGGAAAACTCTGACGCGTTTCGACCATATGTAGTAGAGGTCTTGACCTCTACTACATATGGTCGAAACGCGTCAGTTTTTCATGGTATGATTCTTTATACATACCATGCTATGTTTTAACGTCCACTGTACAGCTGTATCATTATGCATATTATGTATGTTTGCCAGCCTCTATCACAGAGCTCATGTTTTAACAGCTAGTTATACTTTTGTAATTTAATTTTTGTAATAAATACATTTTATAAGCATTTTGGACTCTTTTGCTACAATACAAAACCCCATAATGAAATTCTCTCCATTTTCGTTACTGTGAATGCTGTGACCAAGCCAACATAAGGTTTTCTTCTCATCATTCTGGTGGGAGACCAGAGCTGTGAGAGAATATTAGGAGATAAGTATAAGCATCTGGGATGGGCAGTTAAGTGAACCTGTTGCTTTTCACTGTATGGGCATGTAGGCCCCCTTTAGTGCCAATGTTGGGTCTGGAGTACCATTTAGTTTCTACCTTCTAGGGGGTTCCTATTGTTCTGCCTTCAACAGGGAAATTCATTAAGGTTTGTTCTCCATGCAATATTAAAATTGGCCACTAGATGGAGCCCAAAATAAATGTACTGTTTTACAGAAGCTAGAGATGGTTTAGCTTTAATAAG
This sequence comes from Lithobates clamitans, assembly GCA_037952925.1. Classification (NCBI taxonomy): domain Eukaryota; kingdom Metazoa; phylum Chordata; class Amphibia; order Anura; family Ranidae; genus Lithobates; species Lithobates clamitans. The sequence goes on from JBBGZY010000069.1 coordinate 4,007,277, forward strand.
AGCTCCCATCATCCCTCATTCTGACAAAGGGAAACATGTGCATCCTGGGAGGTCAGACTCCATTTTAAAGAGGTGCTCCAGTCTTTTTTGTGTTTGTAAAGGCCTTATGCACACTGGGTATTTTTACAGCTGCTGTTTTTGGCTTTTTTTTCTGCAGCCAATAAACTTTTCAGCATGTTATCCTATGTGTCCATGCACACATAGAGTGTTATCAGCATTTTTTGGCAGGGGCGTTTCTGGCTGGAAAAAAACACCAGAACTAGTGGGTCTTGAAAGGAATTTTTCAGCTGTAAAAATGCTCTAACTCTAATAAAAGCTAAAAAACGCTGAAAAACATGGCTATGAGCATTTTTTGAGCCATAAGCTTTTGTAGGAGTATAGTTTTGCTAAATAACGCTGAAAAACGCTACTGCAAAAATGCTGCAAAACTCATTGTACAGCTACAGCTTTCCACAGCTAACGCTACTGGTGTTTTTATAACGTCCTGTGTGCATGAGCAGCTACAAAAACTGTAGCTGCTGACTTTTAATAAACAGACATTTACCTGTCCCAGGATCCAGTGATGTACTCACCCTAGTCGCTATTTCCCTCAGTCTTCTGTTCCCGGTGCCGGCATCTCAACTGTGGGCACCCAGCTGTGACAGCTTCACAGCTGGATGCCCACTTTGCATACGCGAGCCACGCTGTGCATTGTGAATGGTCCCACAGTCTTCTGGTACCTGTGTCGTGTCCCAGAAAACTGCAGGGAGGGAGAGAGGAGAACTTCAGCTCGGCTTGCCTAGGCGATCTGAGTGGAAATGGGAGCAGGTGCCTGTCAAAACCAGGTACTCACCCCCCCCCCCCCCAAAAAAAAAGTGCCATTTTGATGAGAAGGGAGGGAAAGAGGAGGCCTTAAAGGCAGAACTGGCCCTTATAGGTGGAGCCCTGCTTTAAGAACTGAGGGAGAGCAAACCAACTATCATCCCTGCAGCACATGTTGGTGCATTAAACCTACATCCCCTACAGGCAGCATCCCTGGTGAACATGGACTTATTGCTATCTGCAGCCTAGTTATTTCATCGTGCTTTTTTTGTTTCATACATTGATTGTATGTAATTCATCTGTTTTTCCCAGAAGTTTCACCCACTCTGTTTTTCTCAATAAAGCTTCCAGATTATATTCAGTCTGGTTTATTGCAGAATGGGAGTGTTTAGCTACATGTTAAGTTACTCACAGGAAAAGCTGTATCGGGAAAGAACACCCAGGGTGGGGTGGAGCTTGGGAGGAGTTGCAGTCAGTGGTAGTATAGGAAGCGAAAAAGAGGGTAGATGATGTTGATGTTCAAGGGCCTGCATATTGACTAATGTAGTGCACCCTCATGAGCCCTTTGGGGGAAGGTTTTGGTCCTCTCCACCTTAGTGGGTTTCCCAGATCCTCTCCACCTTATTGGGTTTTCCAGATCCTCTCCACCTTTGTGAGTTTCCAAGATCCTCCTCACTTTAGTGGGTTTCCCAGATCCTTTCAACCTTAGTGAGTTTCCTAGAAGGGTAGAGAGAGAACCCTGAAGTGGGCACAGTGCTGTTCAGGACCAACCATGTTCAACTGCAAGTTATGTTGCTTTGAACTGCTAAATACCATGCTGTATGGACTGTTTTTAAGTCTGTCGTACCAATAAAGAAAAGTTCCAGCAGGAAGCAGACTGAGCCTTGTCATTCAAGTGCCCAATACCTGGGAAACAAGAAGTAAGTTGCTTGGGCAAAGAACCGGTGGTGGTGGGAAGAAGAAGCATTGGCGATGGGTCTACTGTCTGGACCACGTGCCTGGGAAGCTTGAAACCCTGTGTATTTGGGCCAGTTGGGTGTTGCGGCTCCTGATGGACGCAGTCTGGAACAACTTATTGGAGCCCCAGAAAACTCTATTGTATAGTAGTCATAAAGTCCCCTGGCCAAAGCCCTTCTGGCTGTGGAAAGAGAGCCAGAGCTTAGAGTAGGTTTCCAACCCCCTGGTTTAAAGTATTCACATAGGCCCCCTAGCATGGAAACTGGGTTATCACTGCAGGAAGATCACAGGTTCAGACATGAAATATTATTAAAGCATATACCTCTACAGTGAATACTATCAGCTGACATCATGAATCACTGCTGACAAATTTTCCTGACATCAAGAGAAAAATGGTGACAGGGGAGGGACCTCCAGCTGATTGACAGCCTCTGCTCTGTTCTTGAGTGTTGTGTGAAGAGGTGTGTAATCCTTTCCTCCAATCAGCTCTCAGACCTCTCCTCACTGAGCTCTTCAGAGTGTAGCTTCATCTCGCCACACCCTTTTTTTACTAAACTTGAAGACAAGCTTTATAACTCAGCACTGAAAGAATGTATAGAAGTGAGGGCTGCAGATAAACAGGTACAGCTTATGTAGGAAGCTTTGTTTCCCTTCACTGGGTACTGTATATGTAGGAGTTTACAACCACTTTAAACTGAAAGCACTTTGCAATTTCAGTACAGATTTAACAACCACTGCACAGCCTAATTAGACTTTGCTTGTTACTTTGAGTTGTCCTTTATCTGAGAAGAAAGTTCTGATCGTCCTCCTCCTCTCCCAGCTCTGCATATATTTTCTAGATGGTGATGTGAAATATGAGGCAGCTCTCATTACTTAAGCGGATGTATCATTTCCCTCCACGTTCCATTATCATGTTTCTTGATTCCTCCCGAAGCGGAATAATCTGCTTTTGTGTTAGAGGTTCTGTCTGCAAATTAGCAGAACTCTCCCTAATGATTGACACGGCTTTTATCTCCGGCCTGTCTTTCCAATCAATTCCTCCATCCCGAGCAGCTCTAATAGACTGGCAGATTACATCACCGCCATGAAAGTCGATAAACTGCAACATGGCAAGCCATGACTGTACAACGCAGAGTCGCTGATCGCAGATTGTCTAATATTTATTACCTTAAATTGGTTCATATCGTTGAAGTGGTATTTTTTTTTTTTTGCCGGCACAACACTTGTGGTTTTCGGAGAGAATGTGGAATGGCAAATTCCTTTTTACAGTAATTGAAGAAGAACAGAGTGTTGGAAAGAGGTCTAAGAAAGCTGAAAGTATTAATTCCCATATTTATTAGATCTTTTATAATGTATGGACCATTCACGTCAGACTCTATATAAGAAGAGTTTACAATCATTCTTACGGTCATTGGGTAGTTTAGATTATTTCTTTTAGCTACTTTCTTCTACTAGATTTTTTTTTTTTGTATTCTTTTATTTATTAAAAATATTTTTTCTCATTTAACTGTTGGGTTCTTTCTTTCTTTAATTACTTCAATACCGGGCACTTACACCCCCTTCCTGCCCAAGCCATTTTCAGCTTTCAGCGCTGTCGCTGTTTAAATGATAATTGCACGGTCATGCTACACTATACCCAAACAGAATTTTTATCATTTTGTTCCCATAAATAGAGCTTTCTTTTGGTGGTGTTTGATCACCTCTGGGTTTTTTATTTTTTGCTAAACAAATAAAAAAATACCTAAAATTTTGAAAAAAAAAAGTTTTCCTTTTTTTTCTATTATAAAATTTTGTAAATAAGTAAGTTTTCTCCTTCACTGATGGGCACTGATAAGGCGGCACCGAGGAGGTGGCACCAATGAGGTGGTACTGACGGGCACTGACAGGCAGCACTGATGGGCACCGGTAGGTGGCACCGATGGGTGACATTGATAGGCGGTACTGATGGGCATTGATAGGCGGCACTGGGCACTCATGGGTGGCACTGGTGGGCACTGATATGCGACACTGATGGGCACTGAAAGGCTGCACTGATGGGTACTTATGGGTGGCACTGATAGGCGGCACTGCTGGGCACTGATATGCGGCACTGATAGATGGCATTGATAGGCATCACTGATGGCACTGGCAGGCATTGGGGATGGGCACTGATTGGCAGCTGCCTGGGCATTGACTGGCATTTCCCTGGTGGTCTAGGGTGCCATACCTGGTGGTCCAGTGTGATGGCAATCCCTGGTGATCCTGGCAGCATCCTGATGGTCCTGGGTGGGCATCCGAGGGGGGGCTGCGCTGATAAATAATCAGCACAGATCCCCCCCGTCAGGAGTGCAGACGATCAGCACTCCTCTACTCGCGTCTGCCAGACTCGACTGAGGAAAAGCCGATCAACGGCTCTTCCTTATTACATCGTGATCAGTCACGATTGGACACGGCTGATCACATGGTAAAGAGCCTCCGTCAGAGGCTCTTTATTGAGATCGGTGTAGCAGTGTGTTAGACTGACACACCACCGACCGCTGTGATGAGCACCCCCACAGGCGCACAAGAGCGGTCGTTCTGGAGGGCTGTCATATGACATCCACCCAGAACGAGAGCCGTGCTGCCCAGCCGTCATTTGACGGCCAGCGGGCGGGAAGTGGTTAAGAGCCTGGTGTGTGATAGGCACATGGCAGTGGCGGAATTATAGGGGTCGCTGAGGTTGCCATGGCGACCGGGCCCCTTGCTGCAGGGGGCCCTTTAGGGCCCCCTGTATACAGTACTTTGATAGCTCCCCGATCCTAAGCCGAACTGTATTCGGCACTGTGCAGGGAGCTGGTGACATTAAGAAAGTGAAAGCACAGTGCTGTGCTCTTTGTCTCCCCCTACAGTGCAGTACCCGGCAGGAAGAGCTAAGGTAGTGGTTCTCAACTCCTGTCCTCAGGACCCACCAACAGGCCAGGTCTGCAAGATAACTGAAATAAATCACAGGTGATATCATTTGCTGCTCAGTGATTGCAGTATTCTAGTCTGCATGTCCCCAAGGTAATACTTAAAACCTGGCCTGTTAGTGGGTCCTGAGGACAGGAGTTGAGAACTACTGAGCTAAGGTAATGGTCTGCCGTTTTTTATCTACTGTATGTGTGTTTATATGTATGTATATGTGTGTGTGTGAGCATGTATTTATGTATGTGTGTGTGTGTGTGTGTGTGTGTGTGAGCATGTATGTATATGTGAGTGTGTGTGAGCATGTATGTATATGTGTGTGTGTGAGAGCATGTATGTATATGTGTGTGTGTGTGAGCATGTATGTATATGTGTGTGTGTGTGAGAGCATGTATGTATATGTGTGTGTGTGTGAGCATGTATGTATATGTGTGTGTGTGAGAGCATGTATGTATATGTGTGTGTGTGTGAGCATGTATGTATATGTGTGTGTGTGAGAGCATGTATGTATATGTGTGTGTGTAAGAGCATGTATGTATATGTGTGTGTGTGTGAGCATGTATGTATATGTGTGTGTGTGAGAGCATGTATGTATATGTGTGTGTGTGAGAGCATGTATGTATATGTGTGTGTGTGTGAGCATGTATGTATATGTGTGTGTGTGTGAGCATGTATGTATATGTGTGTGTGTGTGTGTGTGTGTGTGAGCATGTATGTATATGTGTGTGTGTGTGAGCATGTATGTATATGTGTGTGTGTGTGAGCATGTATGTATATGTGTGTGTGTGTAAGCATGTATGTATATGTGTGTGTGTGTGTGTGTGAGCATGTATGTATATGTGTGTGTGTGTGTGAGCATGTATGTGTTCAGTGGTGGTGTGTCCATATGGGCGCCGCCCCCTCTCTCCAGGCACCCCTCTATAACAAATAGATAGATTTATGCATAGCGTGAATCTATCTATGGCCGTCACTGCCCCCCTATTCAGACACCTGGCCCCTTTTTGGACGCCGGGCGCCTGAATTACACCGGCGGGGGTGTTTTTAAAGCACTAATAGGCTTCAAAATAGGTGAACTGCGAGTGCCATGCTTGGTGCTCACAGTCCACCCAGGTGTGTTAGAAAAGCGAATAAATATTCGCTTTCCTAACACTGAACCACCATTCCACCAATCAGGTGCTCGGGTCTGTTACCCGTCACCTGATTGGCTGAAACGACAGGCGCCGCTATTGGATGCCTATCAGGAGGAGAGGATGGGAGGTGACGCATGGAGGACCCCGCTCGTCGACGTCACCCGCTGCCCCACCGAGACAGGGTAAGTGCCAGGCAGACTGCGAGCGGGCAGGGGGGTCACAGTGGCAGCATTTGATTGCACAATGGCTGCGTTTCAGGGCACAGTGGCTGCGTTTCAGGGCACAGTGGCTGCGTTTTATAGGCACAGTGGTGGCAATTGATGGGCACAGTGGCTGTGTTTGATGGGCACAGTGACTGCGTTTGAGGGCACAGGGATGGCAATTGATGGGCACAGTGGCTGCGTTTGAGGTCACAGTGGTGGCAATTGATGGGCACAGTGGCTGCGTTTGATAGGCACAGTGACTGCTTTTGAGGGCACAGTGGTGGCAATTGATGGGCACAGTGGTTGCGTTTGAGGGCACAGTGGTGGCGATTGATGGGCACAGTGGCTGCGTTTGAGGGCACAGTGGTGGCGATAGATGGGCACAGTAGCTGCGTTTGAGGGCACAGTGGTGGCGATTGATGTGCACAGTGGCGGAGTTTGATAGGCACAGTGGTGGCAATTAATGTGCACAGTGGCTGTGTTTGATGAGCACAGTGAGGCTGCAATTGATGCGATTTTTTTTAAAAGAATTTTTCACTTTGCTTGCACCCCCCCAAAAAATTTTGAGCACCATCTGCCACTAGTTTATGTGTGTGTGCATATGTGCATTTATATATATATATATATATATATATATATATATATGTGTGTGTGTGTGTGTGTGTGTGTGTGTGTGTGTGTGTGTGTGTGTGTATATGTATGTGTGTTTACATGTATATATGCACATTTTATGTATGCGCTTTTAATCCTGACCCCCTATATGTGTCCCATTAGAACCGATTTTTTTTTTTTTTTTTTGCTTGTTCATAGTACCAGCAAAAAAAAAAAATGCTGTTCCTCTGAAAAGTGATCCATGCTCAGATCGCTTTTCAGATGCATTTGACAGCCGGTAAAGAGGCAATATGTTGCCTCCTGACCGCCTGTTTTAACCCCTTAAAAGCATCATCACTATGCTGCAACTGCATGGAATGCACACAGTTGCAGGGTGGTTGCAGTGCAGCCACTTCAAGGGTGCCCTCACTTGAAAAAGATTGAGAAACACCGACATAGAGGAACCCATCTCTCCATTTTCCTCCTGCAGCTCCTGAATGCATGTGGGGTGGAGAGGAGGAGAAGGGGGGGGGGAGAATCGATTCCTCTACATGCAACCACCCACTTGCGACCAGGCCCTGGTGTTCCGCCATCGGGCTCGGAGAAACGAGCCCTGTCCGGGAGTCAGGGGGGCCCTTCATGGTTTCTTGCATCGGGGCCCTGAAGATTCTAGTTACGCCTCTGGCACATGGTGTGTGATACGAACGTTCTGTGTGTGTTTCCTGCACCATGTTCAAAATGCAATGCCTTTGTGATCTGCTGTGGGTGCCAATACATTTTTAATGGCACCCAAAATGCAGATCACAAACGCAGTGCATTTTCCTGCACCAGATCGCATGGTACCCCAGTACCATTCTATTTTGGGTGGTGCGTTTTTTAAAATTAGGGCATGCATTACTTTTTTTAGCATTACAATGCAATTTGCACCTCACTGAACCACACAGGAACGTGGACTGCGTTTGTGACAGACCCAACCGGGACAGGGGCTTTTGGCCCACTGATTATGGGCCCTGGTCATTTAAGGGAGCTACAAGCATTCAGGAAGATGTTCTGTTATATAATGCAAGATGACATTACCACATTTAACAGTCAAGGAAGCACCATGACTGCGCAGTCATGTAGGAACAGGAAGGGGCCATCTAGGGTTGCCACCTCATCCCTTTAAACCCGGACACATATGAATTACACAGGTTCTGAGGCTAATTTAATGCAGACAAGGCACCAAGTTAGTTTAATTACCACCTTAATCAGCCACAGAACCTGTGTAATTAATATTTGTTTGGGTTTAAAAGGATAAAGTGGCAACCCTAGGGCCATCCCCAAACTGTTCCCACAAAGTTGGGAGCATGAAATTGTCCAAAATGTCTTGGTATGCTGAAGCCTTAAAGTGACACTAAAGGTTAATTTCTTATTTTTTTTAAATAACAAACATATCATACTTACCTCCACTGTGCAGCTCATTTTGCACAGAGTGGCCCTGAACCTGCTCTTCTGGGGTCCCTCGGCGGCTCTCTTGGCTCCTCCCCACATCAGATAACCCCCTAGGAGAAGCGCTCTCCAGGGGGCTTACCTTGCCGGCGCGCTCCTGAGTCCAGCATTCGGCGTCCATAGACGCTAAATGCAGGACTCTGACCCCCCCCAGCGGCCGCGTCATTGAATTTAATTGACAGCAGCGGGAGCCAATGACTGCGCTGCTATCAATCTATCCAATCAACAGCCGAGAACCCCAGGCAGGGAGAGAGTGCGTCCCCGTGGGACAAGTTTGAGGGTTCAGGTAAGTAAAACGTGGGGGCTGGGGGGCCGGTCAGGTTTTTTTTTACCTTAATACATAGGATGCATTAAGGTGAAAAAACACAAACCTTTACAAACCATTTAAGAGTTCCCTTCACTGGAACTAAGGGGCCAAGCCCAGCCCTTGAAAAACAGCCCCACACCATAATCCCCCCTCCACCAAATGATTTGGCCCAGTGCACAAAGCAAGGTCCATGAAGACACGGACGAGCGAGTTTGGGGTGGAGGAACTTGACTGGCCTGCACAGAGTGCCGACCTCAACAGGATAGAACACCTTTGGGATGAATTAGAGTGGAGACAGGCCTTCTCGTCCACATCAGTGCCTGACCTCACAAATGCGCTTCTGTAAGAAAGGTCAAACATTCCCATAGACACACTCCTAAACCTTGTGGACAGCCTTCCCAGAAGAGTTGAAGCTGTTATAGCTGCAAAGGGTGGGCCAACTCAATATTGAACCCTATGGACTAAGACTGGGATGCCATTAAAGTTCATGTGCAGGTAAAGGCAGGTGTCCCAATACTTTTGGTAATATAGTGTATATCAGTTAGCCGAAGTTTGGGAGTCAAAGTCAGAGTTCCTAGTTATCCATGTAGGTTACCTGGCATGACGACTTGTGTAGTAGCCAGAGAGTACAGGTGCCATGAAAGGGGAGACAAGTATCTGGTCTGCAGTATGTTTGGCCTTTTCAATATTATCCCCCTTCAGGGTGGACTGCTGGTAGTGCCAAGTGTCATGCTGTGGTGTTGTAGTGATGTTGTGCTGTGAACAACCAGATTACTGCCAGCACTGCCAGACCTCCTCCGACACCATCAGAGCAGATTAGCCTTGTCATCGGCGGGAGATAACGGAGACGTGCAGCTCGTGATGTTGCCTTTTAACCGCTTCAGCCCCGGAAGATTTGGCTGTTGAATGACCAGGCCATTTTTTGCGATACGGCACTGCGTCGATTTAACTGACAAGTGCGCGGTCATGCGGCGTTGCACCCAAACAAAATTGACGTCCTTTTTTCCCCACAAATAGAGCTTTCTTTTGGTGGTATTTGATCACCTCTGCGGTTTTTATTTTTTGCGCTATAAACAAAAAAAGAGCGACAATTTTGAAAAAAACACAATATTTTGTACTTTTTGCTATAATAAATACCCCCAGTTCTTTTTTAAAAAAAAGCAAATGTTTTCCTCAGTTTAGACCGATATGTATTCTTCTACATATTTTTGGTAATAAAAATGGCAATAAGCGTATATTGATTGGTTTGCGCAAAAGTTATAGCTTCTACAAAATAGGGGATAGATTTATAGCATTTTTATTATTATTTTTTAATACTAGTAATGGCGGTGATCTGCGATTTATATCGGGACTGTGACATTATGGTGGACACATCGGTCACTTTTCACATATTTTTGGGACCATTGTCATTTATACAGCGATCAGTGCTATAAAAATGCATTGATTTTTGTATAAATGTCACTGGCAGGGAAGGGGTTAACACTAGGGGGCGATCAAGGGGTTAACTGTGTTCCCTCTCTGTGTTCTAACTGAAGGGGGGAGGGGACTGTCTGGGGGAGATGACAGATCGCTGTTCATACTTTGTATATACACATGATCAGTCTTTTCTCCCCTCAGAGAACCGGGATCTGTGTGTTTACACACACAGATCCTGGTTCTCGGTGTGTCACGAGCAATCACGGAAACCCGGCGGTCAGCGCGACCACCGGGCACTTGTATCGGCTCCGGAGGTGAGCAGCAGGCACGCGCGTGGCAGCAGGGCGAAGCGACGTTACATAACGTTGTTTCGCCCAGCCGTGCCATTCTGCCGCAGTAAAACTGCGGCGGCTGGTGGGCAAGTGGTTAAAGGACCACTATCTTGAACAAATGTTTTCTATTAACTGTACACATACAGTGTATGTACATATCATTAGACAAGTGCGGTTCGTTACGTTCCGAATTAATATTCGGGTAAATTTTTCAGTATCCTGAGATCCGAATTACAGTATAAACGTCCGAATTTCTGAAATTCAAATTGAAATACAAATCAAATTTTACATCAAATTCCATTCGAATTCGAACTGAAAACATATTTCTGAAATCAAAGACTGTGTGTGTTATTAGAGTTCCATTTCGAAATAATGCTATATTTGTTAAGCCAAAGGTGATTTAACCTCTTCCCATCCCCTGTATAGTCAAATGACGGCCGCAAGGTGTCTCTCTCACCCTGGGCTGCTGTCATATGACGTCCTCGGCTTCCTGGCCGCTAGCGTCACCCGGGAGCCGATCCGCGTGCCTGGTGGCCGCGATGTCCGCCAGGCACTCGCGATTGCCGGTCACAGAGCAGGGACATGGATCTGTGTGTGTAAACACACAGATCCACGTCCTGTCAGGGGGGAGAAGACCGATCGTGTGTTCCCAGTACAGAGCAACACTGATCGGTCACCTCCCCCAGTCAGTCCCCTCCCCCCCCCCACAGTTAGAATCACTCCCTAGGTAACATTTAACCCCTTGATCGCCCCCTAGTGTTAACCCCTTTCCTGCCAATTACATTTATACAGTAATCAGTGCATTTTTATAGCACTGTTTGCTGTATAAATGTGAATGGTCCCAAAATAGTTTCAAAACTGTCCGATCTGTCCGCCGCAATATCGCAGTCCTGACAAAAATCGCAGATCGCACCATTACTAGTAAAAAAAAAAAAATTAAATAAAAATGCCATAAAACTATCCCCTATTTTGTAGACACTATAACTTTTGCACAAACCAATCAATATACGCTTATTGCGATTTTTTTTTTTTATAACCAAAAATATGTAGAAGAATACATATCGGCCTAAACTGAGGAAGAAATCTGTTTGTTTTTTTAACCACTTCAATACCGGGCTATAGTCATATGACGTCCGCAGATGGGATATCCCATCCTGGGTGGGCGTCATATGATGACCTCAGCTTCTTGCCGCTCCTAGGGGCCCGCAGCGCGGCGATCAGGGATGAGGTGTGTGCCTCGGACACAGCCCGTCCTAGATCCGTATAAAGAGCCAATAAATAATGTCTCTTTACCATGTGACTGGCTGTGTCCAATCACAGCTAGTCATATGTACTGCCCACGCCCCTAGGGCGCGCACAGAGCGGCGATCAGGACGAGGATTGTCACCCTGACACAGCCCAACCCTGATCACAGTAAAGAGCCAATGAAATTGGCTCTTTACCACGTGACCAGCTGTGTCCAATCACAGCCGGTCACAGAATGTCAACAAACCGCGGTAACGAGAGGTTACTGGGTTCTCCTCCTCACACACCGATCGTGTGTGAGAAGGAGAATGCGGTAACATCTCGTTACCGCTCACAGTGTACACCAACACACACTGACTGCCCCCCCCCCCAAATAAAGAGGACCTGTCACCACCCAAAGTACCTGTCATCACCCATCAAAGTACCTGTCATCACCCATCAAAGTACCTGTCATCACCCATCAAAGTACCTGTCATCACCCATCAAAGTACCTGTCATCACCCATCAAAGTACCTGTCACAGCCCATCTGAGTACCCGAGTACCTGTCACAACCCATCTGAGTACCCGAGTACCTGTCACAGCCCATCTGATTACCCGTCACAGCCCATCTGAGTACCCGAGTATGCGAGTACCTGTCACAGCCCATCTGAGTACCTGAGTACCTGTCATAGTTCATCTGAGTACCTGAGTACCTGCCACAGTTCATCTGAGTACACGAGTACCTGTCACAGTCCATCTGAGTACCTGAGTACCTGTCACAGTTCATCTGAGTACCCGAGTACCTTTCACAGTTCATCTGAGTACCTGTCACAGTCCACCTGAGTACCTGTCACAGTTCATCTGAGTACACGAGTACCTGAGTACCTGTCACAGTCCATCAGAGTACCTGAGTACCTGTCACAGTCCATCTGAGTACCCGAGTACCTTTCACAGTTCATCTGAGTACCTGAGTACCTGAGTACCTGTCACAGTCCATCTGAGTACCCAAGTACCTGTCACAGTCCATCTGAGTACCTGTCACAGTTCATCTGAGTACCCAAGTACCTGTGTACCTGTCACAGTCCATCTGAGTACCCAAGTACCTGAGTACCTGTCACAGTTCATCTGAGTAGACGAGTACCTGAGTACCTGTCACAGCCCATCTGAGTACCTGAGTACCTGTCACAGCCCATCTGAGCACCTGTCACTGCCCATTTAAGTACCTGTCACTACCCATCAGAGTACCCGAGTACCAGTCACCAGCCCATCAGAGTACCCGAGTACCTATCTGTAGCCCATCAGAGTACCTGAGTACCTGTCACCAGGCCATCAGAGTACCCGAGTACCTGTCACCAGGCCATCAGAGTACCCGAGTACCTGTCACCAGGCCATCAGAGTACCCGAGTACCTGTCACCAGGCCATCAGAGTACCCGAGTACCTGTCACCAGGCCATCAAAGTAATAGAGTACCTGTCTCCAGCCCATCAGAATACCCGAGTACCTACCTGCAGCCCATGCCTCATAGAATATACGTTGGGGTGTTTGCTTTCCAAAATGGGGTCATTTTGTGGGTAATTCCACTGTCCTGGTGCTCAAGGCCTTTCAAAAGTGTGATAGGTAGGAATGCAATGAGATGTGTAATTTATGCTCCTAGAAAGCCTGAAGGTACTACTTCAATGTTGGGCCTCTGTATGTGGCAAGGCTGTGTAAAAGTCTCACACATGTGGTATCACCATACTCAGGAGGAGTAGCAGAATGTGTTATGGGGTGTAATTTTTAATTTTTGCTATATAGCTATATATGCTATGTGTTAGAAATATCTTATAAATTGACAACTTTGTGTAAAAAAAAAAAAAAAAAGATTTTCATTTTCTTTCCACTTTTTCTGAAGACTTGTGTAAAAAAAATAACCATTCAAAAGACTCATAATGCCTCACAGAATATACGTTGGAGTGTTTGTTTTCCAAAATGGGGTCATTTTATTGGCAATTCTATTGTCCTGCTGCTCCAGGGCCTTCAAAAGTTAAATAGGTCATTAGGAAATTAGAGGTGTAATTTATGCTCCAAGAACGCCTGACGGTGCTCCCTGCATGTTGGGCCTCTGTATGTGGCCAGGCTGTGTAAAAGCCACGCACACGTGGTATCACCATACTCAGGAGGAGTAGCAGAATGTGTTTTGGGGTGTCATTTTTGCTATATACATGCTTTGAGTTAGAAATATCCTATAAACTGACCACTTTGTGTAAAAAACAAAAGTTTTAATTTTCTTTTCACATTTTCTGAAGACTTGTGTAAAAAAAATAACCATTCAAAAGACTCATAATGCCTCATAGAATATACGTTGGGGTGTTTGTTTTCAAAATGGGGTCATTTTGTGGGCAATTCTATTGTTCTGGTGCTCCAGGGCCTTTAAAAGTGTAATAGGTCATTAGGAAATTAGAGGTGTAATTTATGCTCCTAGAACCCCTGACGGTGCTCCCTGCATGTTGGACCTCTCTATGTGGACAGGCTGTGTAAAAGTCACACACATGTGGTATCACCATGCTCGGGAGGAGTTGCAGAATGTATTTTGGGGTGTAATTGGAAGTATGCACATACTGTACTGTGTGTGAGAAATAACTTGTTATCATAACAATTTTGTGAAAAAAAAATTATTAATTTTCCCAAGAATTGTGGGAAAAACTTCAAAAAACTCACCATGCCTCTTACTAAATACCTTTAAATGTCTACCTTTCAAAAAGGGGTCATTTGTACTTTCCTGACATTTCAGGGACTCAAGAAATGAGATAGGTTACCAGTGCATCAGGTGTGATCAGGTGTGATCAATTTTCAATGATTTGCACCATAGCTTGTAGACTCTATAACTTTCACAGAGACTAAATATTATCCACTAATGTGGGTTATTTTTACCAAAGAGATGTAGAAGTATAAATTTTGGCCCAAATTTATGAACAAAAATTACTTATTTGCAAAATGTTATCATAAAAACTAAAAAAAAGTGTTTTTTTTTCAAAATTTTTGCTCTTTTTTCACTTATGTCGCAAAAAATAAAAAACCCAGTGGTGATTAAATACCACCAAAAGAAAGCTCTATTTGTATGAAAAAAATGATAAAAATTTTGTTTGGGTACAGTGTTGCATGACTGAGTTATTCCATTCAAAGTGTGAGAGCATTGAAAGCTAAAAATTGGTCTGGGCAGGAAGGGTGTATAAATGTCCTGTATTGAGGATGTATTGGGCCATATAATGTAAAACACAGTCATATTTCTGCACCCAGGTAGGGTTGCCACCTGTCTGGGATTCACCCGGACAGTTCGGGTTTTGAATCATGTGCCCGGGTATTTAGACCGGGCTGTGTGGCTCACTGTGCCTGACACACAAAAGCCCCCCCCCCCCCCCGGGAGTCAGTTTGTCCCTTCTGCAGAGCCGGGCCAACTGTTGCCGCAAGGAGCACCAATCAGAAGTGGCCAGATTCTCTGGCCCCTCCTCCTTAGAAGTTTCCCCGGCGGAGCGGATTCGGGCAAAGCTCGAGGCATACATGGCATGCTTCGGGCTGACAGTCTCTCCAGGGCCCCCCTCCTCCTCATCCTGGCCCTGTGTGTGTCCGCTCAGTGCCATCTTAAGAGCATTATAGGCCCCCGGGCAATACAGTGCACTTGGGCCCTGTCTACACAATCATGCACGAGAATAAAAATGCAAATTATCAGTAAGGCTATATTTATTGGTACTTCCAACAAAATCAGTGTTTAAACAGGGAGCTGGCAAAGGTAATAAAAAAAACAGTACCCTAGGACCTGTGAAATATAAAAAAAAAGAAAAAACAGTGCCCCAGGACCAGAATAACCATACAAATTATAATCTGAGCACAATCTACTTCAGACCTACTAACAACTATAGATCTATATAGGGCATGTTTGATACAGATTGATTGGTTCGTTTACGTAGGCCCTCATAATTACATAGTTTTATCAATCTAAAACTGTATAAAAACAGTACAGTCGGATTGCAAAAATGTATGAAGCATCCTATCAAAGTAATAAACCAATAGTGGAGATTGGGATGGAGAAGGAGGCTGCTGTGACCAGGAAGTTGTTTGCAGGAGAAAAGCGCACTAATATTCAGGGATCCTGGAGGCTGGATTAATGGACAGAAGAACAGAAATGTCAAGTATGAGGGGTTTTTTTTTTGTAATTCACCCACTCTTGCCACTGCCACACTATTTGCCCAGTAAAAAAACTCCTTTATTTCTTGATTCACCTACCGTTTCCTGTGGCAGAGGCAGGCAAAATATCCGACTGCCGCGAGGCAGCGGTGGGAGTTGTAGCACGCGGTAGGCTGGCTGCACTGCTCTACTCAGAGTGACTGACTCCACACCCCGGGAACAGGGAGCTTGAGCACGCAGCCGCCGCCGCAGACTACAATTCCCATAAGCAACAGCGGTGGCCATCTCACGTGACGTCACCTGACAGCCTGACAGTCAGTCAATAGTGAGTCGTGATTTAGCGGGCGGAAACTCGGATAGCCGCGGCGCCGGCCGGCGACCATTGTTTTGATTATACAAACAGACAGTACAGTACTTAACTTGGGGGAGCACACAGTAAAACTTGGGGGGACGTGGCCCCCTCAGGCCCCACCCTGGTGGCGCCATTGAGCACTGGCACAATGCGGCAGCGAACTTTGTGACATCTGAATGATCAGGGCTCAAAATTTCAAGTCCTGAGCTACTAGCCAGGCCTCAGGGGTTACTTGCCACCAGTTGCCCCGCCCAACCCCTACCATGCCCCGCCCCTAATCCCACCCCTAAACACGCCCTCATAAATTATCTCATGAAATGACACTTAAATGTTTTATGCAGAATTACGTTATAAAAATAGATATAAACAACTTTATCTGTGTCCCCAATGCAGCTATGTGTCCCCAATGCAGCCTGTGTCCCCAATGCAGCCTGTGTCCCCAATGAGGTCTGTGTCCCCATTGCAGCCTGTGTCCCCATTGCATCTATGTGTCCCCAATGCAGCTATGTGTCCCCATTGCAGCCTGTGTCCCCAATGCAGCCTGTGTCCCCAATGCAGCTATGTGTCCGCCTGTGCAGCATGTGTTCGCCTGTGCAGCATGTGCCCGCCAATGCAACCTGTGCCTGCCAGTGCAGCCTGTGCCCGCCAGTGCAGCCTGTGTCCGCCAGTGAAGCCTTTGTCCGCCAGTGCAGCCTGTGTCCGCCAGTGCAACCTGTGTCACCAATGCAACCTGTGCCCACCAGTGCAGCCTATGTCCGCCAATGCAGCCTGTGTCACCAATGCAGCCTGTGCCTGCCTGTGCAGCCTGTGCCCGTCAGTGCAGCCTGTGTCCCCATTGCAGTCTGTGTCCCCATTGCAGTCTGTGTCCCCATTGCAGCTATGTGTCCCCATTGCAGCCTGTGTCCCCATTGCAGTCTGTGTCCCCAATGCAGCTATGTGTCCCCAGTGCAGCCTGTGTCCGCCAGTGCAGCATGTGCCCGCCAATGCAACCTGTGCCTGCCAGTGCAGCCTGTGCCCGCCAGTGCAGCCTGTGTCCGCCAGTGAAGCCTTTGTCCGCCAGTGCAGCCTGTGTCCGCCAGTGCAGCCTGTGTCTGCCAGTGCAGCCTGTGCCTGCCAGTGCAGCCTGTGTCCGCCAGTGAAGCCTTTGTCCGCCAGTGCAGCCTGTGTCTGCCAGTGCAGCCTGTGTCACCAATGCAGCCTGTGTCCACCAGTGCAGGCTGTGTCACCAATGCAGCCTGTGTCCGCCAGTGCAGCCTGTGTCACCAATGCAGCCTCTGTCCGCCAGTGCAGGCTGTGTCCCCAATGCAGCCATGTGTCCCCATTGCAGCCTGTGTCTGCCAGTGCAGCCATGTGTCCCTAATGCAGCTCTTTGTCCCCATTTCAGCCCTGTGTCCTCAATGCAGCTCTGTGTCGCCAATGCAGCTCTCTGTCCCCAATGCAGCTCTCTGTCCCCAATGCAGCTCTGTGTCCCCAGTGCAGCCTGTGTCCCCGTTGCAGCTATGTGTCCCCAATGCAGCTTTGTGTCCCCAGTGCAACCTATGTCTGCCAGTGCAGCCTGTGTCCGCCAGTGCAACCTGTGTCACCAATGCAACCTGTGCCCACCAGTGCAGCCTGTGTCCGCCAATGCAGCCTGTGTTACCAATGCAGCCTGTGCCCGTCAGTGCAGCCTGTGTCCCCATTGCAGTCTGTGTCCCCATTGCAGCTATTTGTCCCCATTGCAGCCTGTGTCCCCATTGCAGCCTGTGTCCCCAATGCAGCTATGTGTACCCAGTGCAGCCTGTGTCCGCCAGTACAGCATGTGCCCGCCAATGCAACTTGTGCCTGCCAGTGCAGCCTGTGCCCGCCAGTGCAGCCTGTGTCTGCCAGTGAAGCCTTTGTCCGCCAGTGCAGTCTGTGTCGGCCAGTGCAGCCTGTGTCACCAATGCAGCCTGTGTCCGCCAGTGCAGCCTGTGTCCGCCAGTGCAGGCTGTGTCACCAATGCAGCCTGTGTCACCAATGCAGCCTGTGTCCGCCAGTGCAGGCTGTGTCCCCAATGCAGCCATGTGTCCCCAGTGCAGGCTGTGTCCCCAATGCAGCCATGTGTCCCCATTGCAGCCTGTGTCTGCGAGTGCAGCCATGTGTCCCCAATGCAGCTCTATGTCCCCATTTCAGCCCTGTGTCCCCAATGCAGCTCTGTGTCCCCAATGCAGCTCTCTGTCCCTAATGCAGCTCTCTGTCCCCAATGCAGCTCTGTGTCCCCAGTGCAGCCTGTGTCCCCGTTGCAGCTATGTGTCCCCAATGCAGCTTTGTGTCCCCAGTGCAACCTATGTCTGCCAGTGCAGCCTGTGTCCGCCAGTGCAACCTGTGCCCACCAGTGCAGCCTGTGTCCGCCAATGCAGCCTGTGTCACCAATGCAGCCTGTGCCTGCCAGTGCAGCCTGTGCCCGTCAGTGCAGCCTGTGTCCCCATTGCAGTCTGTGTCCCCATTGCAGCTATTTGTCCCCATTGCAGCCTGTGTCCCCATTGCAGCCTGTGTCCCCAATGCAGCTATGTGTACCCAGTGCAGCCTGTGTCCGCCAGTACAGCATGTGCCCGCCAATGCAACCTGTGCCCGCCAGTGCAGCCTGTGTCTGCCAGTGCAGCCTTTGTCCGCCAGTGCAGCCTGTGTCGCCAATGCAGCCTGTGTCCGCCAGTGCAGCCTGTGTCCGCCAGTGCAGGCTGTGTCACCAATGCAGCCTGTGTCTGCCAGTGCAGGCTGTATCACCAATGCAGCCTGTGTCCGCCAGTGCAGCCTGTATCACCAATGCAGCCTGTGTCCGCCAGTGCAGGCTGTGTCCCCAGTGCAGGCTGTGTCCCCAATGCAGCCATGTGTCCCCATTGCAGCCTGTGTCTGCGAGTGCAGCCATGTGTCCCCAATGCAGCTCTATGTCCCCATTTCAGCCCTGTGTCCCCAATGCAGCTCTGTGTCCCCAATGCAGCTCTGGGTCCCCAATGCAGCTCTGTGTCCCCAGTGCAGCCTACCTGTTTAGGGGAAGGGAGAGGAGAGCCGCCGCCACCTGGTTGATCAGAGCGCGGGGAACATAACAGCTTTCATTTCAATAGCTGTGTGTTGCCCGCCCCGCGCCATCATATACAGCCCCTCCCCTTGTCCGGGCACTTTGATAGACAGATCACCCATCCAATCCTGGGGGGATTGGACTGGTACTGAGAGTGCACCAGGTATTTATAATGAACACAGACCCTCCCATTCAGAATCAGTGTGCAAAGGACATGGTAAAACAAACAGATATTTCTTCAGAACAGAAACAGGTGGGAATCTGCTACAAAGTTTGGAGGAGTGCTTCAATCTGAATAATTTAGAGATAGGGGCGGGTACCATCATCCACAATGGTTTAGTATTAGAGAGAGATATACCTGGAGCTACCCCAAACATGCCCCTGGAAAAAATGGGGAGGATTGGACTATCTCGGTACCCAAAGATTAGGCAAAAAATGGTCAGGGCTGGGCTCAGCCCTTCCTTCTCTGAGCTGGCTGCTCAGCTGTCGGCTAATTGCCAGCTCCTATCTCTTCACAGTTACTTGCTTTGCTGACATCCCTTCTGGCTCCAGATCCTGCTTGCTGTTCCAATACATTGATCCCTGACTTCTGGCTTGGCAGACTATCCGCTCCGGTTACTGAACTTTGGCTATGTTTTGACTACGTTTGTTCTTTTTACTTTTATTATTAAACAAGTGTGATTTTACTGTACTTCTGTCTCTGCCTGATTTCATGGTTTCTGACAAAAGTATAATAAAATATAACAATTAGTAGAAAGACATGATTAAAATCAGGGAAGAAGACAATTTACAAAAAGGGGCTGTGTACAAACAATAGTTACAGCTGTGCATTTTTCATTCAAGAGATTTCAAAAGGCCAATGAGCCCCAAGGATCACAAGGGGCACTGAAGTGTAGATCTTGACACAGTCCTCCACATGTTTTGCAGCATAAGCCGCTTCCTCAGGAGGAGTCAATCATTGTTATCCTTGCAATGTACATTAATCACCCAGAGGGGATTGTTTTTTTTTTCTCAACAAAAGTGGTGTTACTCTTTAAAGAAATAGATGGCGAGGCATTTCACATGAAGTAGGAACGTGTTATCTTCTCCCCAGCAACATCCGTGTCAAATGAGTAAGCGGATAAATATAAATTTATGTAAAAAAAAATACCCAATAAAATAAGCATGCAGAGATATTTTTTTTTAATTGTTTCTCATTCTCTAAAAAAAAAGAGTTTTTTTTTTCGCACCCCCTCTATTTCATGCATAATTTATACAAATCAAATATTAATTTATGCAGATGAGAATGACATTCTTCTCATCCATGCTTAGCTGCAAAGTTCCCATACAGAATGATCCGATTAGGACTATGAATAGCAGTGGCGCTCACTCTTTTCAAGCCGCTGGAGTGAAATTGTCTTGCCATGTCTGTCTGCGCAATTAAATTATCAAATCCCAAGGCTAGGATATCATACCAAGCTATTAAACCGACTTGTATCGCCATTCGCTAATATGATTACAGATGAATTATACTTCATTGTGACTCCATTTCTAATTTGCCTGGAAGAGAATCGTATGACGAAGCAGGAAATGGGGTCCTTATCCTCTGCGCCGCGTCTGAAAGGTTTCGCTGTGAAGGGAGAAAGATGATCAGCAGGAAAGTGAGAGGGGTTAATGCCGGGTTAATTGAGCTCATGGTATTGTTCAGTTGCCTCTTTTTATGAGCCTGTGATGACTATGGAAAAAAGTTGATGGTCTGCTGGGATTTGGTCTTCAGCTTGTGGTGCATTTGTTTCTTTTTAAGGCTTTTTGTCTTTATTTTCACCTGGTGATCCTGCCAGTAACATACTTCCTGTCCTAGGGTGACAACGTTCACTCTATTTTACCACTGAACGAGCAGCGTTGTCACCCTGGATAGGACTGCAGCACCTCCCACTCTCCCATTCTGCATAACATAGAGGGGAGTGGTTCTTTAGTCTTCAGAGATAGCTGGGAACAATGTAAGGCAAGGTTCACAATTGCCCACTCACCGCCAATCGCATTTCAGAGTGGGGCTAAGCAGCCACTGCCAGGCTTTAAGGAGGCGATACTGTCTTTTGCTCTTTTTATTTTACTGAAATAACGCTTGGCTTGCAGTGAGGCCCCTATTGACTTGAACAGCCAAGTTGGATAGACGGTAGCCACTGTCAACTAGTCATGCCATATGAAATTTCCCACTTCTGCAATGCAAATTTTGACAAAGTCGTGAGTTAAACCACCACTATCAGTCACTTGGAGCTCCAGTCTGCCCATCCAGCAGAAACATTTTTCCCAAAGAATATGTTGCCCAGCATTTCATATTCCTGATCTGTGCCTGCTGTACCATGTGCTTGTATGAAGAAGTATACTGTTCTATTTGTATTGCTTCCTTTGTGTGAAATCCCTGATCTTCCTGCCAGTGCATCTGCTTTCCTAATAAAAGCAAACCACACTAGACATGAGAGCACAGTGTGGTCAGTTTTCTAGCTATGCTGGGAACTCAGTCTGCTCTCCTCCAATGATCAGTCTTGTCCTGACACATCCCCTGCACAGCCATTCACTGGGAAGATCAGTGTTCTGCTGTTTCTCTGCCCCCAGATCCTTGAGCTCCTTATGCAGCTGAGAACAGAGGATTTGTGAGCACTTATAAAAAAGGGCGGAAAAGGGTATTTATAATGTTTTTATAGCTATACACAAATGTGTTGCCTTTCATTTCTATTTTAAACTGAATGGGTTGTTTTACCTAATGATAGTTTACATATACTTTAAGCAATTCCAGGATGAACCCAGTTGATAGGACTCTTCCAGTGCAGGTACTGGCTATGTCATCTGAGTAGGCATTGTGTTCAAATGAAGCTACATGCTATTATCTCCAGCTAGGCAACCAGTCAGTCACTGACACAGTAAAGATGACTATGTGGATGTTCCACTGCTCTTCAGAACACTTCTCGAGTTGTCTGTTCTATTATTAACCACCATTATCAAATTGAAAGTATTTACAGTGTAGCTGGCATAGGTGATTTAAAGTGTAAGTGAACCCTAACTATGCACTTCTCTTATTTGCTTCCATTTAGTCTGTTTAATATATACATACTGTATATACCATTAACAGCGAAGCCCCCAACTGTCCCTGATTTGGAACAAAGTCCATTTGTCTCTCTTTTCTCCTCATTTGTCCCTCATTTTGGTCTGATCTATATTGTTGTATATAGTGGTCCAGTTATTGATAGTATAGTTACTAGTATAGTCTAGTTATAGATATTATAGTATAGTTATAGTAGTATAGTTTAGTTATAATTATAGTATAGTTACTGATCTATATAGTTGTATATAAAATGCAATTTTTATCTTTCAAAAAGTGTTTCCCAGTGCTAAACCTTTCATCCAATTTCTAAATTGCTGCATTTGTAAAATTTAAAAGCCAATATAAAGGAATAGTAGTAAAAAAAACAAAAAACACTTGTGTTTAATTAATCATTTTTTTGTGTGTCCTATGCCTACATACTTTTGCTAATAGGTTTCCCTCGTTCCCATCTCAAAAAGTTGGGAGGTATGCCGAAAGTGTTTTGTTATATGTGTTTGTTCAAAAATGTTTGGGTTATGGTTAGAGTTAGGCCTAGAGTTAGGGCTAGCTTTAGGGCTAGAGTTGGGACTAGAGTTAGGGTTAGAGTTAGGATTAGGGTTAGCATTAGAGTTAGGGTTAGAGTTAGGATTAGGGTTAGCATTAGAGTTAGGGTTAGAGTTAGGGTTAGAATTAGGGCTAGAGTTAGGGTTAGAGTTAGGGTTGGAGTTAGGGCTAGCATTAGGGTTAGAGTTAGGGTTAGAATTAAGGCTAGAGTTAGGGTTAGAGTTAGGGTTAGAATTAGGGCTAGAGTTAGGGTTAGAGTTAGGGTTAGAATTAGGGCTAGAGTTAGGGTTAGGGTTAGGGTTAGGGCTAGAGTTAGGGCTAGAGTTAGGGCTAGAGTTAGGGCTAGGGTTAGCGTTAGAGTTATGGTGGGAGTCAGAGCGGGAGTTAAGTTTAATGTTAGGGCTACAGTTAGGGTTAGTGTTAATTGTTAGGGTTAGAATGCTAACCCTAATGCCCTGTACACACGACCGGTTTTACCGTCGGAGTAAACTCTGAAGGTTTTTACGACGGAGTTCCAATGGAATTCCGCTCAAGCTGTCTTGCATACACACGGTTACACCAAATTCCAACCGTCTAGAACGCGGTGACGTACAACATGTTTGATGGGACTAGAAAACGGAAGTTCAATAGCCAGTAGCCAATAGCTTCCGTCTCGTACTTTCTTCAGAGCATGTGTCATTTTTGGTGCGTCGGAACAGCATACAGACCAGCGTTTTTTCCGATAGTAATTTGTTCCGTCGGAAAAATATAGAACATGTTCTCTATCTAAGTCCGTCTGAATTTTCAACAGAAAAAGTCAGATGGAGCATACACACGGTCGGAATATACGATGAAAAGCTCCCATCGGACTCTTTCTGTCAGAAATTCCGCTCGTGTGTACGCGGCATAACAATTACTGCTAACCCTAATGATTACCGCTAACTCTAACCTTAACCCTAACTCTAACTCCAACCCTAATCCTAACTCTGACCTTTATGCCGTGTACACACGGGCGGACTTTTCGACCGGACTGGTCCGACGGAACAAATCCGTCGGACAAGCCGACCGTGTGTGGGCTTCCTCGGACCTTCAGCTGACTTTTTCTGTCGGAAATCAGACGGACTTTAGATTTGGAACATGATTCAAATCTTTACAAACAGACATCCGAGTCCGGTCGAAAAATCCGTTCATCTGTATGCTAGTCCGACGGACAAAAAAGGACGCTAGGGCAGCTATTGGCTACTGGCTATGAACTTATTTTTTCTAGTCCCTTCGTACGTCATCATGTTCATTCCAACGGACATTCGAACGGACTTTAGTCCGTTCATGTATGGGCAAGTACGGTCGTCCAAAAGTCTGTCTTAACTCCGTTAAAAGTCCGTCAGAAAGACCGTCGGACGTTTGATGCTGAAAAGTCCGCCCGTGTGTACACGGCATAACCCTGGCCCTTAACCTTAACCCTAGCTTTTTACCCTAACATGGGACTTTGGACACAAAGGTTCCTGCACTACTTTGATGGGAGTTTGATGGGACTTTGATGCTACTTGAGTGCCAGAGAGTGTAAAGTTGCTTCAAAGTCACAGACCTGTTATACTTTTCTATTAGCCCAAAAAAAAAAAAAGTAAAACGCTTCAAAATCTTGCGTTCAGAAACGTAAAATGTGCCAAGAAAATGCATTAACCGCAACCTTCATAGATGTGAGCCTAGCCTTAGTTTGGGTTGTCAACTGCAAGTTATCAGTCTGTTCAGACATTGTTGTTGGATTAAGTTTCTTATATGAATTAACAAAGCTTTGGTGTTGCTTTTGCAACGTAGAGCAGTTATGGTATGTTTGTTGGGGAAGAGTCTAAAGGTGGTCTAGGTATGTTCTGTATGGTGTTTCAGACGGGTATGTCTATGCTCCTCAACAGTCTAGAAGCTGCGATCGCACTTACTGTATACAAAGAAAAACAACTTTCATAACACTTTCATAACAGATGTACACAAGGAAAAACAACTTTCATAACCGACGTACGTACAATGAGAAGGCGTTACTGCAGAAGTGGTGGTTTATGATGCATCACACTTTCACCCCTCCTGGGAGCACAGAACTTCAGATGCCGTCTATTCAACACCGAGCAAACAATAAAATACATCCATTTTCTCTTGTTCCCACCGGGCGCCTTCGATGATTAATATCATGGTAATTACTACGCCATTGTTCCCAAACACTGGGGAAACCGCTTCTGTCAGAGTGAAATGCACTGCGAAAAAATTTGACATTGTTTGAAAGGAAAATCGTGTGCCACCATGGAAGGCGCAGGCTGCCTGGTAATCGTGTGCAGCAACATACATGCTGATCACATGAACGTAACAGACGGCCCTGTTGTTATATCTTGAAAATTTTTAGACAGGAAAATTTGTTTTGTGTTTTCACCCTTTTAGAGCCTAATCTATAGGTTAGACAATATGTCAAGTTTTTATTAATTTCAAAGTCACCATAGAGGAGATTTGCCCCTCTACTAGTGACTACTGTCACTGGTAAAGACAACCGGAAAACACAAAATATTGGCGTTATCCCCAGAACAATGCAGGCACATGTTTTAGGGACAACTGTCTAGGAGGCAAATTCCCCTCACTTTGGGAGATTTCCACTAACTTCCTGAGACAGGAAGTAAAGTGAAATGTCCCCACGGGTACAGAGACTGGAAAAAAAACTGGCAGGGGTTTTAATTCCTTCCCTATCCAAAGTGTCCTCGTTGCTCAAGACCTCCTGATCTTCAGCAACCTCGTCACTCCCTGCCATGTCCCTATACAGGACTTCTCCAGAGCCTCTCTTATCCTCTAGAACTCCCTATCCCAACCTGTAGGGCTATTTCCTACTCTGTCTGCCTTTAGGCAATCCCTGAAAACTCATCTCTTCAGGGAAGCCTTTTCCACATCTACCTAACTTGACCTACCTACATCTACCTTGAGCAACTCCTCCCCATGTATGTGTCGGATCCGAGATACACATACCCGAGTGTTCTCGGCTTTTTTCGGCGCCACTCACAGTCACGCCCAATCCCGCCCTATGATGGACATAACACAGGTCCAGGGGCGGGACTGGGCGTGACGGCGGCGCCGGAAAAAGCCGAGAACACTCGAGTATGTGTATCTCGGCTCCCTGCAGTCTCGGCGCCATTTTTGAATCTCCCCAGGGCTGTGTATGTCGGCGGCGACCGCGGCAATTGCCGCGATCGCTCCGATGACACAGAAATCGGCGGGGATCGGCCTATAACACGCACCCACGATTTTCCCCTGATTTTCAGGGGAAAAAAGTGCGTGTTATATGCCGATAAATACGGTATATAAAAAAATCCTTTATTTTGAGGAGCAAAATAAGAATTTACACATTAAAAAATCAGGAAAGGGGGGTAGATACAAAAATGGCAAGTACAGTTAATTACAGTCACAGTAACAAAGCAATGAAAGATGGACTACCCATCATGTTTCGCCCATGTGTCGGGCTTCCTCAGGGGATGCTGGTCACATACAGAGTACAGTGCCTTCTATATTTTCTAAAAGGGGGAATGTTAAAACTGCCGGGATGACTAGATGTTTCTGCTGTGTCAAAGAAAACATGCGCTGAAGGTGACCATAGATGGTAAAAAAGACCAAAAATGCAGGTTCAGCAACTGGCTTAGTGCCAGGGGCCACACACCTCCAGAGATTCAGATCACTTTCAAAAAAGTATCTGGATAAAGAAAGCAATGTGCATTTGTCACCCCCCTTGGCATTTTTCGTGTTTTGTAGCCTCACAACCTGGAATTAACATGGATTGTTTGAGGATTTGCATCATATAATTTACAGAACATGCCCACAACTTTGAAGATGTTTTTTTTTTTTTTATTATTGTGAAGCAAACAACAAAATAACAGAAAAAGTCAATGTGCATAACTATTCGCCCCCCTAAAGTCAATACTTTGTAGAGCCACCTTTTGCAGCTATCACAGCTCCAAGTCGCTTTGGATAAGTCTCTATGAACGTGCCACATCTTACCACTGGGATTTTTGCCCATTCATCCTTGCAAGACTGCTCCAGCTCCTTCAAGTTGGATGGTTTGCGCTTGTGAACAGCGGTCTTTAAGTCTGACCACAGATTTTCTATTGGATTGAGGTCTGGGCTTTAACTAGGCCATTCCAACACATGTTTTCCCTCAAGTGTTGCTTTAGCAGTGTTTTTGGGGTCATTGTCCTGCTGGAAGGAGAACCTCCCTCCTAGCCTCAAATCACACACAGAGTGGTACAAGTTTTGCTCAAGAATATCCCTGTATTTAGCACCATCGATCTTTCCCTCAACTCTGACCAGTTTCCCAGTCCTGACTGCTGAAAAACATCCCGACAGCATAATGACCATGTTTCACTGTGGGGATGGTGTTCTTTGGGTGATGTGTTGGGATTGCGCCAGACATAGCGTTTTTTTTTGATGGCCAAAAAGTTCCATTTTAGTCTCATCAGACCAGAGCACCTTCCTCCATACATTTTGGGAGTCTCCCACATGCCTTTTCGCAAACTCAAAACGTGCCATTTTGTTTTTTGCTGAAAGTAATGGCTTTCTTAACAGGGGGTGAATACATACGCACATGCTAACTATCAGTTTTTTATTTCTGAAAAATAGTTTTATGTATATATTTTTCTAATTTTACTTCACCAACTTAGACTATTGTGTTCTGACCCATCACATGTTATTCAGATTAAAAAAACATTGAACTAAAGGCTGTAATGTAACAAAATAGTTAAAAAGCCAAGGGGGTGAATACTTTTGCAGGGCACTGTATGTAGCACCCCTCTGACATCCCAAAGACAGGATAGCACCTCCAGAGGCCAGGTGTGGGCTAGCATTTCACCTCAGGACTGGGTCCATGACTAAAATAGGGGGACCCAGAAAGGATATTGGGCGCAAGTCACTTTTGTCTTTTTAAAGTTTTTTTGCAGAACAGTTAAGGAGATGAGGGCAAGGGGTCCAAGATACTGTAACAGATCACTTAAAGGCTCCAGATCTAGATCAATGTCCAGCTTCACAGTGTCAGAACCTTTAAGCCAACCCGGTAACACTAAAAGCATGTGACCAAATTTCAGTGCATCCTCCAAGTGAGTCACCCGGTCCTTTTGAGAGACCAGACTTCTTCCTGGCTCTCTCCAGCAAGGGGCCTCCCTTGGGTCTCATCCTTGGCACAGCTTCCTCCAGACCAGGCAGGACATCTTCGGGACCACTTCAGCACACGGTAGGCCCCACCAAACAGGCTATTGGGCCTAACAGCATAGCTCTATCCAGCAGCACCTGGATACCCAGGGAAAAAGAACGAGCACATGGCCTGTCTCAAATATTTATATCCTCCCCCAGTATGCACCAGTGGCATAAACTTCCTACTGGATTGGCTGAAGAAAATGTAAATATTGATGAATTAAGTTTTGTTTGTGAAATTGCACACTATGACCAGTGATACCAGTGACATCTACTGGTGACAGTGAGAAGTCACAAATCAACCTAAGCTTGGGGAAAAAACAGGTGAAAAACTATACAAATAGTCTGAGCTAACTACAGCGCAGCCAAAAACCTAAATTGACATAATAGCCCCTGTTTAGAACAAGGGGGCTACACACAGTTGTATCGCTTACTTCTTCCTTTTAGATTGTAAGCTCTGACGTGCAGGACTCTCCTGACCCTCAAGTCTTGAATTGTATGGTAAGTGTATTGTCTACCGGTAATATCTAAAGAGCTCTAGACTCTATATAAATCCTGTATGATAATAACAACCAAAACTAAAAAGATTTGGCTTTACATACACTTTGGAAGGAGATGCCACGTTTCCTTGTTAATGCCAGCCAAGAGAGGAATGAGCTGATTGGCTCATAAAAGATTTCTATATTTAGTTGAGTCAGAGGTCCCCCCATCACATCAGAGTTCCCCCATCATGTCATTTACCCCCCATCATGTCAGAGTTCCCTCATCATTTCAGAGTCTTCCCCATCACATCAAAGTCCCATCTATCATGTTAGAGTCTTTTAATCATGTCAGAGTCCGCCCATCATGTCATAGCCCCCTCTTTTCATATCTTAGTCCCCCCATTACATCAGAATCATCATGTCAGAGACCCAGTTTACATGAGAGTCTACCTCATCACAACAAAGTCCCACTTATCATTTTAGAATCTTCCATTCATGTCAGATTCTACCCATTACATCACAGTCTTTCCCATCAAGCCAGAGTCCCCCATCACATCAGTAGTGCACCCTATTATAGAATCCTCTCATCACATCAGAAGCCCCACCTTTTAGAGTCCCCCCTATAATGACAGAGTCCCCCCATCATATCAGAGACCCCTCACATCAGTCATTTTTTCCCCCATTATGTCAGAGATCCCCCATCATGTGAATAGCGCACCCCATCATAGAACCCCCTCAACACAGAAGCCCCATCCTTCCCATTAGAGGACCCTATACATCACCCTACCGACAAAGTGCCGTATAGTCAAAGCTATGGTATTCCCAGTAGTAGCCTATGACTGTGAAAGTTGCACCATAAGGAAGGCTGAACACCGAAAAAAATTGATGCTGAAACTCAAATACTTTTGGCCACCTAATTCGAAGAGAGGACCTATTGGAAAAGACTCTGATGCTGGGAAACATGGAAGGAAAAAGGAGAAGAGGACAACAGAAAACAAGATGGATACATAGCATCACCGAAACAATGAACATGAAAATAAGCAAGCTCCGGGAGGCAGTGGAGGACAGAAAAGCTTGGCGCACTATGGTCCATGAGGTCACGAAGAGTCGGACACAGGGCTTTTTTTCAGCAGGAACTAGGGGGAACTTAGTTCCACCACCTCTGGCTCAGGTCTTCTGCTCCCTGCTCACCACCATCACTTGGTAACACTGATGTCCAGCTTACAAGTGATAGCTTATCTCAGCTCCCACAGGTCAGATCTCCTGCACAGATCCCACTGAGTGCCAGACAGGGACAAGGGAGATACAGAACAGGTGCACCCTAGGTGGTCTCCATTTTTTCCCTGGTGACCAATTGTTGATGCTCCTACTGCATGTTCTCCCTTGCAAGTGACTGTAGTATAGTATAGTGTGCTACAACAAAGGTAAGACATATGACAGATGGTGGAGCTTTTAAGGAGGGGGGGGAGATGAGGGCAGTGGAGGGAGGGGTTGTATGCATAGGGAAGAGCTACTATTTGATGCCATTTGGCAGGTATGTGTGTGTGTGTGGCGGGCATGGGTGAGTTCCTGCACCTTTTCTCTGAGAAAAAAAGCCCTGGTCGGACATGACTGAACAACAACAATACATCAGACTCTCCCCTATACATGAGACTCCCCTTATTACAGAGTCCCCTCTTCTCATCACAGCCTTCTCTTACTCCAGCAGCATGGTAGTATGCAGGAGGTTGAAAGCTGGAGGGTGGTCCTGTATGCTGCCTGCCCTAAATCAGCATCTTGATTTGCCGGGGTGTGACCAGGACATAATGCATCCTGTCCCTACAGCTTCATTGGTTGTTAAAGTGCTGGTGGCAGGCCTGCACCCTGGAGGAGCATGATGCTGTTCGCGGCACCCTGGGGGGGAACCCAAACAGCACCCCAGGGTGTAGCGGCACCCCAGTTGAGAAAAGCTGGCATAGAGTGTGCACACATCTGCAGGCATCCAACAGTCGGGGCTGCTGCCAGGAACATCCTGTACCGCGCACATCTCTCCAAGACTCTGACGAGGATTTTGGACCTGTACACAGTGTCGACGGTTTGCACTTGAGGAAGAAATGAAGGACTCTGCCTCCGCCACCAAACCGCGTCTCCCATCCCCAGTCCCACTCCCGCTAACAGCCACACAAGGAAAATAAATAAAACATAATATTTAATATTCTTAAAAGCTTTCAGAGCGGCTCCGGACGACGCGTCAGCGGGGTTTGACAAGGCTGCTGAATGTGGTATTCGCAGCTTTTAACAGATGGAATTTCACAAAACAGCTTCATTTGCATCTCTCATCAAATCAAGGGGGAGAAAAAAAATTGGGATGGTAAAATAAAGCTGCGCTGGAACAAAAGGCTGTCCCTTATTAAAGGGACGTCATTAAATCATCTACTGTAAGGTGCCCTCAGGCCAAAAAAAAAAAAATGAATATTTGAAATGAAAATAGACATAATGTTAATAGACGTGACATCCTGCCATTGATTTGATGAGAAGTGTCATCAGTATCCTGTAGAACTCACTGTACTTTAGCTCTTTCATACAAAAAGTGCCAAATTCCTTCCGTCGTCCATCAGAAAGTTCAGCAGCAGAAAATTTTTTAACGTGTCGGCCTGTTATAAGACATTTACATTGCTGGAGGACAGAGGATCCATTGTATTGGATAGAGATGGTAGTACACATGTGCAAATTACACTATGAGGTCTATTTATAAAAAAAAAAAAAAAAATTCACAGGACGAATGTCACAAGCATTCGCCCAGTCAACACAAATTCTAACCATATTTTGCCTAAAGGGGTTGTAAACCCTCGCCGTTCTTCACCTTAATGCATTCTATGTCGCCTTCACCACATCTAGATGCCTAAATGCATTGAGTTGGCTGCCATTAGTAATTTGTGTTACCAAACAATGGAACAGGTGTACCTAATAAAGTGGCTAGTAAGTGCATATCTATATTTATAAATATATTTAGCTTTCTGACTAGTGTTCAACTTTAAATGAAATGAGAATTTGCAGAATCACGTTTAGCAAGAACGGCGGGATTACGGTAAACCGGCTCCCCTGCCCATGCCGCGTTCCGCTCTCTGAAAGTTCATTGCTTGTTTTCCCTATATACTTTATGGCGCCACAAGCAGGAAACCTGATATACCATGGATGAGTTTTACGACACAGGCGATGGCTAGCTGGGGATGTGGTTTGGGAAAGGGGAACAGAAGATTGCTATCTTATTGTTGAGGGAAATAAACGAAGAAGCTTTTACAGTGATTAGCAGCTTTCTGTGGTTCTAATGAGTGCAGGAGGCGCTCAGTCTTTGTCAGGCTTCTAGGTATGTGTAGCTTTTCCCCAAGAGCCAATTCTCTGGCTCGGAGAAAAAGGAGAACTCCAGCCTGGAAATATAAAGATGCCATTAAAGCTCAATTTCTTTTTTTTTTTCATATAATAACGAATTTTAAAAAAAGTAGCTCACCCTGCAATACTTACCTTCTATCCAAAGTTTTCACTAGCAGTACTTCTTTTTCACCACAAGATGTCCTCACTTTTCCAGGTTTAAAGCAGCATTAACCCTTGACTCATGACTAAGCCTATTTTTGAAATTTGGTGTTTACAAGTTAAAATCCATATTTTTTGATAAAAAATTACTGAGAGCCCCCAAACATTATATATATATATATATATATATATATATATATATATATATGTATATTTAGCAGAGAATCTAGAGAATAAAATGGCGATTGTTGCAATATTTTATGTCACACGGTATTCGTGCAGCGGTGTTTTAAACGTAACTTTTTGGGAAAAGGGACACTTTCATGACTTTAAAAAAAGAAACAAACAGTAAAGTTAGCCCAATTTTTTTGTATAATGTGAAAGATGATGTTACGCCGAGTAAATAGATACCACACATGTCACGCTTTAGAATTGCACGCACTCGTGGAATGGCAACAAACTACGGTACCTAAAAATCTCTGTAGGCAACGCTTTTCTTTTTTTTTTTTTTACGGTTACCAGGTTAGAGTTACAGAGCTAGAATTATTGCTCTCGCTCTGACGATCGTGGCGATAACTCACATGTGTGATGTGAACACCGTTTACATATGCGGGCGCAACTTCCGTATGCGTTTTCTTTGTTGCGTGAGCTCGCAGCAACGGGGGCGCTTAACATTTTTTTTTCTTATTTATTTAATTTATTTTTATATTAATAAATTGTGTTTAAAAGAAAAAAAAATGATCACTTTTATTGCTGTCACAAAGAATGTAAACATCCCTTGTGACAGTAATAGGTGGTAACAGGTACTCTTTATGGAGGGATCGGGGATCTAAAGGACCTCCAATCCCTCCTTTGCACTTCAAAGTATTCAGATCGCGATTCTAAATACTGTATCATTTTTAAAACCGGCGCCATTGGCAGCCGAGTAAACGGGAAGTGATGTCATGACGTCACTTCCGTGTTTACACGCAGGATACGCTTATGGCTTTGTTCCAGACTGTCCCTAGCCGCCGGAGGAGGCGGATTGGTGATCGGGCCTCCCAGAGGAACGGGAGGCCCGGTAAGAGTGGCAGGAGGCGGCGTGAGGGGGGGGGCGTCCCCTCCCGCTCCTCCAGTATAACAGCTGAGCAGCTTTTAGCCGCATCGGCTGTTATCCCTGGAAAGACGATCGCCGGCTCTAAAAAACAGTACCGGGATGATGCCTGCAGCTGCGGGCATCATCCCGGTATAACCCCCGAAAGCCGAGTGCGCACATCTGCGTACGCAAACATTTATTATATTGCAGCTTGCCAATTCTTAGATGTGATGCCTGCATTCGTTTTCTTTTTTTAGGCTTTCTTTCTTATATTTTCATCTGGCCAGTAAGTCTGTTTCTGTTTTTCAAAAGAACAAGCTGTCCTGTTGATGTAGCAGTTGAGACCAGGGCCGGGACACGTGGTGGGCAGGAGGGGTGGCTGGCCTTGGCACTGGGGTATCATGTGAGGTGCAGGGACCCCACAAGGAGACTGGGGGGAGGGGATTTGTGTTGGGTGGGGAATTTGGGGGGTATCGGGGGTAATAATTGTTCTGGGAGGGGAAATCTGGGATTTGGGGGTGCTGGGAAAGGTGATATGGGGGGGATTTGTGTTGAAAGGGGGGATGGGGAAGAGGATTTGTTCTAGAAGAGGTGATATTGTGGAGGGGGGAGGGGATTTTTTTTTTGGAGTGGGAGAGGATTTGTGCTGGTAGGGATGATTGGAGGGTATTTGTGCTAGGACGGGGAATTTGTTGGGGGTGATTTGTGCTTGGAGTCTTTTTTTTTGGGGGGGGGGGGATTTGTGCTGGGGAATTTGGAGAGAGAGAAATTAAGCGGGGAGGAGGAACTGGGGGGAGCAAAGATTTGTGCTGGGAGGGGGAATTTCAGCAGGGGGCAGATTTATCTTTGGCGGAGAGGGAGATTTATACTTTGGGGGGTGGGCATGCAGATTAATGCTCAATTTTCTTTTTTTTTTTTTGGACGGTGTATTTATGCTAACGTATTATGGGGGGGGGGGGTCACAGTTTGGCATGTTTGCCCTGGGCACCAAATAGCCTTGTCCCGGCACTGGATGAGACAAACCATTTACCACCGACAGGGGTGCTTACAATGATCAGTTTTTATTTACTTATGTATAACATTTATCCCCAAGGGAACAAAACTGTCTCTATAACTGCTTATAAAGTGTGAAAAAAAAAAAAAAGAAAATGAATACAGCCATCACATCTAATGAATGGTAAGCTGCAATATTTGACACTTTTGGTTTTGCTTTTGGGTTTATTATAAATACCCCCCTCCCCCCCAACAGGCTTTCTCACAGCCATCATAAATAATCCATGTATTTTGGCTGTTTATTTCCTATGATCATCAGCGCCATCCAGTGGCCATAATGAGGTATTTTCTTGATTGAGGTATTGCAGGTAAATACCACAGGATGGCCACTAGATGGAGCTGCCAATCACAGGAGATAAACATACTGGGTTAAATACAGGGATTACTTATGACAGCTGTGCCAATGCTTGAAGCATAAGCTATATATAAGTAAACTATGTAGAGGTGCAGCAAACATCTAAAGACTTTTTTCTGTATTTTCCGGGATGGAAGCGGGTGTTCTTCTTTAAGCTATGTTCTAAAATAGTTTTGAAGACTCCAGATGAAGTTGGGGTGGCACGTGCCGACATCCTGTCACCTTTGTGCCCTGACGTCATCCGCAACCATCGTGTGAAGCGGGCTCGCCATAGCCGCGTCCTGTCTGCAGATGACTCAGTCGCTGCCGAAATGTGCAAGGTCGATAATGAGACTCTTTTATTTTCAGCATAAATTTGAATTAGTAATGAGGCAACTCCTATAGGGGGCGCAGATCACATGAGCAGCTGCCAGGATTCACTAGGAAGCTCTGTTCAGTTCCATAAAGATTCCTTTAACCGCTTCAGCCCCGGAAGATTTGGCTGCTGAATGACCAGGCCATTTTATGCAATTCAGCACTGCGTCGCTTTAACTGACAATTGCGCAGTCGTGCGATGCTGCACCCAAACAAAATTGACGTCCCTTTTTTCCCCACAAATAGAGCTTTCTTTTGGTGGTATTTGATCATCTGTGCGGTTTTTATTTTTTGCGCTATAAACAAAAAAAGAGCGACAATTTAAAAAAAAAAACACAATATTTTGTACTTTTTGCGATAATAAACATCCCCATTTTTTTTAAAAAAAGCAAATTTTTTTCTCGGTTTAGGCCAATATGTATTCCTCTGCATATTTTTGGTAATAAAAATCGCAATAAGCGTATATTGATTGGTTTGCGCAAAAGTTATAGCGTCTACAAAATAGGGGATAGATTTATAGCATTTTTATTATTTTTTTTACTGGTAATGACGGCGATCTGCGATTTTTATTGGGACTGTGACATTATGGCGGACACATCGGACACTTTGACACATTTTTGGGACCATTGGCATTTATACAGCGATCAGTGCTATAAAAATGCACTGATTACTGTAAAAATATCACTGGCAGGGAAGGGGTTAACACTAGGGGGCGATCAAGGGGTGAACTGTGTTCCCTGGGTGTGTGTTCTAATGGTGGGGGGAGGGGACTGACCTAGAGGAAATGACAGAGCGTGGTTCCCAGCTATTAGGAACTCACGATCTGTCTCTCCTCACAGATCCGAAGAGGCATTTGTATGTTTACACACACACTCCGGTGTTCTGCCTCTCGTGCCCACGATCACTCGTGGCCGGCAGTCATCGCGACCGTCGGCCACGAGCATCGGCACCCCTGCAGTGCAGCGGGTGCGCGCTCGTGTGTGCCTGCTATCCCGCTTAAAGGAGCAGACGTACAGCTACGACAGCTCGCGGGATCTTGCCGACCTGCCACAGTATAATGACGGCGGCTGGTTGGCAAGTGGTTAAAGTGCACCTAGCGTCAGATACATTTCATCATGGTAAGTCCATGCATGCTCAGTGATGTGTCAGGGTAACCCTTCCAGGTATTTCTTACCAGAGATCTTAGGACTCCCTCCGACAATGCCTTTGTTTGCTTTTCCCTTCAGAAGGTCGGCACCATCTTCGTTCAGGCATCATCCAGGGTCACCTTTTACTTCTTGGACTGAGATGCCGGCTCAGAGATGACACTTGGGCCCCTTCCCACGTAGCATATTGCAAACACGCGGTTTTGTGCTGGTTTTCACGCAACTTGCATAGGGGCAGCCCATTCATTTATAAGGGGACAAATGTGGCACCCACCACCCCCCACGTACATTTACTGCAGTGGGGCGGCTGCTCTGTGCAGAATCACGTGCTGGCCCGTGATCCTGTACTTCTGGGTCTGGGGCGTGCGTGCGTGCGTGCCGCCGGGCTCCCACTGTTAACTTGGACACAGCAAGAGCCAATCACTGGATCTGGCGGACTCGATGTTCGCTAGGACCCGCCGATCGTTCGGTGCACAAGCAAAACGTCAGTCTGCCTATGTACACAAGGTAGATTGTCGTTCTGTCAGAGGGGACGGTACTGATCCTGTGTTTCTGCTAAGCAGGAACCTGGATCTTTGCCTTCCCCTAGTCAAAGCCCCTCCCCCACAGTGAGTAAGCAGAACTTAGGCATATATTTAACCCTTTGATCACCACCATGCCTCCCAACCTTTTGAGATGGGAACGAGGGACACCTATTGGCAAAAGTATGTAGGCATAGGACACGCCCCCTGCCCCATAAAGGAGAATTATACAAAAAGAAAAACTGTGGACTGTGCAGGGCCAGACAAGAGGAGCGACTGCCATCTGCAGGGCTTTTTTTCTCAAACAATAGGTGCTGGAACTCCACCACGACCCCCCAAATCCCCTCCACCCACACACACCCTCCAAATCACATCGAATAGTGGGTGTGGTCAGTCAAATTTCACAAACAGTAGGAGGGTCTTAAAGGGGCATTAAATACCAGGATTGCATTACATACAGAGTGCAGAGTTCAGGGGGGTTACACACAGAGTGCAGAGCTGTCACTTGACTTCTGTGTTTACAAGTGATTGTGGTGAGCAGGCCCCCTCTTAGCCAGAGGTAGTGGAACTGAGTTCCACCAAGTTCCCCCTGAAAAAAATCCCTGGCCATCTGTAACATAAGACATTGGCGGCACAGTGGTGTAGTGGGTAGCACTTTCGCCTAGCAGTAAGAAGGGTCGCTGGTTCGAATCCCAACCACGACACTACCTGCCTGGAGTTTGCATGTTCTCCCTGTGCCTGCGTGGGTTTCCTCCGGGTACTCCGGTTTCCTCCCACACTCCAAAGACATGCTGGTAGGTTAATTGGATCCTGTCTAAATTGTCCCTAGTATGTATGAATGTGAGTTAGGGACCTTAGATTGTAAGCTCCTTGAGGGTAGGGACTTATGTGAATGTACAATGTATAAGTAAAGTGCTGCGTAAATTGATGGCGCTATATAAGTACCTGAAATAAATAAATAAATAAGACATAATGCCAAGTCTTCATCCAATCTTGCCCTGGGAGGTCTCCATGTGTGTGTGTGCCAGTCGGACAGGACTGGGAGGAAGATCAGCCAGGAGTGGCTGGTGGCAGCCAGGTGGACTAGCATTCTGCAAGCAAGTAGAACTGGGATAAGTGGCCACAGGAAGGCAGAAGGAAGTATGTTAGCTGTTTACTCACAATGCACTACTTTGTTAAATGACTGAGAGTTCCTGCCTGTAATGGGCTTTTGATAAACTAGCTAAAACAGTTTGTTCCACCAGGAGTGAACATCAGCTGCTGTGCATTGCAAACCAAGTTTATGCAGGTGGAAGGAAGAAGAGGACATTTTTTTTTTGTATATAGGGAGGAATTTTTCCCTGGTTTCAGTGTTTTTGGACATTTTCAAGTTGGCCATCCCATAATTCCCAACTGCATCCGAGTCATCAACCCCTAATAAATCATCAAAACAAGCCAAGGACCATTTTCTGAGTCAGAATAAATGAAGAAAATGCTATGTGACTGGCTGTGCAGCAGTCGGGACCCGGGACAAAAGCGACTCCTTCGGGGGGTACTGCTACATCTAGAAGATAGCTAGGAAGGAAGATATCTTACATTTCTGGCAAGATCAACAGGTATTTTCTGCATTTGCTGCAAATGTTTTTAGCTTGGAAAAAAAAAAGAGAGTGACTGTAGCCACCTCGTCTAAGGACGGGTAAACTGCAATATATTACATTTTTTCATTTGGGTTTAATATTCTTTTAAACTTTGGAAACTAAAGAATGCTGTTTGAGATTACCTCACACAGCCCCTGTTGTTCACAACTTGAAAACAGCGAAAACGTATAATTCGCAAAACAACTGTAATTATGTGTTTTTTCATTATTAACATGCAGAAAAACACACTTACTTTAATGCCGGCTCAGCAGAGGGGTCCACACATTAGCACTTAATGTTACATTACATCAGTGTAAACTTTACCTCTCTGGTTTATGCAATCCAAGGACAATAATATTCTGGTAAATGGGTTAACCCCTAGCTAGTATTCACAAACCATCATTGAAAGTTAAAGCATATCCAAACCCAAAAAATAAAAAAGTAATATACAGTATCTCACAAAAGTGAGTACACCCCTCACATTTTTGTAAATATTTTATTATATCTTTTCATGTGACAACACCGAAGAAATTACACTTTGCTACAATGTAAAGTAGTGAATGTACAGCTTGTATAACAGTGTAAATTTGCTGTCCCCTCAAAATAACTCAACACACAGCTATTAGTGTCTAAACCACTGGCAACAAAAGTGAGTACACCCCTAAGTGAAAATGTCCAAATTGATCCCAAAGTGTCAATATTTTGTGTGGCCACCATTATTTTCCAGCACTGCCTTAACCCTCTTGGGCATGGAGTTCACCAGAGCTTCACAGGTTGCCCCTGGAGTCCTCTTCCACTCCTCCATGATGACATCACGGAGCTGGTGGATGTTAGAGACCTTGCGCTCCTCCACCTTCCATTTGAGGATGCCCCAGAGATGCTCAATAGGGTTTAGGCCTGGTGAGACGCTTTGCCAGTCCATCACCTTTACCCTCAGCTTTTTTAGCAAGGCAGTAGTCATCTTGGAGGTGGGTTTGGGGTCCATATCATGTTGAAATACTGCCCTGCGGCCCAGTCTCTGAAGGGAGGGGATCATGCTCTGCTTCAGTATGTCACAGTACATGTTAGCATTCATGGTTCCCTCAATGAACTGTAGCTCCCCAGTGCCGGCAGCACTCATGCAACCCCAGACCATGACACATCCACCACCATGCTTGACTGTAGGCAAGACACACTTGTTTTTGTACTCCTCACCTAGTTGCCGCCACACACGCTTCACACCATCTGAACCAAATAAGTTTATCTTGGTCTCATCAGACCACAGGACACTGCGGGCTTTCTTGTGCATCATCTTTGGAAGAGGCTTCCTTCTGGGATGACAGCCATGCAGACCAATTTGATGCAGTGTGTGGCGTATAGTCTGAGCAATGACAAGCTGACCCCCCACCCCTTCAACCTTTGCAGTAATGCTGGCCGCACTCATACATCTATTTTCCAAAGTCAACCTCTGGATATGACACTGAGCACCTGTGCTCAACTTCTTTGATCGACCATGGCGAGGCCTGTTCTTAGTGGAACCTGTCCTGTTAAACCGCTGTGTGGTCTTGGACACCATGCTGCAGCTC
Organism: Lithobates clamitans; assembly: GCA_037952925.1. Taxonomy (NCBI): domain Eukaryota; kingdom Metazoa; phylum Chordata; class Amphibia; order Anura; family Ranidae; genus Lithobates; species Lithobates clamitans. The sequence goes on from JBBGZY010000069.1 coordinate 4,046,681, forward strand.
AGTTTCAGGGTCCTGGTAATCTTCTTATAGCCTAGGCCATCTTTATGTAGAGCAACAATTCTTTTTTTCAGATCCTAAGAGAGTTCTTTGCCATATGGTGCCATGTTGACCTTCCAGTGACCAGTATGAGAGAGTGAGAGCGATCATACCAAATTTAACACACCTGCTCCCCATTCACACCTGAGACCTTGTAACACTAATGAGTCACATGACACCGGGGAGGGGAAATGGTTAATTGGGCCCAAATTGGACATTTCCACTTAGGGGTGTACTCACTTTTGTTGCCAGCGGTTTAGACATTAATGGCTGTGTGTTGCGTTATTTTGAGTGAACAGAAAATTTACACTGTTATACAAGCTGTACACTCACTACTTTATATTGTAGCAAAGAGTCATTTATTCAGGGTTGTCACATGAAAACATATAATAAAATATTTACAAAAATGTGAGGGGTGTACTCACTTTTATGAGATACTGTATGTTGCAGCACTGAAGAACCGCTGCTCCAGGTCAGTCCACGTTATCCACACCCCACACACCTGCCGAGAGGGTGCTCAACCAGCTTGCAAACTGCAAAGAAGACAATAGGGATCCCGGACAGCTACACTCCAACAGAACTGCTAACGCACAAAACTTGCAAACCTTGCTCTTGTTTCCCCACTATATGTGATTCTGTCAGTTGGGATTTTATCAAATCAATAAAGCAACTCTGTTGGGGTGCAGCCATCCAGGATCTCTATTGTCTACTGTGTTATATAAAGTGCCTTGAAACAGTATTCATATTATCCCTTGAGTTTTCCACATTTTGTCATGTTACAACCAAAAACGTAAATGTATTTTATTGGGATTTTATGTGATAGACCAACACAAAGTGGCACATTATGAGACATGACCTCCCCAAACAGGATATTGCGGTAAACCTGTATGTTAATAAGAGAACCAAAACCTTTGCCAAGTAGAAGAGTGGGATTGGTAATAAAGTTGGCAGTGCCTCCACTCAGGACAGGGCCTCTATAAACAGAGAGGGTTCTCTTCCTGGAAAATTAATCAGTAATCTGATCAAAGCATTTGGGAGCAGAGAAACTACACTGTAAATATGGTTCAAGAATGGGTTTAGTTAGTTAACCCTGTGCCTTCTGGTCTGGGCCACAGTTTCCACTGGTGAAAAGCTGTATTCCAGGCTGGTTGGACAATGACTGGAGGTTCTCTGCATCACCGCAGATCTTGTCTTCAGGTCTCTGATATCGAAATCAACTTGCATATAACATTAACCATAGGAGATAGTATGAGATAGTACAACAAGACTGATTTATGAATATTTATATTTCTTCCAACCAGTCCAGTAAGAGGTTCATGACCACTGGTGCATTCTTGGAGAGCATAAATATTTTGGGGTGGGCCTTGTGCTCGCTCTCTTGCTTCAGGCCTCTGGCCTGAGGAGGTGCTGCTGAAGTGAGCTCTGTATGTAGGCCCAGAAGCCTGTCTGAGACCTACTAATTCTGAGGTGGTCCCTAGGCTATCTTGCCCGGTGTGGAAGAAGCCAAGTAGGGAGTGCTCGTATAAGGGTCTGGTATGGATTTTTGGAGGGGACCCCACGCCATTTAAAAAAAAAATTTGGTACAGGGTTCCCCTTAAAATCCGTACCAGACCTGTAGCGTCTGGTATGGATTTTGAGGGGGATCCCCAAGCCATTTTTTTTTTAATTTTGGCACGGGGTTCCCCTAATATCCATACCAGACCTGAAGGGCCTGGTATGGAATTTGGGGGGACCCCCACGCATTTTTTTTTAAATTTTAGTTCAGGGTTCCCCTGTGGGGGAATCCCATGCCGTTTTTATCAATGAACTTTTATGTGTATTGCCGGACCGACAATTCATTATAGCCGCGAGTAGTTTTAAAGGACTTTTTTTCCTTTAGAAATGTCATTTTGCTGTCAGACTGTTCTAAACACGGGAAACATGTGCCACTTTGCATTCATACTATAGACACCCCCCAGGTACGAAATTTAAAGGAATATTACACTTTTATTGTTTCACTTTAAGCATTATTAATATCACTGCTCCCGAAAAAACGGCCGTTTTTAAAACTTTTTTTTGCATTGATACAGGTCTGCTGGGGCAGGACCCGGGTCCCCAAACACTTTTTAAGACAATACCATCCATATAAGCCTTTAAAATGAGAATCTTTGATTTTTCATGTTCGTGTCCCATAGACTTGAACGTTGTGCGCGTGTTCGAACTATTTTTTTGCCTGTTCGCATGTTCTGGTGCGAACCGAACGGGGTGGGGGGTTGGCCCATCCCTAAAGCCAAGCCAAGCTAAGAAGACTCAGGGGAGGACCCTTGCTGGAGAGAGCCAGGATGAAGGTTGGTCTCTCAGAAGGGCCTGGTAACTTGCTTTGTGGATGCACCTGTATCTGCAAATGTGTTTACAGTATTGCCAGTTCGGCTTAAAGGTTCTGACACTGTGAAGATGTGCTTTTTCTGGATCTAAGGAGGCTGTAAGTGATCTGCTGCAATCTGAGACCCCTAGCCCTCTCTCCTACTACCTTATTCCAAGTTCAACATTGAAACTTTGAAAAGATAAAAAGTGACTGGCACCCAATTTCTGTTCAAAACTCCCCATTATAACCATGGAGTAAATGCTAGCTCGCTCCCTGCCTCTGGAAGTTTTACCCTGCCTTTGGAAGACCCAGGGGGTGCTACAATTATAAAAAGGCTTTCTGTATGTGGGAGATAGTGGAGGAGGTGTGTTTGGGAATTGCTCTACTGCTATACAAGCTAGGGTTCTCAAATCATGTAATTACAGACAACATGGCATGCAATCCACAAACTGGATGGAAAGTACTGAACATAAAGTCTGTGCAATCTTTGTAGGCTTCCTATGGCTGCATGGTCCATTCACGGTTAAAGGGGTTGTAAATAGCAAACATGTCATACTTACCTCCACTGTGCAGTTCATTTTGCGCAGAGTGGCCCCGATCTGCCTCTTCTGGGGTCCCCCGGAGGTGCATTGAGTGTCCATGTTGGAGAAGGCTCTCCTAAAGTGGACACCTGTGCGGGCGCGCTCCGGAGTTCTGCTTCTATGTCCATTCACACAGAATGCAGGACTCGGCCCCGCCCCCGGCGCCCGCGTAGTTGAAATTGGATTGACAGCAGCGGGACACCAGACACCAGCTAGAGCTGGTGTGCTCATTCCCGGCCGGAAAAAGATCGGGGTCAGGCAAGTAAAACGGGGGCTCGGAGGGGGGGCTGCAGCACCACAGAAGGTTTTTCACCTTAATGCATAGAATGCATTAAGGTGAAAAACCATGAGGGTTTACAACCCCTTTAATTTTCCTATTTTCTCAGTACCGGTTTGTGAATGGCGAAGTGTCTGAAGACGTATCCCAGCCTGAGAGACTGCAATCTGTTGGCAGCACTTGTCCCCCTGAGTGACTGATACTCCTTGATACTTACTACCATTGATAAATGCTGGAGAGCTCTTAAGTGCCAATGACAGTGTCGTAGTGAATAAAGTGGACACATGTTGTACAATATCCGGAGTATAAATAGCAGCGTGCTCAGAAATGTTGTAAGTCACATAACACAATCCTGGCACATCATCACCATGTGTTCTGTATTATGGTGGCCTTACACGCTTCAATAAATGATCGATTTCCTTTCCAGTCGACCTTTTCTGACAGAAAGAAATGATCATTAGTTGACAACACATTTGATTGATATGGCAGACATGGGGAAGCAAATTTCAATCGAGTGGCGGCCCATCCATGCACCATGCACCCGGCCCCTAATCTACATGCAGACACATGGATTTCAATAGGGTTTTTTGTTTTTTTTAAGGAAGCACATGATTAGTACATGATTGAGGCTCTAATTGGCCTAAAAAAAGGGTGGACCCGGGGCGCAGAGCACTGCGCCCTGAGCCCATCCAGTTGTGTGCCAATAGTAATTTAATATTTGCTCTTGTCTTCCTGATTCATCTCCCGGCCAATCAGGAAGTGGCTCCTGAGACCAGAACGACAGGGCAAGTCTTAGGATTCTCAGCCAATTGGGTCTCAGGAGGACCCACTTCCTATTCGGCCGCAAGAAGAAGCAACGGCCCCCGGTCCTTCACTGGAGCAAGGAGCAGCATCGGCATTTGCCTCCCAAGGTAAGGCCACTAATCGCTGCCGTCTGTCTCCTGCGGGGGGCTGATCGCCATTGTCCGTCTCCCACGGGGGGGGGGTAGGGACCAGTGGCGGCTGGTGACGTTTTTTGACGGGGGGGGGCGCCAGACCCCGCCCATCATTTTTGACCCCTCCCACTTCTCATAAACCACACCCCTCATATAATCCACCCACTCCGTCCCCTGTATTCCACTTGCTTCCACCCATAGTGTCAGGAGTATACAGCTCAGATCACAGGACAGAGTATACAGTCCCAGCATCAGAGGACAGATTATATATCTAGATAAAATATTGAAAATGTTAATGTTTAAGTCAGCCTCGGTTTTCAGGTATATGATTTTGCAGCTACCCCACCTGTATTAGAATGTGTAAACCTTACAGATCCCTTGGATACCAATAGGATGTTGTATTAACAACTGATTACTCATATGATGAAACATAAACATGCTGGTGCAAATACTGTATCTGTATTTAGTGATATTCCTTTGTATAACTCCTTCTAAATTTGTACTGTCTTATTGTTCAATAAAACTCTTTTCTGTTAAAAAAAGAATGCAATAAATGTACCACGAATCAGTGATTTTTTTTAAAACAGCAATAGCCAGAGCAGACAATGCTATGGAATAGGTGACACCTGCCCAGTCCATAGTACGGTCCTGCTGTCCTGCCGACCCGACCCCTATACGTCTTTACATATCGCCTGCTTAAATCCACAACCTGATTTGGTATTTCACTAATCGTTGCATAAAATATATATATATATATATATATATATATATATATATATATATATATATATATATATATATATATATATATATATATATATATATATATATATATATATATATACTACAATGACATATTGTAATATTTATAAATATATAAAGTAAATAAAATCCCGTAATAGGCTTAGGCTGTGGCCCCCTGTGAGTAATTTTAAATTAATTTATACCCTGGATGATGATAACTTAACTTATGTATGCTTAGGGTGACCTACATGTATTATAATGTATTGTTAAGAGTAGAGATGACATATACATATATATATATTAACGTGTACCAATAAAGAGGAGTGATTGAGACCCCTAACCCTATATATATATATATATATATATATATATATATATATATATATAAATATCTACAGTATGTACTATAGAGTAGTGATAGCATATATGTATATGATATCTATCTATCTCCAGCAACTGTTCAGAAAGAAATTAGGGCAGTGAAAGCCAATGGCTTCATGGCTGCTCTATGAGTGGGTGCTCTATGGATGCTCTATGAGTGGGTGCTCTATGGATGCTCTATGAGTGGGTGCTCAGGTGGAGGAAGCCATATTTAATACACATTTTAGTATATATTATAATTATATGTAAATGTGATTCTTTGTGCCATACAGCGCTTGCACTGTCACATAGGGATCACATAGGAGGTATTCTATCATTCTAATCTTTTATAATCGGGCGATGTCATTGATGGTTTCTAAAGGCACAAAGGGAGGATGTACTAGTGAGCCTTTAAAAAGTTGAACCCTCATCATGCTGCGTGGCTCGCTCTCTTACCTTCCTTTCTGCAGCTCCGCTCGGGCCGAAGAATGGAGCTGCTGACGTCACTTCCGGCTTTCGTCTGTTTCACAAAAACCGGAAGTAACATCTAGATTTGAATAACAATGCTCCCGCCCGTAGAATTACAGTGATTTTACAGGCGGAAGCTACTCGGCGCTTTGTATTGCGCCGCAAAGCGGGTTAGGAGCCCGCAAATGAAGCGCCACGTCTGCAATCTCGTGATTGCATTGACGTGGCACTTCCCATAGTGCACTGCGTCTGGCACCCAAACACAGTGCACTTAAAGGACTTTTTTTTTTCCTTAAAGGGGCCGTTTTAATTTTTTTTTTAATTTTTTTTTGTGACTACAGGAGGAGGGGCAGCTTGTTTGCCGCCCCCCCCCCCCCCCCCCCCCCAAAAAAAAAAAAAAATATTAAGCACCAGCCGCCACTGGTTAAGATACAATTGTTATCAATTGCATCTGTTTCCACTCCAATCAAAATATGATCATATTTATGAACAAAGTGCCTGATTGTTGCCGAGAAAGATCAATAATATTCCAGCCAGACTGATCAACTCAGATTAATCGAATCTGATTGGAAGGGAAGTTATGGCTGTTCTTGTTTGCAGGAACAATCATTTTGATTGAATCACACATCGATCAGATAATAAAAATTAAGCATTTTTTGCCAACATTACACAGACAGGGCAACATAAATCTGAACACAAGACAAGCAAGCTCAGTTCTTAGGCTTCATTTACAACTGTGTGTTGTGGGAATGTGCGCAAAATCGTGAGATTTTCTGAAGTGCACAAAAACCGCACCTCCCTGTTGCAGATCCCCAGTAGTGCCATATATTCTTAAAGGAGCAAAAGTACTGTGCATTTTGGTGCAGCATGATTTTTAACCATTTGCCACCCATCATGAGGTCACTTCCGGTTCTGGCTGATGTAAGCAGTGCCATATTTTTATTTTTTTTTGGAAAGCTGAAATCAATGTTTTTTTTTTTTTTATCTCATGCTTTTAGGGTAGAGGAGCTTGGATGCTTTTCAAGTGAGAGGAGAGATGTGGGGACTTATAGACCTCAGATATCTCCATAAAGAGGACCTATCATGCCTTATTTCTATCACAAGGGATGTTTACGTTTCTTGTGATAGGAATAAAAGTGATTAAAAAACAAATTAAAGATACAGTGTTAAAATAAAAAAAATAAAATAAATAAAAATATTTTTTTTTAAAGTGCCCCCCCCTATGCTTGCACGTGCGCCTGCATATGTAAATGGTGTTCGCACCACACATGTGAGGTATTACCGCAAATTTTATAGCAATAGCAATAATTCTAGTGCTAGACCTCCTCTGTAACTCTAAACTGGTAACCTGTAAAAATGTTTAAAGCGTTGCCTATGGAGATTTTTAAGTAATCTAGTTTGGCGCCATTCCACGAGCTTGTGAAATTTTAAAGTGTGACATGTTTGCCATCTATTTAGTCAGCGTAACATCATATTTTATAATTTATATTTTACCAAAAAATTGAGTTCAGTTCATTATTGAGTTGAGTTTATTAAAGTGTATTTTTTTGGTTTTGAAAAATTGCTTTGTAAATACCGGGTGACAAAAAAATTCCAACACCCACCATTATATTCTAGGGCCTCTGCTTAAAAAAAAAATATATAATGTTTGGGGGTTCTGAGTAATTTTCTAGCAAAATAAATGATGATTTTTACATGTAGGAGAAAAAGGTCAGAACTGGGAAGTGATTAAGATTGGGTTAGGCACTTCTTTTGCGTAGGGCGCCCTATTGAACTGAATAGGCTGCCCTAAAGCTAAGTTCACATTTGTGCGTATCGAGAACATGTGCAAAATCACCTGCTTTCCTGACACTCCAGGCACAAAAACCGAAATATTCTCCTCATGAGTCACAAAGGATACAAACCTACTTCGTGTGCAACAAATGCCTTTGCAAATCTAGATATTACCCTGTAAAAGTAGCAGTGATTTCATCATAGTGCTGCACCTAGCCTGTGCAGAGAACAGAGGTGTGGGAGGGACCCAGAATGCACCTTTCACTACAGAAAAGGACAGGATGGGGCGAAGACGAGACCTTTCACCCTGCACAAGGAGAGAAATCAGCAGTGAGCGGTCTTTATTACAGGAAGTTCGTGCACAGAAGGAAAGTCTCACACTGGATTACTGCACAGATCTGGAAGAAATACACAAAGCACACCAAGATTCCAGTAAAAATACATAGAACTCTTCTATTTAGACTGCCACTGTCATAGCATTCGAAGTGCTCACAGTTCTATGACCGGTCCTCTTTAAGCGTGCAGAAACACAAGAGCGCTATTTCAAAGATTAGAAGCAAGACATTCTCCTGAACAGTTATAATTTTTTTATACAAAATTATAGTTTAGTCACAGAGAAATTGGCTCACTCGCCGTCACAGCTGATCCAGCGGCAAACAATAGCGCCTTTTAATCATCGGAGAGCCTGCCGATATTATTATTATTTTTTTTTTTTTTTTATGATGTTCCATTATTCTTTTTTGAGCAGCACATTTTTATAAAATGTCTTATAATCAGTACAAAGCCAAAATCGGAATTCCAGTCCCGGGGCCCGGAGATTATCCTTGCCGTACTATTGTGCTTCACTTATCTTCGCATTTTTCCTGTTCTCAGAGACAGATCCGTCATTGCTGCGGTTGCACGCCAGATAAAGACAACAAACAAAAGCTTTTTAAAGTCCCGATGTGTGTGCCTGTCATCAAGATGATTTTCCATTCGCTGTGCCCAAGCCGTGCGCAGTGCTTGGGGACCTCAAGGGTTTAAAGTGACACTAAACTCTGGTATAAAAAGACAAAATATCTATTCAATCATAAATTCTTAACTCAGAAAAGTCCCTTCTATTGCCCTCAGCCTCCTCCATATCTCCATGTGCATATCCGCATGGAACCAGAAGAAGGCCCCAACATACAGGTACCTGTACGAGCTGCCCTGCCACTGTATATGTACTGCAGTGGGTCGTCAAGTGGTTACTCAATTTATTATTTAATCATTATTTGTTTTATTTTTGAATTTTTGAATAATTTAATATTTTTTTTAATTTAAATATTTATTAAACTAAATGTATTATGATAATCTTTAATATTTTGTTAATATTATTGGAATTGTAATAGCGCAATCAGGGCAGCGAAAAGAGACCAGGAGATGCATAGCGGAGTAGAATAAAAAGAATCCCAAATAAGTCTGAGCATATTGGCCCAATCAACGATAATCAGGGGAAGATGGTTACTGGTGACAAGGAGAGGGCAACTGTGTTAAATACATTCTTCTCCCCAGTTTTCACTAAGGAAAAAGATGGGTATAATAGTCTAGATAAGACAGTATTGTTATTAACACAACACAGAATGTACCCTTGTGGCTAACAGAAGCCAGTGTTCTAAAAGATTAGAAAAACTTAATGCAAACTAATCACCGGGACCATATAGCTTACACCCAAGAGTCCTCAAAGAACTTAGCAAGGTCATTACTAAACCATTATTCATAATCTTTAATGAAAGCTTACTGACCAGAACAGTACCAGCTAGTTGGCGAAAAGCTAACATACCACTCCATACCTGGAAACGACAGGCCAGTCAACCTAACATCAATAGTTTATAAACTATTGGAGGAGATGATAAGGGCTTATATCCAAAAATTTGCTGCTGAAAATAGTATTATTAGTAGGGATGGGCGAACGGTTTGGCCCGAGCATGAGTTTGGACCGAACATTGGCTGTACGACAAACACCCGAATTATTGGGGAGTTCGATGAAAGCTTTGCCCAATCAGGGCACAGATCCCTTTTAGAGCCATGATTGGACGTTGTCATGATGACTCTATCCAATTATGGCTTATTCCTTTTAGTCCCATCCCACGCTATAAAAGTATTCTTTCACTAGCGACCATTTTTAGTGTGATATCGGCATGGAGATAGAACAGGGCTCTGTTCAGTGCTACTAGACAGTTAGTGTGCTATAGTGTGTTATTGTGATTCTATTGTCAGTGGACATTGGTGTGAATCTAGTGATAGTTCAGTCAGTGTGAGAGTAGTGACCACCATTCATCTTTACATTAGTGTGAATCTAGGGATCGTTCAGTCAGTGTGAGTGTAGTGTGACCACCATTCATCTTTTTGTAGCACCCTGATGTTTAGACAGGGTTGCTATTTCATTTATTTGACAAGCTATAGTTGCCTTGTTAGGAGGTCAATTGATTTTGCCCTAATTCTGGAATTACTGCACTTCTCTCTTCTGTCCCTAAATGGACGGCTATCTGGTGACATTAGATCAGACAAGGGCATTGCAAGGACAGATTAAGAATGAATGGGGGGTCTCAACCAATGGGTAGGGATTTTCTTGGGTCCCTTGGCCTGCTGGGAGAACCTATTTATTTGGGTGGAGTCAGGTGATTGGCGTTCTGTGCCACCTGGACGGCTGTCTGGGTGGATGTGTGTTGTATTGCCCCGGGCTGCTAGGCCAGAAACCTAAGGTCTACGCTGGGGACATCTGGCTGCTAGGCTGTCTGAGGGCCTATCCAGAAGCAGGAAAGCAGCGTAGGGTTGGGAATGCGGGCTTGTAGTCCAACCAGAAGTAACGGTTCCGCTGGCCGGTGAACCAGTCCTGGTCGGAGGTGGAAGGGAAGCTGTCGCCACTAAGGAACCATCCGCCTTGCTACCCGAGACCATTGTAAGTAAGCTGAGGCCAGTACCAGAGCAGACTTCTCACCAGCCAGGGACGGTGAAGAAGTAAGAAAACTTCAGCAAGTGCCAATTGAGGGACCCAGCGGGACCACAGAGGTGACACTTGTGGAGTTCCAAGCCAGGGACCTAACGTGTCAGCAGGGGTGAAGCTTGAAGAGTATGTGTGAGTGCCAAGCCAGGGACAAAACAGTGAAGCAGGGGTGATGCTTGAGGAAGATACTGGGTGTAACAGTGAAAGAGCTCAGGGGATCCAGTAGCTAATGGATCTGAAGTCTAGTTAGAGAGACTGGGAGCTCGTTGAGTGAAGACCCACAGTGAGTTAGTGTGAGGTAAAGAGAACTGTTCGTGTTGCAGATAGTTGAATACCTTTACCATTAGTAACAGCTACAAGATTGTTGCCATAGGAGACAGCGGTCCTACCTATACCGAAGTGGTGTCTTGCTGCAGGCCTTCACCTGTATAGCTGTCTACCAAGAGAAGTCTCGGAGTCTGCTAATTATCTTTGCATCTACCCAAGGGTGTCCTGGCCCTAACCCTCACAGTTCTATTTAAGAGACAATAAATCTCTTTGCATTCAAAAAAGTGTCTGGCGCCCACCATGCCTTGTAACCCACTCTACACTGAAGGATGTCAGCTCTCCCTAACTTTGGAGGTAACTATTGGGTCAAAAGAGGCCTGGGACTTGCTACAATTACATTAGTGTGAATCTAGGGATAGTTCAGTCAGTGTGAGTGTAGTCAGGACCGTTTTTAAGGCAGGGCAAAAGGGGCAGCTGCCCTGGGCCCCATCATTGTAGTGGGGCCCAAAGCAGCTGCCTCATACTTGCCAACTATACCAGTTTAAATACCCTTATCCCCTGAAGTTTTAGTCCCGTGCTGTGTCCCGATATCTCAGTGTAAACTTCTACTGCTGCCCAGCTTTATGTAAATAGTCATGGACTGCGGCATTGATATGTAAATTGAGGTGGCATTCATATGTATATCATGTCCCCCTGAGGTCACATCCACCATCACTTCTGCTGAATGCTGCCCACTGGGGAGGTAAAGAAGCATGCTTGAAAGTCCTGCCTACAGCTGTGGTCATTAAGGTTAACATCAACCTGTTCTGCAAAAGTAAGCAAATTGGAGGTGGACCCTTTTTCAAAATAACATGGTGCCACAGCACCCTGAATTTTGGTGCATGTAAATACGCAGGCAGGCAGTGAGGAGATGATGTGCTGTAACCTTTACCAACCAATCAGTGAGCAGTAATGCTGTGCACTAACCTCTTGCAACCAATCAGTGAGCAGTAATAATGTGCAGTAACCTCTAACAACCAATTAGTGAGTAGTATAGATGTTCAGTAACCTCTAGCAATCAATCAGTGAGCAGTATTGATGTACAGTAATCTCTAGCAACCATTTAACAAGTAGAAGTCATGTGCTGTAACCTCTAGAAAATAACAGTGAGCCGTAATGTGTGCTGCAACCTCTAGAAGCCAGTCAGTGAGCGGTAATGATACACTGTAACCTCTGGCAACCAATCGCAATCGCTTCCTGATCTGATTCAGTAAACTGATTTTGAGTCTAGCTGCTATTTAGTGTATGTCTCAAAGCATGTGGAGAGTGAAATTGCGTGGAAGAGGGGGCTAAAGAAAATGTTTGCCCGGGGCCCAATCAATAATAAAGACAGCCCTTAGTGTAGTGGTACCACCATTCATCTTTACATTAGTGTGAATCTAGGGATAGTTCAGTCTGTGTGAGTGTAGTGACCGTTTAACACAGTATACGATACTGCAAGTTTAATGCCGTATATTTCAGTGCATTACGTGCCATTTAACACAGTTTATTTCTGTGCGTTACTGCAGGTTTAACACTGTACATTTCAGAGCGTTACGTGCCATTTAACGCAGTATATTTCTGTGCGTTAGTGCATATTTAATACAGTATATTTCAGTGCGTTACTGCAACTTTAACGCCATATATTTCAGTGCGTTACCTTACGTTTAACACAGTATAGTTCAGTGAGTTACTGCAAGTTTAATGCCGTATATTTCAGTGCGTTATGTAGCATTTATTGCAGTACATTTCTGTGCATTGGTGCATATTTAAGTGCGTTACGTGCCATTTAACGCAGTTTATTTCAGTGCGTTACTACAAGGTTAACTCCGTATATTGCAGTGTGTTAGTGCATGTTTAAAGCAGTATATTTCAGTGCGTTGGTGCATGTTTAACGCAGTATATTTCAGTGTGCTGCTGCAAGTTTAACTCTGTATATTTCAGTGCGTTACCTTCCGTTTAACGCAGTATAGTTCAGTGAGTTACTGCAAGTGTACTGCTGTATATTTCAGTGCGTTACATGCCGTTTAACGCAGTACATTTCTGTGCGTTAGTGCACGCTTAACGCAGTATATTTCAGTGCGTTAGTACACATTTAACGCAATATATTTCTGTGCGTTACTGAAAGTTCAACACCGTATATTTCAGTACATTACCTTCCGTTAAACGCGTTATAGTTAAGTGCATTACTGCAAGTTTAAGGCCGTATATTTCAGTGTGTTATGAGCCCTTTAACGCAGTACATTTCTGTGTGTTAGTGCACATTTACCGCAGTATATTTCAGTGCTTTACTGCAAGGTTAACGCCATATATTTTAGTGCACCACTGCAAGTTTAATACTGTATATTTTAGTGCGTTAGTGCACGTTTAACGCAGTATATTTCTGTGTTTTACTGCAAGATTAATGTCTTATATTTCAGTGCGTTACATTCTGCTTAATGCAGTATAGTTCAGTGCATTACTGCAAGGTTAACGCAGTATATTTCAGTGCGTTACATGCCGTTTAACGCAGTTTATTTCAGTGCATTACTGCAAGTTAAACGCCATATATTGGAGTACGTTAGTGCACGTTTTACACAGTATATTTCTGTGCTATACTGCAGGTTTAACGCCATATATTTCAGTGCATTACGTGCCGTATAACGCAGTTTATTTCAGTGCGTTAATGCAAGTTTAACGCATTATATTTCAGTGCGTTACCTTCTTTAACGCAGTATAGTTCAGTGCATTACTACAAGTTTAACGCCATATATTTCAGTGTGTTACGCGCTTTTTAACACAGTATAGTTCCGTGCATTAGTGCATGTTTAACGCTGTATATTTGAGTGTGTAACTGCAAGTTTGACGCCATATATTTCAGTGTGTCAGTGCAGTTTTACTGCAGTATATTATAGTGTATCAGTGTGTCTGTGTAGTGATTACTCAAGTTAAAGTGCACCATACACCGTTTTCCATTGATTAAATCAATCTTTACTACATTTTGTTAATGAGCACCCCCCCATCATGTCTGGGAGGGCAGCAAGGAGAGGCAGACGTTCAGATGGCACTGTAAGGGGGGCAGCAGCGTATGTGTCCGCAGGCAAAGGTGGACGTGGTCAGCCCAAAGGCAGGGTATCATTTCCCATGTTTAATGATGTTGCCCATGTTTTCCAGCCACAGCATGCAGAGAAGGTCGTGGACTGGCTTACTAAACCATCCTCGTCTTCCTAATCCTCCGTCACCCAAGCAGAGACTAGTGCACATTCCACTGCAGCTCCCAGAGTGGCTAAACCTGCCTCCTTGTCCACAGATATTCCTGCCATAGCCCCAGCATCAGGCATGGAGGAGTCAGATGAGGTTTTTGAACACAGCATCAGCCACTTGCTCCTTGATGATGCACAGTCAATACTTGATTCAGATTTTGATTGTGAGATTGAGGAAGGCAGGAACATGGAGAGGGGAGAACACTGGTACACAAATTGGCAGTCATGTTACCCTAGCCGCAGCGTATTGCCAAGTTGTCTCCAGTGGTAATGAGGATGGAGGAGATGATGATGAGGTCACTGACGCAATTTGGGTGCCAGAGCAAAGGAGGAAAGTGAGCATGAGGTACAACCTCAACGAGGCAGCCCTCATGGAAGGGTAGAGAGCAGCCACTCTATTCCATCACATTGTGGAGCTGTTATCTCCTGGCCCACTTCCCACAGCTCAGCTGTCTGGGCCTTTTTTAGCACATGTGCAGCCGATCGCACTGTTGCAATTTGCAAACTTTGTCTCAAGCACAATCAAGTGTGGCAAAAACACGAGGCATTTGGGTACCACATGCGTGACAAGGCATTTAACATCCCACCCACCACTCAGCCCATTGGCAAGAGCACCTGAAAGCCACACAAAAGGGGCACAAATCTGTTCTTCCTCCTTATTCACCTAAGTCTGCCCCTGCTATACCTCATGCCCTCTCAGCAGCCTCCACCGACAGGGATGATGGTATAGCACAGGCTGTCCCAGGTCCTTGCAGCACACCTGCCAGCAGCACACCACCAGCTGTAAAGGAAAAGGATTACTATTGATTGGCAATCCTCCTTGACCACCGTTACAAGGGGAAAGTCTCAGAACTCATCCCGTCCCCACAGAGAGTTCAGAAATCTCTTGAGGACACCTTGAAGAGGAGTTTATCAAACACTTTTCCCGACTCTGGTAGGTTACAGTGTCGTGAAAAACTTAGTTTTGAGGCTTCTGTTGGTCAAGAGAGGAGTGGTGGAGAAGGCGGCTGCCTAAGTGATGCATTTCACAATTTTTTTAGTCCTCACAGCCCAGGGCTGTCAGCTTCCACAGCCCATCGGCAGCGTCTGCATCACATGGTGGACGATTATCTAGGGGTGAAAACAGAGATTGGGAGCTTTCAAGTCGATGATCCACTGGCTTACTGGGTCATGAGAATAGACCACTGGCCAGGATTTGCCCAGTATGCAATTGAGCTTCTGGACTGCCCTGCATCCAGCGTGCTTTCCAAATGGGCATTCAGTGCTGCTGGAGGTTTTGTTACTGATAATAGAACACGTCTGTTTCACAGACTCCGTGGACCATCTGACATTTATCAAAATGAATCAGTCCTGGATTACTAGCAGCTATGAAGCCCCTGATGCAGATGAAGTGTTTTTGGGATGTGGAATCTCTGCAGGACTTCTAGGCTGCCTAGTGTTGTGGGTGTTGATTTCATCTGGAATAATGTTTTTGGCGTAGGTTTCATGGGCACAATTAACACCCAATTAACACCCAAAGACCAATTTTTCCACACCTGTTTAAAAGGTGCATATCATTGCAATTTTTGACAGCAAGGCCAATTCTTGCTTTCATCAAGAGTACCCCTTTTAGGGTTATGGTGTGAAAAGATATAATAACATATTTACAAAAATGTGAGGGGTGTATTCACTTTTGTGAGATACTGTATGTGCATGAACTGGAGAGAGTTCAGAGAAGGGCAACAAAACTAATAGGGGGGATAGAGGATCTCAGTTTTGAGCAATCGTGAAACTTACTTTTACTGAAGAAGAGATGCCTAAGAGGTGACAAGATCACAATATCTTAGTGGTGACGCTAGCATAGGGAAAATATACTATTCAGTATCAATTTGTTTAGGAAGACACAAGGCCAGTCAATGAAGCTGGAGGAGAAGCAGCTTAACTGTAAATTACAGTTTACTGTTAGGGCAGTTAGGATGTGGAACGCCCTTCCACAATTGGTGGCTTCAGCAGGAAGTGTGGATAATTAAAAAAATGTTAGATGGGCATCTTATCGAACACAATATAGAGGGATATGACAAATGGTAAAGACATAATTATACACACACTCTTACAGGTTGGACTGGATGGACTGGTGTCTTTATTAAAGCTAACCAACTATGTAACTTTTATTATTATTACTAGTAGTATGATGATTATTTAAATATTAATATTATTATTATTTTAATAATATCAACAACAATAATATTAATTTAATAATACATTACATTTTTTTTTATTATTATTATTGTAGCACCGTCCTAGAGTAGTGCAGATTATTAGGGTTAATTATTCAGGTCTGCTCAATGTTGATTGTCCCCGTATTCTAGATGGTTCTAGAATTATAGTGGGAGGAAGAACAGAGTATGCAGCCTAAATATTTAAAGTGGAGGGCCACCCTGAAAAAAAAATTGCACCAAAAAACCTAAAAAAAACAAAACAAAAAAAAAAGTTTTTAAACTTAGCTGAACCCTTGGTGCTAGGCAGTCTTCCTAATCTGCCTCTTCCTATTCCGCGGCGTGTCCTGTTCCTCGGTGAGCGTCCCCGTTGCCTTGCTTTAAGGAACTCCAGCCAATCCCTGGAGATGTGTGCCCAGGAGGTGGCAGAGGAGCCCATAAATAGTCTGGGGCCGGAGGCAGGAGAATCAGAGTTCCTGGGTCCAGTCCTGGTCCTGGAGTACATTTAGGTCTAGAGAGGCTCACTGGAGAGTACCAGGAGAAAGTTGGAGGAGAAGTGTCCAGCTGTCCTATCGTGGTATGAGTTCATGTCTCCCTCACTGGAGAGGGCCCGGTGGACATCAGAAGGAGGCGACTGATGATCCTGTGGCCTTATAAGTAATTGAACCTGATGCTGGAAGTTGGTGACTGTGTGCAGCTCTATTTTTGGATCAATGGGATAAAGTCCTAGTCTCCTGCCAGCAATAGATTTTGTGGTTTTGTGTAGCTCAGCAAGCTTCCTCAAAGCGTTCAGTTCTGGGGTATTCCCTGTAAGGCCCTGTACACAGTTTGGATTGTGTGTTCCTGTGTGTGATTTTTTTTTAGCTACTCACATGGGTTTTCAAAGTGCAGCTCATTCATTTAAATTGTGTGCTTGTCGCGGCAAAAAACTCAGGGACCAAAAATCACAATCATGGCAAAAATGCACCATGTTTGGGGTGCCATTAAGGATGAATGGCACCCAAAAGCGCATTGTGTGTTTTGCTGTAATTTTAGCATGATTTGGAATCATGGGCAAACGGGACCAATGAAAGAGGGGCAGGCAGGGCAGTGCTCTGTGGACAGAAATATAAATCCATTGGCTGCTAAAACAACTCCAATGTATGTATTTGGCTGTTTGGTTGGAGTTCAGATTTAAGGAGAACTACACTTGGTACAGCTGTCCCATAATTAATCCAGCCTGTTAGGTCTAATACTTACCTCCTTCCCTGTTCCAGTGATCATCACTGTTCACGTCCTTTGTGACAGAGACAATTCAGCCAGGTCCTCCACAAAGTTGCACATATGTTCAATTTTTAAAATCATTTTTCTTTTTAAAAACTCCAAAGCGCACATTATGAGTTGCGCTGTACGACGTTAAAAAAAAAGTTCCAAAAATGTTGCCATGTGTTGGTAGCCCTTTCTGAATCTTAACGCAATGCACGTTAATAAACAAATACAGCAGCTGATTTGTATCATATGGAGGTGTCCAAGATGTTGATATCCATGACTTTGCTGATGATAAAATTCTATGCACTTTGCAGTGCGTAGTTCATCCGAACACATTTATGTACATCATAATATACACCTTGCCTGTACACCAACAAATCACATGCCAGCTTTAATTTTCCGTTCGCAGCTGGACAGTGAAAAGAAGAAGGCAATTGGCCTCTACGGGCAAGGCAGAACAGTCTCTTGCCCCCAGCGTTCATGAATTAATAGCTGGAATAGCCCTAGTGGTGACTCTTTTTCTCAGGATGACACAAAATGAACATTATAATGCCACCCCAGCTATGAATTTTAATAGCTGACTTCAGAGGAGAGCTGGCAGAGCAGGCCAAGCGTTTGATCTCTCTTCTCCCTCAATGTGTTAACTCAAATGCCGCCGTTAATGGGAATAATGGTACACGGCTTAAGATGTGCATTTTCTAAGCTACCTTTGAATGATTTAACTCTGGTGTGTCCAACCTGCTTGACCTTAATGGGCATGTAACACATTTTAAAATAATTTCTCTTTTTTATCTTGGTTCGTAAAAATACAATGTAAAAAAGTATAAATGGTGAAAGTACTGTAGAGCCGAAATACCTATGCTGAATGGAACTGAACTGCAGACTCTCGCTGGTGGCTGGTCTTGCGAGGTTACATACTGGTCAAAGAGTAATTTTGATTTAAAGAAACGTTGTCACTGTGCCATAATCACCTTCTCTACTCTTCCTGCAGCTCTATTCCTTCATTGGAAGTGGGAGTCCAAACCCTGTGTAAGCTTCATGTTGAAATGTGGCAGAGATTACACAGAGTTGATGATGTCCTCCACTTCAGGTGAAAATGTTCTGGCCTGAGGACTAGCCTCTTAGACATAATGGGAAGAGGTCATGTGTTCCCCCTAGACCAGAGATCTCAAACTGGTGGCCCTCCAGCTGTTGTGAAACTACAAGTCCCATCATGCCTCTGCCTGTGGGAGTCATGCTTGTAACTGTCAGCCTTGCAATGCCTTATGGGACTTGTAGTTTCGCAACAGCTGGAGGGCCGCCAGTTTGAGACCCCTGCCCTGGACCAAACAGGTAGTTTGGATATACCCTGAGAGGTGGGAGTCAAAACCCTATGTAAACTGCATGTTGGGGGGGGTCAGAGATTACACAGGCAGGGTTGATGATGCTGTCGTATTCAGGTGACAATGTTCTGGCCTGATGATTTGCTGCCTAGGCATCATGAGAGGGGTTCATATGCTCCCCCAGACCTGGAACCTACAGGTATTTTAGAAAAGCCCTGAGAGGTGGGTGTCCAAATTATGTGTAAGCTCCATGTTGCAGGGGCAGAGCTTACACAAAGTTTGCAATGTACTCCTTTTCAAGTGACATCATGGGAGGCAGTCATTTGCTCCCCCAGACCAGGAACAACCGGATATTTTAGGAAGGCCTTGAGGGGTAGGAGTCCAACACAGGGTTAATGACATCTTCCACTCCAGGTGAAAATGCTCAGGCATGACAACTGGCCATTTAGGCAGCATTTGCTCCCCTAAGCCTGGAAGCACTGGGTATTTTAGAAAGGTCCTATAAGCTTCTGGTAGACTCCCCTTGGCATTTTCCAGATTGCATAGACCTTCTGTCTCAATCCTGCTTCTCAGTCTTTGGCTTTGATGGTGTGGAAGTTGAAGCCCAGGTTCTGAAGGACAGAGGCCTATTGGATTTGGTTAGCCCAACAGTTCTCTATAGTCTTTAAGGCCATGTGACTATAGAACTTCTCCTAACCCTACGTAAGCTCCATGTTCGATGGTGACAGAGCTTACACAGGGTTGATTACATCTTCAGTCAACGTAATGTTGTGGCCTGATGTCTGGGTGAATAGGCTTCGTAGAAGAAAGTCTTATGTTCCCCTAGACCTGAAACCACTTCCAAACCCAGTGTAAGCTCCATCTTGCACAGTTACAGATCTTACACAGGGTTAATGAAGTCCTCCTCTTCAGGTGACGGTGTTCTGTCCTGACAACTGGATGCTTAGGCATCATAGGAGGTCATATATTCCGCCTGGACCCAGAATTACCTGGTATTTTGGATATGTCCTGATATGTCATCATCCAACCCCTGTGTAAGCTCCATGTCAGCAGAGCTTACACAGGGTCAAAGATGTCCTTCTCTTTGGATGACAATGTTCTGGCATGACAACTGGCCACTTAGGCATCATGGGAGGAACTCATATGTTCCCCCAGACTTGGAACCACCGATTATTTTAGAAAGGCCTCAAGAAATGGGAGCCCAAGCCCTGTGAAAGCTCCATGGCAGATGGTGGCAGAGTATATACAAGGTTGATGGCGTCCTTCATTTAGGGTAACAATAATGAGATTGGGTCATATGCGCATCAGGTATTTCAGAAACGCACTGAGTGAGCAGCAGGAAGGTAATATGATCTTTATGGTCAAAGCTCTGAAAATGGGTCATGTGATCAGCATTGGTGGCAACTTTGATTTCTCCTGGGGGGGGGTATTCCTTAGCAACTGGTATGCTAGCCATTACCTTTTACCAATTTTGGAGCTTGCCATCACTGCTGAACCACAGTGATCAATGGAGATTATCTAAATTCGCTAAAGTTACAGTTGAAATGCACTTTCAATTGATTCCATGGCACCTTCAATCGTTTTACCACCTCAAACTGAGAATTGATTTGAGAGCGGGTGACAGAATGCAGTTGTTGACAGTTTATGGAAAGCTTGAACATTTCCAGCTTGTCAAGCGGTCAGAAACAAAGGTCAAGTAGGAGACCACACACACACACAATATTTTACCAGCAATTTGTAACCAGCTTTTGATCATGAAAAACTTGGCTGACCCATTCAATCATCTTTGAAGTCAAACCCAGGTTTCAAAGTGGTGGAAATTGCTTGAAAATTGAGATGAAAAATGTTCTTGCAAGTGATGTGTGCTCAGATGGGTTCAGAGTAGAATAAGGAGACTGGTTGTTTACAGAAAAAAGTTGGAATTTGAGGAATTACCTTTTTGGGTGGTGAGAAGTAACATTGAACATGGAGTGATGTCCAGGGTTATTGTGTTGACATGAATAACAGATGCCACAAAACCAAACATTCACATTTTTCCTAGTAACCTGTTTGAAATATGAGGACAGTTGTAATTGCAGTGGACCTAGCTTCAGATACACGATCTTTTCATAGTAAATCACATTAAATGTTTGCTACGTAATGTGTAAGCATACCAGTTCCAGGTATTATTTACTTCTCATAGAGATCACCCCTAAAAATGCCCTCATCTGCTTTTCTTTTTCTGCTTTTTTTTTTACACCAAAAGGATGGAGGCATCTTTGTTCATGCGTCACCCGGGGTCACTTAGGCTGACATACTGGTTCCGAGATGACACCATGATGTAAATCTTGATGTCTGTACAGTTCTTGGCTCTTGTCACAAATGTCTGACACAGATCAGCCCCTAATGCAACCTCTCATTTTCTGACTTGCTACAAAGTTCCAATGTTGTAGTCTGATCATTGAGAAGATGCTTCTTCCTGTCTATGGCAGACCATCTCAGCCTAGGCAAAGTCACTGGACTGGAGCTAAAAGGGCATTAAACCCAAAAGTAAATATTTATTATATTGCAGTTTACCAATTCACAGATGTGTTGGCTGCATTTGTTTTCTTTTTTAGGCTTTCTTTTTTCTATTTTTATCCGGTGAGCTGCCCAGTTAATCTGTTGTTTTTCAAAAGAACAAGCTGTCTGACAGATGTATGAAGTTACATGGATGAGCCCCCTGTGCTCCTTCATTCAGAGTGGAGGCACTCTAGTACAGGAGGTGTGTTACTGGCCAGATCACCAGGTGAAAACAAAGGGGAAAAAGAAGCCTAAAAAAGAAAAAACCAAGGCAGCCACCACATCCAAGGATTGGTAAGCTAAATATATATGCAGCAATAACTCACGGTGAAGCTGCTGGTTTAAAGCGGGCTGTTACCGTCACCTTCGTTACCTCAATTTCACCAGAACCGGATCTAGGGTTCCGTTGAGCTTAATACCAGACAATGTAGGCACTGGACACTTGAGTATCTTTTCCAAGGTTTTAATAACAAGTAACTGAAGGAAGTTGCAGGAAAGAGGTAGAAGAAGAGTTGCAGGGAAGTTCAAATACCTTTTCTTAGAGTAGTATTAGAAATTGGAATCTTGTAGATGAATGTACTCTCCTTTTAGAGTTGAATCTTTGCCCGCCCCAATAGGTTTACTAACCTAGCGGCCGATACGTAGCACGAACAAAAGTCTCTGCCACAGACTTGAATGTAAAAGAAACCCGTACGATCCTCTGCCACAGGATGTAATAGTTTACGATATACAGCACACACAGCACTAGAACCTTTAAGCCGACCCGGCAGCACTATGTGGTAGGTTAACTTTAGGATGCGTCCTCCAACTGAGTCACCAGGCCCCTCTCCAGACCAGCACTCTGCATGATCCTTCCATGACGGGTCCTCCCTGGGATCTTCTCAGTTGTCCAGCTTCTTCCCGCAGGACAGACAGCCCAGGACCATTCCCTTGCCGCTGTGGTAGGCCCCAGACAGGCTTCTGGGCCCACCCACACGCTGCAGCAACGTGGTCCTCCCGGTCGGTAGTACTCCTAACACATACCTGTCAGCCAGGAGGGCCAGCAGGTGGAACGAAAGAACCTAAAACATGGTGTCTGTCCCATAAATACTCTCTCCCAGAATGCAAATCGGAGGACCACCTCCACTGAGCTATCTCCAGGACAGAGGAGCACTCATATACTTTAACGTGTTGCCTTTCCAACACCGACCCATGGCGACAACGACACCCACAGGCACAGCGCGAAACCACACGCAACACAGCCAAACTGGAACAGAGGCTAAATCTGACTATGTATGAACAAGTAACCCACTAAATTTACCTATAAGCGGTAGATTCAAAAACCTACCAGCGCTACATATATATTATATTTTTAGTTTTGGGTTTACTACCGCTTTAAGGATAATTTTTCATGTTAAGATGTGGAACTTAAATTTTTTTTACTGTAGCTGTATTTGACATGTCAGGAATTTTATTTTGTTTTTAAAAGTTACTGTAAGGTCGAAAGGTCCATTTTAATGGTTTAAGCCACGAACACACGATCAGATTTTCCGACGGGAAATGTGTGATGACAGGCTGTTTGGCGTAAAATCCGACCATCTGTACGCTCCATCGAAACAATTGTTGTCGGATTTTCCGCAGACAAATGTTGGATGGCAGGTTTTAAAATTTTTCGTGGACAAATGTCCGTTGTTGGATTTTCCGAGCGTGTGTACACAAGTCCGTTGGACAAGATTCCAAAGTACAAACACGCATGCTCAGAAGCAAGGACGAGCCAGAAGCGTTTGGTCTTGTAAACTAGCGTTCGTAATGGAGAATTAACATTTGTGACGTGGCAAATTATGTAATCCTGAAATGCAGCGCACAATTCTCTTCTTCTTTAATGGGATAATAATGAAGCTGCTTTGCTGGTGATACTGATGGAGTTATTGCAAACAAATTTTCAAAGGCTTTTTTTTTTCTAGTGATATCAAGAATAAGTTTATTATGCTTTTTTTTGTGCAAGTTACCACAACACCATCATCCTGTAGTTTTTAAGATCAAAGATACAACTATGTTGGTGTCCCTTGTCAATTTTACATTGTATTTTTTTAAATGTAACTGCCTACTCCCAAACTGTCATTAGAAGTAAAACACATAGCCAAGTATTATTCTACACAATTTTTTTTTTATTGTGCATTAAAAAAAGAAAACAAATAAAATTAGACATGCTATCTGCCAATAGAACTTAACCAAAAAGTGCATTCTATGCATCCAAAAATATAGAAAATATACCAAATCAAATCATTATTCAACCAAACAAAAATGTCAATGCAATAACTCCAAGGCCAATAATAAATAACACGTTATCTCCTCAGATTCCGCAACATGGCTGGTTGACGAACGGCCGTTCAGAAAATAACTGAAAAGCACGAAATGAAAAGCGTGAAGTGAAAAGTGCGAAATGAAAAGTGCGAATCAACACTCACCAAACTTCTACTAACATGAAATTAGCAGGAGCCCAAAGGGTGGCGCTAAAGAGCTGAAAAATAACATAGTACGTCACTACGTTTGTATTTGTTGGCCGACAATTCCTTGCCGTTTGTATGCAAGACAAGTTTGGGCCAACGTCCTTTGGACAAAAGTCCACGGTTTTGTTGGCCAACAATGCGATCGTGTGTACGAGGCTTTACTTGAAATGTGGGAACTTCTAAGGATTTACCCTACTGTATAGGTCCTAAAAAAATGTCTATTTTTTCCAATTAGTAATAAATTAATGAACTGCGTTTAATTAATGAGTTGCCAAGTGCCAGCCTGAGTTGAAATTTTAAAGGTAAATTATAAAGAATTAGCTTTTTTTTTTTTGGTTTTTTTGTTTTTTTTAGTTGTAGGATTTTAGACTATGTGATATATAATTTTAGCTTTTCATGTTAAAAGGTGGAACTTTAAAAACATGATACTATAGACATACTGTATATGACATTTCAGAAATGTATTCATGCAAACCTGCAAAGTTACTGAAAGGTCCATTTTAATGCTTTACTGGAGTTGTGGGTATTGAACTGCTAAGGATTTACCATATGCGTCTTGAAAAATTTTTCCAGTTTTTTCTAAGTAATGAGTAATTATTTAAACTGAATTTAATTAATGAGCTGCCAAGTGCCAGCTTGAGTTGAAAGCATGCTGACAAAGAGTGGCCACTCTATTAAGGTAAATTATAATGAATTGTTTAGTTTTTTTTCTTTGCTTTTTTAACTTTTATGATTTTAAATTATGTTATATATTTTTTTATTTTATTGTTTTTCATGGTAAAAGATAGCGCTTTAAAAAAAATGATACTATAGCTATATATGACATGTCAGGAATCTTTTCATGCAGACCTGCAAAGTTAATGAAAGGTCCATTTAAATGGTTTACTGGAGTTGGGGGTATTGAACTTCTAAGGATTTGTCTTGAAAATTTTTTCTATAAATGAGTAATTAATGAACTGTGTGTAATTAATGAGCTGCCAGCTTACGTTGAAATCAGGATGGCAAAGAGGGCCTGCTCTTTAACCACTTCAGCCCCGGAAAAATTTATCCCCTTCCTGACCAGAGCACTTTTTGCGATTCGGCACTGTGTCGCTTTAACTGAATACTTTTGGTGGTATATGATCATCTCTGCGGTTTTTATTTTTTGCGCTATAAACAAAAAAAGAGCGACAATTTTGAAAAAAACACAATATTTTGTACTTTTTGCTATAATAAATATCCCCATTTTTAAAAAAAAAAATCACATTTTTTCTCATTTCAGGCCGATATGTATTCTTCTAAATGTTTTTGGTAAAAAAATCGTAATAAGCGTATATTGATTGGTTTGCGCAAAAGTTATAGCGTCTACAAAATAGAGGATAGATTTATAGCATTTTTATTTATTTTTTTTTTTTTTTACGGCGATCTGCAATTTTTATCGTGACTGGTATGATCCATCCATACCAGGCCCTTTCAGTCTGGTATGGATTTTGAGGGGAAACCTCTCGCCAAAAATCAAAACAAAATGGCATGAGGTCCCCCCCGAAAATCCACACCAGCCATTTATCCGAGCATGCAACCCGGCAGGTCAGGGGAGGCGGGGGGGGGTGAGTAAGCACTACCCCCCCTCATGGATCATATTAGGCCACATGCCCTCAACATGGGGGATTGGGTGCTTTGGGGCAGGGGGGCTCTGCACCCTCCCTGCCCCAAAGCACCTTATCCCCATGTTGAATGGGACAAGGGCCTCTTCCTGAAAACTCTGGGCGGTGGTTGTGGGGGTCTGCGGGCAGGGGGCTTATCGGAATTTGGAAGCCCCCAGATCCCACCCCCCCCCATATGAATGAGTATGGGGTACATTGTACCCCTACCCATTCACTCAAAAAAAGGCAGTGTAGTGTAAAGAAAAACAAGAGATGGTTTTTGACAAGTCCTTTATTAAAAGTGAAGAATGTCCCCGTCGGGAGGAGTCGGCAGGAGTCGGCAGTAGAGTTCAAATACCTTTTGCAGATCACTAAGGAATTTAAGACCTTGCAGACTAACACACCTTCAGTCTAAAGATCTTTGCCCACCCGGATAGGTCTCTCTCACTGACCTAGCAGCCAGAATGGCGCACTGACAAAAAGTCTCTGCCACAGACTTGAGAAGAACAAAATGATTGTACAATCCTCTGCCACAGGACGTAGTAATGGTTGAACAATCCTCTGCCACAGGATTGTAGTATTAGATGATCAGCAACACAGTACCAGAACCTTTAAGCCGACCCGGCAGTACTGTGCGGTAGGTTAGTTAGGATGCGTCCTCCAATTGAGTCACCAGGCCCCTCTTGAGATACCAGCCTTTTGCACGGTCCTCTCCAAGATGAGTCCTCCCCTGGATCTTTCAATTGCTCGGCTTCTTCCCGCAGGACAGACAGCACAGAACCACCTCTGAACCAGTAGGCCCCAGACGACCTCTGGGCCTACTTGTAGTAACGAAGTCTCGGGCCAGCATGGCACCGAGACAGGAAAGAAACTGTCACATACCTTAGGTCAGGAGGGCCAGGCGGTAAAAGAGAACCAAAAATGGCGTCTGCCCCTTAAGTACCCTTTCCCAGAATGCACAGCGGTGGACCACCTCTGCTGAGTTACTTCTGAGAAAGAAGAGCACTCAATACACTTCAGCCTGTTGCTTTTCAACACTGGCCTGTGGTGACAACGATACCTACAGACAACAATGTGGAACTACACGCAACACAGCCAATGCTGGAACAGAGGCTAATTTGGCCATAGATTAAATCTGAACTATATACAGAACAGTTAACCCCCTAAATTTACATACAAGCGCCTGATCAACAGGAGAAGGGCGCTACATATATATATATATCTATATATAGATATATATATATATGGATTTTAACTTGCAAGCAACAAATGTCAGAAATAGGCTTAGTCATGAAAGGGATAAACAGTTCTGGGGTACTTTGATGCCCCTCTGTGGGCTGCGCTGCCGATCCTTCGGCCGCGGGGATGTTGTATTCTGTCACAGGCTTCTGTTTGGTATGCGATGACAGGGAGCTCCACGCCGACCAGTCCAGAACGCGGAAGCGGATGTGACGTCACCACGGCAGGGGGCGGGCATCCAAGCTGGGGATTGTAAGTCAGAAAAGTACAGGCTATGTGCTCGAAGCTCATAGCTCCTTCTACTGGCCTCCCATAGAGGACAGTGGGGCTCTGACAGGTCCGTCTCTGCACAGTGAGCGGAGACGGACATGTCATCCGCCTGCTCACCGGGGATCAGTGGAGCGAACCCCTGCTGAGCAAAGCGGAGTCCGCCGGGTGGACCGTATGTGTGAAAAGACCCTTAGTGTCTCAAGAAACGAGATGAGGCCGTCAGTACATCAGGTCTGATCAATTTTCAATGAATGGCACCATAGCCTGTAGAGTGTAGACTCTATACCTTTCTCAAAGACCTAATATACAATGATGGGGTGATTTTTAACAAAGAAATGTAGAAAGAAATGTATTTTAGTAAAAATTTACAAAGAAAAATGACTTACTTGCTAAATTTTACAACAAAAACTAAGAAAACCACATTAAAAAAAAAAAAAGGTCTTTTTTCGTTTATAGCGCAAAAAATAAAAAAGCCAGTAGTAATTATATGCCACCAAAAGAAAGCTCTACTTGTGTGAAAAAAATGGGTACAGTGTTGCATGACTGAGTAATTGTCATTCAAAGTGTGAGAGCACTGAAAGCTGAAAATTGACCTGGGCATGAGCAGGAAGGGGGTATAAGTGCCCAGTAGGCAAGTGGTTGAACCATGTAATTTATTTTTTAGGCTTGTTTTTTTTCCATATTAATGTTTTTCATTTTTTTTTATACTTTTATATTTTAATTTTTTTTTGTCTTTATATTTTTCATTTTTTTTACTTTTATATTTTAATTTTATTTTGACTTCATGATTTTCATTTTTTTACTTTTATATTTTAATTTTTTTTTGTCTTTATATTTTTCATTTTTTTTTACTTTTATATTTTAATTTTATTTTGTCTTCATGATTATCATTTTTTTACTTTTATATATTTTTTTTTTTTGTCTTCATGTTTTTCATTTTTTTTTACTTTTATATTTTATTTAATTTTTTGTAAGTTAAACTATGTTACAATATTTTTAGTATGCCATAAATCAGTAGAGGACCATCAATATAGCTTTTTAGTGAAGTCTAGTGAAGTCTAGTGAAGAGACATCATTTATCTTTTTAGTAAAGTCTAAGGAAAGGTTTTCAGTAGCTCAAGTTTTCCTATAAAGCTCTGGACCTACGAAGAGCCTGACAGAATGTGAGATGTAGAAATAATAAATGAAAACACTTTGGGAAACTTAAAAAAAATAAAAATAAATTATAAACTCGGTGTGTCAAAATGGGATTGGGACTTTATTTACATACAAATTATACAGCGCAGGGAAGATTTATGCAGATTTAGGTATCAGTTCCTTGCACAGTAATTATATGTAGACAGTAAATAAATGACATTTTAATGAGACGATTCTGATACGACTCCTCTTTGATATCAATGTTCTTTCACACCCTGTTTACCACATCTTGTTTTTCCACTGTACGGGAAAGTTTGGGAACTGCAAGCTCCATGCAGAGAACGGCGTATTTGTTGGATTAAAGCTGAACTCTGAGCAGATATTAAAGACAAGAAATAAATACAGCTCTATAATCAATAATACATGCAATGTCAGTACCCTAATGTGACCTGGTATCAGCCTCTTGCAATCTTCTGTACAGCAGGACTGGAGTGTGACAGGAAGAAGCAGCACAAGAAGCCAATCAGTTCATGTTCTGACAAGAAACATGTTAATAGGAGGAGAGAGCAGTGTGACAAAGAGAAGAGCTCATCACTGTGCTGCTTCTCCTTACACTGTCCAGTCACAGGCTGGGGGCGGGTCTGGTCTAGGAAGACTTGGGCTCAGGGGAAGTGGGTTGAATGATGCTGGCCACCAGAATGAGGACATCTAGTGGCAGAAAGAAAGTACTGTGATTGAAAGTGAATATTGAAGCAAAAGCTGATTTTGTTATTGTGACAAATCCAACCAGGACGGGGGCTTTTGGAGGGGACTAGGGTCTAGCCTTCTACCCAATGATTATGGCCCATGGAGGAGACCAAGGTTTTTTGTCCGCTTCTCCCGGTCAGAGCATGGAAAAGAGCTCACTTCAGCCTCTGATCTCAAGGAGAGAGAGAAGATCATTCTCTAATGATGGACAACAATGTGATGAACGCTGAGAGCGAAGCTTGGATTAATTCTCTGAATAAAGACAATAAAGCTTCCCTTCTGGGATTGATGGAAAGGTGTGATATTAATCTTGTACAGGTGAACGATCAGAGGAAATATGGTGTCCCTCCTGCAGACTGGGTTGGAGTCGGAGAAGCCCCTCCACTTAGGACAAAAATATTTATTAACAATCTCCCTCAAGAAATCTATATAGATACATTCATTTCACTTTTTCAGACTGCTGGAACATTGTATGAGTTTTGTCTTATGATGACTTGTCTAGTGGACAGATTACACAAGTGAAAGCTGGTTAATGGGATTTGGACACCCCTGGCTTCTTTTTTCTGGGGAACTGGTGCCAAACTGTCTGGGTGGGTTGGCAGTGACTTGAGACACCTAGGCATGTCTAGGGGACTATTTGTTCCTTAGCTTGCTATTTAATTAAGATCACTGTTTATGTTTATGTTGGCTGTTCATTAGATGTACTGATTACATCTGATTACTGTTTACAGTTTGCATTGTTTAGGATAATGTGATTAAGGTCTTACTTGATCTTGTGTGGTATATATTCTGTGCGAATTTACAATAAAGTCAGTTCCAGTTTACACCTGAGCTAGTGTCGTCTAGTTCTTGCTTGCAATGCTCAACTATTATATAAATATATATATATATAATATATGGTTAAAGAGTGGAGGAAGCTGTATCTTGGCAGAGGCACCCAGGCTGGGTGTCAGGTGGCCCATCACAGTTATATTATATGTTATTTTTGGATGGCTTCAGCAAACCTTATGATAGCAGGACTGTTTGTTTTTTGTTTTTTTGCTGTTATCAGTTGCATGGCTGTTATTCTAACCCAGTGTTTCTCAACTCCAGTCCTCAAGGCACCCCAACAGTTCATGTTTTCAGGCTCTCCATTATTTTGCACAGGTGATTTGATCAATTTCACTGCCTTAGTAATTTCCACAGTCGTTTCATCTGAGGGAAATCCTGAAAACATGACCTGTTGGGGCGCCTTGAGGACTGGAGTTGAGAAACGCTATTCTAACCCACTGTTGCTGATTCCATAAATTACTGAACAGGAACAAAAGGCAGATCAGGAAGGTTAGAGTAAAGTTAGGAGTCAACCTTATACTTCACTGACACAAAGTATTGGAACAAGAGGGTCATTTTGAGAGCCAGTAAAATTGCATTTTTAGATGGAAGGCTCATCAACGGCAGCCTCCAACTAGGTAAAATTGTGTTTGTGCACAGTGTCTCTGGCAGGGAAGAGACATACGAGATGAGATCACCCCACTGTGATGGGTAAAGGGTCTGGGGCTTTGGTGAGGACTTATGGACCACTTTGGGTTTACTACACATTGGCTGCCTAGCTAAGCCAACAAAGAGAAAGTCCCATCTCCCATTATCTGCCTCCAGGAAGGTGGAGTGGGGGTCCTTCCAAGAGACAATCTCTCCTTCTAAAATTGACCCTTTTTTCTACAAGTAGTTTCTGTTAAAAAGGCTATTTGTGGTCTCTATTGGAAGCCTATTTGACAATGCAGAAGCTCAACTGGGAGACTGTCAGCCTACGATAGTAGGAACATCAAAGTAGGATCACTAGGTGTTAGTTTAGGTAAAGCTGCATTTTAGCTTCTTCCTGACCACGTAATGACCTTAATGCCCACATGCCACACATATGCATCCAGGGCAACCAAGGTTTCTGTGCTGACAGCTCGCTCACTGCACCCTCCCAGCACAGTGACTGAGCTGTTACAGACAGCTCCCGTCTCTCTTTATGCTTGGAAGCCAGCAGGATGGGCTCTCAGTCATGTGACCACTATGACAGCCAATCAAAGTGATCATGTGATCAGGAAGTTCATCCTCCCTCCTGGAGTTCAAGTGGAAGTAAACCCTCCTATCGTTTTCAGCCAAGGAAGCCGCCATCTTGGCCTCTGTTTAGTCTAGAACTGCCATGATGCTGCACATGTGATCCATTATGACACCTCCCATTGGATGGTTTGACAGTTTGAGAGTACAACCAATGGGGGTGTTACTTTTCCGGCACGTGCCGGAAAGGTAACTGTTTCATGGATGGGTTTACTTCCGCTTTAAGCCTCGGTAAAGGGCTACAAGGAGTGAGCGGAAAAGGGTTTAATATACTTAAAATTACTTTTGAAACTACACTACAACTACATGTTAAATCTTATATGAGATATTAATGATCAAGTACTAGGGTAACCTTTAAAAACTACGGCAGAGAAAAGTTAGGTCACCAGTATGGCTGTGCTGTCTGATAGGGCTCTGTAAATCAACAGGATCAGCCCAATCATCCAGTATGGAGACAACACTGAATCCCTTGAGCTCCTCCAATCTTCACGCTGGTATCCTTGGCACTCTAGATACCTCTCAAGCTTCACCCCACTGGCCTGCTCGGTCCCTGGCTTGACACACAAGGCTGCTCTGCAAGCGTCACCTCCACTGGCTGGGTCCCTGGCTTGATACCCACTGAAGTTTCCTTCACCGTCCCCGGTTGGTGAGAATACTGCTCCGGTACTTCCTTCAGTTACTCACTGTGGTCCCTGGTAATAAGGTGGATGGTTCCTTAGTGGTGACAGCTTCCCCTCTACCTCCGACCACGACAGGTTCTCCGGCCAGCAGAACCGTCACTTCTGGTTGGACTGCAAGCCGCAATCCCAACCCTGCACTGCTCTCTTGCTTCTGGATAGGACCTTAGACAGCCTAGCAGCCAGACGTGCCCGGGATAGGCCCAATCTAGCAGCCCGGGCAGTTCAACACACGTCCACCCAGACAGCCGTCCAGGTGGCGCAGAACATGGATCACCTGAATCCACCTGAATATATAGGCTCTCCCAGAAGGGCAAGGGATTTAAGAAAACCCCGGGCCATTGGCTGAGATACCCCACATACTCATAACCTGACCTTGCAGTGCCCCTCTCCTATCTAATGCCACCAGCTACCCGGCGACCTAGCGGCAAACGAGAGAAGTGCAGCAATTACAGACTTAGAGTGGGATCAATTGATCCTCAACAATTATCCAAGTTAGCTATACCTGGCAAGTAAATTTAGGAGCAACCTTGCCTAAACTCCAGGGTGCTACATCGACATGATAGCATCATGCAGTTGCTGCAGATTTTGTCGGCTGCACATCCCTGATGAGAATCTCCCGATCCACCACATCCCAAAGGTGCTCTATTGGATGAGATCTGGTGACTGTGGAGGCCATTGGAGTACAGTGACCTCTTTGTCATGTTCAAGAAACCAGTGGTGAGATGATTTGAGTTTTGTGACATAGTGCATTATCCTGCTGGAAGGAGCCATCAGAAGATGGGTACACTGTAGTCATAAAGGGATGGACATGGTCAGCAACAATACTCAGGTAAGCCATGGTGTTTCAATGATGCTCAAATGGTAATAAGGGGCCCAAAGTGTGCCAAGAAAATATCTCCCACACCATTACACCACCACCACCAACCTGAAGCATTGATATAAGGCAGGATGGATCCATGATTTCATGTTGTTTATGCCAAATTTTGACCCTACCATCTGAATGTCGCAGCTGAAATCAAGACTCATCAGACCAGGCAACGTTTTTCCAATCTTCTATTGTCCAATTTTGGTGAGTCTATGGGAATTGTAGCCTCAGTTTCCTGTTCTTAGCTGACAGGAGTGGCACCCGGTGTGGTCTTCTGCTGCTGTAGCCCATCTGCTTCAAGGTTCGATTTGTTGTGCATTTAGAGATGGTATTCTGCATACCTTGGATGTGACGAGTGTTTATTTGAGTTACTGTTGCCTTTCTATCATCTCGAACCAGTCTGCCCAGTCTCCTCTGACCTCAACAAGACATTTTCCTCCACACAACTGCCTCACACAACTCTTTTTTGGACCATTTTCTGTAAACCCTAGAGATGGTTGTGTGTGAAGTGCGTGAAAATCCCAGTAGATCAGCAGTTTTTGAAATACTCAGACCAGCACATCTGACACCAACAACCAAAGTTCGGTTTGAAGTTTAGCAAGTTGTCTTCCCCGTGTTTAGATACCTAAATGCATTTAGTCGCTACCATGTGATTGGCTGATTAGCAATTTGTGTTGCCAAGCGATTGAACAGGTGTACCTAATAAAGTGGTGTGTGTATATAGACATGCCATAAAGATGGGGCTGTGTAGGGCCAATTTTTCAAGGAACAGCAAGGTCTATGAATAACATCAAACTACTATCGAATTAAATGGTCTAAAGAACGTAACCAGTGAAGTCACTTTTGTTGCTGCGATCCTGATCGATCTATCTATCTTTCTAAAATCTTTTTATTTATATACTGTCTCATATCTGTCTCTCTTATATGTCTTCCTCTAATCTGTCTCTTTCTAATATGTCTCCCTCTCACTGTCTTTAATACCTCTCTCATCTTTCTCTCTCTCTAATTACTTTCTCTTCTCTCTCCTCAGTATCCCTCTCTGTCTTCTTTCACGCTAATATCTCTCTCTTCCTACTCTCTCTCTCTAGCTAATACCCCTCGTCCTAATCTCTTTGTCTTTCTCCCTCTCTCTCATCTCTTTCTTTAATCTCTCTTTCTAATTTTACTCTCTCCCTTCTCTCTCTCTCTCTCTTCTCTCTCCTCAGTATCTCTCTCTCTTCTTTCACTCTGATGCCCTGTACACACGACCGGACTTTCCGGCAGAATAAACTCTGACATTTTTTTCAACAGAGTTCCGCTGAAACGGACTTGCCTACACACGATCACACCAAATTCTGATCGTTTAGAACGCGGTGACATACAACACGTACGACGGGACTAGAAAAAGGAAGTTCAATAGCCAGTAGCCAATAGCTGCCCTTGCGTAGTTTTTGGTCGGTCGGAATAGCATACAGAGGAATGGTTTTCAGATAGCAACTTATTCTGTTGGAAAGATTTAAAACATGTTCTATTTCTAGGTTCGTCAGAATTTTCGAAAGGAAAAGTCCGATGTAGCCCACACACGATTGGAATATCCGATGGAATGATTCCGTCTGACCTTTTCTGACGGAAAGTTCGGTCGTGTGTACGCGGCATAATACCTCTTTCTAATCTCTTCCGCTCTAATACTTTTCTTTTTAATCTCTCTCTGTCATCTCTCTTTAACTCTCTTTCTCACACCACTCTCTTCTCTCTCTCTCTCTCTCTAATTTCTCGCCCTCCCTCTTTAATTTATCTCTTTCTAATTACACACACACACACTCTCTCTCTCTCTTTATTCTTTCTCTCCCTCCTTCTCTCTCCCTCCCCCTCTCTCTCTGTGTCTTTCTCTCTCTCTTTCTGTCTCTCTCTCTCTCTCTCTCTCTCTCTCTCTCTCTGTGTCTGTGTCTCTCTCTCTCCCCCCTCTCTCTCTATCCCCCCTCTCTCTCTGTCTCTCTCTCTCTCTCCCCCCTCTCCCTCTATCCCCCCTCTCTCTCTGTCTCTCTCTCTCTCTCCCTCTATCCCCCCTCTCTCTCTGTCTCTCTCTCCCCCTCCACCCCCCTCTCTCCCCCCTCTCTGTCTGCCTCTCTCTCTCTCTGTCTGTCTCTCTCTCCCTCTCCCTCTATCTCCCCCTCCATCTCCCCCTCTCTCTCTGTCTCTCTGTCCCTCCCCCTCTCTCTCTCTCTCTGCCTGCCCCTCTCTCTGTGTCTGTCTGTCTGTCTCTCTCTCTCTCTCTCTCTCTCTCTCTCTCTCTCTCTCTCTCTCTCTCTCTCTCTCTCTCTCTCTCTCTCCCCCTTTCCCTCTATCTCCCCCTCTCTCTGTCTCTCTCTCCCCCATCCACTCCTCTCTCTCTCTCTCTCTCTCTCTCTCTCCCTCTATACCCCCTCTCTCTCTCTGTCTCTCTCCCCCCTCTCCCTCTACCCACTCTCTCTCTCTCTCTCTCTCTCTCTCTCTCTCTCTCTCTCTCTCTCTCTCTCTCTCTCTCTCTCTCTCTCTCTCTCCCCCCCTTCCACCCCTCCTCTGTCTGCCTCTCTCTGTCTGTCTGTCTCTCTCTCTCCCTGTTTCTGTCTGTCTGTCTCTATCTCCCTCCCCCCTCTCTTTCTCTGTCTGTCTGTCTCTCTCCCCCCTCTCCCCCTCCCCCCCTCTCTCTTTCTCTGTCTGTGTGTGTGTCTCTCTCTCTGTCTCCTCCCCTCTCCCCCCTCCATTCCCCCTTTGTCTGCCTCTCTCTCTGTCTGTCTCTCTCTCGCTCCCTGTTTCTGTCTGTCTGTCTCTATCTCCCTCCCCCCTCTCTTTCTCTGTCTGTCTCTCTCTCTCCCCCCTCTCTCTCTATCCCCCCTCTCTCTCTCCCCCCTCTCTCTCTCTCTCCCCCCTCTCCCTCTGTCTGCCTCTCTCTCTCTGTCTGTCTCTCTCTCTGTCTGTGTGTGTCTCTCTCTCTCTGTCTCCCCCCCTCTCCACCCCCCTTTGTCTGCCTCTCTCTCTGTCTGTCTCTCTCTCGCTCCCTGTTTCTGTCTGTCTGTCTTTATCTCCCTCCCCCCTCTCTCTCTCTCTCTGTCTCTCTCTCTCCCCCTCTCCCTTTACCCCCCTCTCTCTGTTTCTGTCTCTCTCTCTCTCTCTCTCTCTCTCTCCCCCCCCTCTCTCTCTCATATTTCTCTGTAATGTCTCTTTCTTCTCTCTCTTTAGTATCTCTCTCTATCTTCTTTGACTCTAATATCTCTCTTTTTAATTTCTCTCTCTCCCCCTCTCATCTCTCAAATATCTCTCTTACTATACTGTATATATTTATAGAAAGAACATATGGATTTTTATTTTATATCATCATACATATACAAGCACATTTTAGTAGTTGTTTTTTTAGTGTGATCAGGGTTAGAAACATAACGGAGAACAGGGGCGCACCGGACCCCCTTCTGTGAGCCCCTCTGTACAGCAGTGTGAACCCAGCCTTAAAGTTTTATTGCTATCTGTGTCTTTTTGTCTCCCTTACAGCCCACATCGGGGTGTCACAAGGACAGGAAGTGAAGGACAATTTCCCAAATGGGGTCAAAGACAGAAATAAAAACCGCTCTGTAAAACTTACCCTTTCCTAATTTCATTAAACATTAAAAACAATGTCTGGAGTCGAGCTTTAAATACTTTATGCTTCGTAATATCCTGTTCTGTCATTATTCTTCATGATAACGCAGGATTCTGCAGTTATCAGTCTCCAGGCTGACGTATCTAAAAGTAACAGTCTGGGTTTTCTTTATTTCAATTACTCAATATTTTCTAATTCTAGACTGATGTGTAATACAACAAGTTCTCCTTAGGGGGCACCAGAGAACCAGCTGAGTAGAACACACAATGCTGTAGAAGCTTCAGTATGAAATACATGATTGACTCCCATCAGGGATTTGGCCAGGAGAAATCAACACAGATTATACTAAATCAGCCATATTGTAGATGAGCCGTCTCTGGACTACAGTAGTCAACAAATATGTTCCTTTTACATTTATTATATTCAACATTATTCATTTTTTGGAAAGAAAGGAACCAATAGACAGCCCATTAAATTAGCGAAACCATACCCATAGCCGATCAATTTTTAAAAGATCTGCTCAGGTCATATTAGAGCTGATGGCCACTTATGGAGGCCATACACACTACAATAAATGATCGATTTCTTTTCTGATCGATCTCTCTAAATAGTAATAATCAATCTATAGTCAGCAACTCAATTGATCGCTGTGCCACATACAGAGAAGTGGAATTTGATCAATAGTTGGAAGATATGTTTGGTAATTATCTATCATAGTTCTGTTTCCACTATGCAACCTCGTAAGCTGATCGATTGAAACCTAAATATATTTATGATCAAAACCTCTCTGTTCTGCTGATTGATGCAAAGCAATCGATCATTTTCTGCCCCTGGTTGATTGAATCAGTTTGATCAAATCCTATCTAAAGTCTAAATCAATTGAAATAGAAAGTTATGGCTATTCGATCAGTTTCTGATTCGATTTTTTTTTAATCAAATTGCACATTGATCGGATAAGATATTTGAAGTGTGTATGGCCTCTATTAGAGATCTACATTCTCCGATGAACAATTTTTCTAAATTTCTGTATTAACATTCCAACGACCTTCTACTGGTGTAATGCCAGCTGCAGATTGGCAGAGTCTGGCAGATCTTCAGGACCAGAGTGTTCCCATCACTATGAAGTGTAATCCCTAAAATGTTATTGCTAGTTTGAGTGAAGGTCCATTTACACTGTTAGGATATAAAGCTGCAACACACTAAAACGCATGTGTCTGACTTCCCCATAATAACAACCATGTATGTTCTTATCTCCATTTATCTGCATTTTGCTAAATATGACGTGTCATTTTTTTCTGCTTCTTAACCATTTGCTTACTGGATACCTAAACCCCCCTCCTGCCCAGACCAATTGTCAGCTTTTAGCTCTCTCACTCTTTGAACGACAATTGCGCCGTCATACATCACTGTACCCAAATGAAATTTTTATAATATTTTCCCCACAAATAGAGCTTTCTTTTGGTGGTATTTGATCACCTCTGGGTTTTTTATTTTTTGTTAAAAATTTTTTAAAAAGACCAATTTAAAAAAAAAAAAAAATACAAAACCGTTTTATATTTTGGTAATAAATTTTGCAAACAGGTAATTTTTCTCCTTCATTGATGTCGCTGATGAGGCTAAACTGACGGGCACCGATAGGCTGCACTGATGGGCACTAATAGGGGGCACTGGTGGGCACTGATGAGGTGGCACTGATGGGCACTAATAGGTGGTATGGGTGGGCACTGATGGGTGGCACTGATGGGAGGCACTGATGGGCAGCATTGAAGCGCACTAATAGGTGGCACTGATAGCTGATACTGATAGGCACTGATGGGTGGCAGTGATGGGCACTGATGGGTGGCAGTGATGAGCACTGATCGGCACTGGTAGGTGACACTAATAGGCAGCACTGCTAGGTGGCACTGATGAGGCACTGATTGGCACCACTGGTGGGCATTGATAGGTGGCACTTGTGGGCAATGATAGGTGGCACTGATTGCTGGCACTTACTACTGTGGCCACTGATTGGGGGCACTGTGGGCACTGATTTGTGGCACCGGCAGGCGGTACCAGGGGCGGACTGACAACTCGTGGGGCCCCCCGGGCAATAGGAGATTATGGGGCCCCCGGGCAATGGGAGAAGATTATGGGGCCCCCGGGCAATAGGAGATTATGGGGCCCCCAGGCAATAGGAGATTATGGTGCCCCCAGGCAAAAGATTATGGGGCAACACAGTATACACACACAGACGCACAATATACACACACAGTATACACACACAGAATACACATACACACACTGAAAAGGTACTGGAGAGGCAGGGCAGCTATAATCTTGGGATTTTTATAAAAACACAAATTTGTACATACTGTCTCTGGTTTTATTGAGGCTGGCAACCCTGATGGGGCCCCTTAGTGGCATGGGGCCCTCGGGCAGTGCCCGAGTGCCCGAATGGTCAGTCCGGCCCTGGGCGATACTTGTGGGCACATATGAGACAGATTTACCTCTTCCTCTTCAGGACCGATATCCCTTCAAACAGAGGGACACTATATGTACACTATATTATCAAAAGTATTGGAATGCCTGCCTTTACACACACATGAACTTTATTGACATCCCAGTCTTGGTCCATAGGGTTCAATATTGAGTTGGCCCACCCTTTGCAACTATAACAGCTTCAACTCTTCTGGGAAGGCTGTCCACAAGGTTTAGGAGTGTGTCTATGGGAATGTTTGACCATTTTTCCAGTAGAGCATTTGTGAGGTCAGGCGCTGATATTGGATGAGAAGGCCTGGCTCACAGTCTCCGCTCCAATTCATCCCAAAGGTGTTCTATCAGGTTGAGGTCAGGATTCTGTGCACGTCAGTCAAGTTCCTCCACCCAAACTCGCTCATCCATGTCTTTATGGACCTTGCTTTGTGCACTGGTCCAAATCATTTGGTGGAGGGGGGATTATGATGTGGGGTTGTTTTTCAGGGGTTGGGCTTGGACCCTTAATTCCAGTGAAGGGAACTCTTAAGGCGTCAGCATACCAAGACATATTAGACAATTTCATGCTCCCATCTTTGTGGAAACAGTTTGGGAATGGCCCCTTCTTGTTCCAACATGACTGTGCACCAGTGCACAAAGCAAGGTCCATAAAGACACAGTCGCATTTAACCTTTTCTTCGACCGCTAGTGGGTGTTAAAAGCACCCCGCTAGTGGCCGAATGGCGCCGCTAAAACGATAGTAAAGCGCCGCTAAAACTAGCGGCGCTTTACCGATAACGTGGCCAGATGGCAGTGTGAAATAGCTCCTGAGATAATTCAGCTTCACTCCATGCCCATATAAATATAGCCTAGAGAATGTACATCTTTCTATATTGCAATGTATTGCAATACATCTGTTGTGGCCATTTTTTGATCTTTATGAAAACATCCTATACTGTAAAAAATGGCCACAACAGATGTATTGCAATACATTGCAATGTAGAAAGATGTACATTCTCTAGGCTATATTTATATGGGCATCATGGACTGGTATGCCTGAGAGACTGAGTAACTTCCATACAAAGTGAAGAAGATATTATAACACACAACACAAATATATTTTTCCAGCAATAGCTCAGCTGTCCAACTTTCCAAGCAATATATATATATATATTCTCCTCCTAACTGGCACAGTGGCACTGCAGTGCTGTTACCTGTGGTTCTTCAGTGATGTGATAGCACTGGCAGCGTATTCTCTCTCTCAGACACTGCACACACCTGTGGGAGGAGCAGGCAGCGCGCCCGCCGTATTGGTATAGCGATGTTACACAGGCAGGCTGAGGCAGCCAATCACATTCCGGAACAGCCGAGATGTCTTGCAGAGGCCCGAGCGGCAGTCAGAGCCAATCCGATGATCGGGCCAGGGGTGAGAGAGGGAGGGAC
This sequence comes from Lithobates clamitans, assembly GCA_037952925.1. Lineage (NCBI taxonomy): Eukaryota > Metazoa > Chordata > Amphibia > Anura > Ranidae > Lithobates > Lithobates clamitans. The sequence continues at coordinate 4,086,617 of JBBGZY010000069.1, forward strand.
GGATGTCTGTATGAATCTGTGATAAGTCGGAATAGACTGAGAGCAGCTCCAGGCCAGAAAAAATGCCCACGGCTGCAGCGGCCATTGTGTTAAACATGCCAACTGTCTTCACTCTTCAACACCTTCTTATAGAGGTCGACTGATATGGGTTTTTCTCTGGCCGATGCCGATATTTAGAAATCGGGGCAGCCGATGGCCAATATATGATGCCGATATTTTAGGACGATTTTTTTTTTGGGCAGGTGGCACTAGCAGGCACTGACAGGTGGCACTGCCAGATGGCACTGGTTGGCACTCGCAGGAGGCACTGAAAGGTGACACTGCCAAGTGGCACTGGTTGGCATTGATTGGCAAGTGACACTAATTGGCACTGGCAGGTAGCACTATTTGGCACTGGCAGGTGGCACTGGATGGCACTGGTTGGCTATGGCAGATGGCAATGATTGGCACTGGCAGGTGGCACTGGCAAGCACTGATTGGCACTGGCAGGTGGCACTGGAAGATGGCACTGATTGGCACTGGCAGGTGGCACTGGTTGGCAGGTGGCACTGGTTGGCACTGGCAGGTGGCACTGCCAGGCATTGGCAGATGGCACTGGCAGGTGGCACTGGATGGCACTGGCAGATGGCACTGATTGGCACTGGCAGGTGGCACTGGCAGGCACTGGTTGGCACTGGCAGATGGCACTGGCAGGTGGCACTGGGTGGCAATGGCAGGTTTCACAACCGATAGTGTAACTGTGTGAAACTGTATGGAGAGAGAGAGGGGAGCTGACAAATTCAGTGTGATGTCGGAGCGGGCGGGACTCGGGGTGGGCGGGACCCGGGTTGGGCGGGACCCAGCAGCTATCCAGCCAATGATTAGGCTGTTTAAGAAAGGAGCGGGGCCACATACATGTAGCGGCCCGCCCAGATCCCATCCCATTGGCTGGTGTTGGATAGCTGGGTCCTGCTCCCGGGTACTGCCCACCCCCGAAATCCAGCCTCAATTTTGACAGCTCCTCTCTTTCTCCATACAGTTTCACACACCACTGCGCTGCTCTGCTAACAGCGTGTGGAGAAGAGAGAAGGAACCCCACGATCCTCCTCCCTTCTCCGATATATCAGTTGACCTCTACCTTCTTACGATTCCGGGGGGGGGGGGCAAATGCCCCCCCCTTGCCCTATGCTGCGGACGCCCATGCCCAGCAGAGAGGCGGGGGTGACACTTGAGGAAGATACTACTGTGAAGTCTGGAGGAGCCCAAGGGATTCAGTGACAGAGAATCATTCAGTCTAGTGAGAGACTGGGAGGTCAGAGGGCTGAAGAACTACAAGGAATAATTGTAGTGGAAGTGAAGGAACTGTTACACTTTGTGTTAGGAACTGTTAAAGACTGTTGCCATAGGAGACAGCATTCCTAACATGCAGATGTGGTGTCTTGCTGGATGCCTTTCCCTGCATGGCTGTCCTTCTGTTGAAGTCTCGGAGTCTGCCAATTGAACTTGCAACTACCTAAGGGTGTCCTGGCCCTAACCCTCTCCCAAAGTTCTATTAAGAGAAATAAAAATCTCTTTTGCATTCAAGAAGTGTCTGGCGCCCAACAACTTTAACTACCTTGCACCCACTATGCCTCACAACCCACCATATATAGAAGGAAGTCAACTATCTCTGGCCCTGGAAGTACTCATTAGACCGAAGGAGTCCGGGGACCTTGCTACACTGTGTTCATATTTTATGCCTGAGGCTTACAACCATTTTATGCGTTAAAGCGGAATTCCACTTCGTCTCCTTGAAGTTCGGCCCCCTCCTCCGCCAGATCAATTAAAAAAGCGCAGCGCGCTCGGCGCACTCGCAGTAGGGAACCGGCTGTGAAGCCGAAAGGCTTCACTGCCAAGTTCCCTTACCAGGAATGGCGGTGGCTGCACCCGACAGCCGATTCGAAGATTATGTGGTGTGCCGACATCGTGGACTCCCTGGACAGGTAAGTGTCCTAATATTAAGTCAGCAGTGGCAGTATTTGTAGCTGCTGACTTTTAATTTTTCGTGGAGGGGGGGGCGGAGGTTGATAGTTAGGCCCCATTAACATATATGCATTTGAGTATGTTGTTGAGTTATGGCAGGTCATTCATTTGAGTAGGCTTCCAATGCACCTCCAACGGACCAGAAAACGCACTTGCACTATTTTTTTTCCAGTGTAGCAAACCACAGTTAGGGCTCATTCACACTTGCGGTGCCCTCTGAAGAGTGATCTGCTTTCAAATCTTTCTTCAGAGAGCATTTGACAAGAAGCGAGGAGGCACTGTATTGTCGTCTCACCGCCTGCTTTAATCCCTTGATCAGCGCACTAGGGCGAAGGTTGCGGGGTGCTTGCAGAGTGGCCTATTCACTTGAATGGGTCGCATTCACTGGGCAACGAAGGTAACAGGAGTATACATCCTGACGTAGCGTCAAAGCATCGCAGCTACGACTTGTGTAAAGGGCAGCCATTAGGGGGGACAGCCCATACAGATGTAAGGGGCTCGGGTGTCCCGAAGGGCCCAGGCCCCAACCAACAAGTTGTTGCTGCTGTAGTAACTAGCAATTTCCAAAGCAGGGCGGCCACCGAGTGAGCCGATGCTCACTCCAGCTGCAGGGGGAGGGTGGAGTGATATCATATGCACTCTGCCTCTCCCTGCAGACCAGATGCTGGTTTGGGCGCCATGCCAGTTGCAGTTCAGCCGTGTTGAAGAGCTGCATTGTGTGTAGCCTGCAGGACTGCTCAGTGCTCACTGTGGACTGGTCTGGAGACAAGTTGTTAGACACCACAATGGTAAATTGATGGACTATGTTGCTGGATGTGGGCCTGTGCTGTGACTGTCTCTTTGTTGGATTGGGCTGTCTCTTTGCTACATGGGGATGTCTCTGTTGGATTGGGCCATCTTTTAGCTAGATTGGGGTGTCCCTTTGCTGAATATATGAGGATGTCTCTTTGCTGGATGGGGATGTCTCATTTCTTAATATATGGGGCTCTCTCTTTTCTGGATTTGGATGTCTCTTTGCTGGGTTGGGCAATCTCTTTGCTGAATATATGCGGATGTCTCTTTTAATGGATTGGATTCATTATCATATAATGTAAGTTGTAAGAGTTTTAAAACAAAAGTGGGTGCACTGAAGGACTCGGTGGTATGGCCAATGGGTGCATTCAGTGGGGCGGACAGTGGGTGGGCTCTGGGGAATTTTAGCGGTCAGGCCGGGGGGGGCCCAGGCCTAAAGCTGTGTAAGGGGCTCAAAAATTTCTGATGTCTGCCTGCATGTATACACTCTTGGCTGCTGCCTCTCCAGTTAAAGGGCGTAGCAGTTGGAGGCAGTAAAAGTGGGGCTCAATTGGGTTTTTACGCCCCCCCCCCCCCACATGTGACCGAGCCCTTTAATGCCTTGGGCTGCAATCCAAAATGAATGGCAACGAAGAGTACTAACACATGCATGGAGTGATAATGTACGTTGGTATAATGGGGATTAATAATTTCTAGGACAGATCTGGCTTCCTTACTAGTCATCCTATATGAGAAATCTGTAAATGGTAAACTTTTCAGCCTCCTGTAGCCTAAAGCAGCAGATAGTCTAGGAATATAAGCTATCTAGATATCTCATTGTTTGTGCAGGTACAGAGACCACTAAATGCCCTCATCAGCTCTTCCATGCCACATTGTGGGGGTTCCGGCTCCCCTTACGGTGACATTCCTGGTGATCAGTGTACGGGGCTTCCATGGTGTATCCAATCACATCCTGAATGTGGCTTGTTTGTTGGTAGATCTGACCTATATACCGGTCTCCTCCTCTGACTCTGACAGTGCCGGAGTCATTCTAATCCTTGGGGACACGGGATTCCCCATCTGGGGGTTGGTTGAGTTACCAGATGCTGCTTTAGTGCAGACCTTAAAGGGGAATAAAATGAGCTATGAGGTTATGGAGCTAATAGATGGATGTAATAAATCTGCAGAGATGAAGTCTCACGCTGTGAGGTTAGCAATCTCGTTGTCTCTCCAATGGGATGAACATTTCTATTATTAAAAAAAAAGAAGTAAACCTTGAAAGCAAAAATGAGGGTAAAAGTGAAATTTTAGGCAGCCCATGGTAGAGTAGAAAATATATTATATTGTTTTAAAACAGATTTGGCATAATCAAAAGCCAATATCAAAGAAAAACAGCTTCACAAAAATTGGCCAACAAGTCACAATGGTGAATATCTCATCATGAAATATTCACCATTGTGACTTGTTGTTGGACAATTTTTGTGAAGCTGTTTTTCTTTTATATTGGCTTTTGATTATGCCAAATCTGTTTTAAAATAATATAATACATTTTCTTCTTTTGACACTCTAATAAGATCGATTTCTGTAGCCATAAGTACCTCTTCCTGGTGCTCTATACCGGGTTTCTGTGTGTGATATATGCTTTTTTAGTTACGGTTACAGCACCCTACACGGTGAATGATCTATGAGTGACCACCTCACTAGTTGAAGTGGACAATATGTGCCAAGCCTGCGCTTTTGTTTTCTTTAAGCCCGTCGTAGAGGCATTTTTATTTTGTTCAATCTTCTCCTATGAGCCTCTGTATTCTGACAGCGGTGATACTGCGTCGCTGATTGAGCAGGGAAAATATATTCAAGTGGTTGTACAAAAAAAAAAAAGCACAAGGTGTACGCATGGGCCTCCTCTGAAGAGGACCTAATCATTGATCCCCCGGGGCGCAAGACTCCTGCAGGAGACTAGGGTACTCGTGGTCCACCTGGCCAAAACCTGGTGGACCCCATTCTTTGGCAAGATCCACCTACTAGGTGGGTCTCTCCCAAAGGGAGACCCCAATGGAGAGGAGGAGAACATGACCAAAAAAGCCAAGTTGATTGGTAAGATCAACTTCTGTACAACCAAAGTGCCTATACATAGCTGGTCCCTGCTGAGCATCCCAAACTTCCATCCATGTATGGCTAGCTTAAAGTGGTATTAGACCCAAAACCAAAAAAGTAATATGTTGCACATAGTCATTATATGTGGTGGCTGCATTTTTTTTATTTCTTTGGCTTCCCCCCCCCTCTGTTTTCACCTGGTGACCTGGCCAGTAACACACCTCTTGTATTAGAGTAATTCCACTCTGGAAGAAATAGAACAGGGGGCACAGCAGACAGCAACATAGTCAGTCTGGGGAGAGGGGAGTGTTAGATATACTAGAACAGTGGTCTACAAACTGCGGCCCGGGGGCTGGATGTGGTCCTTTGTTTGCTTTTATCTGGCCTTTGAGGCACTATTCCACCAGCTGACACCAGTGATGGGGCACCATTCCCCCTACTGGCACCAATGATGGGGCACCATTCCCCCTACTGTCATCAATGATGGGGCACCAGTCCCCCTACTAAAACCAATGATGGGGCACCATTTCCCCTACTAACACCAATGATGGGGCACCATATTCCCTACTGACATCAATGATGGGGCACCATTCCCCTACTAAAACCAATGATGGGGCACCATTTCCTCTACTAACACCAATGATGGGGCACAATTTCCCTACTGACAGCAATGATGGGGCGCCATTCCCCCCACTGAAACCAATGATGGGGCACCATTCCCCCTACTGACACCAATGATGGGCGCTATTTCTTCTACTGACACTATCAATGGTTCACTAGTCTTCCATTGATACCAACAATGGGTCACTATTTCTCCCGTTAAAACCAATGATGGGGCACTGATGTTAAGGCATTTTCTACCCCACTGGCCACAATCCGGCCCCCCTAAAGCCTGAAGGACAGTAACCTGGCTCTTTGCTTAGAAAGTTTGGAGACCCCTGTCCTAGAAGATTAAAATACACTAACAAATTGATTCACAGCTCACACTTTATAGTCAGTTACAGCAAACAGCTTTTTTCCTTTTGGAAAAAAGGTTTACATAAATAAATAAAAGCTGATCATTTTAATCACCCCTGCCAGTGTTAAATGGTTTGTCTCTATCTATCCAATTTGATACATTCTGCTGAAGAGCTTGAGTTTATTAAAAACAAAATATTTGCTGGCTGCATTACCAGATGAAAATAGAAGAAAGAAAGTCCAAAAAAGAAAACTAATGCAGCCATCACATCTAAGAATTCGTAAACTGCAATATAATAAATGTTTGCTTTTTGGGTTAATACTGCTTTAAGATACTATTGCCAAATAAACTCTTACTTACCTGCAAAAAATTTTTCTCAATCTGCACATTGACCATGGCACATGCGCAGTACAGTATAGAGTCCCGGCTTCTGTAAGATGCCAGGAATGGAGCCGCTAGGTGCCAAGATAATGTAACTTCAGCGCACACGTGCAAGAGTGCCTTGGCAACATTGGATAATCCACGCTTGAATCCAGAATGAGATTTTATCTAGCCACTGTTTAAACAAACAGGAAGATATTACTAGACCACTATTGTAGACTGGACATTTACACAGCCATTAGTGGTGATGCTGACTGAATAGTGGGCTTGTCATGAAGACGATTTAAGAATGTCTTTACTGGTTTGGGTCACAGACCTGATCCATTACTGATCAACTGAAAGAACGCACTTTGCTGGTTTGGGTCACCGACCTGATCCACTGTTGATCACCTGAAAGAAGCAGAGGGCAGTTGCCCCGTTGTTCTGGGTCTCAAACCTTTGAATGCTCCTAAAGTGGGGTTCCACCCCAAAAAAAAAAAACTACATGAAAAATCCTTAAAAAAAAAATACAAAAAAACATTTGGATATATATATATTTTTTTACTTACCTTTAAATGCCTGTTGCTAGGGGGTCCCTTTAGTCTGCCTCTTCCAGTGCCTGGGCTGGTGACATCACTTCCCCTCGGCACAGGAAGGGCTCAGCTCTGCTCCCTCCCTCCTGTCAATCATCTGGGACCCATTACAGGTCCCAGGTGACTAAGCGGCCAATCACGGTGCGCGGCGCCGCTCGCGTATGCGCAGTGGGTGCCAGGCTGTGAAGCCACAGCCCGGCGCCCACAGTTGCAATGCCGGCGCCGCTGAATGGAGGGGGGGACGAGCGGGGCTTCGATCCCCCGCATCTCTGGACCCCGGGACAGGTAAGTGTCCAATTAAAAGTCAGCAGCTGCAGTATTTGTAGCTGCTGACTTTTAATTTTTTTTTTTTTTTTTTGACTGGCCCTCCTTTAAGGCTCGGTTCACACAGGGGCAACACGACTCTGGCTGCGACTTTGCGAGGCGACCTGGACACGACCTGAGGGCGACACCACAGCGCGACTTGGGGCGACTTACAAGGCGACTTCAAGTCGCCTCCAGGACAGGCGACTTTCCAGTGGCCAATCAAACTACAATCAGCTCTGGGGGAGGGAGGGGTTTGCTTGAAAAAAACATCTTCTCTTCCTGTGAAGTCGCTTCACTATAGACCACGATCCGACTTGTAGGCGACTTCCATTGAAATCAATGGGTACAGGTCGCCTAGAAGTCGCCTTGAAGTAATACAGGGACCTTTTCTGAAGTCGGAGCGACTTCAGTAGCGTACATTAAGACGGCTCTCATTCACTTGAATGGAATTTCTGATGTCAAGCGACTTGGGGCGACTTGAGGTCTGACAAGTCGGATCCCAAGTCGCGGTAGTGTGAACCGGCACTTAATGAGGGAGATTTACTAAAACTGGAGCACTCACAATCTGGTGCAGCTGTGCATGGTAGCCAATCAGCTTCTAACTTCAGGTTGTTTAATTAAGCTTTGACAATAAAACCTGGAAGCTGATTGGTTTCTGTGCAGAGCTGCACCACATTTTGCACTCTTCAGTTTTAGTAAATAACCCCCCAATGCGTTGTTGATGCAACCTCTAAATCCACAATGGCCATCCCAACAAGAAGATCAAAACTCTCTTTTTTAAGGATAGACAGTGTCCTTTTTCTTCCGTTTTACATTTATGCTCCATTGTTACCAGGCTGGTTGGAACATCACAATCTGTACCTTTCCACCAACAATGGATTTCCAGCCTCTGGCATTGGCAACATTGAATAATACACGCTTGGATCCAGAATGAGATTTTATTGAGCCACTGCTTAAACAAACAGGAAGATATTACTAGACCACTATTATAGATTGGACATTTACAAAGCCATCAGCGGAGATGGTGACTTATTAGCAGGCTCATCATGGAGACGAATTATGGGTATATGATAATGCGCACATGATATACGACAGGAAGCTGACCGAGACCAGACTTAAATATGACAGTAAATGGATTGAAAACATCTGGGTATAGATGATGTTAAATGAATCTCCAGAGGACCACCAGGAAGGAAAAAAAAAAAACAGGACAAAGATTGTTCCTCGTTCAAACCGATCCTAAGAAACCAATAATGTAGAGTATTGATCGAAGGACTCGCGGCAGCTTTGGATGAGATTCCGATAGCAGCGATAATAGAGACTGGCTTTGCTGCCACAATAAAGCTGTTAGCCTCTTACTTAATTTAAATATATCTCCAAGTAATATAAGTCATAAAATAAGATTTAGGTGGCATGCCGCTGATAGGCATTAGGTAATGCACATCGGTGTGGAGAAAAAAAAACCTCTCAGACTTGTGCAGAAGGATCGATAGCCCAGGGCTACCTGCACTTATATTGCTATTAATTTACAAAATGCTTTCTTATAGCTTTCTCTACAGGGAACGGACAGTGAAACATTTTAGTGGTGAAGATGAACGCCTTTTGCCAGAGGGCCTTAGAGGTGCTTATATTGAGTCAGGCCTTAACTGAAGAACATTTACCTAAAGCTGAACTCCAGCCATCTCTCGCACAGTTGTACAGGCTCCTCTCCAGTACTGAAAATGCGTAGATGTCAGTGCACACTGTGAGCTTATCAATAGTGTGCATTAGAAGCTGTAGCAAGTTAGATGGAACCCGCTTAATTTCCTGGCTGGAGGACTTACTGGCCCACCGCTTTCATTCATTGGTTTTCAGTTCTCTCAATCATGGAGGCTCAGCGACACATGTAGGTATTACCTAAAGTGGTCTTCAAAAAAACGCAGGGTGCCAAAGAACACCCACTTCTCCAGACTGACACCAACTCATCAAGACATTTTGATATTTGCATAACTCCCCCACAGTTTCCATTATGGCCATAGGCGTGCGCACAGGGTGTGCCAGGTGTGCCCAGGCATACCCTAATCACCTGGTGCAGCACAGATCTCCCCTACTGCCTGGTTCCCTTCCCCCCTGCAGCACTGCAGGCTTCCCTCCTCTCCCCTCCCACTGGCTGTTGCTGAGGGGATGTTTCAAGATGAGTGGGAGAAGGGGCTGGTAAATATGTACTTTACCGGCCTCTTCCCTTTCTGAATGAACATCGTGAGTGATCGGTAGTGTGTTTTTGAGCTTTGAGGTGCACACCCTAGTGCAATAGGCTGCGCACACCTATGATTATGGCTGTGAGCTTATGAGAGGAGTAGCGAGGTAGGGTGCTATGATGTCTTCAGAAAGCTATATACAACTACCTGGTGGCCCCTCCCACCAGCCATGATCTGCCTACAGAAGCACACAAACCCAATTATGACATCACTAGCTATAAATATCGCATGTAATCAAAATGGAAGGATTTAAAAAAAAAAAAAAAAAAGGCATGTTAATGAGGGGAGAAGGGGAACCAAGGAAGGCAAAGCAAATTCAACTTCAGCTTCGTTATTCCATGAAATGTTAAAGCGGAGTTCCACCCAAAAATGGAACTTCCGCTTTAAGTGCCGGTGACCCCCTGACATGCTACATTTGGCATGTCATTTTTTTTGGGGGGGGGGGGGCGGGTACCCTGTTTTTACAGGCACCCAGCTCCCACTTCCTCCCCTGGCACTGGGAGGAAGTTCACCACTCCCCCTCCCTCCCTGCAATCTTCTGGGACACGTCACAGGTCCCAGAAGATTGCCCGGCCATTCACAGCACGCCTCGCGTATTCACAGTGCGCGCCTAGCTGTGAAGCCACAGTTAGAATGCCGGTGCCTCGAAGAGAGGAGGGGGAGAGGGGCGAGGCTTTGTGCGCCCGCATTGCTGGACCGTGGGACAGGTGAGTGTCTGATTATTAAAAGTCAGCAGCTACACTTTTTGGAGCTGCTGACTTTTAAATGGGTGGAAGTCCGCTTTAATGTTAAAGTTTAACTACTACGTTCATTTTGGATAGAGTGGGGGAGGGTTAGACCCCCCCTGTTGAGTTTCTATTGTTTTCTGTAGTTCAGTTACAGAGATTTTCCTTCACTTTCCTTCCTGGTGATGATGGTTTTACCAGACCTAAGCCCTGAAGATGGAAGACTATTATCCTCAAAACATGTTGGCTGCAAATTTATAATAGAAGAAGATCATCTACACAGACAGTTTTTGGCTCCTGAAATGCGTTGCCTACTGTTTATCTTCCTATTATAACAGTTTTTAGCAATAAAGGATTTTGGAAGTTTGGCTCTCTGTTCTGTGATTTCATGTTGCTCTCTCAATCCCCCCCCCTACATTTTTGGGGATCCCCCCACCTTTTTGTTTTGCTGCTAAGGTCATTCCATCATCATAAAATATCCAAGTCCAGAGCTTCATATCTTCTTATTTTCAGTTAGCTGGCTTTTTGATTTGCCCTTTTTGGGGTTCCTTTTCTTCTACCTCTCAAATTTTAATCCTAGGTCCCTGAATGGGTATACGAATTCTCTAGGTCAGGACTTTAAAGTCTTCTTACACCGTAACTTGTTGTTGCCCATGTAATGCATATGTGTGGCGGCATAGGGGGTGGGCTTTAATGCCCACGTGTCTCACATATGTGTCCATGGAGGGGCGAGGTTTCTGTGCTAAGAAGAACATGCTCACTGGACTCTCCCAGCGTGGTGACCATGCTGCCATAGTCAGATCCTGGTCTCTAATAATGATTTAGAGCCCCCCTGAGCAAAGATACCTAGGGGAAGGGACAGTCTTTTAAGGTCAATGATGTTCACATTTTTTAACAGAGAGGAAAATGTGTGCACAAGTAACATGAAAGAGGCCTGTAGGGAGGTGCAGTTAACTTATCTGCCACTAGGTGGCCCTGTTCCCAATATAGTGTGGTAGATAGAATTATGTAAGTAGGTGTTAAGCCCCTTTTTAGAGGAAATCTTCCTGTAAGTGATGTAGTATGTGAAGGTAGTGCTCATATAAATGCCAGGATGAGAGGAGCCTTGTGAGATGGGGCATAGGAGCCACACAACCACGAGCTATTCAGATATTTTTTAGCTACTGCGAAGGACCCCTAACCGGGCTAAGGCTCCATTCATATTCCAAAGTTGCACAATTTCCAGTGCGACTTTAGAGCACAACTGTGATCTGAGTCCAACTTCACACTCTCTGCTACTGAGTTGCATCAAAAGTCGCATCAAAGTAGTGCAAGCACTGTTTTAAAGTCGCTGTGACTTTAAGCTGCACAGATCTGAACAGTTGCCATTGAAAATAATGGGCTACGAATTCATGTAACTTCATGTCTCCAAAGTCACATGACTAGTGTGAATGGAGCCTGAAGCTCTGGGTGAGGTAGTTCAACACCCAGATGGACCAGCTTTAGCCACCATGACTCTTTTATGGTCTGCTGTGGACTGTGAAGGAGATACAGAAGGCCGTTTAGGCCAGGCTGAGAGTTCTCTGAAGTGAGTACTAGGGTACCCAATGACTAGGGTCATTGGGTAGTGTGCCTGGTTGGGCAGAGCTACGGAATGGGACCTTGACAGAAGCTGAATGCTGTTGATCTAGAATACATGGAGAAAGGTCCCAACTCTGTGGTGCTCCCAATGAGTGAGGAAGTATCAAGGGAAGATGGCCTACAAGTTATGTCCTGGCATTCTGCACCCAAATGACTGCTACAGAATGTCTGTTCCTGTGTATGGCGTTCCACACCAAAGAGTTCTGTCAGTATGTCTAGGTGATGTTAGATGTTACAGTCATCTTGAGAAGTTCCAGGATAGTGCAGAAAATTCATTACTTCTGTGGACATTATTTTATTCTTTAACCACTTCAGCCCTGGAAGGATTTGCCCCCTTAATGACCATTTTTTGCAATACGGCACTGTGTCGCTTCAACTGAACAAAATTGACATCCTTTTTTTCCTACAAATAGAGCTTTCTTTTGGTGGTATTTGATCACCTCTGCGGTTTTTATTTTTTGCGCTATAAACAAGAAAAGAGTGACAATTTTGAAAAAAAAAATTTTTTTTTAATACTTTTTGCTATAATAAATATCCCCCCAAAAAAGGTAAAAAAAGAGATTTCTTCATTAGTTTAGGCCTATATGTATTCTTCTACATATTCTTGGTAAAAAAATTGCAATAAGCGTATATTGATTGGTTTGCACAAAAGTTATAGCGTCTACAAAATAGGGAATAGATTTATGGCATTTTTATGGCATTTTTTTTTTTCTTTTTTTACTAGTAATGACAGCGATCTGCAATTTTTTGCGGGACTATGACATTGCGGCGGACAGATTGGACACTTTTGACACATTTTTGGGACCACTGACATTTATACAGCGATACAGCAATCAGTGCTATAAAAATGCACTGGTAGGGAAGGGGTTAACACTAGGGTGCGATCAAAGGGTTAAATGTGTTCCCTTGTGTGTGTTTCTAACTGTGGGGGGAGGGAACCTACTAGAGGAGGAGACATATTGCTGTTCCTACTTAGTAGGAACAGACGATCTGTCTCTCCTCTCCCATCACATCATGGACTCCTGTGTTTAAACACACACATCCCCGTTCTGGCTCTCCTGCCCGTGATCGCGTGTGGCTGGCGGACATCACGCCCTCCAGCCACATGCATTGGATCCCCCGCCATGCATTGGTCATGCGCGGGCGCACTATAGCTATTTAAAGGGCCGACGTACAGCTTTGGCGATTTGCGGGAATGAGCCAACCTGCCACAGTATAATGACGGTGGCTGGTCAGCTAGTGATTAATAATAAGGCCTACAGTGAGGGATATCGTGAGCAGGCCTACATCTAGGAGTTAGGTACAATATGGCAAAGGGGTACAACTACCAGCAGGTGGATAGCTGTCGTATCCAAAAGAGAAGAGGAGCTGGGACTTGAGTGGTTTGGAGCCAACAACCAGCCAATCACAAGCCCCCTTACATTTCATTTACATCAAACTGGAACAATCATCACTGAACAGGAGTGGGATGCCTTCTACACCATCTGTCCACCATAAATGGCACCATTTTATTATCTCTAGTCCAACCATTTCACAACCATGGCATACCTCCCAACTGTCCCTGATTTCGAGGGACTGTCCCTGATTTGGAGCAATGTCCCTCTGTCCCTCATTCCTTCTCATTTGTCCCTCATTTTGGTCTGATCTATATAGTTGTATATAAAATGCACCTTTTATCTTTCAAAAACTGTTTTCCAGCGCTAAACCTTTGATCTGATTTCTAAATTGCTGCATTTGTAAATTCCTAAAGCCAATATAAAGGAATAGTAGTGGTAAAAAAGCACTTGTGGGTTTAACCAATCTTCTTTTTTTGTACAATTCTCCTTTAAGGGGGAGTGGCAGGGGGTGTGTCCTATGTCTGCATACTTTTGCTGATAGGTGTCCCTCATTCCCATCTCAAAAAGTTGGGAGGTGTGCCATGTTACTCAAACATATAACATGCCCTGCAGTGACATGGAATCGGCAAGAAGCAGTGAACGCTGCAGAAGACCAAGGAGCTTGACACTACTTGAATTGTCATTTTCAGAGGACATATTTCTCTACAATTGGCTGGCTTTTTACCTGTATGGGCAGCAGGAGGGGTAAGTGGTCATTTCATTATTTTACAGATATATGATTTCTCAGAGCAACTTTATGCAAGAGACAAAGCCACCTTTACACTGACTCTAAACCTGAGATAAAATGCATGCTTCATGGCAGAGGCATAACTAGAACATTCAGGGCCCTGGTGCACCACCAAAAGCCCCCCTGGCCCCCCGACTGGGCCCCCCCCACTGAGCCCTTTACTCCCATCGTGGGACCCTTTATTATGGTTCCGCATTGGGCCACCTTCCTGCCGTCTTGGGGTCCCCCCCACGGTGGCAGAACGCCAGAGCCCAGTCCCAAGTGTGACCTTTACGACCCTGGTAGCTCCGCCACTGGTGTCAGCAGTTTTTCTTTTTTGCTATTTTTTTTTATTATTATTTTTTTACCATTTTCTTCTATTGTTTGTTTTTTTTTTACAATTTTATTTTTTATAATTTTTTACTTATTTCTTAGGACTCCCATTGGGGGAGGGGCTCTAAACAGACCCCTGATGTCTCACTTTTAAAACAGAGAAAGGGACTGAGGACAGATTAATCAATCCCTTTCTCTGCAGCCTCAGCAGCACAGAATGAATGAACATGGATAGCTCTGTACTGAACTTCTCATTCATTCGTAAACAGAGGCATAGTAAACACAGTTTACTATGCCCCAGCTATGAATTAATTAAAAAAAAAAGATCACTGACTATTTACCGGCTCCCTCTCCGCTTGCCATCCTGACAGTTCCCCAGGATGACCGGGGAAGCAGCACAGGGATAGGGAGGTGGTGGGAGCGGCATGTGGAGGAATCAATGTCCTCCATTTACCTCCTACAGATGCCAAACGTCTGTGGGAAGGAGAGGAGTAGAAGCCGGAATTCAACAGCTACATGGAGGGATCAGTTCCTCTTCATGCTGCTGCCCTTCTATTCAGGCATACAGGGGGGCCACACGGGCCCCCCGGAGCATGGACCCCTACACATACACCTAGGGTTGCCACCTGTCCAGGATTCACCCGAACAGTTTGGGTTTGGAATCATGTGTTCGGGTTTCAGACTGCCTGAAACCTGGACACTTTATTTAGACCGGACTATGGCCTCCCAGCAGGGTTGCTGGCTGCAGTTGTCTAAGCTCAGAGTGTCTGTTACACTTTCTTTCATGCTGCCCAAAGCCATTACTAACAACCCCCCCCCACAACACACACAGATGGGAGAGGAGAGAGGGCTCGAGCTGCATCTCTTCCCCTACCCCCCTGTGCCTGCCCACACTCCAATCCCCGGCGCTGTGCCTCAGAAAAGGAAAGTTGGGGCCGGAAATTTGAAGTCCCATCTGGATGAGAGGTGCCAAGGGGTGAGTGAGCTCACCATCCATCCCTGTCTATGACTGAAGTCTCCCCCTTCTCTCTTCTGCCTCTGAGTGATTACATTAAGGCAAATCAGAGTTCTCGGAGCACCCCTTACATCAGAGTTCCCCTTTACACTAGAGGCCACAGTGTTCCCCCTTGCATCAGAGTTCTCAGTGTCCCCCCTTAAATCAGGATTTCCAGAGCATCCCTTATGTTAGAGTCCCCAGAGTTCTCCCTTACATCAGAGTCTGTAGAGTCACCTCTTATAGTGAAAGGGAACTCTGCAAGTTCAGATGTAAAAGGAGAACTCTGTGGACTCTGATGTAAAGGGGGACTCTTGTTATTAACTTCAGAAATGTTATTTAATAGCAAAATATATGTACAGTTTATACTACCCTGTTTCCCCGAAAATAAGACCTAGCGTGATTGTCAGTGATGGCTGCAATATAAGCCCTACCCCCCCAAATAAGCCCTAGTTAAAGTCCTTGTAGGTCTTATTTTCAGGGTAGGGCTTATTTTCGGGGAAACAGGGTAGGGCTTATTTGGGGGGTAGGGCTTATATTGCAGCCATCACTGACAATCACGCTAGGTCTTATTTTTGGGGAAACAGGGTATTAAAAAAATTGCCATGTGCCGCTAAAGTGTTTGGGTTTGACTTGAAGAAAAGGTGGCAACCCTACATACACCCCTGTTTCATGGTAAAAAAAAATCATGCTGATAGGAGGAGAAAGCTGAGTAACAGAGACAAGTCGCTTATCACTGTGCTGATTCAATTTTCACTGTCCAATCACAGGCTGGGGGCAGGTCCAGGACAACCCGAGCTCAGAGGAAGGGGATTGAATGATGCTGGTGGACTGAGAATATCTAGCAGCAGAAAAAAAAAGTACTGTAGGGGAAATCTCTGGATAGAAGGTGACGATTACATCAAAAACTGGTTTATCAGATAAACTTACTTTATCTTTTAATGGGCTATTCATTTTCAATCTTGTTGTTTGTGGCTGGAGTTCTGCTTTAATATCATTCAAAAGATGTCATGTGCTAAAATAGTGGTTGTCAACTTGCAAGGTAAAGGGGGCCTCAAATGCAACCCCTGATGTCTCCAAAGGGCTGCATATAATATTTTTTGCATGTAATGCTCCAGAAAACTGTCACAGATGGAAGACTCACTAGAGGAAATGGTGAGAGATTGTTCTACTGGAGATCGAAGCCATGCTAAAGGAGACCATCAGAGACTAGGACCATCTTGCATGAACCTGCTAGACTTTACTATTATTAAGGGACCCTTCTAGGGTTGCCACCTTTTCTTCACAAGTCAAACTCAGACACTTTAGCGGCGCATAGCAATCTTTTTTATGGCATAAACTATACATATATTTTGCAATTAAATAACATTTTTAATCATACAAAGTTAATCACAAGAGTCCCCCTTTACATCAGAGTCCACAGAGTTCCCCTTTTACATCTGAATCCGCAGAGTTCCCTTTCACTGTAAGGGGGGACTCTGCAGACTCTGATGTAAGGGAGAACTCTGGGGACTCTAACATAAGGGATGCTCTGGGAACCCTGATTTAAGGGGGAACACTGAGAACTCTGATGCACAGAGAGAACTCTGATGTAAGGGAGAACACTGTGGCCCAGTCTGAATATTGTGTCCGGGTTTCAGGCAGTTTGAAACCCAGACACATGATTCCAAACCCGAACTGTCTGGGTGAATCCCGGATAGGTGGCAACCCTAGACCCTTCTCAAATCAATAATCCCTCTACTGACTGCTGGGGTCCAAGGGCCACACTTCAAACACCAGAGGGCTGCATGTGGCCCTCGGGCTGCTGGTCGGGCACCAGGGTGCTAAACCTGGACAACAATAGTGGACACCTGCAAGCAATGTCCCAATAAAAAGGACCAATGGGCCCATTCACAAATCTGATTCAAACCAGGTGATGAGATGCTTATTTTTGAACTTGAGGATCTTATTTTCAGAGGTGAAATCACTTTTTGATACATTTTTACTTTGTGACATTTGCAGTGGCTGCCATCCCAGCCGTTGCCGGTGGATGGCTTGATGTATATCCCCGCTAAAAGGGAAATGTCACCGCCTCCTGTGAGCAATCCAAAGCAGGGAGGATTTTTTTTCCTTTTATCCAAGACAGGAAAAAAAAAATTGAAACGTTGAAAAAAAGAGAACAGTTTCTAAATACCAACCGCTCAACTATAGAAACAATTCCCCCCCCCCCCCCCCTCAAAGGCATTAACATTTTAAACACTCCTTCAGGACACGGAATCAGAGAATGCCGTCACATTTTATTTTGGCGTCTTCTCGTACTGCTCTGTTCATTTTTTGTCATATACAACAATGCTTTGCATCTTTTGTGTTCGTTTTAGGACTGTTATTTTTATTTTTTTTATAGATTCAGCTTCAAAAATCTCTCCTAGCGAGATCCTTTTATTCATCAGTTTTGTAGCTTAACCCTAAGTTCATAATCTGCAATCAGAGGAAAGGTTGCATTTTTTTTTTTTTTTTTAGCTTTCAGCAACACTCAAAATGACATTATTCATATGAAGATTTTTAGCATAAGACATACGTCCTAAAAAGCATCAAAAAAGGACGCATCTTCTTACATCTACCCTGTTTCCCCGAAAATAAGACCTAGCGTGATTGTCGGTGATGGCTGCAATTTAAGCCCCACCCCCCAAATAAGCCCTAGTTAAAGTCCTTGTAGGTCTTATTTTCAGGGTAGGGCTTATTTTTGGGGAAACAGGGTAGGGCTTATTTGGGGGGGTAGGGCTTATATTGCAGCCATCACTGACAATCACGCTAGGTCTTATTTTCGGGGAAACAGAGTAGGTCTTCTCTGTCTGCTGTTGCCCCCCCTCGCTGCTCTTACCGGCAAATATGACATGATCTCCCTTTTTCGTTGGCACCCTTAAAGTCCCGCCAAATAATTCCCTCCTTTCTGACATTTACCTATAAATGTTATTATCCAGTTATTTTGTGTACAAAATGCAGAAGCTCCACTGTAAAATGAAACTTGAAGATACTTAAATACAATGTAACAGTGTATTGTTTTTTTTTTTACTCACTATTTCATTCTTATGAAGAAGAGGGGTGTGACCAGTAGCGGCCACTCCATTAGGGTGCACTCCCCTAATCCATGCGCCCAGCCCCTAATCTCCACGCAGTGCGCCGGACGCAGGCTCAGGCTCTAATCATTTGCTTCTAAAAAAAAAAAAAACATTGAAATCCATGCGCCCGGCCCCTAATCTCCATGCCGGGCACCGGACGCATGGATTGCAGTGTTTTTTTTTGTTTCTTTTTAGAAGTAAATGATTAGAGCCTGAGCCTCCAATTGGCTTAAAAAAAGGGTGGGCTCGGGGCGCAGGGCACACGCTTGACACCATCTGAACCAAATAAGTTAATCTTGGTCTCATCAGACCACAGGAAATAGTTCCAGTAATCCATGTCCTTAGTCTGCTTGTCTTCAGCAAACAGTTTGTGGGCTTTCTTGTGCATCATCTTTAGAAGAGGCTTCCTTCTGGGAGGACAGCTATGCAGACCAATTTGATGCAGTGCATGGCGTATGGTCTGAGCACTGACAGGCTGACCCCTCACCCCTTCAACCTCTGCAGCAATGCTGGCAGCACTCATACGCCTATTTCCCAAAGACAACCTCTGGATATGACGCTGAGCACGTGCACTCAACTTCTTTGGTCGACCATGACAAGGCCTGTTCTGAGTGGAACCTGTCTTGTTAAACCGCTGTATGATGTTGACCACCGTGCTGCAGCTCAGTTTCAGGGTCTTGGCAATCTTCTTATAGCCTAGGCCATCTTTATGTAGAGCAACAATTCTTTTCTCCA
Organism: Lithobates clamitans; assembly: GCA_037952925.1. NCBI lineage: Eukaryota > Metazoa > Chordata > Amphibia > Anura > Ranidae > Lithobates > Lithobates clamitans. The sequence goes on from JBBGZY010000069.1 coordinate 4,105,545, forward strand.
GATCCTCAGAGAGTTCTTTGCCATGAGGTGCCATGCTGAACTTTCAGTGACCAGTATGAGAGAGTGAGAGCGATAACATCAAATTTAACACACCTGCTTCCCCATTCACACCTGAGACCTTGTAACACTAACGAGTCACATGACACCAGAGAGGGAAAATGGCTAAATGGGCCCAATTTGGACATTTTCACTTAGGGGTGTACTCACTTTTGTTGCCAGCGGTTTAGCCATTAATGGCTGTGTGTTGAGTTATTTTGAGGGGACAGCAAATTTACACTATTATACAAGCTGTACACTCACTACTTTACATTGTAGCAAAGTGTCATTTCTTCAGTGTTGTCACATGAAAAGATATAATAAAATATTTTACAAAAATGTGAGGGGTGTTCTCAGGGGTGTTTGTGCGATACTGTATATATATATATTTATTTTATTTAAAAAGTGTATTCCCATTTAATCATGTGCTCCCTTATTAACCCTTAATTAAACCTAATCAGCTCTACCTAACTCCTCCCTACCCCTCTCCCCTAAGCTATTTTTTTTTTTTGTTTCTTTTTTTCGGGTTATATAAAAAGAATGTAGCACCCTTCTAGTTAGGCTGGTAATTAAATGTAGTTGTTGGCTTGCTCTGTAATCAGAGGAACCGTGGTTGTTTGGCCTGCTCTGTTCAGGGCTTCACAGGTTGAGAGTTTGGTTACTTCCTCCATCTCTACAAGAAGTTTCTGGAACTTTAGAAAGGAGAATTCAAATGGCCAGCCTGAATGTTGAACAGGGACTGGCAAATCCCTGGGGAGGCGTGTCCAGACGGTGGCTGGGCTGTTAAATCGTCTGGAGCCCTGAGGAGATTGTCTTTTTCCCCCTGTGGGGAAGGATCATCTGTGACAGGAGGGAGGCCTGCTTGCCCCTGGAGCCCTTTGGGTTGAATGCTGGACTACATTGCAAGAGGCTGTACTTGATTGCCAGGATCCAGTGAGAAGAGCCACTTTTCTGTGCTAACACTACTTCATGGTTCCCAGCCGTGAACCATGGACTTTTCCAAACTACCCATATTAGTACGACTGCTGCCAAGTAGGAAGTGTCTTTGGCTAGCAAACCATTCCGTTTTGGAGTATTCCGCATCACCCCAAGTCCCCTCCCAAGTTCCTACAAGCAAATAAACTCCCAAAAAGGCAAGCTTGACTGCCTTGCACTGTTCTGGGAAACAAACCTGTGGAAACTACTGCGGCCGCCGGCTGGTGGTAGAGCTACGACAAAATGCGCAAAATTTACCAAAAATCATGCTTTCATTTATGAATAATTTCCAATGTTTTGTATGAGAAACATTATTTTAGTATTGTATTAAACACAAAAAATCGTTTTTCATTTATTACGTCGGTCATCTTGTCTTCAAATTACTTAGAAAGACAGGACCATATGTGACCCTCCCTAAGACCTCTTCTGAGAGTGGAGACTGGTGAACCACTGCTGTAGTGCCCACCACCAATGGGTCTTGCTGTGTGAAGAAGGCTGATGGACAGCCAATGGGAAGTGTCAATGTCACCAGTCAGCCACGTGGACAACTTGAAGAAGGACCCCCCTACTCTGCAGACTTGGGGACCTCATGTGTCCCATGACCACAAATTTAGATATTGTAACTATTTGGGGCATTCAGATTAATTTTGTAGGGGGGGGGGGGGGATATGATCACCATGTATAAATATATAAGGGGTCCATATAGTGAACTTGGTGTTGAGTTATTCGCTTTACGGTCAACACTGAGGACAAGGGGGCACTCTTTACATCTAGAGGAAAAAAGATTTAATCTCCAAATACGGAAAGGTTTCTTCACAGTAAGAGCTGTGAAAATGTGGAATAGGTGGATCTGGCCAGCTCAGTAGATAGCTTTAAAAAAAAAAGGCCTGGATTCTTTCCTAAATGTACATAACTGGGTACTAACATTTATAGGTAAAGTTGATCCAGGGAAAATCCAATTGCCTCTCTGGGATCAGGAAGGTTTTTTTTCCCCTGCTGTAGCAAATTGGATCATGCTTTTCTGGGGGGGTTTTTTCACCTTCCTCTGGATCAACTGTGGGTATAGGATTATGTGTATGGGATAGTATGATATTTTTTATTTTATTTAATTATTTATTTATTATGGTTGAACTAGATGGACTTGGTGTCTTTTTTCAACATGACTAACTATGTAACTATGTGAATGAGCTCTAACGTTTTAATAGACCTAAAAAATCATCAAATCAAAAAGCTATAGTCTCCCTTTAAAAAAAATGACTGGAAGACTCATTAAAGTTGTAATAAAGAGCCCCTATTTCATGCCTTCCATTGCCATGGAAATGATCATTAAAAAAAATATATACCGGTAGTCTCCCTTTAAAAAAATTATAATAATAATGCTAAACACAAAATTCTAGACTTCAGAACTTACATTTCTATTCCCAGAATTATTTTGGCTGAAAAACAATCACCTATCAAAACTGACTACCCAGCAGCCAATTGTTAGCAACAGTGACCTCAAATGACCATAAAGAATGAAAAAAACGTTTGTTTTTTTTTTTTTTTTTTTTTTTTTTTTTTTTTGCTGTGGCAGAAGAATCATTCAAAACCAGCCCTGCATCTGCGGGGAAACACGGTGTCATGGAAATAATGCAATAAGATCGGCACCGTGCTTCTCTCAATATAATTATTTCATTTTCACCTTCCCAGATTTTTTTTTTCTTTCTGTCGAGTAGGTACAGAAGAGTAACTGGCCATTTTAGGTGACCTGGATCTTGTTTTATTTATAGATTTAATAAGCTGTGAGTCAGCCCTTGATCTGACCTCCCACAAGTATCTTGTTTTGTACTGAGGCAGCTCAGGCAGGAGGGAAAACAAAAGAGAAAATGCAGAACGTGATAATGGGAAAAACGATAAAGAGTGTGTAGAAAAGATGGCCAGGAAGTCACCTGAATCCAAGAACGGGGGGAGACTCCAAAAACTTAGCATTACATGTGATAGCATGACGAGAAAATAAAAAGTGTTATGAAAATAAAAAGTGTTATGACTGGCAAGAGTCACAACGCGTTTCGAGACCTGCAAGTCATCAGGGACAGTTTTGGGAACTGGTGGTCATATTCAGGGAGTTTCGGAACTCCTAGGGAGAATGGAACCGTTGGGAGGAGCATAGCTAAAGTAGGTGTAAACCCAATCACTGCAATTTATTTTTAACTTTAACCACTTTAGACCTGGAGCCATTTTTTTGTTTTTTTTTGTTTAACTACTTCAGCCCCGGAAGGATTTACCCCCTTCCTGACCAGAGCACTTTTTGCGATACGGCACTGCAGAGCTTTAACTGACACTGACGTTGCACCCAAACAAAATTGACGTCCTTTTTTCCCCACAAATAGAGCTTCATTTGATGGTGTTTGATCACCTCTGTGGTTTTTATTTTTTGCGCT